>OX459034.1:62914599-63514599 GCA_949775005.1 Orthosia gothica | reverse complement strand
CTTACCGGTGAAAAGAAACCCGTTCTCGGGCTACATTACACAGCTGGCTTCTTTTCCGACACGTTATAATAGCGCAAGACGGCATAATTATTTTTCTCGCGGAGCTTCGCACGTCGTCACAATACGAGCGCGGTGGCGCGACTGTTGTTGGCCGACGAAGCTTATTTCGATTGACATATTATATGAGCGTTCGCTCATAAGTGCGTCGCGTCGCGCCTGCCCCGCCCACATTCATTGTATCGCACTGCCACTTAGTAAAACGATTAAAAATAAAAACAACGCCGCGACGACGCTGTTCTCCAGTGTTTGAATGATGGGCGATCGTGCGAAAATGTAGCGAAACAAGTGGTATTTAAACTTGCAGTTACCTCTATTATTATACAGTATTTTTTTATGGAAGTTAATTACTTTTGTACTATGATAAAAAGAGTGGAAAAATATTGCCAACTTACCTTAAAACAGTAACAGCAAAAACCGGTATAAGATTCACTCTAAAACAAGGTAGGTAGTGACGTGTGCACTACAACTTCGGAACGGCAACATATAATACACAGACTACTTAGAGATACTACATATCACATAAGATTACAAATACAAATAAGATTTATTTTGCGTTAACGCAGAAAGTTTTAACGACGTTTTCTAATCTAAAGTTAAACTAGATTCGATTGCCAATCAAATTCCGGCTTCTTCTACCCGACCATAGATGGCGGTATTCTCAGTGATCGCAATCATAAACTTAAATGCGTTTGACATAAGGTTGACATTCACGTTATAGGTCAATACTCGACGAAGGCCACATCTGGGGGGTGACCACAAGCTCTTAGAGTAAGGTTATTTTGAGATCGAGTAAGGGACAGATGTATCTGACTTGTATACATCTGTCACTTACTCGATCTCAAAATAACCTTACTCTAAGAGCTTGTGGTTACCCCCCAGGGCAGTAACTCATTGAATTTTTAATAACATTATCGATATCGATAGATACCCGAAATCTTTATTCGAAAAAATAAGACTTGTTTGGAGTTCAGTAAAACTGTACGACGGATGACGTAGTATCCTCATACAAGTATACAACAGGTGGACCGTGGGTGCATTGTATGTTTAGTATCGTATCATACCTACCAAGTACTTTCAATCCTTATTTGTAAGTGATAGAAATAATACATGGTAACTTACTTCATCAAAAAACTTCACAATTTTCATAGATGGATATGCTGCAGCTTTCATGTATCTGTATCCTTTAATTGATACAAAAAAGTCGACTTCTAAAAAATGTTCAGAGCATATCGTGCTTGTTTTGAATGGCTTCCAATTAACTCTGCCCGTTGCGTTTATCCATTTCTCTTTGACGTTAGCATCTTTGGGAAACCTAAAATATTTTAAATAAAGGTTAGAGGTCCTGTTGATGTCCATTTAGTGATTTCAAGAATTACTACTCAGACGATCATTGTGATAATTTTGCATGCAATGCAGCATATTTTTTTTTTATAAAAAAGGTCCTTACATTCATATACGATATACTTACATATTTAAACAGGTAGTTCTATTTAAATAATATTTTTTAACAGACTTCAAAAAAGGAGGTTATCAATACGGTTGTATTATATGTTATACGTTTTTAATGTTAGTACTCCGTCATTTATAAATCGATTTGGTAAATTCTTTTTTGATTTGGACGGATATTATTATGCTTTTTGTAATAAAATAAATTTGAAATCATACACTAATAATTAGTGTTTTACTTATCACTACTTATGAATGTTAGGCGACATGATATTTTTGTATTGTAATGCTGTACAATAAATATTAAATTATTTATTTTCTTTTATTGATATCTATCTATAAAATCAATATCCGACCCAACTACATCACTAATTAAGTAGCGGAGTACTTGCCTTGCGAGAGCGAAATAGCAAAAAGTACGTAAGCGAAGGCGAGTGAATACACTGATTTAGAGTAGGCTAGATACCGCATGTTCATTAGATAGTATGAAAACGGAGCATGTTGTCTTTTTTATACCTACGATGACTTTACCCCAACCATGTATTGATGTGCTCAACTGAATTGTTTTAATTGCTAAGCGACTAAATTACGACTAAACCGATTTTAAAATCGCTTCGATGACAGAGGAAAGAGACTACAAAAGTAATAAGTTTAAAATAATACTTTTGTATTCTCATTCTTGCGTCATCGTAGTTTGTTTTAGATTGCTGCTTACATTCTTAAGATTTAGAAATTATTGAATTTCGATAACTATGTTCGTTATGTATGATAACAATATCGGTTTTCGAATAATCTAAACACTAGTATCACAAGTCTATTAGTCAGAAAAATGATAAAAGCGTCTGTACCACGCACGGAACAGAACAAAAAGACAGTGGAAGTGCAATCACAGAATAATATTAATAGCGGTGCAATGCAGCAAAATTACTATGGGAACCGTTGTCGCCGAACTCACACAAATAAACTGATAATCATTTAATGCAGTACAAATAAGCCGATCGTTTGATTTGACGTTTTAATTTAAATCAAAACAACCATAAGTCCCAGATCCCACATCTGGAAAGTAATCTTCACTTTCTTTAAATAGGATTTATTTTGCGTTAGTGCAGAAAGTATTTACGACGTTTTGTAATCTAAAGTCAGCTAGATTCAATTGCCAAGTAAATTCAGCTACCCGACCATAGATGGCGGTATTCTCAGTGGTTGCAATTATAAACTTTATTGCGTTTGTTGTAAGGTTGATATTCGTGTCATAGGTCGATTTCTACCGCTACTCGACCAAGGAAGTAACATTGCATTTTTAATTACATTATCGATATCGATAGATACCCGATTTCTTAATTAAAAAAATTAAACCTTGTTTGGAGTTCAGTAAAACTGTAAGATGAATGACGAAGTATTATTTAAACACAAAATATTATATTTACAAAAATCCATTACTGATCGTTGGTCTCGCTAAAACTCAAAAACGGCTTAATAAATAAACTTCCAAAAATTTTCAGAGCAGATATGCTCTGAACATTTTCAATTTAATGCCATCCAAATCAAGCACGAAAATGCTTGATTTGATGGCATCTAATTAACTCTACCCGTTGCATCTATCCATTTCTCTTTGACGCTAACGTCTTTGGGATTTTTCATTTAGTGATTTCAAGAAACTGCTGCACAAACAAGAATTGTAATAATTGTTATGCATGCAATACAGCAAACTTCAATTTTTTTGGAAATATTTAATCCACCTAATATAAAAGAAAATATAGGTTCCTATTTTCTTTTATCGATATCTATCTATAAAATCAATACCCGACCCGACTACATCCCTAATTGAGTAGCGAAGAACTTTCGAGAACGAAATAGTGCATACATTCAATCCAAAATAAACTTTATTTTAATTGCGTAAGGTTGATTTTAACTAGACGTTTTATATTAAATTATTAGTAAATTGCAATTTACTAAGATTTTATTAGAAAACAAATATAATCGTTCTTACCGATGATACGAAACACCTCCATTTTTAAGATTCTTTCTCCTACTATCATTTTTGCACTCCAAAATCGAACAAAACCCCATAGTTACGGCAAAATAATTTTGTCGCGAGACTAGGAACTCGACGCGATGTTAGAACACGACTGGCATCAAGTTGCGTGGAAGCGCTTATTAGTGAGTGACACGCGTGCCACGCCTGCTTTGCATTTCGACTGCTTTTTCTGTTCCGTGAGTCATTCCATTAGTCAGAAAAATTATAAAAGCGTCTGTACCACGAAACCTTGCGCTGTTTCTGTCGTTTGCATTACATTCCATCCATATCAACAGAGCAACCAATGATGTCCCTCAAGGCAATGCCAGCAATGTGAAGAATAATTTGAAGCGGTAATTCATCATAGTCGTTACTTGAACATCACAATAAGTGCTTTTAAAATTAGATATTTACAGCTATTTAAGCAACAAAATTAATTACCGATGGTATCTAACACCTCCATTGCATCAATTTACTACCCTAGAAGAAAATAATTAAATAAGATAGTAAATTCAAATAAAATCGTTCTTACCGATGATAAGAAACACCTCCATTTCTAATATTATTTTTCCTACTATCATTTTTGCACTCCAAAATGGAACAATACGGCATAGCTACGGCAAAATAAATTTGTCGCAAAACTAGCAACTCGACGCGTTGTTAGAATTACACGACTAAGCTCAATTTAGCGTAACAGCGCAGCGCTTATTTCATACCAGTAATCTGTGGCTTATTTGACGCACGCGTGCCACGCTAGAATTTCGATTTGTTTTTCTCGTAAGTACCAGTGCTGCCAAATATCTCGTAATTTCAATTTATAATCTCGTATGAGTTTTTTTTTCCTAATCCTTAATTTACACTATTACTAGCTATCCTGGGGTAGGTGGACTATATTCTATAACTTAACAGCGCAGCACTGTCCATTCCACAGATTACCGATATGTCCATCAAAGAGTATTATAATTGATGTCCATTCTGGCACGCGTGCCACGCTAGCAGGGTTGCCAGATGGTGATTTTATTTTTCTCGTACCAGTGCTGCCAAATATCTCGTAATTTCAATACATAATCTAGTATGAGTTTTTTTTTCCTAATCCTTAATTTACGCCATGTACTATTACTAGCTAGCCTGGGGCAGGTTAGTTTAATCCATAATATTGAGACCGCCAAATGAAAAGAAAACGAATGATGTACAGAAATCGTGAAACTTACTTTTTTTGCAGTCCATGCTCCCTATTTAGTTATTTTTCTATGTGGAGTGTACGAAGAAATTTTAATAACTAAATAATTAGGATTTAATTCTGAAATGCGTGCAGCCCGTGACCCTTAGATAAAGTATCTATAGATTAAGCAATGGCGTGGCCGCACATGAAACAACAATAACAATAACACTTTGGCTTTTACAGCCTAGAACACTTCAACCCACCATCGCACTGACACTTATTATCTATAAATAACCCAATTCCTTGTCTCAATAAACACAATCCCGCAAAATTACAAAAAAATCAAACACGACCGAGTTAGTTTGTTAAACCTGCCATTATATTAGCGTTTGACAAACAACAAAAGCCGGCCATGGTGACAAAGACAAAAATAGTATAATATGCAACTAGTGAATAAAAGACGGATTTAAATCGAGGGCTATAGATGAATCACGAGCAAGTGAAGGATTCTAACGGCTGAATCACGACCGTAGGGAGTGATTTTTAATGATTGAATCACGAGCATAGCGAGTGATTCAAGTGTTAGAATCATGAGCGTCGCGAGTGATTCATGGCCCTCGATATAAATCCGTTTTATTCAAGAGTTGCGTATATTTTATACCATGACTACGAGAAAAAGAAAGATTTAAGCACAAGGAATATTAATAAATACAAAATAAATAGTTTATTTCCTTCAAAATTTACAAAAAATGTGAAACCGGTCAGGGTTAGGCCCGAGCTAGGTAACAGCACCCGTGTTTCAGGAGCCGGTGACCAACTCCGTTACGTTACTTTATTTAATTAAACGCCATTGCAATTAATATTAGATTTACAATCCCATAAGTATTCAATATAAATATCCTAGACTAAAACCAAAATCATTATTAAAATCCTAAATATAAACAAACTCAAAATTAAAATCGAAGAAGGAGTTTGAAAGTGGAGTATTCTCTGCACAAGAAGTTTGTATCGAGTATTTTTTGCGCAAGGAGGCGCAAGGAGGTTATACAGCATTGTGATGCAGGTCGAATATATTGGTGTGTTCCAAATTCAAACACCAAAACATTGATTAAAAGTGCTTTTTATTCACTGTTTTCCGTGAATAAAATAAGCTTTTTAGAGAGGGAATGGTAGAAATAATCTTTTGTCCTTATTAATTACATGGGGCTGCCAATTAGCGATCTCGCTCTATCAATCAAGCTCATTTTATTGCTAAATCTATAGGTACTTTACTAAGCCGTGAGCGTGACCCGTCAGGGTTTTTATTTATATTCTGTGTCAAAGCAACAGCACACAGCTGTCAAAATAATTGTCAATTGTCAATGTCAATTTTTTTGTGAAAATAAAAGCGGTGCTTTGTCGTTGCCACAAAAATCGTTTTCTATTTATAAATTGACGATAAATCCTATCTAAAACTGTTTAAATACAAAATTTAGCTTTGTTAGTACATAGTTCAAATTGGTTTTTGGAAGGGAAACGGTAAGTTTTTGAGATATTGTTAGATCGATGAACATGTGTTTTGCGTTGTGAGGTCATCGTATATATAGTTTAGATCTTTGAGAGACGCATTTCTTGCAGTACTGGCTATTTGTAAGGGAAACAATAAGGTAGCAAGCTCCTTGGTGATAGTTTTCGCCGGCAAGATTGGATAAAAATAAAGAAAATACCTACTACGTTTTGTAATTCCGTGACCTAAGATAGTATAATTTACGCCTCCTCTTGGCCTAATTTGAGGAAATACTACTTTTCTTGTTATTCCGAGTGACTCATATGAGTTTTAAGTCATTTTGTATTTGTAAACACTATTTTTTTACAACAGGCAGAAGGTAAAAATATGGTCAAAGTAAATAAGAAGTGTAAAAAAATTGTTATCTATCCCAAGATCATTACTTTTCTTATTCGAATGTAATGAGAGGGCCAGGCCAGAGTGACATATTAGCAGTAGATTCTGATTAAATAAAAGTGACAAAAATTATCATGTTTTACAACTGTAAATTTTATTATCATGTCTCTTACGTATTATTTTCAGATAAACCTTTAATCATGGATCAACTACTCCATCAAGTGGCCTCCAACATGGAGAAGCAGCTGGACAGTGAGATTGAAAGGTACTATCTTTTTTTTTATAGTTGTCTATGTCTACTCTACTGTGCAAAGGTCGCCCCCAATAACATTATATTAATTATTTTACATCAATAAAATTGCTATGCCTATCTTGTGTGAAAACTAAGTGGCTTTTAGTTTTAAAACCAATGGAAAATGAAGGGTTTTATAAGTTTGATGTTACATACATACCTGTGTGTTAGAGTATTTGTGTATCTGTCTGTGGGGTCACAGGTCCTAAATGGATGAACTGATATTGATAACGTATTTTTCGTTTGAAAGGTGATTTTATAGAGAGTGTGTAAATTAGTAGTATGCATTGATGTATTAAAAGAGGAAGATGCGTTACGCACTAACATCGCAATCAGAAAACCTGGGCTCGGCGCACAACTACATGCACCGAAACTCACACATCTGTGTTCAGTGTCATCACCAGTCCCAACCTTACAGTTACGGATATACAAGGACAGAGATAGGAGACGGCGCTGTAGTGCGAGCGATATCGCGTTAGCCGCCGAATGTTGGCCGAATGATTACTATTATGAATGAAATGACATTGCAATATGTGCGTATCGTGTCTCTCACGCATGTTTGTAATATCTATCTCGCTCTCACAAATATGGCGAAGCAAACATTAAATATTATTGTAATTTTCAACAAATTAACCTTTTTGACTGTACTTACGAGTAGTAAGTGATCCCGTGTGACTTATTTTTCTTCTGGTATTATTTAAACACTTTTTAGCTACACAAGATGTCATTTTGGTGCGTATTTATTGCAAAAAACATAAAAACACTGAAATTAATGAGCTGTGTGATCAACAATGTGACGTGTACGCGACTGAGTACCCGCTACGGGCATGCACTTAGATTAGTAGGACCAAGCGCTGTGAGCAGTCCCGTATCTTCCTCTTTTTAATACATCAATGGTAGTATCAAATAAAAATATGTCAGGCTTTTTTAAATTCTATCTGACTTATATTTAAGGCATTCATACAATATAACAGACACACCATCATACATCCGAAATCCTTACTGGCAATATCGTCTCAGCAACCATCAATGTAAAAAACTTGTTATAAATGGATTTGATGGCTTGAGTGAATTTTCTCAAAATATGGGGTAACCAGGAGTCTAATGAGTGCTATCGCGTTTAAAATTGAGGCTAAAAAAAAATAGGTGCTCTGAAGTAGAGTGAGGTCTTCAAAATGTCAAATTTCATAGTTTTTAGGGTTCCGTACCCAAAGGGTATAAACGTGACCCTATTACTAAGACTCCGCGGTCCGTCTGTCTGTCTGTCACCAGGCTGTATCTCGTGAACCGTTGACAGTTGAAATTTTCACAGATTATGTATTTCTGTTGCTGCTATAACAACAAATACTAAAAACATAATAAAATAAATAATAGTGGGGCTCCCATACAACAAACGTGATTTTTTTGCCGTTTTTAGCGATAATGGTACGGAACCCTTCGTGCGCGAGTCCGACTCGCAATTGACCGGTTTTTTTTTACTTTTATGCGCGTTTTTATTTACTACTTTTTTTATTGTTGTTAATATTTGCCCAATATGCCAGATCAAGATAGGTGTGGTTTTACCAACCACTGCGTTAATTGAATTGTATGTTTCAGGAAATGTTATCCTACTTTTTTTCTAAATAAAGGGAAACGCGAAACTGCAGCATACTCGATTTTATGTTTAATCGCACTACTACTGCATTGAAAATGATTTAAATTCAAAGTTTGTTTCCGTGCGCGTAATAACAACGTTTAACAGCAGTATATAAGGAACTCACTCGCCAGTGGCGCCAAGTGGTGAGCACAAACACGGAAGCCCTCATTGAGTAAGGCCCACTTGCGGCCACCTTTGGTTATGGTACTAACTCAGAGATCGTAGCTAACTCCCTGTTAATTATGATATAATTATTTTTATCTACACCCATGCTATAAATCCTCTATAAAAGTTATTGAAACAGTTAGCTTATTGCCAACATTAAAACAGCCAGTGTCATAGTAACCATAATATCATCCAAACGGGTGTTATAATGTTGTACTAAATTTCATAATGCAACTCCTTTTTTACTCATCGAACAGCCACATTCTCATGGCATCTTTATGAATTTCAAAAAAAGAACATTGTCATGCACGCGCGTTTCACTACCACAGCGCTGTTATTTAAAAAAAACTTATTCGAATACATTGAGGTAATAATGTACTACGCACTAGAGAAGTCATCACACATCACTACTGCGTGCTGTTCAATTGCGGTTTTCTAGCCGCATTTCACTCATTTGCTGCCTAGATCTTGTGAGCGTCAGAATCGCAGGTCAACAGTCTTATTTAGCTTTCAAATTGTGCCTAAAAATTACTTACCAATTGCTTATATTTGCTTACCAAAATGAGAGAATTGCTTATTTCATCTATTAAAAGAATTAAAACATTTAAGGTTGACCGACCATTCTGATATCAGAATGGCTGGTCAATCTCTGTAGAGTAGTAACCATGTGGAATAACTGAAATGTTAATGTGCCAAAGATTGCTTATTAATTGCTTATTTCACAATTTAGAAGCCTAGACCCAGTATATCCTGTTATTCTATCTATAAGCTAGTCAAGAATTTAAAATCCCCTGTGCCTGTTAAATTTATGAGAGCAAAGTGACGTATGTCGAAAATTGCGTTTATATATCAAAAGGTTTTATTACTCGTTTCTTTATTTTCTGAAATAACCGAATGGGGCCTAGTTTCTATATTATTTTTAATCATGGCTGTATTTATTAACCTTGCTGACATAGAATACTTATGTTTTTAATAGTGGCTTAACGGACTTTTTTTTAAGTTGCCTGCCAATAAAGAGATGAAATTAATCTGCCGTACATTAATTTTTATAACTTACTGTCGTCGTTTTTTTATGTGCGTGTGGACTGAGGGACCAAACTGGTATATCGCAAAATAAAAATCGTAGGATTTATTATTAGACTTAAAACTATTGTAGAACAAATCTGGGAATTTGTAAACAAATATATTATATGTATATATACATATATTAAAAACTACAGCTGCAGCAAACTTAAAGTGTGGTCCCTCAGTCCTCACAGATTATCAGCCAGATCTCGAAAAGTATCTGAAAACCGGCCAAGAGCGAGTCGGTTTTAGTATTTGTTGTTATAGCGGCAACAGAAATACATCATCTGTGAAAATTTCAACTGTCTAACTATCACGGTTGGCCTGGTGACAGACCCGCAGTCCGTCTGTCTGTTTTTTACCCTATGGGTACGGAACCCTAAAAATTAAGGTGTCGTGACTACAGACTTTGAGTAAAGAATTTGTAAAGATATTATCTAAATAACAGACCACAAAGCTTCAAAGATAAAATATATGTAACGACTAAACTGTGGTCCCCCTCATTCCACACAAGAAAGATACATATTTTAGTGAATTTATCGAATCAAATAAATAAAATCTCTCTTTTTCTACATACATTTTTAAAATGAAACTTGAAACATTTTGTAAAAAAGAAATGGAAAAGAAATATCGCCGCAATTTTTAGATAGCAATTAT
This sequence comes from Orthosia gothica, assembly GCA_949775005.1. Classification (NCBI taxonomy): domain Eukaryota; kingdom Metazoa; phylum Arthropoda; class Insecta; order Lepidoptera; family Noctuidae; genus Orthosia; species Orthosia gothica. Next base: position 63,504,217 of record OX459034.1, on the reverse strand, counting down.
TAAAACTGGTCCCTCAATCCTCACATCCACTGACATATGTGCATGTACTAGCTGCTTGACGAGAAGAATATCAGAAAGACTAGTGTACTTAACTTTTAGTAAAAAGTTTCTACTATATAATAGGTATCTAAAATTGTGTTTTTCTTACATCTTAGCTGAGATAATATTATTTTTGAATACTATGAAAATAGAGTAGTGTGATCACACAATAAAACAAAATATAGACAGTACTATTATACTTTATACGGTTTTGGGCACATTACCAGTAGTCAACGATGGGGAGGAGTTTTTCGACGCCATATTTTAGTTAAGTATATTTTTAGGTTTAGCTAGTGAGTAGTTTTTGTGTTAAAGTGTATATGTTTTTAGTATTAGTTATCTAAGTATTTTATACACTGTATATACTTGTATCTATGTAAATAAACTCCTTACCAACTTTATACGGTTAATTTAATTTTATTTTTTATGGCGTATGTGAATTTAATGAAAAAAGGTGTGTATTCAAGGAAAGTCTATTTAATAAAAAGGCACGATAATAGTATGAGAATTTGTTTTAAGGTAGGTAGGTAGCATTAAACAGAATCTACACATTTAGGCTGCGTTTCCACCAGAGATGTGCGAGATAGCTGAGCGGTGCGAGGATGCATACCGACGCTGTGAATCGGTGAACAGATGGGCGGCGCGAGGATGTGTAGCGGGCTCGTTTAAGATAAAATGTGGAAGCAGCGGAGCGTGCGCGCCATTGCCCGAGTGCCCGTGTTGCCCAGTGCTGTCGTTTCAGCAACTTTGTCGCTAGTTCTAGCGGGGTTCATGAGTGGTTGGCGACCAAAAAATATGAGTAAGCCACAAAAAATAATTGAACAACTTTTGAACCATTTTCAGGGTTCCGTACCCAAAGGGTAAAAACAGGACCCTATTACTGAGACTGCGGTCCGTCTGTCTGTCTGTCACTAGGCTGTATCTCATGAACCGTGATAGCTAGACAGTTGATATTTTCACAGATAATGTATTTCTGTTGCCGCTATAACAAAAATTTAATGAAATACATATTTAAGTGGGGCTCCCACACAACAAACGTTATTTATTTTTTGCGAATTTATTTGAACCAAATTTTCTTTCTTAGCCCTGGGACCCCATGGCCCAGGTTTGCCCTATGCTAACCTAACCACTCATAAAATCCGCTGGAACTAGCGACAAAGTCGCTAGAACGGCAACACTGCTCGCGCCCATCCCTAGCACACATATCTCGCAACACATTCCTCGCACACATCCTTCCTTTGTTTTGTATGTACAAAAAGCTTTCACTAGAACTACGCTGAGAGAGCCTGGGTGTTTACCCAGCCACAACAAAACAACATCAACATCAACCAAGAAGAAGAACCAACAGAATCACTTTGTTTGAAGTAATGGTTCTTAACAACACATCCCTTGCTACGCATCCTAGCACATCTCTGGTGGAAACACAGCCATATCATACCTACATAAAAATTATAGTAGATTAATTTAATGTTACTTCAAGATTGCGTTCGGAAACAGCTCATTTATTTATAATTACGAGTAGCAAAAAAAAAAAAATAATTTAAATGCTATAAAAAACAAGAAATACATAATCTGCCTTTATCTACTGATATCACTGTTTTATGAACGAACGTCTAGCTATGATGACCAATATTTCAAAATTAGTGTAAGTGCTGACTAGTATTGCAATAATTGATAAGTTAATTTTGTAATCTATTGTTTTATTAAATACATTTAAGCCATGTAATATAACATAAAATTAACCGTACAAAATATAAAAGTACTGTCTGCATTTTGTGGTCAGACTACTCTTATCATATAATGGGCGCACGGTTGGCGCGGTGGTTGAGCGATTGACTGCTGCGCTGCGTGTTGCGGGTTCGATTCCCGCACGGAACAAATATTTGTATGACCTACAGATAGTTGTTCCGGCTCTGGGTGTTGTGTATTTGAGTTTATATGTTTGTAAACGCACCCACGATACAGGAAGAAATTCCTAGTGTGGGGCAACGTTTTTAAAAAAAAAAAAAAAAAAAAAATATCTATTTTCATAGGATTCAAAAATAAATTTGTTTAGAAATTCCCAGATTTGTTCTACAATTGTTTTAAGTCTGCTAGTAAATCCTACGAATTTTATTTTGCGACATACCAGTTTGGTCCCTCAGTCTACACGCACATAAAAAAACGACGACAGTAAGTTATAAAAATTAATGTACGGCAGATTAATTTCATCTCTTTATTGGCAGGCAACTTAAAAAAAAAATGTCGGTTAAGCCACTATTAAAAACATAAGTATTCTATGTCAGCAAGATATACAAAGTTAATAAATACAGCCATGATTAAAAATAATATAGAAACTAGGCCCCATTCGGTTAATTCAGAAAATAAAGAAACGAGTAATAAAACCTTTTGATATATAAACGCAATTTTCGACATACGTCACTTTGCTCTCATAAATTTAACAGGCACAGGGGATTTTAAATTCTTGACTAGCTTATAGATAGAATAACAGGATATACTGGGTCTAGGCTTCTAAATTGTGAAATAAGCAATTAATAAGCAATCTTTGGCACATTAACATTTCAGTTATTCCACATGGTTACTACTCTACAGAGATTGACCAGCCATTCTGATATCAGAATGGTCGGTCAACCTTAAATGTTTTAATTCTTTTAATAGATGAAATAAGCAATTCTCTCATTTTGGTAAGCAAATATAAGCAATTGGTAAGTAATTTTTAGGCACAATTTGAAAGCTAAATAAGACTGTTGACCTGCGATTCTGACGCTCACTAGATCTTGACAGCTTAAGTCATTTTTTGTTTTTAAACGAAAAAAACGTTCAGACGCATTTTATATGCCTTGGTGTGTTTTAAGATATTGCACTAATAATTCAACTAATACGGCGAAGTGCAAAGGAATAACTTTTCATCGGTGAGTAACTAGATAATCATTTTAAAATATAATTTGAACAAAATATTTGGTGGACGTCATGTTGTGACATTTTTCATATAGACTAAAAATTAAGATGTGACAATTTGTGTAACAAGTGTAGGTAGAATTAGCTGACGTTTCTTTTTAAAGAGGAAAATAATAATCTAACATATATTAATCCATTCCATCGATTCATTCTAATTTTAATTATTGTTCATTTTTTTTTGGACTCCTACCACTGCTGTGTTCTTTTTAACCCAAAGGTTGACTGGTAGAGAATGCCTTGCTGCATTAAGTCCGCATATGTATCACCATTGTACATGAAGTTTAAATAAATAAATAAATATTTAGAAAAAGAACTGACTGTGGTTATTAAATGAAAAAAGATAAAAAATTAAAGATGAAAAACAATTATTACATAATGTAAGACTTAATTTACATTTTGTTTATTTAAGGTTTAATATTATAATAAAAAGTACAGAAGATTCGTGTTTCAAGCAAATTGTAAAATTCCCTATTCCGATTTGATATTTTTTAACTTATTGAAGCGCCTTTGACTTATACTTTAACAGTCGGTTATTTCAACTATTAATAAATTTTGAATTGGCGTGTGTGTATGACTAGATGTATGAATGTGTGTGAAGCAAAAGAAGTATGTAAGGATCGTAGCTGGTGGCGTTCTGTAGTTTCTGCCTACCCCCATGGGAAAAAGGCGTGAGTTTATGTATGTATGTAATACATTTTGAAAAAGTGAAAATTCTAATGAAGCTTGTTAGGTATAAAGCTATGTCGCTTCTGTAGTCAGTCAGCAAATTAGTCTATATGAATGACAAGGTGTTGCAGAACGTTGTATGAAACGCGTAAGCGCCATGAAAATCACGGCGCTTCAGTCTTTTTGGTCGCGAGAAAACTACACCTTAGAAGCGCTCTAGCGCTGCATGTTTATATTGTTTTGTTAGACGACTAATTATTGTTTCAGCCCTGCAGCGAATTTTTAGTTTAAACTCTTGTCAAAATTGACAAAATGGAGCATGTATTTTGCTTAGGATAGCTTCTCTAGTACATAGTACATATTATCTCAATGTTCGAATATTTGAATTGACGTCGTATCCCGCCATTTTTGTTCAATAATAGTATAGAAAAAAAAAAAAAGTTGTTTACAAAAATGAGTGATACAAGCTTTGATAACACACCACCAGATATTTCTAATGCAGCAAAGGACATTTCTAACCAATTATTACCAGAAAAGTCGAGAAAACATTATGAAAAGACGTACCAAAATTTCATGAATTGGAAAATATCAAAGAGTAGTACATCATTTTCTGAAGATGTGCTATTAGTATATTTTCAAGCATTATCAGAAAAATTCTAATCTTCATCCCTATGGACCTTCTATTCAATGCTGAAAAGTACGCTAAGTATTAATATCCTACGGTTTCAGAACCTTTATAGAGGATTCATATCATGGGTGTAGATAAAATCTTGTATGCAACTGTTATAATTAGTTATTAAAACACTCATGTGATACTACTATCACACTCGGCTTCGCCTCGTGTGATAAACCCACATTCGTGTTTTAATACCCCTTATTATACAACAGTTGCATAAATAACTATAATTTAACCTCACGACTACGCATTGAGTATAATTCTCTCCAAACTTCTTGGCCGCCCTGAAGTTGGCTACCTACCTACCCTCTCTTACCTATCCTACCTGTCCTACCCTAACTACCCTACCCTCCCTACCCTACCCGACCTGCCCTTACCCTACCTACCCTACCCTACCTACCTACCTAAATACCAATAACTTTTTTTTTGAGACGATTGGTAGCCTATGTCCTTCCCCAGGATGCCATCTATGTCCTTGCCAAATTTCATTGAAATCTGTTCAGTGGTTTAAGCGTGAAAAGGTAACAGACAGACAGACAGAGCTACTATCGAATTTATAATATTAGTATGGAAAATGATGGTGGCAATGGATTAGGAACTTCTTTCGTTTGTGATGGAAACTGTGATTTACTGTATTACCTAATTAGGGTGCAGGTTTGTTAGCAGCCCCTATGGACACATATCTCATACTGGACAAGGGAAACAGATACATAGTGATCCAGCAGGTCTTTAAATGCCATCAACATATCAGCCGAAAGACGTCCACTGCTGGACATAGGCCTCCCCCAAGCGTCGCAACACTGATCGGTCCTGTGCGTTTCGCATCCACCGGACTCCCGCAATCTTGACAAATTCATCGCTCCACCTAGAGGCCTTCTAACGCATCGTCTACGTACGCGGTCGGAAGATACTAATTTTGAACCCATTTATTTTTATACAGGTTGGAAACCATGGACACGAGTGACCTGGAAGCCATAAGACAACAGCGCATCGCAGAGATGAAGAAGCGAGCCAAGTCCAAGCAAGAGTGGCTGGCTAATGTAAGTAGCACAAGAATTATTATCTGTACCAGTATACTAGGGCCTCTTCTGACTGCACATTTGCCTTTTATATTGATGGTTTAGCTAAAATACTTCTGCCCGTTTCCTGTGTTATTTGGGGTTAGAGCCCAATTAACATGGACAAGAAGATAATGAAGACAGTCGTTAAATATAGCAAGGGCACCCAACGCGATGAAAGAATATTTGGTTCAAGTAAATTGTACTAGATGGCGTGATAAGCTTCGATTTGTTATTGAGTTTCGTGAAATATTAGGAATTTCTAGAGACGATAAAAAAAAAACAAAAAAAATGTCGTGTCTAAAATGTTGTGTTACTAGCATAGTTTTTTTTTTTAAAGTAGTAGTTATAATACTAACAAAACCAACCTAGTCTGCAATTTTTTTATTTTTTCTTATGAATAATGTATTTTTTTGGTTTATTAACTCTCCTAAGCACAAAGTAAAGGAATATTGGCATCATTTAGTATTGATTGATTTAAATTTCTGAGGCTCCACTCGATTTTTTTAATTTGTTTTGTAACATATTTTGGTACAATGAAACTGAAAATGTGCAAAAAAATACTATAAAAGAAATCGTCGCCGTATTTAAAAAAACCGGCCAAGTGCGAGTCGGACTCGCGCACGAAGGGTTCCGTACTTGGTAAATTGCGGTTTTTTTTTTTAGAAGTTACAGAGGGGGGCGGACACATTTTACCACTTTGGAAGTGTCTCTCGCGCAAACTATTCAGTTTAGAAAAAATTATATTAGAAACCTCAATATCATTTTTGAAGACCTATTCATAGATACCCCACACGTATGGGTTTGATGAAAAAAAATTTTTTTTAGTTTCAGTTTCAAGTATGGGAACCCCCAAAATTGTTTTTTTTATTATTTTTGTTTGAAAATCTTAATGCGGTTCACAGAATACATCTACTTACCAAGTTTCAATAGCGTAGTTCTTATAGTTTCGGAAAAAAGTGCCTGTGACATACGGACGGACAGACAGACAGACATGACGAATCTATAAGAGTTCCGTTTTTTGCCATTTGGCTACGGAACCTTAAAAATGTATTCACGAACCGAGTAAACCCTTTTACTTGCAAGTCGCTTCTAACACCATCTATATCCGTATAACGGAACTGAACGCGATCGATGTTCTTAGAAAAATAATAAGTTTAATCAGAAGAAAAACGCTAGTTACGTCGGCACGGTATCTTTGTATGGGATGAGGCATCTGTATGCTAGTATTATATTATCTGTGCATATAATCAGAAGCCAGAAAATATGGCATAAGTCTCGCACATTTACTGGGTTGTGGAGGTTTAATGTAATTTTGGTTTATTTTGTTTTTTTTTTAAATATTTAAATTACTACCTAACCTACCCAAACCTACTTATCCTACCCTGCCTTACCTACTCTACCTTACCTACCTAGCCTACCCTACCTTACCTGCCCTTTCCTATCCTACCAGGGTAGGTACTATCAGCCAACTATACATTTGATCACCGTTAAGACTATTTTTGCTTGCAGGGCTCGCCCGCTATAGGGAGGATATACCCGAGGGCGAGAATTATTTGAAACAAAATGTTAAGCATTAAAACTTTCTCTTCTTAGGTCCTGTTTTTTTTCTATTACTATTGGTCAGCCAAAAAACTATTTTTTTTTTCTCGGATCCTTTTTTGTTTAACACTGCTATGCACATTGGCATATGGCTATTGGTCAACGCAAAAAGGGCGGACGCAGATGTTGTGGTCTTGTGCACGGGATTTTGTTTTCAAAATGATCAGATGTATAGTTAGCTGATAGTACCCTACCTACATACCTACCCTACCTTTTTTTTTTTTTGCATGGGGAAATGCTTATGCATACTGCACTACCACGGGGAGATAGTGCAATTATGTGGGACTCTAACCCACTAAAACTCCACGGTGTCCTCCTGTGCCGCTTATGGCGGGAACACGGGCACCCAACCAACATACGTACCCTACCTACAAACCTACCCTATCTACATACCTACCCTACCTACATATCCACCCTACCTACCTACTATGTTTTTTCTTTATTTTTTCTATCTAAGAACCTTTTCCTAACAATAACAAACACAACAAAAAAAGAATTAGCGAAATCGGTAATGCCGTTCTCAAGTTATAGCGTGACTAGGACAAATAGGGGTTAAGTTTTATATATACAGATAATGTTTGAGTTGTACAATTGGTAACATTGTGCTGTGTCACACAAAACATTCAATCAATCTGCCTAGCCTTGTTCTAACTTCATTGGGGTTGGCTTCCAGTCTTACCGGATTCAGCTGAGTACCAGTGTTTTACATGGAGCGACTGCCTATCAGACCTCCACAACCCAGTAACTGGGAACACGATACCTCTTGGCTAGACTGGTGTCAGATCTAAGGTTTCTGACTACCCGTAACGACTGTCAAAGATCTTCAAATGACAGCCGGAACCAACGGCTTAACGTGCTTTCCGAGGCACGGAGGAAACTCGCTATGTTGAAATGGTCACCCATCCACGGACCGACCTCGTCAAGCGTTGCTTAACCTTGCTGATCGACCAGTGCGGCTGTGTTGGCTATATAAATAGCCACGAGCTCCTTCCTCCTTCACACAGAACATTCAACCTGCTTATTCGAAGTCCTACGGGGCGAGCAAGGCCCTACTGTGATTGGCTTGACTCACACATGTTTGTCACATTTTGGGAGCATAAACCGTGATAAAATGCGTAATTCAAGTCTGTCACAGAGGCCGTGCTCGCCCGGCAGCACGGGCCACTAAGATATTGGCTATGCATTGTTTGGAGCCCACGGCCACTACCATTGTACTACTAAGTTTATTTTTGCCAGACTGCAAGGAAAGGGTTATATTTTTCGCGCGTATTTTGTATGTACGTTTTTGTATATATGTAATATTCTTTACTAGACGGATTTATATAATTTAGATATAGTTAAATAGGTCTGGACCGCCCAAGTGTTCATAGATAAGATATCTATTTGGTGCACGGTTGGCGCAGTGGTTGAGCGATTGACTGCTGCGCTGCGTGTCGCGGGTTCGATTCCCGCACGGAACAAATTGTATGACCGGCTCTGGGTGTTTGTGTATGTGAGTTTATATGTTTGTAAACGCACCCACGATACACGAAGAAATTCCTAGTGTGGGCAAAGTTTAAAAAAAAATAATAATTAAAAAAAACAAACATGTCAGCACCCAATATTGTGGAGGCTCCAATTTTTTTTCTTCCAAACCCATCGAATGGGGTATCAAAATGAAGGCTTTTTTTTTGTGATTACAAAAATTATATCACTTATGTTTAAAAGTAATTTAAAAAAAAAAGAAAACGAAAACGATGTTTATTTGTAATAGTTTGTGTGTGTCAATAAATATGATTATGAAAATACTAGTATTCTGCTAAATCCGTTTAGACACGAAGCTGACTCCAACATAGGAAAGGCAGCCAGATTGTATCACAAATTCACAGTTTTCTAACTACTTTCTTTCTATTCCAGGGCCACGGCGAGTACACGGAAATCGACGGCGAGAAAGAGTTCTTCACCGTGTGCAACAAGAGTGATAACGTGGTGTGTCACTTCTACAAGAGTGACACTCCTCGCTGCAAGATTGTGGACATGCACCTCAAGTTACTGGCCAAGAAACACATCGAGACCAGATTTGTCAAGTTGGATGTGGAGAGGGCGCCGTTCCTCACTGGTAAGCCGTCTTTTTAACCCCGACGGGAAAAGAGGGGTGTTATAAGTTTGAAGTGTGTACCTGTGTGTTTGTGTATCTGTCTATCTGTGGCATCATAGCTCCTAAATGGATGAACTGATTTTGATTTAGTTTTTTAAGGTTCCGTACCCGAAGGGTTCAAACGGAGCCCCACTCGCGTGTCCTTCTGTCTTCTGTCACACGGGTTTTACAGCCAAAACAGTATAAGGATCTTGTTCACCCAAAGCCATGCAAATTGTATTTAATTTATTTAAGGTCCCCCCCCCCCTCCCCAGTCTTAATTTGGTGGTTTGGTACGAGAATCTAAATTTGCGAAGTCCGACACGCACTGGGCCAGTTTTTTTGTTTGAAACGTGACTATCGAGAGTGTTCTTAGCAATGTTTGGTGAAAGTCGGTTCAGCCGTTCTAAAGTTATGGTTTTACTTTTTGAATCGGGGTTTTTTCGGCAGATATCGTGTCAAAATTACGTGTTCAATAGATTGTCGATCGAAGCGTGTCTACCACTAGATAAATTATGAAGCATGAAATAAAAATGTGTCGACGGTTTTTTTTTAAATTTTACTTGATTTCTTCTTTTTAGTTCGCATTATAAGCAGTCGGGTTTCTTGATTTCTGAATAAATTTTTTTTTTATGGGATATCGTTTTAAATTGGTCCAATATAGGAGGAGGAAATAGGCGAAAGCCAAACCTGGAATTATGACTTTTTACTTAGGATATCCAGTCGGCGCTCTCTGCCCATATAACGTAGGCTTGATGTCCCCTATTCGGACAGGTTTTGTATTTGGTAGGTAACTGCCAGATCATTGTATTACTTCAACTTAGCTTGTGCATTGAAGGCTAACTTATTCGTTCCAGGTAGGCTGAAGATCCGCGTGATCCCCACCATCGGGCTGGTGAAGGAGAATAAGACCAAGGACTTTGTGGTCGGCTTCACTGACGTGGGCAACCGCGATGACTTCACCACAGAGATGCTGGAGTGGAGGATAGCCAGGTATGCTTTCATTATCTGCACTTCAGATGTATGACGTCCACTGCTGGTCAAAGACCTTTCCCAAGCGTCGTCACATAGAGCGGTCTAGTTCTTCTCACTTCCAGCAGACTCATGCGGCCCTCTTCAGCTCATCTGACCACTTCTTGAACTCTTTTTCTCGTTCTATACTGTGTGTAAAACAAATCAGCTACCTGATGGAACACACTGATGAGTTGAACAAATACTACGAGGTTAAAAAAACTGCACCTCGCTGGAATGCTCGCCCAGTCCCGGGCACCTACGCGGCGCCCCGTATTCGTCTCGGGCGGTGACGTCACAGCGCCAGGTGCACAATTGTTTTGTGCTAGAATTGACAGTAATCAGTGACTATTTATTTTAATTTCTACCTACAGCTGCCAAAAGTTGTAGGTAGAAATTAAAAATAGAAGAATTTTTAATTTTGTTCTGGTCACCCCACGTTTAGCTGTCATATATCACAGAGGAGGTTGCATTTTTTTGACAGCTGAGAATTCGAAACATAAGCCCTAGATCTAACGGTATTCCAACCTTCTTGCAGGTCCGAGGTGATAGAGTACAACGGCGACCTGCTAGTGCCGCCCGCAGACGCGCGCAAGGCTCGCGTGCTGCAGATACAGAGCAAGAAGACCATCCGCGGCCGACCTGACTCCGACTCAGATCTAGAGCTGAGCGATTAACATTTACTCTCTCAATATTATCGTTAAATTATTGTTAAATGCGCGTTAGGGTTAGCTCAAACCAAGACGCGACATTGCGCGCTTTTTTTATGTTCTTTTTTTTACAAAAACAGGTACACGAAGCAAAAAAAATTATGTAACGCTCACTTAAACGAAAAACTTAGCTCAGAGTTAGTTGATAACACGAGGTTATATTGACATTGTTGTAAGAAAAACTGTAAATTTAACCTCGTGTCAGCAATAAACTCCGAGTTAAGTTCGAAGCAAGTGGCGTAGGTTTATGTATGTATGTAAAAAGGTACACATTTCAGCGAAATAATTCAAATATGACTTTCGGCATTTAAAATTCATTCGACTCATTTGAATGCTTTCATTGAAATGTGTACCATGTCATGTAGTAAATAAAGTCCTATATTGCTACTTCAAAAAAAATCGCGTCGTGTCTCGGTGCAGCTAACCTTTAGCTGCTGTGATTGGTTGAATCAATTCTCAACAGCCAATCATATTACTTGACTTATGTTTAGTTTGTCTTGATATCCAGAAACCGGAGTAGATTAGGCTCCATTTTGTGAAGTTTTGGGGCTGATTTAAGGGAGAGATCAAGCCATCATCATCACCATTTCAGCCGATAGACGTCCACTGCTGGACAGGCCTTCCCCAAGCATTGCCATTGAAGTCCTGTGCATCTCATATCCACCGGATTCCTATAGCCGTAACCAAGACTTAGGTCCTAGCGGGAGGCCTTCCAACTTCCTTCCTATAGGACAAACTCTGCAGACGTAATGGGATTTGGTAATTTGGTATATCTTCATCACCAACTGTCTTTTCCTAAATATGTTGGGGTTCGGCCTCCAATGTAACCGAATACAGCTTTTACCAGTATTTTACAAGGAATGGTATTTCGGTATCTAATGAGTCTACTGACTATAATACAATCTGTTATTTTAATTTCATGCAACTACAGCTGGCTGTCAAGGATCGCTGAATTAATAGTTTCGATGTTTGATTTCCACTAGACATTGACCCTTCACGATTGTGCAGTTCCAGTTAATTTTATTTAAAACTATCGGACGCCTCGTGGTTTCACCTGCGTAGTTCCCGTTTCCGTGGGAATACAGGGATTAAAAGTAGCCTATGTCACCCGGGGATAGTGTAGCTAACAAACGGTGAAAGAATTTTTGAAATCAGTCCAGTAGTCTTTAATTTTATTAGTTGCAAACAAAAATACAAATCGCTCCTCTTTATATTAGTATAGATTCCGTTGTGTAAAAAAACAAGTGCTATTTATTGTGAATAACTTTGTCTGTGTCACACACTGAAAACACAACGGTCGCTAGACAATTTCAAGACAGTCTTGTAAATGACTCATACCACCATCTCTTTCCCGCAGAAACTTCTACGGTTTTAGTACTATTTTTTTATTTAACCTGCTCCATGGTGAAGCACGCTTGCCTAGAAGTAACATATTCATTACTTAATTATTTTATGCATCTTCTGCTTGAGTCAATAAAAAACTCTTTGTGCATAGCCAACGGGCGCGAAAACGACGGAGAAATTTTCAAATTAAATTTGTTTTCAATGAAAATCATTCCATTCAAGTCCATGCTTGCTAACAAAATTAATTAAAATAATGCTCTGAGAAGCCATAGCATATTTAGATATTATATGTTTTGTACCTAGTTTAATTATTAACTTTTTTCTATTCACCTGTTATAATAATAACTATGTATGTTTGAATGGTGCTAAATGATTGTAGACTTTAGAAAAAACAAATTAAACTTGATTATTGTTTGAGCGTTCGTGTGTAGTGTTGCCAGTTACCGTTGTGGTAATTAGCTAGATTTTGCTAGTTGTGTTTGGGTTATAAAATTGTGTGTGAAATTAATCATATAACGCAAATTATTATATCCCTTCCGATGTCCACTCTGCCTCTCTGCCAGCTGTCATCGGTCGCTCAAATGTCCAGTCTGCCTCTCTGCCAATTTTTGATATTCTATGGCTGTTCTTGTTTTTGGCTTGAAATATGTCAGTAAGGAGGATATTCTCGACAAATCTTGGTTTCATTCGATACTTTAATAGACAATTATGAAAAAAAAATACCCCGCTGGTCTTTGGATCCGCCCAAGACCGTAATATTTATTTATTAAATCTGTGCATCGGGCGGTCGCCATTTTTGACAGCACAAGGGGCCGTGCTCAAACTTTTTGTGATTAAAAATTTAGTTTTTTTATTTTGAGTGGCTGTTGTTTTCTGCTGGAAATACATGGAACGGTAAGTTTTGAACTGTTTTTAATAGTTTTTTTTTGTATTTGGCCTAAATTCCAGCAGATATACGTATTTCAACGAACGCCGTCCGACATTGTTGTTTATTTTTTTCTGCGTGCGAATATTTTATTTTTTATTTCTTATTTTTGCAAATATGACTATATCAAACTGTTGTTATTTACAATGCTACGTTAATTAACAACAGAAATAATGCATTTAATTGTAGTGGTAACGAAACAAATTCGAATAAAAAAAAAACAGCCACCAACTGTCCACCCTGCCAATTTGCATTATTTTTTTTTTGAAAAGTTTGTAATTCTCGTGGGATGAAAAAATGTATCGGGGGGTGTGTAATTTTGATTGATTATTGTGAAATAGGGTGTATTCCTGTAAATAAAATTAAAACTTTATGAAATAATGGTTTATTTTTTTATTTCTATCTCCTTTTATACACGAAACTGGAAAAAAAATCCCTTACACTGACTTTACACAACAATTACCAATACTTACAAGGTAAAACTGGATAAATCCATTTGGAATATGATAGCTTATTTCATAGAGATTGTAACAACATAAGTTTCATACATGGTTCCCATACAAAACTTCCGAGAAATCGACGATTTACTGACACCGCGCCCATAGCGCAAAAGGCGCCAGGGTACCCGGACACATGGGTGATTTTCGGCCTGCCTGGTGGACATCTAAGGGGATATTTAAAATAAACACTTTTCTAACAATGTGGTTGTTTCCTTTTTTATTTAAGCTCGTATTACTAATGCCTGCCATCCCTTTCAACCTTTCTTCCTTGTAATCTGCCTATGTCAGTCCACACACTTAGCTGGTCATAGGCCTGTGTTAAAGTTCTTCTACTAACATTTTTTTATAACAATGATAAAATGCTTCAGCACGAGAACTGCCTCCACAGGCTGCCAGAATAAGTTTTTATTATAAGGTATTAGAATAAGTTTTTAGGTATTTTTATTTTTAGGTATTGCCTCAATTCAATAAACTCAACATTAATAGATTTCTCAAATAATAGAATACTAAACGATATTTTTTTCTAAAGTCTGCTGTTGGTAGAAATAATAATAGTAGAATTTCGAGTCTCATCCTGGACACCTCACGCACTGCCATCTGTCATCCCATTATTGTCAATGTCACTATTTCACTTTTTGACAGCTGACTGAGCGAGTTGTGAAGTGCAGAACATTACGTACAGTGTTTTTCACAATTTTCTTTCGTAGAGAAAATTATTGACTAAACAACTATATCTTTTAGTGTTGAAACTCTTCAAGTCATATCCTTAACTTCGAAAACTAACTCTTAACAGTGTGCCTTTGAGTGATAGTTTCAATACAGATCAAAATATTTGCGAAAATCTCGATGGTGTATTCAAATATTTTTTCTGGGTAAGTTTTTCGTGTGTCGTTGCTAGAAACATTTCCTATGAATCTATTTTTAGAACTTCACCGTCGTTTATTGCTAGTTTGGCCTGAAATAATCATTTCAAGGTTACAACGTAGACTTTGAACTATCGAGAGTGATGTTGTTCAAACCTTAAGTCCTATTGTGTCAGTTGACTTTGCCCCAGTTCAAGTTTGTAAACATTAAAAAGTGGTTCGTGTGACGTAATTTCGCGATGTTCGTAATTTGAAAATTGCGCAATTCTTCAAATTATGTAAATTAAAAAGTCCTTGTAACTTGTAATAATTATTTTGTATGTGATGAATGTTTGATATTATTTTTTTGCATTGTCATGGCCATCTTGAGCTTAGTTCTGTGATAACATAAAGTCAAAACATATCATATTTAAACTTATCTCCAATTCTTGACTAAGTAGGTACATCTATTTATTTTTAATTCAATAAACATTAAAATGTATATTATTCTTTGGCTATCTACTCTACAATGTTTTGTGAATGTAATCAAAACGCAGCTTTGGCTGTTAACTGTACAATAATAAAGAAATAATAATAATATAAACTTTCCATCAAAGGCATTCACCAATGGCTCATTTGTCTCAGTGAATGCTAAAACAATGAGTGGATAACATCCTGCTTTTATTAGGTCCAAAAATATGAAATATTCATTTTTTGAAATGTGTCTGTCTCAACTGTGTTAACCATGATTTCATTTGGAATTATAAGTTCAAATATAAAACTTTATGTTAAAGTAATTCTAGTGTGGAGCAACATAAAAAAAAAATACATGTTATTTTGTGAAATGTGAATGTTCAGATGGATGCGTGTGTGGAAGTGTGGATGTATGTTTGTTACTCAGTCACACCAGAATGGCTGAACAGATCTGCATGAAATTTGTCACAGAGATAGATTATAGTCTGGAATAGCACATAGGGTGCTTTTCATCCCGGAATAATGTTCCCTAGGAATAAGAAAACACTTTTCAAGAGGGTGAAGCCGCTGGCATAAGCTAGTATCGTCATATTCATAACATAACCATTTTAGTATCAAATTTAAGAACTTATTTTGTTTTTGAAAATTGGTTCAATACAAATACATTAACAATTACAAATGACCACATTAAAGAAGAAATTTTATCGACTGTGGAGAAATACAACAAGTGACTGTCTCATCATCTGAATGAACTAGCAGTTACCAAAATTACTCCAACCGTCTCAAAAGGCATGATATACAGATGGTAGCTATGTTGTACTGAAGAGTACCTAGTTGTCCAAGTTGGAGGAAGCATACCAGACATTGACCCGAGAACACATCTGATTATAGTCTACTAGCGGACGCCCCGCAGTTTCACCCGCATAGTTTATGTTCCCGTGGGAATACAGGGTTAAAAAGTAGCCTATGTCACCCAGGGGATAGTGTAGCTACCCAACGGTGAAAGAATTTTTGAAATTGCTCCAGTAGTTTTAAGTTTATTCATTACATAAATAAAACCTTTCCTCCTTATATTATTAGCATAGATGAAGTATAATGGCAGAAATAAAAAAAAAAAAAAAAAATTTGTTGTAACACTGTACACTACAATGTTACAACTGCGTCTCTGATATATATATATATAAATATGAAAGTCTGTATGTTTGGTTGTTTGTATATCAGTCAGGCTTCAACACCTGAACAAATATGGATGAGATTTGAAACACTGGTAGACCATGACTTGAACTAGGATATAGGATTTTATCCTATCTTTCATTTGGGGCTAAAATTGACAAAAGTTAGTAATGAAATAATGTTGATACATGATGATGATGGTACTTATCTTATTTACTTATCAAATTGTTTAAAAGGAACTTATTAAAATACCGACGAAACAGATAAACGAAAAAATGTAATGTAAACATGCTACATAAATATATTTTAAATGAGATAATTTGGCTAGAAGGTCATCTAGCTGAGCATAACAGCGCGCCTTTATCCCACGAAGGGTTTGGCACAGGGTGTACCTACTACCTATAGTTCACCAGCAGACTTGTAGCTCGAGGGCTTCGAAACTAAAAAATATATATTTAAAAATAAAAATAAACCAGACTGCTTACAAAGCCAAGCCTTCTTGTTTACGTCTTTTTAGTTGGCTTTTTAAGCAGTCGGGTTTTATGTTATCTTATTTTTTTTTTTTTCTTATTTTTATTTAGAATTAGGTACATTTAAACACAAAAAAAAAAAGTTTGGGCCCCCACATTATGGCGTCCAAAATCCGCCATTTTTCTATTTTGCAATTGTAATGTAGCTAGTAACACTCGCAGGGTTAAGACGAATCGATTGACGATTTGACGTAAGAATCATCAAAATCGGCCAACGCGTTTGGTCTCTAGAACTCCATATAGGAACAAACATAGGTATATACATACTTACCTATATAGACTGATAAACACATTACCCTCCTTCGGCAGTCGGGTAATAATAGGCCGTAATGTAAAAAACAAATTAATTTAAAACACCTCTAAAAAGCAAAAAATAAGCCTCGCACTCCGCCGCGTCGAGGTAACCATCAACGTTTACAGCAGTTTATTAGTAGTTCCCCGAAGCGATTACGAGGCTTATTTTTTGCTTTTAGAGGTTTTTGTATCGGGGGTTTTTAAATTGTAAATTTATTTTTTGTTTCATGCTTTTTAAACGACATCACAGATAATACGTTTATAATACTAGCATACAGATGCCTCATCCCATACAAAGAAACCTTTTACACACAATTCTATATCACATCATATCAAATCGGTGCATATCGCGACATCTAGTGGTATTTATTTTAACCAAATTTTCTTTCTTAGCGCTGAGACCCAGTGATAACTATATCTATATATATAAAAACGAATCCCTATTTCCCTTGGTCACGGCATCACGCGTGAACGGCTGCGGCTGGACCGATTTTGCTTATTTTTTTTTTGTTTTTGTTATTGTCAGGAGACGACACATAAGAAAAAAATATAATTGTACATTACCTACATAGGTAGGGTAGGTATGTAGGTAGGTTAGGGTAAGTATGTAGGTAGGGTGGGTTTGGTGTTTTTATGGCAAAACTAAGTTTGCCGGGTCAGCTAGTACGTATATAATATACCTAGTAGTAGACACGCTTCAATCAACAATCTATTTAAGACGACGACTAACGCCAACGACCTTGAGGGAACAAAACGCGCCCTCGTTTCACACCCGCGCGACCCGAAATTTAGTAGTTTTTTGTACTTTTCTTATTATTCTATGACTTTAAAAAAAAAAGCTTCAGATCAAAATGTAGATAATTAAATTGTCTTTGACATGGTGTCGATTTCATTAAAATACGCCCAGCGGTTTTGTTGTGATTGTCGTGTTTTTGTCCGTTTTAGACATAACTTTACAAATTAATTACCTACACTATGTTATCCGAATAAAACTCAAAATTTGCTCAGATGAAATTATTAAGAAAATGGTCTAATATATTTTTTTCCAATAAATTACGACTAGCCGTTTAGACGTGATTCTTATTTTAACATCAGCTACTCAAGGGAATCGGCGCCTCAACTATGCCATGATAACTTGCGAAAAAAACAATATTTAAAGAATAAAATGCGGATAACTTTTGAACGGGTCAAGATTTTAATCAATCATAGCTCAGAACACTTCTCGACAAAGTCACATTTCAAACAAAATCAAAATTGGTTCATCCGTTCGGGAGCTACGTTGACACAGAAAGACACACACACAGACACGTCGAACTTATAACACGGATAACACCCCGTCGTTTTTGCGTCGGGGATTAAAAATACTGTTACTCAGCTGCATCAGATAGACTGGAAGGTCATAAACATGTTTTGAAACTATGTTATTTCCTTACGTACATTACAGCTATACAAACAACTATAACATATTGTGATTATTATTTAAAAACATACACTGTATTATACAGTTGGCCGACGACGCTTACTCTATTTATCTATACTCATACTCAATAATATTATAAAGAGGAAAGATTTTTTTGTTTGTTTGTTTGTACCGAAAATTCTTTCGGACCTATGGAAAGCTACATTGTTCCGGAGTAACAAAGGCTATAATTTATTTTGAAAAAAAATAGAGATCCTTATGCAAATTGCAACAATGTAAATAATAAAGTAGCAAAATTCTGCCTATAAAATTCATTCTTTGGCGTGCGCTGAGAAAACTATTGATGATACATAAAAATTATGTACTATATGATTAAAGTACTCATGATTACCTACAAAAAGTCTGCGAAAGAATATATCTAACTATCATAGTTAAGTCACAATAGCAGCTTTTGTGTTTTAGATCGCCGGTAGAAACAGTAGCGCACATTCGTATTGTAGTATTAATTCTTATTCTAATAAATTTTTCATCAAATTTGTAGGTAACTAGGTAGGTAGCCCGAAGCCGCGGGGGTTAGGTACCTTTACGAGTAGTATATAAAAAACATTGTATTGTGTTACAACTTAACATCATTATATAGAGTAATTGATTATCACCCGAAAAATTTAGCAGAAGTATAGTACACCCAAAATTCCGCTAGTTATGTTTAAGTCTCATGTAATATATTGTCATCGACCGGACTGCTACTGAGAAGAGAAATTCCAGGTGGATGAACCTAATAACACTCTGCCCGACTTAGGAATCAAACCCGGTACTTCATGCTCAACAGGGGTAGATTCAACCCTCAAAAAAAGTTGTTGTAGACGGGCTTCCGAAAATTGGCCAAGTCTGTGTCGGACTACACCACGGCATCGCCAGTGGCGTACCCATATTTTAAGTATTAGCGCCCAGGGCCAAATAGGTACGCTCTATATTTAACAAGGTAAAAGAAAAAGGTCGCTATGGTTACGATGAAACGGTTATTATTACCAATAGAATATATTTATTTTTAAAGAAACAGCGAACTCGTTCGTAAAATTATATCGTTTCTTTTCGCGAAACCACAGATAATATAATACTAGCATACAGATGCCTCATCCAATACAAAGAAAAAAAAAGAAACCGTGCCTTGCCGACGCGACGTAACTAGCGTTTTTCATCTGATTAATCTTATTAGTTTTGTGAGTACATCAATCGCGTTTGATTCCGCTTCATGGCAATAGATGGTGTTAGCAGCGACTTGCAAGTAAAAGCGTTTACTAGGTTCGTGAATACTTTTTTCTTTAAATACAGAGAAGGACCGTTTTATAGTATTTTTTTGCACGTTTTTACAGTTTATTTGCACCAAAATGTGTAACAATGCAAATTTTAATAATCGAGTGGAATGCCTCATTAACTTAAATCCGCGCCATCTATTGGCATCAATTTTAAATGATCCGTCCAAATAATCTTTGAAATGTGAATTAAGAGCCCAATATTCCATAATTTTGTACTTAGGAGAGTTGATTAAACAAGAACATACAATTTTTATGTTTAATTCCAGATAATGTTTGTTTTACTGACAATTCTATTGAATTGTGTGTGCATGTCGCGCCATCTAGTGAGATTTATTTGAACCATATTTTCTTTCTTAGCGATGAGACCCCGTGGCGAAACCATTGATAATTGCATCAATATCACATTATTACCTAGCCTAGCGATAGTGCTCCATTGGTGTAATAGCTGCAAGGCGTTCCAGTGTGTATGCGAGGATATACGAATAAATAAATGAATAACTCTACAAAAAGTACCGGGACTTTTTTTAACGATTTCATGGGTGGCTTTTATTCATAATAATGAGTACAATGACCTTCTGAGGTCTTGCGTTTCTTCGGTTACTTTGTTGTATATTATTTAATCCGGAGTCAAAGTTTACGCGTGTGTCACGAGTTCACGGTCAAAAGATTACGAAACTTATTGTTATCGTCAATATTGTGATAAAATTAGCTTTAGATTGGACGAGCTCGCGTAATCTTGCTAAAAATACGTGACGCGCTTACACTAATAGAACGTGACCGTGAAATTGGTAAAGCGAATATAAACACAAATCTATGTATGAACGACAGTCGTTAGAAGGTTACAGGTACAAAACAAAACAACCAAGTCTGACTTTCGAGTTTCTGAATAGTTGACTACTCTCCGTCCAGCCTGTAATTTTACATTTGACAGCTCACAAACTAATCATTCTAATGATGAACTAATGCGTTACCGATTCCATTTCTTATAACAATCATTCATTCAACGATTACATTTTAATCGATTTAACACATTGTTATTTTTGCTTCATCATCATCATATCAGCCGAAAGACGTCCACTGCTGGACATGGGCCTACCCCAAGCGTTCCCGTGCGTCTCGCATCCAGCGGATCCTCGCAACCTTCACCAGATCATCGGTCCACCTGGTGGGTGGCCTTCCAACGCAACGTCTTCTAGTTCGCGGTCACCACTCCAGAACCTGTTTACATTTGACAGATGCACGCTTACGCAGTTTCATAATTATTAACAGGAAACCGTAGAAAATAAAATGCAAAACATATAATATAACATTATTTTAATGTTGACATTGGTTTTAACATAGAATAGGTGCAAGTACGATTAGTAGTTTTGCTTAACATATTGTGTGGTTTGAAATCAAATTTATTGCATCCTGCACATACAGGTGGTAAATATTAATAACATTATCAATGTATTTATTATTTTGCAACATCAACATGTATTTTAGTTATTTTTTTTGCTGTTTTTTTTTAATTTATACAGGGTGTTTGGAAGGGAGCTGTACATACGCCTAGGGTAGAAACTAGGGATAGTCTGCTACCTACCCCCGCCCATTATATTGACCTTGGCCTCAAGGTTTTTTTTTAATTTATTATTATTTTTTATTTGACTTTTTTATGATTTTTTGACTAAAACTACCTGTAGCTCAAAATCTATCTATGGGACCGGTCGGCTAATGGTCTTGTTTTAATCGTTAGAGTCTTAGGGTCCTGCAAAAAATTATTTTACACCAGAAAATTGTGGAGAAGAAAAGTTATGGGGCCTGAAGTACCGTAGTAAGGTAAAGAAATAATTTTAAGGGCAACTTTCTATGGGGTTTAAAAAAAAACTAACAGGGTTGGAGTTCTTCTGATTTTTTTAAAACATCCTCAGTCCATGCCCTTTCTAACGATATGCTAAAAGTGTAATTATCACTTTTAGTTTTAAAGTTATTAATTAATTTCCGCAACTAGGGCACTTCAAGCAAAAATTTCAACTAATGAAAATTAAATGTGTTCGATCGTAAAAGGATGGCAAATGAAACAAAAAATTTGGTAATGACTAATGTCATTAAATTACAAATTTTAATTAATTACTAATTTTAATTAATTACAAATTTTGTTCAAATTGATGACCATTGACCTGTAAACATGCTCGGCACCTCTTCCTCATCTCCACGGTCACCGTTCTAAGCAGCAGTTCCTCGCGCATTGTATCGAATGCGGCGTGGATCCTGTTAATAAGAACCTCCCTTGTTGGTACTTCTTCTGCGTACACCAACTCTTTCGCCCTTCCCCAGACGTAGAAGTCGAGTGGGGTAAGGTCTTACCCCACTCGACTTACCCCACTCAACAAAATTTGTTGCAGGACCCTAAGACTCTAACGATTAAAACAAGACCATTAGCCGACCGGTCCCATGGATAGATTTTGAGCTACAGGTAGTTTTAGTCAAAAAATCATAAAAAAGTCAAATAAAAAATAATAATAAATTAAAAAAAAACCTTGAGGCCAAGGTCAATATAATGGGCGGGGGTAGGTAGCAGACTATCCCTAGTTTCTACCCTAGGCGTATGTACAGCTCCCTTCCAAACACCCTGTATATCCAATAATACTTTTCATAAAAAACTTTTTTGCAAAAAAATACTACCGACTTCCAAATGAAAAACTACAAAGTGAAAAATAACTTTATTTTTGGAAGTCTGTGTCTTTCGTAGATACCAATTATTTGCAATTTGGACGGAGAGAAGTCAGAAACTCGAAAGTCAGACTTGGTTGTTTTGTTTTTAGCAACATGTATCGTGTTATCCAGTTACTGGACTGTGGATGTTAGATAGGCAGTCGCTTCATGCAGTATACCGGTATTCCTTCATTCTTTCACAGCACAAAATCCAAATAATTTAGAAGGCACGTTCGCACTGCTGAGAATCAACACGCGGGCCCGGTGCGGGTTGCTGGATATCTTAAATCTTCGAATTTTTAGTTCTAGGACACGTCGATTTCCTCACGATGTTTTCCTATGCCGTTTTTAGAGCATTGGTGATGAAATAATTTTCACGAAGTAAAGTACAAAAGTGAACTAAAAAAAGTAAAGTTTTACTAAAAGAGTTTTGAATATGAATGTAGATAGATGGAGAGGGAGAGGAAGACCAAAGAAAAGATGGATGGACTGTGTGAGGAGTGATATGAGAAAAAGAGTCAGTGATAGCGTGACGGGGAACAGGACAATATGGAAGAAGAAAACGGTTTACGCCGACCCCAAATACACTGGATAAGGGCAGGCAGATATAAATTGCCTGCCTCGAACCTAAGACACGTAACTCCTCATAACCCCGGGGCCGTTACCACTGGGCCATCACTGCCTCCAGAAGAAGGCATTAGTTGGTCTGCAAAACCAAAGGCCCCACTGGGCGTAGGGGCATTTCAGGTGCATCCGGCAGAACTGAATCGTACAAGCTAAGTAGTTGGGAAAGTACAGATTTTGATAAAACTGTTGATTTTTATTCTATCATATCATATAATCTGAATATAAGCGGATTAGGGCTATAAATAGCAAAGTAATTTTATCATAGCTAGCTAATCGTGGGATATATCAGAAAAGTTATTTTTAGCGAATGGTTATCAGTGCTTACTGCAAATTTATTTATTTATTATATACTTTATTGCACACCTCAAAAAAACATACAAGACGAACGTTTACAAAAACACAGAACAAAAAAAACAATTGCGCCATTGTACAGCATGAAAATGTATCGCTCTATTGCTCTCTCATACCTATGATAAACTATTCGACGCATGATTTCCTAATACTGAAAATATTTGTCGCATAACAATACTGCGCTATTTATTTTCAACCTTATACAAGAGATGAGATAATGATGTGTTACTTTTTTGGTGTGCAATAAAGTAGATATATTCTATCCTTACATGGGAGGAGCTCTTGGCTAAATAATAATAGTCGCGCGGGTCGATCTTCAAGGTTAAGCAACGCTTGACGAGGTCCCGCGGTCGGTCCGTGGACCATTTCAACATACCGAGATTCCTCCGTGCCTCGGAAAGCACGTTAAGCCGTTGGTCCCGGCTGTCATTTAAAGATCTTTGACACTCGTTACGGGTAGTCAGAAGCTTGAGATCTGACATCAGTCTTACCAAGGGGTATCGTGGTACCCAGTTAATGGGGTGTGGAGGTTAGATAGGCAGTCGCTCCATGTATAACACTGGTACTCAGCTGAATCCGGTAAGACTGGAAGCGTACTCCAACATAGTTGGGAAAAAGGCTAGGCAGATGATGATTCTATCCTTACTTGGGCGCCGGCGGGACTAATTTCTGCGTGGTACCCCGCCTCGAATACATACTCGTAGGATGGGTTTTTTTTTGCCCATTTGCACGATAGTACTTACCGAATAATGCAGAAATGTTTGTGTTGTGAATTCAAAAATTTTAGCAACTGGCCCCAGATTTTGTTTTTTTTTGTATAAATGTATTTGATTGAAAGCCAGGGGGGTACAAGTGCATCATTTTCCGACGCGCCCATTGATTCTTCAGTCTCGATTTTTTCGGTTTTAGTCGTTAAGAAGCTCTTATATCTATGTTGTAATGAAAAAAACTTATTCTTCCACCGGTTAAGAAGCTCTTATTTCTATGTTCAAATGAAAAAACGTATTCTTCCACTGGTTAAGAAGCTCTTATTTCTATGTTCAAATGAAAAAACGTATTCTTCCACCGGTTAAGAAGCTCTTATTTCTATGTACAAATGAAAAAACTTATTCTTCCACCGGTTAAGAAGCTCTTATATCTATGTTGAAATGAAAAAACCTTATTCTTCCTCCGGTTAAGAAGCTCTTATTTCTATGTTCAAATGAAAAAACTTATTCTTCCACTGGTTAAGAAGCTCTTATTTCTATGTTCAAATGAAAAAACTTATTCTGCCACCGTCTATACTTTTCTCTAGACGGGGCGCAACAATATTTGAGCTTCATTTTCTTGCTCTTCCCCTGCTTTCTCCTTTTTTTTAGGTTTTTAAGTTTCCTTACGCGTTGGATGCCAAACGTTTATTGCTAAGCCTACGTTGCAGTGTTGTGCCGAGTCTGCTATTTCACACCGAGACCCCTTACGTCTGGAGGTCAGATAAGCAGTTGCTCCATGTAATGTAACACAGTAGATGTTCAGTTGCATCCGTTTACTGGAAGCCGATACAACAAAGTTGAACAAAGGCACGCAGATGTTGATGATAATGGTTGTTTTTATTTCACTATTTTTACTCTATCATATCATTTAATCTGATTATAAGTGGATTAAGGCTATAAATAGTAAAGTACACTGATCGTGGGTGATACCAGTATAGTTATTTTTAGCGAGGGGCTATCGGTACTTATATTACTGCAAATTTTACTGCCTGATAATAATTTTGAGTTCTCACAATTATGAAAAGCTTTGCTCTCTTTAGGTAGGTCCCCCAAGGCGACTTTTTGTAGCGATACGACTGCGGTTCTTTTACCTACACCCACGTTACCACGATTCTGCACCGCTATGAGGTGCAGCATCCATACAGTCGTGCGCTGTAGAGACTACCTGTAAGCGCCTGTTGACGTGGATGTTTGCATCGACGCAGTTACGCGTTGCAAATGCGACAAAGGGCCAAAAGTAGTCATGAGTGACCTCACGTACTTTAAACTATATTTCACCTAGCGCAATGATGATATTAGTTTGTGCTGCGTTCTAGTCAGGGGTAAGCGTCAATTAACTCTTAACCTATTTGTTTCGACCACCTTAAAAGCTTCCTTATTTCCTACGTAGCACACGTGGCAAAGCGATGACTCTTTTCCATAAAATCTGTAGAGCAATTTAAGAACAATTTCTATGAAAACGTGTCGAACTGTCGACACATCGTTGACGATTTATAGCGTTCCAATTGTCTCATCATCATTATCCGCAGCCCGATATCGCCACTGCTGGGCATACGCCTCTCTTTTCTTGTGACAATCCCAACGCTCCTGCGCCAACCTCATCCAGATTCAACCCGCGATGACAACAATATCGTCTGCCCATCTCGCCACTGGAAGATAAACATTGCTTCTACCAATCCTTGGACATCATCATCTTCATGTCAGCCAAAAGACGTCCAATGTTAGATATAGGCCGTCTCCTCCTGTCTGTGGGAAACTTAAAATACTTGTAATTATTCGCTGCATATTAATTAGAAATCGTTCTCCTATCACCAAACAACTCATAACTTCAAGGCCAATCTAAATGCTATAAGCCCAACTGATTGCCAATTTACCGAGCCCCCTACCTGCCAACTATTTGATAACGTTGTGTGATAATGTTATCACGTAATTAGTTGTGTGCACGATTGTGGGTTTTTATATAACCGACGAGACGTATGTCACTCGAATTTAACAAATCATCACGCTGGCATTTCCTGAAAGAAATGGCCGAAGTTCAGTTCATCCCGGGCCACAAAAGGAAAACTACGCTAGGCTAATAAAATTATGAAACGGTGAAACTTAAAAAAAAAAAACTGAGCTCCAAAATTTTAGTTTTATTTGTAACGTTGTCGCTGTCGGCTTACGTATAAAAGCAACAGAACCAAGATAATGTAGACTGCAAGAGGGAGCGAAGCAAGCTCAAAAATTATTTCCTCGAATATATTAGACTTTCTTTTTACCGTTCATACAATTTAACATTTTATTTGCCAACTTAAGTATAAAATACTGACATCTAAGGATGCAACAGCGAGCAAAGTGAGCTTGGTTATGTTCCAGTTCGTAGTATCTGTCTCAAGTAACTACGGCAGTGGGCTACGCTTGTGTGTGTGTCGCCCCTTGTAGTCTTCCGCCCAGGGCCATGGTCCCTCCTAGCCCAAGGGTAAATACGGAACTGCAGAAGTTATTTACATAGATGAGTACAGTTGCGCAGCGCAGTGCTGTTTTCACTGGTAAACAAATGTAACTTTGATTAGATAACATTAAAAATAAAATTAAGTGCCAAAGTACCTACTCGGTTTTTCTACTCGGTTACACGTACAAAGTACACACTACTTAAATTATTTGGTATCATCATATCAGACAGTAAAAGATGCATTACTGATTAACACTCGCATAAATATTCTGATAATCACGTACGACTGGCTGTTATAAAATTATTTAACACAGCCTTAATCTGACATAAAAGACTGAATTATAATTATGATAGAGCCAATAAACAACAGCATTATTTATTTACAAGCTACATACAATACAAATTCTTCTTTCACGTGGGCAAAGGCGCCGGAAGGCTTTGCCGCGTGAAAGATGAAATAAATTTTGTACGGACGTTACCCCAAGCGAACGAGAGCCCGAGATAAAAAAAGTATCATAATTATGTCTTTCTCCAAGTTCTGAACTATCTCTATACCAAAATTCACCAAACTTAATTCAGCGGTGTAGGCGTGAAAACTTACAAAAACAGAGTTGCTTTCGCATTTATTTATATTATCATCAAGCCTCCTCTCTGTGAGAGGGAATGGGCCGTAATCCACCACGCGGGCCCAGTGCGGGTTGGTGGATGTCACATGTCTTCGATATTTTTGGACACGCCAGTTTCCTCACGATAATTTCCTTCACCGTTTGAGAGCAGTGGTGATGAAATAATTTGCACAAATGAAAGCGTCTGCCTGGTTTCGAACCCTTGACCTTACAACTTGTAAGTCGCGGCCGTTACCTCTGGGCCACCACTGCTCCACGTTTATAATAATAGTACCTATGAATTTATTTAAATTGTTACTCAGCTGAATCCGGTAAGACTGGAAGCCGACCCCAATAACAATTGGGAAAAGGCTAGGCAGATGATGTATGTATAGTACTCGTAAGTAGTAATGGTAGTGTTCTCTACCAGTCAACCTTTGGGTAAAAACATCATCTGCCTAGCCAGATCCAACCAACTATATTGTGGTCAGCTTCCAGTCAAACCAGTCTTTCTCCCATTTGGTACGTTTTTTTATTTAATTTCGATTTGTTTGCTCTGGACTCTAGTCTAGGTCAGAGGTGACAGAGACAGAGTTGACGATGGAGTGAGCTTACCCAGAAGAAGCCTGTTCACTCTTACTTTGAAGAGATTCGGGTTGAATGCGTTCGGAAACACAGACGCAGGTAGTGTTTGCCACTCATTCGCTGTGCGCATTATGAAGGATGTTTGGAAACGCTTGATGCGAATTGGTGGAATGGCAACTAGGTGAGGATGGTAACTTGCAGTGCGTATAGATGTCCGATGGCAGAAGGGGGCTGGTGGGATGAGGTCGTGGAGTTCTTGAGCACACTCACTGAAGTACAGTCTGTAGAAGACCGACAAGCATGCAACCTTGCGGTGATGAGCCAAGCTGTGAATCATGGCATCCACCAGTTCAACGTCACCAATGAGCCTCTTAGCCCTGCATTCCACCGAGTCAAGCGCGGCATGTTGATATTTAGCTGAGCCATATCAAAGGTGGCTGCAATACTCCATGCAGGACCGGACCTGTGCTTTGTAAAGAGTTAAAAGCTGACCAGGCATAAAGTATCGCTTCACTCTATTAAGGATGCCCAGCATTAGATTTTTTTTTTTTGAATTTTCTAAATCGGTCCAGGCGTCTTTGAGTAGTCGGTTTACAAACATAAAAAAAATATCAATCGAATTGTGAACCTCCTCCTTTTGGGAAGTCGGTTAAAACGTCCCTATTTTAAATATATACCTTTAACTAGTTCAATTGATTAGACCTCATTGGCACGGAACTGGAGCGACCGTACTTAGAATATGTGTCGAAATATTTTTTCACAGCTGACTGCGGGGTCAATAGCTGCTGGTCGTTTAGTTACCTACTTCAAATTTAGAAAATAGGATTTTTATTAGACACTAGCTGCTGGCTGTCCCACGCGGCTTCGCTCCCTTCAGCTGGCTACCTACCACCCATCTACCCTACATACATGATTGTTGCTAACGCAGCGCACGCAACGGAAGGAACGAACGGAATAAATTTTCCCGTTTTTGCAACATTTTTCATTAATACTCCGCTCCTATTGGTCGTAGCGTGATGTTATATAGCCTATAACATTCCTCGATAAATGGACTATCCTACACAAAAGGAATTTTCAATTCCAACCAGCAGTTCCTGAGATTAGCGCGCTCAAACAAACAAACTCTTCAGATTTATAATATTAGTATAGATACAAAATCTCGACGGAGAAGCTCGTGATTAAATAATAACGTCCACACAGGTTGATCTTAAGATACTAGTACTCATCTGTATCCGGTTAGGTTGAAAGCCGACCCCCGGTATAATGTAGTTGGAAAAAGGCAGTAGATTGATGCATACATTCGACAGAAAATCTTTTTGTCACTAACGTTTCCGTCTGTCCGTCACCGTCCGTCGTCAATTTTTATTCCGCAGATTTTTCTAAGTTCCCATTGAACGCTGAAATTGAAATTTGGTGATAATGTTTATTATTATATACAAATATATTCTAGATTTGGTACGGAACCTTGATGTGCGAAGTCCGACACGCACTTGGCCGGTTTTTAGGGTTCCGTACTAAGGGTTTAAACGGAGCCCTATTGCTGTCACTCACGTGTCCGTCTGTCTGTCTGTCTGTCCGTCGCCTGTCACACAATTTTATTCTTAAGTTTTTTTTACCTTCCCGTTGACCTACGAACTTGAAATTTGGTGATAATGTTTATTATTACATAATATACTTTACTAACATATAACAATATATTGATAAATCTGATTTTATCTTTGGTACGGAAACTTAAATGTGGCAAGTCCGACACGCACTTGTTTATTGTCATGCCCTAAGATATTGATCCTCAACACGTCTGCGGAGTCTTGAATTCTTGATACCAATTAGCCAGAGGTAATGCCGTAAGGAAAGTAATGTAGTTAGCTATAAAAGTAGGAGAAGACTAAAGAAACGTTTATTGGAATAGCTAGGAAGGAGATGACAACTGAGATGTCGACTGACAGAAATGTATGGGAGAACATGCTGCGACGATCACTGATACATTCTGTTGGGGGCATGAGGATCATAAGTTTATCATCATCATGGTTTCAGCCGAAAACGTCCACTGCTGGACACCACCCCCAAGTGTCTTCATACATATCGATCGGTCCTGTGCGTTTCGCATCCAATCCAGCGGATTCCCGCAGCCTAAACAAGGTGCACACTTAACCTTGTGGTAGGTGGAAGGCCTTCGTCTTCCGGTACGCATTTCCTCACTCCAGAACTTTTCGGCCCCATTGACCATCCATCTCAAAGTTATCTGGCGTCAAAAATAATGTTTTGTTATCGTTGTTCACAGATGTCGCTAGCTATGTGAGTGTGTGACGTCACAAGATGGCGGTGGGTGAGGCGCGCGTGCCTCTACTGCACGGTGACCGGCCTGCGCCCGCGCACCAGACTAAGTCAGGTCAGTCCAGGTATCCAGGCGAAACGGGGGAACTGGGTTGTGGAGGTCAGATAGGCAGCCGCTCCATGTAACATACTACTGTGATGGGGTTAAGACTAGGCAGATCAAAATTAGCCCATTAAAAGTCCACTTCTGGGACACAGGCCTCCTCTTTTTTAACCCCGATGGTAAAAGAGCGGTGTTATAAGTTTGACGTTGTTTCTGTGTATTTGTGTGTCTGTCTGTGGCGTCATAGCTCCTAAACAGCTGAACCGAGTTTGATTTAGTTTTTTTGTTTGAAAGGCGACTTTATCGAAAGTGATCTTAGCTATGTTTGATGTAAATCGGTTCAGCCGTTTAAGAGTTTTGCGTATTTTACTCTTTAAATCGGGCTGTTTTCGCTAGATATCGTGTTATAATTACGTATTTCGATGGACTGTTGATCGAAGCGTGTTTAATATTATATAAATTATGTAATTTAAAGAGGTATTTGTGGCGGGGGGTTTTTAAATTTTAAATTTTACTTGTGAGAGAGAGTGAGACGTACCCAGCACGCGAGCCCAGTGCGTGGTTAGTTGATGACACATGTCTACGTTTTTGTTCTAGGACATACCGGTTTCCTTAAGAAATCACGATGTTTTCGTTCACCGTTTTGGGAGTAGTGTTGATTAAATAAATTGTACATATAAAATGCTGAATGGGTCTTAAAATGAACATGGAAAAACCAAGGTCATGGTGAATGCCCATGTAACACCCACTCCTATCAAGATCGGAGACTCTACACTCGAAGTTGTTGACGATTATGTTAACCTGGGACAAACGGTCCAGTTGGGTAGGTCCAACTTCGAGAAAGAGGTCAACCGTCGAATCCGACTCGGCTGGACGGCGTTCGGGAAGTTGCGTGGTATCTTCTCGTCAAATTTACCGCAGTGTCTCAAGACAAAAGTCTATGACAAGTGTGTGTTGCCAGTGATCGCGTATGGGACCGAGACGTGGTCGCTCACAATGGGCCTTATCAGAAAGCTTAAAGTCACCCAAAGGGCAATTGAGAAGGCTATGCTCGGCATTTCCTTGCGTGATCACGTCAGATATGATGATATCCGCAGGAGAATCAAAGTTACCGACATAGCCCGAAGAATTGCCAAACTTAAGTGGCAGTGGGCAGGGCACATTGCTCGCAGAACGGATGGCCGATGGGGCCGAAAAGTTCAGGAATAGCGACCGCGAACCGAACCGGAAGACGATTGGAAGGTCTCCCACTAGGTGGACCGATGACCTGGTTAAGGTAGTGGGAAGGCGCTGGATGTGAGACGTACGGGAGGCGACGCCTGAGGCAGGCCTATGTCCAGCAGTTTACGCCTTTCGGCTGAAATGATGAATAAAATGTTTGTCTGGGTTAGAACCCACGACTTACGACGCGTTGAAAGCCGTTACTACTGTGCTACTACGACTCTCGGACAGATGGTTTGGCTTTGGTCACTCGGGTGCACTCATGCAACGAGCCGTCTACTGAAGACTTGATCTGCAGTAGACGGCAATGTCTACAATAAATAAAATAATAGGTAAAGAAAACCCGGTTTAGGTCGATTCACAGTTAATGTCGTCTGTAAAGTTCTTTCGCTGTGCTATTTCATGCGAGCGTGAGGAGTGGGTTACATGCATGAATTTGCTACAACAGACTCGCGGAGTGTTCCGAGCCGTCATAAGATTTGATACTACCTGTAAGTACCTACGCACTGCCTCGAAAACACCAACCGTATCACAGAATGAGATATCATCTACCACCCGCAGATATAGAAGTGGCCACTCGATATAATGACTTAAGTGCCGGGCAATAGTCACTGATGATAAGTGATAAGAGGACAGTGATAATGTTATGTTATTGTCAGTAGATATGATGCAGTAATCAACGATAAGTTTGTTTAGTCGCTGTTTTCATTGATAAGGTCGAGTGGCGATGGGAAGGGAGCTTCGGATACGTGCGGGTCATTTGATCCGAGTTCAGGCTGTGCGCGGATCTAGTCTTGTCTTAGTAGAGGCAGTGGTGTCTCGACGTACTGTACTGATTATTTAATTTATCTATCGATATCGATTGATTATTAGATGGTGATCTATCTATCGCCGTGGAACGGAACCTAACGCGATCGATTTAAAAAAAAAATCGGTAGATGAAGAACGCTAGTTACGTGGTACGGTTTCTTTGTATGGGATGAGGCATCTGTATGCTAGTATTATATTATCTGTGGTAGAGGTGAGTTAGTAGTCAAGCGAGAGCCTATAAACTAGAAAAATGAGGTGGAAAGGATAGCTATTTGATATCGAATATCTGACCGATCTTCAAAAAGGATAGCCAGCCGGATATGTTCGATTTGCATATCGTAACAAGGCGCAAACGCATGAAAGGTAGAACGGAACGGGACGAAAACTAAAGAAAAATTAGAGCATTTTTTAAAAGTTCTTAAAATATAAGAAATACACACTTGAAATAAAAAAATGTGGTTTTGTTGGGTCCCTTCTTTTCGCAATGTTCTTTTTCCTCATATACTTTGTCATAACTATCTTGGCATTTTTTTTTTGGTATAGATTCGCTTTGCTCGCTCACTTCAGCTCCCGTTAGGGTTGCCAGATAGTCGGGATTCGTCTGGATTATCTCGACATTTTAAAGGATCTCCAGTCTCTCGACAAAACTCAAAATCTTCAGATAAACAAATTCTCGGCAAGTTCTTTCTTTAGATCATTTGTGTTATCAATGCCTGGGTTGTAAGCAATGCTTATTGTGAAATGATTTTTAGTTTGCTAAATAATTTATATATCTACCAAAAAGATAAATTGTATGGCCTTTGATTTAATAAAAGCTGAGTTAGTAATTAGACTGAACTTTTAAGTAAATTGCTTTTAAATCGTTTCAGGATTTAAATTGGTGAACTCAGTAAAGTCCAATGCCAAATACATGTGGCAATCTAAAAATTAAGTCTATTACCAAAATGTGTTGCGTCATCAATATTAAGTCAAAAAAATGTGTTAATATTTATTTCGCCCGACAACAAC
This sequence comes from Orthosia gothica, assembly GCA_949775005.1. NCBI lineage: Eukaryota > Metazoa > Arthropoda > Insecta > Lepidoptera > Noctuidae > Orthosia > Orthosia gothica. The sequence goes on along the minus strand of OX459034.1, from coordinate 63,471,102 downwards.
CTCAAATAATGTTTTATGAATAATTTTAATATTTTTTTATAATGAATGTAGCCAAGCGCTCCATCCGAATATGAATCTTATCTGGTTAAAATGAGTATCATATCCGCTTGAAACGTAAAGTCGGAGTTTGATCTGTGAATCGACACCTGTGAATGCCAAAAAATGTTAACTGTCTATTGTACTAAATCATAAATGCATATAATGTCGGCCATATTTGGACGGTTTGGCAAACTACGACGGGATCAACAACTGCTACCAAGAGTACGTTCGATTACAGTACGTTCGTTAGGGTTGTAACGGAGGCCTTCTTGGCGGAGACCGGAGATTGGAAGTGGAAAATTGAAAAATTATGATTTAATTCATGAAAGTAAACAAAAAAAATTTCCACAGCTTTTGCATTTGGTAAAATTCTCATCTATTTCTAAAAAAAACTGCCAAATCTCTCTAGTTTTCGCCGTCACTGCGCGATTTAAATAAGAATAACTATTAACCATGCACTAAATAACTTAAAACAAGCACGACTCAATTACAACTACGAGCGTACGACTGAAATATTCGACAAGTTGATTCCTCAGTTGACGTGGGCCATCCTCCCCCCTCTCCACCCTCCGCCACTAACGGAAAACAACTACTTTGGTACCTGGTGTCAAAACAACAACAACTTCGGAAAAGAAAGTTATTTTTCGCTTTGTAGTGTTTTGTTTTGGAAGTCAGTTTGATTTTTTGGTTAAAAAGATTTTTATTTTTCTCTTTTTAGTTTTGGGATCTTCCTCATATTACCATGAAAATCATACTCATAACAATTCCAACAAGCCTAAACAAGACTGGGAGTCTGGGATACATTGTTTTATGGAAGTCGGTTTGATTTTTTGTTAAAAAGTTTTTAATTTCCTCTTTTCAGTTTTGGCAACCTCTAATTAACATGAAAATCATTTATAGTCAAAGTACATCTTATGACGATTCCAATAAGCACAAACACGCCTAGCATAAAATGTTTTATTTCGGAGTTCCAGTGGCCATTGTGGTCTTCTTCATCAGTTACAGTTTTGTTTTGGAAGTCGGTTTGATTTTTTGTTAAAAGTTTTTTTTTAAGTCTTACGAATCTATGGAAACACAAGTTTTTCACTTTACAGGGCATTGTAACGCATAGATACGGGGTATGGCTGGTAGGAAACAAGACTAGGTATATCAGTTGTTTTCTTTCGGTAATCCTGCCATTGTTCTATTGTTTCAACTCTATCGAACAGTTGCTACTAACCGGTGGTATTACACAAAGTATACGTCGAATAGGGATGTTTCCTATGTTGAAAAATGATAATTTTATTTAGTCACAGACAGACAGACAGTGGGCCTTATCAGAATATCAGCGCAGCGTTATTTCCTTCTTAGATATCGCTGCACATGCTGAGATAGGACTCATTTTGGTCTCGCACGGGGTTTTTATTATTGTTTTTAATTGTATGCTTATTTCTCGTATCTTCTGTGCGGGTCACAAATAAATATGTTATCTTTCTTTCGTCGGTGCTCCGTAGACCAATTAAAATTTGACCAATTGGTCTATGGGGAAAATTACATGTTTCCATCGTCCAATTACCAACTGGGCTATGGAGAACACTGGACGTAAACCAAAACTATGTTCCATTATAACATTATAACCCCGAGTGCACACCATTTTCCTATACTTTGGGTTCAAAGAAGCCTTTGTTAAATTTTTTGGGTCACAACAAAATTAATTCAAAAATATTATAAATAAATAAAAATATAAAACAAAGATCAAAATTTCTTTATTCAATTAGGTCATTAAGCGGCACTTTCGAAAGTCAAAAAAAATAAAGTAATTATAGTTGATTCTACCGTCGTAAATAAATACAATATAATGTTAGCTAATTATAGTTAATTAAAATATAATCTTCAATGAAAATCATGCCATCATCATCATCATCATATCGGACCCGTGGGGCTCGCATCCAGCGGATCCCCGCAACCTTCACCAGGTCATCGGCCACCTGGTGGGAGACCATCCAACGCAACGTCTTCCGGTTCGCGGTCGTCACTCCAGACCTTTCTGCACCATCGGCCATCAGTTCTGCGAGCAATCTGCTCTGCCCACTGCTACTTAAGTTTGGCAATTATTCGGGCTATGTCGGTAGCCCTGGTTCTCTTAAAAAGTATGTAAACCGTTTGAAATGGCCACTTCACCGAAAATTTTGTCATTATGTATGGTGTCAATGTAATGACAATGTATAAATTTTTGGATTATCTCGTTTGCCTTCCAGAAGGAAGAATTGACGTATTTATTTCGTCGACATGTGGTTTACATTTAAAAGTTCGCCAATGCCGATAGTTGTATTTAAGGCCTTTTTTTTTAACTTGCCAAATGACAGTATGTCTCCGGGATGAGGGTATTGCGAAGACTGTTGTCGCCAATTCTGGGATCCCAATGGACTCAATGAGATAAATGTTCACATTGATTTGTATTGTAATCTTTGACAAATGAATTGTTATGTCGTGATTATTCAGTAAATGATTATTGTTTCAAAAATTGATCTTGATATTTTTTTAAATATTTGTGGACAAGGCTTTACTATACTATTAAACTGGGCAGCGGAACATTTCTCAATTCCCCATAGCCCAGTTGATAATTGGACGATGGAAACATGTAATTTTCCCCATAGACCAATTGGTCAAATTTCAATTGGTCCATGGAGCACCGACGCTTTCTTTTTAGTCCGTCAGTGAGATTATCAAATAATATTGGACAAGTATTTTTTGCTTTACCATATCAATAAAAATGGGCAAAGTTAAAGCGCATCAAAGTTCAGGAGTGGAGGCTTATGACGTCACTAAGACAGTATAAAGTGTACTAGCGGCGTGACGTCACACGATATTTCATCGTGTTAAATCACTTTATGTTTGCGTGTCAAAAGAAAAATACGTGTCCAATATTTTTTATTAATCTACCTGACGGACAAAAAACTAATTAAACAACCCTATTCCGTCGGCAAAGTAAATCCGCGGCAATCAAATTCAATATGCAGCGCACTTTGCCTCTTCCTAACTAGCGGGATACGACTGAGTGCCAGTATTTATATATATACGTGGGGCGACTGCCAACCTGTCCTCCACAACCCAGTAACTGGGTAATACGATACCCCTTTGGCAAGACTGGTGTCAGTTTTCAGTCTGGCTTCTGACTACCGTAACGGCTGTCAAAGATCTTCAAATGACACAACACAACAGCTTGACGTGCTTTCCGAGACACGGAGGCGTCTAAGTATGTTAAGATGGTCACCCATCCACGGGCCAACCTCAGCAACCGTTGCTTAACCTTGTATACCAACCCGTGCAGCTGTTATTATTTAGCCACTAGTTCTTACGCTGTGAAAATTCAAAAACCCATAAACACTTTGCCCGCTAATTACCTATTTATTGGAATTTTCTAATAACGTTACTTCAATTTACTTGGATGTAAGCAGAAAATACAGAACGGCCATATGCAACATTTTTTTTTAAATTAGGCTCGCGCTTGACCACTATCTCACCTGATGGTAAGCGATGATGTGGTCGACGGTGAAGCACGCTTGTCTAGAAGTAACCTACTCACTACAGACTTAAATACCCCTAGATTAGCTCCTACCTATCGGAAAAAACAGACTTGCGCAGGGAATTCAACTCCTTAGCTGTACGCATAATAAAAGTATTCCCAAAACGTTTAGTGCGTGGCGCATCACCGCCGCCGTACGTTTGGTAGTCCGATGATGAAACGGGCTAGGAGGAATTAGTTCATCTAATTCCATTGCACACTCCCCGAAATGTAATTGATAAAAAACCGACAGGCTGGCAACTCGGCGACGATGTTCAAGGCTCTGGAGCTTTGAATTAACCAGTGCCTCAATACTGAAAGAAAGAAAAATATTTATTTGTGACCCGCACAGGAGACACGAGAAAATAAGCACACACTTAAACAATAATAAAATAAAAAACCCTGTGCGAGACCAAAAAGGCTCCTATCTCAGCATGTGCAGCGATATCCAAAAAGGTAATAACGCTGCGCTGATATTCTGATAGGGCCTACTGTTGATGCCACGGACACACTTACGGAAACAGGACTTATAAAATAAAATAAAATAGAAGAATATTTAAATAACAAACAAAATAGAATAAAACACTGAAGGTGGGTCAAAGTAAGTGTAAGTATAATACAAATATATAAACGCGATGCTCAATGATCATTTGTCGAAACCATAGACAAACGACAGAGCGCGCGGACCAAATAGTGGTTTATTAAAAAATACGGAAAGAATCTATGGTCGGCTGTCAAAAGAAAAATATTATGTAAGTAAGTTATGTTATGTTAAGTTATATGAGTCTCTTGGCCCGCTTTTCGATCGACTCTAGTGCATCAAGCTGGTATAAGGCAGATCCGTCTCACACCGTTTTTATGCAGTGTCTGACCATGTACATAAGCGCTCCGCTTGTATTTTGTTTCCATGGAGTTTCTTGCCCGTTCTTCTCCATAGAGGCATCTACGTTTTGTTCTGTATATTATGTGGTTTCAACTTACTGTTTTACCAATAACTTGGAATTTCAAAAGTGCTTGCAAATGGTTTCATCATCATCATTTCAAGCCCCTACTGGACAAAGGCCTCTTCTAAATATCACCATATCAACCGGTCCTATGCGTGTCACATCCAGCGAATTCGAAAATGCAAATGTTTGCAAATGGAGCATCTTCATCTTCTTCCTGCCCTTATCCCATGTTACTTGAGGTCGGCGCAACACGTTTTCTTCTTCCATACCGTCCTGTCCCCAGTCACGCTATTATTGACTCCTTTTTTAACCGAGGAGGTTCTATGTTCGAACAACCTTTTTTTTTGTATATATTCTCCGATTTCTCCGTCAATTGTGGACGGATTTAAAAAAAAAACTTTTTCATTTGAAACAGTATTTCCCCTAATTGGTCCCATTTTAATTTGGTGATGGTCTGATGAAGAACTTCGTAGATATACAACAGAACTCTTCAATAAATAACTGCAAATCCCTCGGGATTCTATTAACTTACGTCTAGTTAGTCTTAAGGCAGTTTTAGCCTTTTTGGTCACGAACGGGGTGTTTATTATTGTTTTTCTTGTGCTTTGCTTATCTCGTATCTCCTGTGCGCAATAAATATTTTTAGGATTCCGTAACCGAAGGGTCCAAACTTTGTCCAAACGGAGCCCTTTTGCTGACACTCACTTGTCTGTCTGTCCGTCTGGCCGTCTATCCGTTTGTCCGTCGTGTGTCAGACAGGTTTTACGGTCAAACTGTAGGAGTTCATCAAAGGTTTTTTTAAATATTTTTAAGGATGCCATAAAGCAAAAGGGGGGCGTGAAAAAAATGTTGACCTACCCCATCGAGTGGGGTACCGTTGTTTAAAGCTCTTTGAGTAGATAAATACTGTATTTTTGGTTTTAAAATATATTGGAAAAAAAGGAATAAAAGCCAGCAAAGTCAATTTTTTTTACAAAGTTTCGTTCCGAAGAATTTTTTTACTTCCCATTGACCTACCAACTTCAAATTTGTTGATAATGTTTATTACTCGTATTACGTATATTTTACAAAAAAAAAATAACAATATATTGAAAAATCAGATTTTTTCTTTGAAATCCCCTCATTTTTCCTATTACAACCAACTTAATGTTACGGTTAGGTACGGAACCATAAATGTGCGAAATCCGAAACGCACTTGGTCGGTTATTTTTCTTACTTTTCTTTCCTTTCTTTCTCTATCGACGATCGATGACATCGCTACCGATGCTATCATCGGTGACGATGACATCTATGACACTTGGGGAGGCCTAGGTTCAGCAGTGGACATGTTTCGACTGAAATGTTGATAATTATGGATGATCATCATCATCAGCTTTTTAATGTGCCCACTGCTGGGACACAGGCCTCCTCTCTGTGAGAGGGGATGGGCCGTAAGCCACAACGCGGGACCAGTGCGGGTTGATGGATGTCACATGTCTTCGAATTTTTGGCCGGTTTCCTCACGATGTTTTCCTTTTGCATGAGAGCAGTGGTGATGAAATAATTTACACAACGTAAAGCGCCTGCCTGGACTCGAACCCACGACCTTGTAAGTCGCGGCAGATACCACTGAGCTACCACTGCTCCACCATTATGCATGATGCACACAGCAAAAGTGTGGAACTCTCACTTGTGTTTCTTATCATCTTTAACCTTCAGCCTTCAAAGCAGTCGTAAGCAGACATCCTTTCCCCTCGTTCCACCGCCCACCATCAGTCGAGATTAAAGTCATGAGCCGGCTTATCAGCAAAGGAAATAGCCACGTCAGGATCGTTGTGTCATTTTACCATTGGTTGGCTGTATTCCTAACCTAACGCGACCAATAGGATACAGACAGCACACTACAGACCCATTATCTCAGGACCTCACTGAAACAATTCCCGTCGCTTTAGTACGGCTCGATCAGCACGACGAGACGGTTGTGGCTTCACCACGTCATATTATATAGCCAAAGAGCTTATCAGTGTTTTTAATATAATATGTCTGTTTCCGCAAAAACTGTGCTCCAGTTTGAAGGGTATGTAATTAATAATTATTTGTCGCAATGTACTGGGTTTTAGGGTGCCGCACCCAAAGGGTAATCTCTCTCTCTTGGTCGGTCCCTCGTGTCTGAGGATCGTGGTCAGCATCAGGGTTACATCTGGAGCGGATGATCTGCCTCCACCGGTTTCTGTCCAGCGCGTCCCTTACGACCGTGTAGAAATTGGAGGACGACGAGTCTTTCACTACCGCGCGATCTCTTGCCTTCGGTGTTCCCAACCACAATCAGTCTTTCTAAATTCTCGTCAAAGGGTAATAACGGGACCCTATTACTAAGACTCGGCGGTCCGTCTGTCTGTTCGTCTGTCACCAGGCTGTATCTCATTAACCGTGATAGCTAGACAGTTGAAATTTTCACAGATGATGTATTTCTTTTGCCGCTATAACAGCATATACTAAAAAAAGAATAAAACAAATATTTAAGTGGGGCTCCCATACAACGAACGTGTTATTTTATTGCCGTTTTTTGCGATAATGGTACGAAACCCTTCGTGCGCGAGTTAAAGTCGCACTTGTTTTTTAATAATTAGTCTTGGTATCCCGGTGGCTAAGACCTCACTCCTCGTGATTGATGTCGTGGGTTCAAATCTGGGCAAGTGCCATTGTTACTTTTCGAAGTCATTTATTTATTGCTTTATCCTCGCACTGGAACGCCTTGCATCAATCACACCAATGGAGCACAATCTTATAATAAACTCACTTTAAGTCCAGGTTTCCTCACGATGTTTTCCTTCACCGTTATCAGCGATGTCCAAGATAAACTTAGAAAGTACACAAAAATATAGCTTATACATCAGAATTAGAAGCTGACTATCCGGGAAAATTATTAATTTATTTGTAAATGAGCTTTTCTGAAATGTTCTCGTAAGTCCAATAAAATGACATGTCTGAAACTTCGGTCACTAATAAAGAGTATCTGAGAGCAATCTGAATACTTACCAAAAAATCGTGGACACTCCCTTTCATCATCTTCCTGCCCTTATCCCTGTTACTTGTGGTCGGCGCAACACGTTTTCTTCTTCCACACTGTCCTGTCCTCCGTCACGCTATCACTGACTCCCTTTTCTTTCATATCACTCCTCACACAGTCCATCCATCTTTTCTTTGGCCTTCCTCTCCCTCTCCATTCACATTTATATTCATAACTCTTTGCGACCTTCCCGAGGCTCTAGACAAGTGTCGTTTGATGTTAACAAGGGCCATAGTCGAAATGCCAAAAGAAGAGATTGATCATATACATTTTTTACATATTCTCCGTCGCTATCGCCACGATTTCATTGGTAGAATGTCTCTTGTTTAGGGCCTCTGATGGCTAGATGCGATTCGTTGTATATCACACCAATAAGCAATTTTTATTAAACGAACTTATAAATCATCATCATCATATCAGCCGAAAGACGCTCACTGCTGGACATAAGCCTCCCCCAAGCGTCGCCACTTTGAACGGTCCCGTGCGTCCCGCATCCAGTGGATCCCCGCAACCTTCATCAGGTCATCGGTCCACCTGGTGGGAGGCCTTCCAACGCAACGTCTTCCGGTTCGCAGTCGCCACTCCAGAACCTTTCTGCCCCATCGGCCATCCGTTCTGCGAGCACTGTACCCTGCCCACTTCTACTTAAGTTTGGCAATTCTTCGGGCTTTGTCGGTAACCCTGGTTCTCTTGCGGATATCTACATTTCTGATTCGATCACGCAAGGATACTCCGAGCATAGCCCTCTCCATTGTCCTTTGGGTGACTGTAAGCTTTCTGATGAGGCCCATTGTGAGCGACCACGTCTCAGAGCCATAGGTCATCACTGGCAACACATACTGGTCATAGACCTTCGTCTTGAGACACTGTGGGACACAAAACTAATTATAAGTACGTTAAATTTTTTTATAGTTTAGACCGATTTGCACTTGAAATACTCTTTGAAAAATACTTATACGAAATCGCCTATCGACGAAATTTAAATTTCGTCGCGCCATCAGTATAGTATAGTATATCCCTTATAGTAAAATGCGTTTCATACCTCCTTTTTATATGACCCATACAAAGACTGTGCCAAGACATACGACGGATACTAGCTCTACTGGTTTTAAATCGTTTTTCATGATTCTTCTTTTCTCCTCCAGAGTCCGCTGCTCACAAGGCCGCCGACCAACGCCCAGACCACTCTCGCCTGGGCGGCGGCACCACCGTCGTCACGTCGCTGATCGCGGGCGCGACCGCGGGCGCCCTCGCTAAGACTGCTATTGCGCCGCTCGACAGGACTAAAATCAACTTTCAGATCTCGTGAGTATGAAGTTTTGTTAAACCGATATCAGTGTATTTTTAAGGTTCCGTACCCGAAGGCTGGACCCTATTGCTGTCACTTACGTGTCTGTCTGTCACAAAATTTTGTTCCGAGAATTTTTTAACTTCCCTTTGACCTTTGTACTTAAAATTTGTTGATAATGTTTATTATTTGCGTATATTTTACTAACAAATACAAGAATTTCAACATTTAGTACGGAACCCTAAATGTGCGAAGTCCGACACGCACTTGGGCCGGTAATGATAAATGCTTTTATTTCTGTAAGTTGGTTTGTAAAAACACTTTTACATGTCGATAACGCTCGGTTTATTTGTATTATTATTATAGACAAGCTGTTTTTTGCAAATTCGTCCACTTCGAACTAAAAAAAATAAGGGATTTAATTTCTTTTCACGGAACCATCATTCTTTTTTTAAAATAGAAGTAACCTAATTTACTCCTTATAACCTCAGCTACCTGCCAGTCAAACACCCGTGAAAATTGATCAAGCCGTTCCGAAGATTATCCGGAAGCCCAGAACGGACAGACAAAAATAAGGTTTTTTTGTTATAAGTACCGTATTTATACTTTATAATACGAATTGACTTAAAAGCTATTATTTTGATATTACGAAGAGACACTAAAATTTTATTTATTTGTACAGAAAAATTAATTTGTTTTCATGTTTTTTTTTTCATTTATTGAAAGAAATTCGCCAAATAACTAGAATAGAATATACTTTATTTTACACCAAAAAAGTTACACATCTCTTTTACAAATACTTAATATTCGGCATCCAGCCGGATACTGAATATCCGGTTTGCTGGATATTCGTTATTTGTCACTTGCAACGTGTCAGGCTATCGTGTCATCCAGTTACTGGGTTGCGGAAGTCAGATATGAAGTCGGTCCATGTAAAATATTCAGCTGCATCCGGTGAGATAGGAAGGCGACCTCAGCGTTGTTTGGAGAGGGCAGGCAGACTGCTGGTATGAATAGCTTACGTATGAATGGCTTACTTAAGGCGCTACATACGTCCCAATGTTAACGCAGTACTGGCCGTGCGCCCGCTCGATGCCAAAATATCAATATTGAACCTTTTGAACAGATTTTTTTTGCCTAATATTATTTGAAGCCATCAATTTTTCTGTTTAAAAATATTTTTAAACATCCAAGTCGTTTTGGAGGAGTTTCAAAAAGTTGCGAAAAAATATCGTGTTGTTAATAATTTTTTTAAAGCAAACTATTAGTTACACGAAAAAACCTTGTGTTCAAAATTATGCACATGCATCAATGATAAGTAAATATATTTATCAAACCTTTTAACCTAGCCTTTACTAAGGAGCAAGCTTTAGAAAGTTACCGTTTTACAAAGGGCCCTTAACAAAGCATCTTTAAAGTTTGGTCTCTAAATCATTTTGTAAACTACTAGCGGACGCCTCGCGCCGTCCGCGTATTTCCCGTTCCCGTGGCAATACAGGGATAAAAAGTAGCCAATGTCACCCGGGGATACTCGTAGAGTAGCTTCCCAACGGTGAAAGATTTTTTGAAATCGATCCAGTGGTTTTTAAGTTTATCATACATAATACAAATCTTTCGTCTCTATAATATTACTTGTATATTAGTTTAAATAAATGCCCGCACATAGCAAGATATAAATTGTTACGTTTATATGAATAGCCTATACGTATTATGACTTCCTGCCCCAACAGAATTGTGCATTGTGCAATGCTAACTGAATTCATACAGGCAAATTGTGTTAAAAGTTTTTGATTAAGGAATTCGACAGCTAACAAGGAAACCGAACTACTTCTACGTAATAGGAAAATAAATATTGTATATTTGTAGTTTTCAATAATAATAAATGCAGTAATAATTAAATGGGAATTATGCGGAAGAACGGTTGTTAGGTACTAGGTATCGTTACGAGTAAAGCGCATACAGGCTGAATTTCAGTGATTATTTTTCGTAAAAAATTACTTAAAATTTGTTATTTAGAATAATCAATAGCTATTTTTTCGATACTTCTAAGAAAACCACAGCATTCATAACAATGAATTGAACATGTCACAAAGTGTGAATGTGGGTAATTTAAAAAAGTTTTAATGACAAATTAAACAGAAAAACAAATGCGAAAATTTTAATCTAGGTATCTTTAAAAATTTCTTTTAAATCGATTAAGGAACAATCGGATCGGAATCAAATTCGGGGCATCTTTGACTTTCAAATTCATATCAACTGATATTTAATTTTGCCTTGTATATATAACACAGCAGTATGCCTATATTTACTGAAGGTTTAGAAAGAGGTGTACCTTTTTAACCTACACCCACAGTTCGCCAGTAATGTTAAAGTCCCATAATAGAGGACAAGCCTGTTGCCTTTTGTCCGTGCTTGTAATATTCTAGGGAATTGTTACATCGAGAATATTAAAACGTGGAAAGTAACTTTGATATTTTAAGGATAAGATAAGGATTAGATGACGCGTGTCTGTAACAGCCCGTAGTACCGGTCAACTGAGGTAGGCCGCGAATGTAACTTGGATTTTTCTGCGTCTGTGTTCCTCTACATCTTATTCAGTTGTATTATAATAGCTATTTTTTGAGGAGATCGTGGCTAAATAGTAGCCGCACGGGTCGATCTTCAAGGTTACCATCTTTACATTTTGAGATATCTTCGTACCTCGGCAAGTACGTCCCGGCTGTCATTTGTACATCTTTAACTACTGTTCTGGATAGTCAGAAGCCCAGGATGCAAAACGCACAGGATCAGTGTGGCGATCTTGGAGGAGACCTATGTCCAGCAGTGGATATCTGCCGGCTGAAATGAATGAGTCAGAAGCCAGGAAATTTGACACCAGTCTTGCTAAGAGATATCATGCTACGCAGTTACTGGGTTGTAGAGGTCAGATAAACAGTCGCTCTGTGTACAATACTCAACTGATTCCGGTAAGACTGGAAGCCGACCCCAATATAGTGGAGTATAGCAATCGATGATGTGGTCGACGGTGAAGCACGCTTGCGTGTGTATCTTATTTACGCACAATGAAAGAATTGAATTGTTATTTTTTCTTCCACAGCCAAACCCCGTACTCATGGCGTGCAGCCGTGAACTTCCTCATGCACAGCGCCCGCACCGAAGGCCTGGTGGCGCTCTGGCGCGGGAACAGCGCCACCATGGCCAGGATAGTTCCTTACGCCGCCATACAGTTCACCGCCCACGAGCAGTGGAAGAAGGCGTTCGGTGTGGACACGCCCAGCACTGCCAAGTGAGTCACATGACGTAATACAGTGAATTATTAAACAATGCACCTGCCATGTTGTGTCCCACCCTTGGTCAGATGCTAGAGAATGCCTAAATCATTAAGTCCGCCTTTGTGCATGAAGTCTAAATCCTACTAATATTAAAAATACGAAAGTTTAGATAGATCGATTGATGTTTTTTACTCAATTATGTTAGAACAGCTGAACGGCTTTGGATGACATTTGGCATGGAGATAGATAAGGAATCCGGAATAGCTCCCGGTTATCCCGATAAACTAGGTCTAATGATCCCTTCGGATGATAAACCACTTTCCACGCGGGTGAAGCCGCGGCCAGAAGCTAGTATGACATATTTCAGGGTCTGAACAGGGTGAGTGACGTGAGGGTGTCCATGGCATTTATGCAGGTCAATGCATGACTGCAGACGCGTTAGGTGTAGTTCAAGAACACCGTTTGGTTTAGTCAGTAGTCGTCTGATAGACCTCTTAGCCCGCCCTGATACTGGTATCCATCTTGGACGGTCCTGGTATCCATCTTCGAAAACGCCACTGTGATGAATACAACACACACCATTTCTTTATGTTCTGATTATCTTCTAAATCCACCCTGTACGTAATTACGTAAAAAAAACGCAACTGTCAAGAGTTGAGCGTTCCGGAAGCCAAGTCTCCAGGGAATCGCGCTCATCGCAGACCTTGGTTTGCGTGGCACCCGAATATAATGTTTAAAGTCTGTACAATCTATAATTAAGGGGCGTCGACAAGCATTTGCCGAAAAAAATAAAAAAATAAACTCAATATTAAGCATTGCATTTCAATTAATCATTTTGTTTCAAGTAAATCCAGCAGCAAATTCCATCAATCCCTTGCCTTGTTCCAGAGCCAACCCCGTGGCTCACCTGATAGCGTGCTCGCTGGCCGGCGTGACGTCACAGTCGGCCACGTACCCGCTGGACGTGGCCCGCGCGCGCATGGCCGTCACTAACGCCAAGGAGTACAGCACGCTGCGGGCGGTGTTTGTCACGGTCGCCAAGGACGAGGGGCTTCTCACCTTGTACAGGTAAATAGGAATGAATAGCCGGATAGTGTCCGGTATCCGATCTAATATTATCTAATATCTGCTTGGTTTTCGGATACTTTTTCGTTGGATATGCTTAGAGAATAACCAAAAAAAGTTGTTTTTACTATTTTATTTATTTTCCTTGTTGCAAATACTTTTTAGTCATAAGTAGTACCTGAAACTGATTAGATAATCAAATAAACTATAATAGTCTAATTGTAATAACTTATTTGACTTTCATTTGATTTACCCCCGGTTTCCCAGCTTAAAATTATGGGAGAATTAATGTGACAAATTGTCAAGCACGCGTTAATATATAATAATAATAATTCTCTGATAATTTTGAGCTGGGAAACTGGGGGTTAGCCAGCAGGCCGGGTACTTACCTAAATACTATGACCGGATACTTATCGTAAAACTAAAGCCGGATAGTAGAATATTACACATAATTATAATCTTTCTCTTTACCTTTCAGAGGTTACACGGCGACAGTACTAGGCGTGATTCCCTACGCTGGCGTCTCCTTCTTCACTTACGACACTCTCAAACGGAAGTACTTTGGTGAGTTTTATACTCCGTACTAATCGGGGACAATATCACGCAACATTAAACAACATGAAATATTTCTGGTATTAACAATATTCTGCGTCTATAGTTACATTAACATTAAAGCCAGCTACACGGCTTATTTCCAGTAACACATAAACATGTTTCTAAAATAAAGTTGCGCAACTATTCGGTCAAGAGCGGGACTTATGATATGCCTTTGGGTTCGAATCTTGTATTTTGCAAACAATTTTTTCGTTATTTTTGATAAAAATATTTTTCTAGCAGCCCGGAGTGTCTGACTAAGGCTCGCTACTAATATAGTTTTATATAGTGTTATTTATTTTTATTTTATGTTATTGTATTTTAATTTGTATTTTTTTTTATTTAATCGAACTGTATGGATCAAGTTATCCGAAATAAATTAATTTGAATTTTGAATTTGAATATGTGACTTAAACATAACTTACGAAATATCAGTTTGTTATTATTAACCTTTGCCAACGTCAGTGAAAAATACAGGCGTGTGGTTTTATCATGCATAACTTAGTAGAAAAGTGTAACTGAGATAGACGGGGGTGGCCTGACTTTTCCTTGGTTTCAGTTCATCCCAAGGTTGTAAGAGATTGCCCTGTGCGATATAGATGACATTTGTAAACTTACTGTGCTTATTATGTGGTAAAAAATAAATAAACATCAATGTGGTCTTCTAGAATATTTCGGCAAACCGCAAGGTGCGATGGTAAACGTGTGCTTAGGTGGCACGGCGGGCGCCATAGCACAGACGACATCCTACCCGCTGGACATCGTGCGGCGACGCATGCAGACGGCCCGGAGACGACCCGATGGGACCTACCCGTATGCCAGCATCTCCGATACACTGGCCTTAGTGTACAAGTGAGTATCACTTTTTAATATCCGATTTCTTAACATACGGCTTCCTAGTATCCGTGTCTTTAGTATCCGTTTTCCTAATAATCGTCTTCTTAGAATCCGATTTCCTACTATCTGGCCTCTAAATGTCCGTATTCTTAGTAACCGGGTTCCTAGTATTCGGCCTTTTACTGTTTGATTTCCTACTATCCGTCTTCTTAGTACCGGATTTCCTACTATCCGTCCTCTTTATATCTGTATTCTTTGTATCCGGCTGCCAGATATCCGTCCTATTGCTATCCATGTTCTTAGTATCCGTTTCCTAGTATTCGGCCTTTCACTAATAGATTTCCTACTATCTGTCTTCTTAGTATCCGATTTCCTACTATTCGGCCTCTAAGTATCCGTCCTATTACTATCCATATTCTTAGTATCCGGCTTCCTAGTATTCGGCCTTTTACTATTCGATTTCCTATTGTCCGGCTTTCCACTATCCTGCTGTTATACTATATAGTATCCTGATAACAGTTCCGAATTGGTCTGGTTTCTCAGTAGCAGTCCGTATTAGTATTTGATGGTAATAAGTCCCCTGTCTCATAGCCTGGCGAACTATACGCCTATGCTTCCAAGAAATACAGGCATGATGGTATACCATAATTGTTCTTTTCCAGGTCAGAAGGCTGGCGCGGCTTCTACAAGGGGCTCAGCATGAACTGGGTGAAGGGGCCCATCGCGGTGGGCATATCCTTCGCCACCTACGACAGCATCAAGAGTACGCTGCGGGACATCGCTGTACACTTCCAGAGCTAGTCTATAGCACATAGAGAATGGCGGATTTGACAGTGACAGTGACAGCTGCTGTCACGCGCGTTTTGACAACTGCTGTCACGCGCTTTTTGACAGTTGCTGTCACTCGCGTTTTGACAGCTGCTGTCACTCCCGTTTTGTTAAGTGAAGGCAATTGTGATATTATTATATAGAGTGATAATTTTTGTTTTTATGGCCGATTTTTCAATAGTCTGAATTTTTTTAAAGATGGAATAATCCTGTAATTTTTAAGTGGTGTACAATAAAGTATATAATAAATAAAATGGCGATTCGACGGCTTTTGTATACAGAATATGTCAAATATCCATATTTATTCCTTCGCTTAAATTATCTGACTATTTATTAATCAGCCCTAAAACCAAAACATGGAAAACGTCATACTACTGTATAATAATGTCACACGAGCTGTCAAAAGTCAATATGAAAAAAGAAATGGTATTGGTATTATGCTAATAGATAATTTAGAGCGTTATATAAACTAGATATTATAGATGTTCTCGAAGATAAACTACTGAAATAATGGAGTACTTTACGCTTCTGCCAATACCTTCGGGGATTAATAGGCGTGATGATTACTCGATTCTAAACCTTTATTGTTAGATGAAGTGACTGAATTTTGACAATAATGTGTTATGAAAATGATATTATAAATAGCCACAAGACAGCCCAAGCGAATTTATAAAAACATACATAGCATATTGAGTAAACCCTTATTCCCATAATTTAAGGCATACATTTCTATCACGATAAACAAAATATTTAATATACACAGCATACTGACTCCTATCTCCATCGCGTAAGGCACACGACATTCCTCTCCAGATAACATAGATATAAATAGTACCCGATAAAAAAAAGAAGGTCGCATTCGAAAATTCACAGGCCCAATGCGCGAGTTTTATATGTTATAGAAATGTGAGCCTTAAATTGCGGCGATAAGGGGCAATATGCTATGTACGTTATGTATTTTGTTTACCATGATAAAAATTAAACCTTACGTTGTGGATATAAGGGTCAATATGCTGTGTACGTTATTAGAAAGTCGCTTAGACTCACAAGTTTCAATACACTTTATCCTTTAGTGTCGTTCCAGATGTTTCGAAGTGACTTGATTTATATCACACTGATAAGCGATTTTAATTGAAAGTACGTATTCAAATTCAAATAATTTAATTGCATAAAACATGGTAGTGTTCGACCAAAACCGGTTTTACGACCGAAAACGAAACCGAAACCGAATTTTTGCAACGGTCTCAGTTTCGGCCGAAACCGAAACCTTACAAGGATCATGTTTTCAGGGCAAAATAAAGAAAACGTTATTATAATCAGTCAGTCATTATTTTTTTATCTTTGAAATAAACTAACTGCAAACACAAGCCAGTCACGACATTATTAGGCACGTGGACTCGGCAAAATGTCTTCGTCGCTTACACGCTTGGTAGGAATTTAACGCACCGAACATGACCAAACACAGCGCGAGAACTCCCGAATGCAGTTTGGGTTCGGTCGTAGTTTCGGCAGGTTAGCCGCCGAAACCGAAACAAAACTGAAATTCGTTTTTTTGCCGAAACTCGACCGAAACCGAATCCGAACTTACGGTCGGACACTAAAACATGGTTTTAAATGATGTTCAACATGTTTAGCCAATTATGACTTAGCATGCAAATTTTTTGCCTCTGATGGCGCGACGCAATTTAAATTACGTCGATAGGCGATATCACGCACGTATTTTCTAAGAAAATTTCTAGTGCAAATCGGTCGTATCACTTTGCATTGCGTCAATGTGAAAGTACATGCAATTACGCATAGTAAAAATCGCTTATCTGTATGATATAAATCGCATCGCGTCGACACATCTGGAAGGTCGCTAATGCGTCAACTCATCTTTACATTTTCGTTCGCAATTTGCAAAATAAATATTTCAGAGAAGAAGTATTAATACGCACATACACAGATATTATTATATTAGTTTTGTTATAGATGTTTACTTACGAAAAGACAGTGGTTTTCATAAAATAGACTACAAGACAGTTATACTTAAATATACAGTAAAAAAAATTACCATCTTTAAAGTCAGCTCAAAATACAATATACAACTTTATCTACTACACAAACATAATTCAGTGACAGAATTTACATAAATTCGTATTTTAAATTCCGAGGCGTGTATTCGAATTCTCTCACTGAAATATATACCCTTTTCTGTAGGAAATAAAGTTCCATATTGTGTCTATCTTGAAAACTTTAAAAAAACTTTCTCTTTGAAAGCCGGTAACTTTCTTTTTGGAATTCGGTGTCTTTGTTAGGTACCATTTTTTTTCGTTATGGATACCGACTTTCAAAAAGAAAGTTATTTTTCATGGCGATATTTTACTATAGCTACCTACAAAAGGACCTCCGGAACTTTATTTCTATCACTGAGTAGGTTAAAAGATCACAGATATATAAAGATCACAGATATATAAATCACAGATATATAAATCACAGATATATAAAGATCACAGATATATAAATTTCAGATATATAAAGATCACAGATATATAAATCTCAGATATATAAAGATCACAGATATATAAAGATCACAGATATATAAATCACAGATATATAAATCTCAGATATATAAAGATCACAGATATATAAATCTCAGATATAAAAAGATCACAGATATATAAATCTCAGATATATAAAGATCACAGATATATAAATCTCAGATATAAAAAGATCACAGATATATAAATCTCAGATATATAAAGATCACAGATATATAAATCTCAGATATAAAAAGATCACAGATATATAAATCTCAGATATATAAAGATCACAGATATATAAATCACAGATATATAAAGATCACAGATATATAAATCTCAGATATAAAAAGATCACAGATATATAGATCACAGATATATAAATCACAGATATATAAAGATCACAGGTATATAAAGATCACAGGTATATAAAGATCACAGATAATAAATAGGTCCCTGTTGTTAGAAAGAGATAAACATACTGAGAAGAAGAAAGAAAGAAGAAGTTGAGTATTTTTGATCATTTTCGAGTTATTAGTAAGTTCCAAAGTATTGAAGTTCTTCTTTTTAGGTGTTAAGCATATTTTTCTTAGTATTTTTTTCCATTTTTTTGAGTATTCTTAGGCGCTTCAACCTAATTCAAGAATTATTTTCATAGGATTTCTTTAACTCACTTTAGAGGATTTAATATATAAGTACCTTCAATTTTCATAATTTTTTATTGAATTATTTTCAAACCATGTTTTATTTTCAATTTTTACTCCCAATTTTTTTTTATTTATATCAAATTAGTTCTAAGAGCTAAACCTTCTTAGATATTTTTTTGTTTTTCTTTTCCTAAGGTGAACTGCTCAATGTACTTTTTTTTTTTAAATTGGTTTTTGCAAAATGATAATTTCACGTTTTCTTCAAAACTGTATGTTTTAGGTATGCGTTTTTTGAGAACCACTGTCTAGACGTAAGGCTATAATAGATTATAGACCAACTCGATATCATTACAAAAGATGTGTTAAACTAAGTTTCAACCAAATCTTTCAGCCTAAACCATGGTTAAAATCTTGCTTCAATATAAAACGTTTTTTTTTTTGTTATTGATAGGCTCGCGTTTGACCACTATCTCACCTGATGGTAAGCGATAATGTGGTCAACAGTGAATCACGCTTTCCTACAAGTAACCTATTCACTAGAGGCTGGTCATCGGTCCACCTAGTGGGAGGCCTTCCAACGCATCGTCTTCCAGTTCGCGGTCATTCACTATTACATAAATTTTATTTCGCTTGTATACGTTAAACCCCTGCCTTACCCTTCGAGAAATACTTTTTTTTTTTGAGGATTGTGGTCACTGGACCCCTTTAAGCGGAGAATCTACCTCCATCGACTCCGCTCCTAAGTTGCCATCATCACCTACGACGTAGGATCTTTACTTGGTCAGACCATCTTGTTGGTGACCGACCTAGTGCTTAATTTCCTTTGGTATTATATTATATATTATTGCCAACGATGACCTGCTTTTCGACATTTATATCTGCCCTACGGGGCATAGCGGCCGCCCATTAATCACGTGATGTTTTTAGGGTTCCGTACCCAAAGGGTAAAAACGGAACCCTATTACTGAGACTCCGCGGTCCGTCTGTCTGTCTGTCTGTCTGTCTGTCTGTCTGTCACCAGGCTGTATCTCATGAACCGTGATAGCTAGACAGTTGAAATTTTCACAGGAGATGTATATCTGTTGCCGCTACAACAACAAATACTAAAAACAAAATAAAATAAATATTTAAGGGGGGCTCCCATACAACAAACGTGATTTTTTTGCCGTTTTTTACGAAAATGGTACGGAACCCTTCGTGCGCGAGTCCGACTCGCACTTGGCCGGTTTTTTTTTAGCATTTTTAAGCCCTCTCTCTCCCTTGGTGATACTTGGTGAGGTTTAAGACTAACTAAAACCCAAACATCACGTGTATTTTTTAGTTCTTACAATGAATCTTAATTTTTTTAGAATATCTTTTAATCTATACTTTATTATATCTTTTTATCTATACTATATAATATTATAAAGCTAAAGAGTTTGTTTGTTTGTTTGAACGCGCTAATCTCAGGAACTACTGGTCGGAATTGAAACATTATTTTTGTTTTGGATAGCCCATTTATCGAGGAAGGTTATCGGCCATAAAACATCAATCTACGACCTACAGGACCGGAGCATAAATGAAAAATGTTGCAAAAACGGGCTTTTTTTTTCCTTTTTGAGAGCTTCCGTTGCGTGCGCTGCGTAACCGGTTTAAGTTACGCAACAATCATGTATGTACGGTAGGTAGGTAGCCAGTTAACGGGAGCGAAGCCGCGTGGGGCAGCTAGTACGGGTATAAAGTATAATCTAATTTTATTCTGAAATTAAGGACCATGACAAAAATGTCGAGACAGAAAGGTTGCAGGTTGTTTTTGACAGGCATAAAAATTATATTACACGCGCAATAACACTACACGCCGCTTTCCGGTTTAGAAATCGCGTGTTTGACAAAAAAATTAATACACGTGATATCTTGCTACACTTCCCCCCTTGTGATATTTCGTGATTTTTGCTAACCCCCCCCACCCTTTTCTAGCCTCACGTGATGATTAATGGACGGTCCCATACCAGGCGTAATGTTAGGTTTTTTATTATTTACTGTTTCCATTGGTGCTGTGATACACAATGCATGCTTACAATTGTAGACTTGGTGTCTGAGGCACTAGTTATTCAAATCTTTGGAGTTTCGAGCAGGTGTCGCAGGATCAACCTAAGCTAGACAAAATAACATAGAATGGATAATAATTTCCTCTGAAATCCCGGAATTATAATCTTGATGTTAAAATCCCGGGAATTAATAAAATTCTCAACACAAATAAGCGCACAAAAAAATGTGTGATTTTGTCGACTTTTCTCTACTATCTTCTATATTATTTCATCATCATCATATCAGCCGAAATTTGTCCACTGCTGGACATAGGCCTCCCCCAAGCATCGCCACATTGACAGGTCCCGTGCGTCTCTTAACGAGCGCATCCCCGTAACCTTCACCAGGTCTATATTATTTACTACTTTCTATATCTCTACTTCTCTTGAATCACTCTATATATTGATGAAAGCTGCATTAAAATCCGTTGCATAGTTTAAAAGATCTAAGCGGTACAGCGGGAGCGACTTTTTTATACCATGTAAAGATAAAGATTGTCGTACGTATCTGGTTCATCCTCACCGGACATACCAAACCGTCAATCAATTGACAATTTTCATTTTTTTTTTAATATCTTTGGAATACTAGGCTTTTGGTTCTTATCGTTCAAAATTGTTGTATTGTGCGATTTTTTTGTGCTGAGATAGCAATATTTTTTCTTTTTTCTGCGTCGTTTGTCTTGTTGTGGCGCTACTGCTTACCATGAAGTCCTGCCTGGGTTCTATTCCCGGTTCGGGCAGATTAATTTGGATTTTCTTCTGGCTTTTTTCCTAGTAGATCGAAATACACAAAGCATGCTTACAACTGTAGAATCTGATTCCGAGTAGTTAGGTATCAGAGACTTTTCTTTATCTGAGGCATTACTTATCAAATGCTTACGAGTTTCAGCCTTCTCCGAAATCCCGGAATTATGATCATGGTGTAAAAATCCCGGGATTTCATATTAACGATTTTTTATTCGATTTTGAATGCTTTATTACTACATCGTTGGTTTGTGGTCGCAAGGGCTACTGTTGACTATAAAGTGTTGGGTTTGATTCCCGAGTCGTGCATTATTGGGTTTTAACAACTAAAATTTGCTTACTAGATGATTGGATTTTTGACCAGTTGATGGCAATAGATTCATACTATTACAAGGGACAGATGTCTGGTGAAATGTGGTATATAGATTTTTGTCTTTATTTATTGCTTTCTTACCGTGAAAACAAAGTAGGCTTATATCTATAGAATCTGGCATTAAAACAGAATTAAAACTACCCTGCAATGGTCCACAAAAAAGTTTTCCATAAATTTATTATGTCCCGCTAATTTTTTCGGTGTGTTTGTCTCTAGAATCACCCACCGAGTTTTAGTCTTTGCTAACCGAGTTATTCGGTTCTTAAATATTTATTTCTTATCGTGAACACAAAGCTGGCTTACATCTATAGAATCTGGCATTGAAACAGAATTAAAACTATCCTGCAATGGTCCACAAAAAAGATTTTCGACATATTTTTTATGTTCCGCTTTTTTTTCGGTGTGTGTCTTTAGAATCACCCACCGAGTTGCAGTCTTTGGTAACCGAGTTATTCGATTCTTAAAATATTGCTTTATTATCGTGAACACAAAGCAGGCTTACATCTATAGAATCTGGCATTAAAACAGATTTAAAACTACCCTGCAATGGTCCACAAAAAAGATTTTCATATTTTTTTTATGTCCCGCTAATTTTTTCGGTGTGTTTGTCTCTAGAATCACCCACCGAGTTATTCGGTTCTTTAAATATTTATTTCTTATCGTGAACACAAAGCAGGCTTACATCTAGAGAATCTGGCATTAAAACAGAATTAAAACTACACTGTAATGGTCCACAAAACAGATTTTCGACATTATGTTCCGCTAATTTTTCCGGTGTGTGTCTGTAGAATCACCCACCGAATTCTAGTCTTTGGTAACCGAGTTATTCGGTGCTTTAAATATTTTTTCTTACCGTGAACACAAAACAGGCTTACATCTATAGAATCTGGCATTGAAACAGAATTAAAACTACCCTGTAATGGTCCACAAAAAAGATTGCCGATCTTTTTTTATGTTCCGCTAATTTTTCCGGTGTGTGTCTGTAGAATCACCCACCGAATTCTAGTCTTTGGTAACCGAGTTATTCGGTTCTTTAAATATTTTTTTCTTACCGTGATCACAAAGCAGGCTTACATCTATACGTTTCATCATCGGACTACCAGACGTACGGCGATGCGCTATCGGTACATGGTGGACATCTCACCCATTCGCACTAAACGTACAGCTAAAGAGTGGCATTCCCTGCCGGAGTCTGGGTTTCCCGACAGCTAAATCTGGGGGTCTTTAAATCAAGACTGAATGGTTTTTTTTCCTAGGCAAGCGTGCTTCACCGTCGACCTTCGCTTACCATCAGGTGAGATAGTGGTCAAACGCTAGGCTAGTAAATAAAAAAAATGTGAATATGTTCACAAAACAGGCTTACAACTGTTGAATCTGATTCCGAGTAGTTAGGTATCAGAGTATTTAAGAGTCATTAGGTACACGTAAGAAAATTTCCTCTTTCTCTATAGAAGAGGGAGGATCCTCCGACCAGACGGGGTCTGTGTCTGGTGGGCAACAACCTGATTATTTATTTTATTTTCGAGTGTTTTCTCGCAGTTGGGTTGTCGGATTCTAAGCCGGACTTTCCTTCATGCACCTTCATTAATAAAACCCACTCAGGGTTCCAAACTTATAAGCTAAGCAACTAAACGGTAAGGGCATCCCCTGTGGGGGATCGACCTCGGCTTAGGGCGTCGGTGGTGAGAGGTTAGCAAGTGTGAGACTATTTACCCGATTCTTTTTTAATTTCAATTCAATTTATTCTACAATGTAGAGAGGCTCTAACAGTGTCAAGCTATCAATAGCGATGGAGTTGGTAGAAATCCCAAAATGTTAGTGATTGACATCGTGACATTTCAATTGCGAATGACATTCCCATACATTATTGACATTTTTCCAGTCGGTATCGCGATGCTTTCGTTGATACAATGTCGCTTGTCTAGTCTCTGGTAGCGCGGAAAACGCGCGGATTTTTGTGACGTCAGCAGCCTTATTGCGTAATTGAATACGGCAACGCAAAGGGTTTGACGGTTCGACCGCTATGAATCGACCAATCACACAGAGGGAAATCCAAATCGCGTCACTCATCTCGCATGTGATTGCCTGATTGGTCGATACTGATGGCGGTAAAACCTTTCGCCTTGCCAAATTCACTTGCGCAATTCGGCTGCTGCGGTCTGATACTTCGTTTTTAATAGTTTAGAAGGTGTCTGACTCGTTAGGGCTTCGCAGTTCTGCATTCCTTCGGTTTGTTCTTATATTTTATAGTTGGCGGTCCTACTGAATCATCAATCAGTTGTCACTGCCTCATGTTGGCGTGGTTTTTTTTATAATTGCCAATGCTGGGACACAGGCCTCCTTCCTATGAGAAGGAGTAGTCTAATCCACCACGTTGGTGGATAAAACTTTTTCGACTTTTTGGTCATAGTATATGATAGTTTTTCTACGATATTTTCCTTCACCGTACAGACGACCTTTTTTTATTTACTTGTAAAGCCTTCAAAAGGTGCCTGGACTTTGGGGAAAAGACCAGCGAGTGTGCGATTTTACCTCACTAAAACCACCCCGGTAATCACCATCAGCAAGTAGAACCCCCGTGACCTCTTGAAAGAACACCCCGGAACCCCCTCTGTCCAAAGCCTGTTAAGTCACATCCCTGAGAACCAGGTCGTTGGTCGGGGTCGTTACTATTCTCTGTTTTTCTAAGCTGATTTTTTAAAATTTTGTATTTTAATATTCCCTTGTCGATTGTTGACGACTTTGTTTTTTTTTCCTCTTTGTTGAAATCCTCATGGATGTCCTCCGCTCTGAGGCGGGTGGAAAAGTCTGTCAGATTCCTAGAACTAAACTTGCGACAATTTTTAATGATTTTTCTTACTCGATTCTGAAGCTGACCCCAACATAGTTGGGAATAGGCTAGGATGATTTCTTATTTTAATTTTCTTAATTATGGCGGCACTCGCATGAGTTTATGCTTCAACGTATTTCACTCTCAGTGAAATTTTAATTACTTTTCTTTGCAACATTTTCTTTCATATATTTTCAAATTTCTTGTCGATGGCTATAATACTTTCATTTAGCTGCATCGGAAGCCGACCTAGGCGAAGATGATTTATTTATTTCACTTCTGTTTAACTTCTAGATCTGGTATAACGATCAGAAAGCTATTTGGTACGGGTCCTCGAGCTTGTTGGCAGCCTGCACCCATACTGTTGAAAATGAGGT
The DNA here is from genome assembly GCA_949775005.1 of Orthosia gothica. Lineage (NCBI taxonomy): Eukaryota > Metazoa > Arthropoda > Insecta > Lepidoptera > Noctuidae > Orthosia > Orthosia gothica. The sequence goes on along the minus strand of OX459034.1, from coordinate 63,446,083 downwards.
GATAGAATCTTGTATTCTTGCACCAGGAGATTATCGCCTTTTCATAGTACACTTGGTTATTACCTCGCCATAGAGTTGATATAACACCTCTTCTAAATCAGTCTCCCAGGCCATCTGCTGGAAGTTCCCACACGTCGTGGACAATCCGACCCCGTAGGGCCACTCGACGAAAGTTTCCCATGAGACCTTTCTTAAAGAGTTGTGATGCTTCTTTAAATGCAATAGGAACTCCTTCATTACGGTGTTCATTGGTCTGACGAGACGGCCCATCTTCATGTTCTTCGTTTCCAGGGCGAACTGCTTGATGGCACTGATGAACTGCGGCATCACTACCATTGTCATGTCGTTGTCCCAATAATTCTTCAGCCAGATAAAAAGTCCTAGCGTCTCTAGTGTCTTCCTCTGCTTCGCTTTGGCCCCCATGGTTGTGAAGCCTTTTCCTTTTCCCTCGGGGACGACCGTCTTCTTCTTTTGTTGCTGCAGCATCTTCTTGGGCAGCACTTGTTGAGTTTTCGCCGTGATGTCCTCGTTTAAGATGCCGTTGTCCATTTACTCCTCGTCGTGGTTCTTCTGCTGGTTTGTAGAACTCGTCAACTCTTGACTATCCTGATGATCTGATAATTCCTCGACGTCTTCCTCGTATCTCTCGCAGCCTTTTTCGTTCGCCATTACTGAAGATAACTTCGCAGTTTAGGAATTCAGCTAGTATTCCGTCCAGTTTGACTGTTCGATGTCGACTGAGCTCCTGAGTTTTTTTTTTTTTTTTTCTAGTTGTGTCTCGCAATTCGGCCAAAGTGACCGGCTATTGCTTTACCGGGCTTCCCTGTGGAGAAAGCTCCTGAGCTCCCCACTCAGCTTATATACCCAATAGTCCCAATGCTATTGCTATCCCGCTCATACAAAAATATGGCGGCTTAAACTAGTTCGATAAATTTACAATTTCCTGCTTGGAAATTTTCCCTTAGCCCGTATTCCTCTGGTAGGGGATTGTCTCATTTTCCTTTTGGAAAGGAATCGACTTCAGCCAACTCTCGTTTTTCTGGTTTATCGTTTCTGATATCATCATATTGCCGTAAAAGAATACGTTTATTATGATATGGATATTTCTTTTAATTTATTTTTTTAAACGTTTATTTTCTCTTCACTAAATTCCTTATATGCTTACTGAGAGACAGGTGCCTATGATAGGCTTCAATAAGAACCTGTAACAGGTCAGCAGTTAAATAAAAAAAAAACTGGTGGTGGTAGTGGTATTTGAATCAAACTTCAGTGAGCTTAGAAAATTCTAGGCTCACTGTAGTGTGATACAAATAAGTTTAAAATAATTTAATTATTGTGTTTAAGTTTTGAAAGATCTGGTTGAAAGACAGTTTTAACGCAACTTTTGTAATGAAAATAATTGTAAATAGAATTGTTATGTTTTTAAAACAATTGAATAAATGTTATACTTATTAGTATTGTTAAAATCTAACATCCCTGACCTAGGATGATATTGTTTAACCGTTTATTATACAGGGTGACAAAATTAATTCATTGGAAATATCTCAAGGGTTGAACTATCCATGAATATGAATAACTTCATAATGAGACCAACAGCGAAAAAAATATCAGTGGTTTTAAATTTTAAAATTTAAAAAACCCCCGTCACGTTTTTATTTCATGCTACATAATTTATCTAGTACATAGTAGATACGCTTCGATCGGCAATCTATTTAACAAGTAATTATGACACGATATCTTGCGAAAACACCCCGATTCAAACAGTAAAACGTCCCATAACTTTTGAACGGCTGAACCGATTTTATTCAAAAATAGCTAAGAACACTCTCGACAAAGTCACCTTTCAGACAAAAGAAACTAAACCAAAATCGGTTCACCCGTTTGGACGCTATGATGCCACAGACAGACACACAGGATACACAGCAACACACGTCAAACTTATAACACTCCTCTTTTTCCGTCGGGGTTTGAAAAGGGATAGAGCTATTCGTCCTCTACAGCTCCGTCTCTCTCTCACTGAGTGTTGAAACGTCCGAGTTGAGTTTTTTTTTCCAGGAATACTTCTCCCCTTGAAAGATTGCCTTTGAGTTAAAAGTCACCCAGTTCTTAAAAGGGTTGGCAATTTAGAGTACATGAATTATTTTTAGGTTGTATCATATTTTTAATATATTACTCAGATTTGACTATAATTTTGTGATTTAAAAAATATTAGTAAATCGAATATAAAGTTATATATAAAAATTATTATAATTTATTTAGTAAAAGTTTATAAAAAATATTATTAATATTTCAATCATTTTTAGAAACTCATATTATTTTACGAGATTATTCGGTAAGACTTTATAAAAAAAAAATATTATATTTGGTATTATAATATAGTGCAATTTATAAATTATTTTGAGCATTTTTAATTAAATCGTGCAATAACGCTCAAAATGCCACCAGTATATTTCATCATCAGCCTTTTAATTCCCACTGCTGGGACACTGGCCTCCTCTCTGTAAAAGATGCTGATCTGATGAGTGCGGGTTGGTGGAGTATATTTGTGGAACCCTAATCTTGTATAATCTAGTCCTTATGCGGAACCCTTTACTCGAGCTTTTCATTATTATTTGTATAAAATAGATACCTATTTTTGTTGTTATTTTTTAAGTAAAAGTATTAAATGTATAATTTTTTTTAGTAGCAAGCAAGGGCTGTAACACACCTGACGGAGATTACTTGTTCGATTTTCCCTAACGTCATTGATAGCTTGTTTTCATAGTAACGCATCTTTGTAACAAACAAGCTGTCAATAACGTTACTCAATATTATGCTTGAAGTATACTTGGTTGTTTGCTCCAAATCTCTATTTCAAAATGAACGCCATTTTGAGCCTTATCCCAACGGAATTAGAGACGTAATTTCCGTCAAGTATGTTTGGACTCTAACCCCTATAATAGTCAGTAAGTCAAGTCAAGCTGAAATTAAAACTGGTGTAAATTACTCAGGGTTTCTTAAATAAAGGCATAAGAAGAACAACTGAGACCTTCAATTGATTTGTTAAAGTATTTATTGGAACGTGTTAAAAATATACCCAGTTGAAAGAAAAATAGAAAGAAAAGAAAGAAAGAGAGAAAGAAAAGAAAGAAAGAAAAACGTTTATTTGCGCCAGGCACGACGTTTACCATAAAAAAAAAACAAGAAAAATTTAAATACAAACACAGTATGCGCCACAACCACGCAAAACGGTCATCGCTCAGCATAATGCTGGGACTCGCGTGCAAGACAGAGCCACAGCGCTGGTGGTGGCGCGTTGGTGTAGAGGTTGCAAGCCACTGTTGATCACGAGGTCCTGGGTTCAATTCCCGAGTCGGGCAAAGTGTTACTGGGCTTTCCAATCTGGTATTTCTCAGTGGCAGTCTGGAGTCTGGATTTGTGTCCGGTTGAACTATAGGCATCTCTGCCTACCCTTCGGATAATACAGGCGTGATGATATGTGAAGCATAGTAGTCACATTGGATGTTTGTGTCTCTGAAGTTGTCTCTGCGCGCCATTGCGCAAGAAACAGTTTTTCATCGAGTATACTGCATAGAGTAAGCGAGATAGGACGATGCGACAAACGTAAGCGAGTGAAAGAGACTGTTATACAATGCTATCTTCTACTTCAACATTGACAAAAAAAATTATTCATTAAAAAGTATTCTTTCGTGTTCTTCTCAGCAAACCCTTTGATTTGATACCCATATCATGGCAGTGCACAAAAAATAGCTAGTCCGCCATCTTGGGCCATCCGCCATATCGGCTTTAGAATTAATAGATATTAATAATATACTCATGAATCCAGTAAACACGTTTGTTAAGTATAGAATAGAATAGTAATTAATATAACAATATTTGCTCACTAGACGACATGCATGGCGGTTTCTCTACAACGGGACTGATGTCAGTATTGCTATAGACTATATGCAACGCCACAGACAATAACTATTTCCAATAAGAATGACATCACTTAGCTTATTACCATGCATTGTCATTCAAACTAAACGTGTATGCAAAATTTCATCATAATCGGTGGAGGATTACTGCTTTAAAATTCAGTTGCAAGATTTGACCCGAACACACTTACATACATACATTGCAAGTTAAATAAAAGCTTGTAAAATAGCAACTGCGAAAGGTCTTGCAGCCAACAGAGACACAAAGATCCGTTGTTACTGACTACTATATGTTATTATTTCTCATGTCACCTCATAAAATTGTTGTTTTTATACAACAGAAACATGAGAATTGAGACTAAGGTGTAGTTTTTTGATCCGTAGAACTCGACTAATGGTAAAATATGCTAACAAATATTTGTTAGCATCCTAAATAGTCAATAATTTGGAGAATAAATTTTTGGACCATTTGTTAGACTAACAATTGATAATATTTGGACCATTTGTTAGACTAACAATTGATAATATTTGGACCAATTGTTAGACTAACAATTGATAATATTTGGACCATTTGTTATACTAACAATTGATAAATAAACGCGTTTTACCAAATTTAAAACCATTGGTTAGCATATTTAAACCATTGGTTGAGTTAACTATGGATCAAAAAACTGGGCTTAACCCTCAGTTTCTGGAACGTTAGTTAACGAAAAATTTATCTGACACATTTTTGTTAAATGAGTAACCAACAGCCAATCGCATCGATTTGCGTTCAATTTGTGCCACGTCAAAAATATCGTTCCAGAAACCGAGTGACTATAATACACACTAGATTTAAACTGAATATCAACGTTCTTCCATATTGTAAAGTAATAATAATAATATAGAATTGTTAATAATTGTTATACAAATAATAATATACTGTAGCAAATGATAGTTCTTCTCAGTTGTTGGTAGTGGTGGCTTGCACTCGAAGTAAGTAGGTAGATTAATAAATAAAGGTCAGATTAGATTACCTAGCAGAACCCCGCAGACGTGATAAGTATCGAGTTGACACCGGAATATTGAAAACACCGAAAGCCCCACTTGCACCAAAAACTTGGTGCAAGGTTAAATTGACAGTTTGTCAAACAATATTACCAATTTATCCTCGTATTAGCAACTAATTCCGAGTTTAGTGTTTCGTCCAAGTGGCCCTAAGTTTAAAATATCGCTTTAAGATTGTAAGCTCTTTCTTCTTAATAAGTCTCGGTACAAAATTTTGATGGGATTTGTTGTATTTGAAATTACCTATTCACGAAATAAGATTTAAAAAAAAAAATCTAACAAGATCAATTACAAACAACAACATATTTCTTAACTCAGCTAATACCGAAGGTTAACGACCGCTGGTAGAATAGTTATTTTAAAATAAGAGTTGTGCAAAAAATATCGTTTTCTCATATTTAAATATCAATATCCATCACATCTGCGGAGTTCTGCTAGCTAATTTAATTTGAAACTGGATAATGTAAGCTAGAAATCAGAATTATAGAAATCATGAAACTATAAACTCTGTCTTACCTGATCAGATTCAAATTCCATTGCAACCAATTAGGCCCTGATTTTTGTATGACAGTTGTAATAAAGCAACAGTCATACAACATTTAACTTAGACTACATATTGTTAAAGTAGACAGTGGAGTGGCAATGAATTTAAGTGATCTAATATTTTGACTTCTAGTATAGTTGTTATACCGCGACTGTTCAATGTTCTTGTGGACCGTTTAGACTCAAATAAATGTTTATTACTTAACTTTTTGTATTTTCTTTTCCTCACTCATAAGCAAAATAATAATTCAATCAATCTGCCTAGCCTTTGCCCAACTATATTGGGGTCCGCTTCCAGTCTTACCGGATTCAGCGGAGTACAGGTGTTTTACATGGAGCGACTGCCTATCTGATCTCCACAACCCAGTAACTGGGTAACACGATACACCTTGGCAAGACTGGTGTCAGATCTCAGGCTTCTGACTACCCGTAACGACTGTCAAAGATCTTCAAATGACAGCCGGGACCAACGGCTTAACGTGCTTTCCGAGGCACGGAGGAAACTCGGTATGTTGAAATGGTCACCCATCCACGGACCGACCTCGTCAAGCGTTGCTTAGCCTTGATGATCAACCAGTGCGGCTGTTATTATTTAGCCATGAGCTCCTAGCAAAATAATAATTAAAAGTAAAAATATTTTTAAACAAGCTTTTAATGGACTAAAAAGAATGAAATGTAATATCACTTGTCAATACACATCCAATAAGCCCAAACACGATGGTGTTATCCTGTCTGCTTGAGGAGTTGCTATGACCACCTTCCGGCTCCATCATGAGATCAGCTACATACGAGTAGTACCATATTATATCAATGTTTCCAAAGTTACATAAATACGCCAATTTTCAGCTAAATAGGATTCAAGGAGTGACATTCCCTGCCGTCGGTATTTCCCGATACCTAGAACCTGGGGGTTTTAGGTCAAGAGACCACGTTCAAATTTTCTCGAAAACTACTAAGGTATCAAAGTTGTTCGAGTAGGTACTAATTGGTACCAATTGAGTAGTAATTATTTACCAAATATGAAAGCGATGTGACCAACAAGTTGACGTCTCCGGAAGCTCGACTCGCCGTTCACAACAGCGTGCTGGTACTTATGTATGTGAAGGTTTGGTACGGCAAAAAAGACATGAAAATAGTATTAATGCAGTAGAAATGCGCTCCTTGCAGAGTATGTGTGGTGTAACTTTAAATGATAGATTGAGGACTGAGGTAATAAGACAACGTTGTGGTTTAAAAGAAGATGTAGTGACTAAAATCGAAAAGAGCATGTTAAGATGGTTTGGCCATGTTGAGAGGATGAATCAAAGGTGACTAACGAAAGACTGACTAAAATCGAAAAGAGCATGTTAAGATGGTTTGGCCATGTTGAGAGGATGAATCAAAGGTGACTAACGAAAGGTAGTGACTAAAATTAAAAGAGTATGTTAAGATGGTTTGGCCATGTTGAGAGGAAGAATGAAAGGTGACTAACGAAAGGTAGTGACTAAAATTAAAAGAGTATGTTAAGATGGTTTGGCCATGTTGAGAGGATGAATCAAAGGTGACTAACGAAAGACTGACTAAAATCGAAAAGAGCATGTTAAGATGGTTTGGCCATGTTGAGAGGATGAATCAAAGGTGACTAACGAAAGACTGACTAAAATCGAAAAGAGCATGTTAAGATGGTTTGGCCATGTTGAGAGGATGAATCAAAGGTGACTAACGAAAGACTGACTAAAATCGAAAAGAGCATGTTAAGATGGTTTGGCCATGTTGAGAGGATGAATCAAAGGTGACTAACGAAAGACTGACTAAAATCGAAAAGAGCATGTTAAGATGGTTTGGCCATGTTGAGAGGATGAATCAAAGGTGACTAACGAAAGGTAGTGACTAAAATTAAAAGAGTATGTTAAGATGGTTTGGCCATGTTGAGAGGATGAATCAAAGGTGACTAACGAAAGACTGACTAAAATCGAAAAGAGCATGTTAAGATGGTTTGGCCATGTTGAGAGGATGAATCAAAGGTGACTAACGAAAGACTGACTAAAATCGAAAAGAGCATGTTAAGATGGTTTGGCCATGTTGAGAGGATGAATCAAAGGTGACTAACGAAAGACTGACTAAAATCGAAAAGAGCATGTTAAGATGGTTTGGCCATGTTGAGAGGATGAATCAAAGGTGACTAACGAAAGGTAGTGACTAAAATTAAAAGAGTATGTTAAGATGGTTTGGCCATGTTGAGAGGATGAATGAAAGGTGACTAACGAAAGGTAGTGACTAAAATTGAAAAGAGTATGTTAAGATGGTTTGGCCATGTTGAGAGGATGAATGAAAGGCGACTAACGAAAGGTATTAACAAGGCAGACGTGAATGGAAACGCCGGGAGGGGACGCCCTAGAAAGACATACATACACCTTATAAGTGATGTTCTTCAGAAAGGCCAAGTGCGCAGTAATCATACGTGTGTGTATGACTAGATGTATGAATGTGTGTGAAGCAAAAGAAGTATGTAAGGATCGTAGCAGGTGGCGTTCTGTAGTGCCTGCCTAACCTCATGGGAAAAAGGCGTGAGTGTATGTATGTATTTATGAAAGCGATTAGCGTTGGTGGTCCGGCTGAAGTCACGGCCATAAATTTTAAATCAAATCCTATGCAGGTAAACAGAAGAGCGACACTTCAATTATAATGGCTGAATGAAAGATAAGTTTTGCCTGTTAGGATACTAACACAAACTCACGTCTTGTTCCCATTGAGTAGGCAGAAACTACAGAGTTCTACCGGCTACGATCCTTACATACTTCTTTTGCTTCACTCACATTCATCATCATCATCTAGTCATACACGAACGCGGGTATGAGTACTGCGCACCTGGCCGCCCTGAAAAACATCACCCGGTTGGCGCAGTGGTTGAGTAATCGGCTGCTGCCCTGCGTATCACGGGCTCGATTCCCGCACGGAACAAATATTTGTATGACCTACAGATAGTTGTTCCGGCTCTGGGTGTTGTGTATGTGAGTTTATGTTTGTAAACGCACCAAAAATACAGGGAAAGTTCCTAGTGTTGGGTAAGGTTAAAATTAAAAAAGGAAACCGTGTACGAATATGTTCGGAGTGAGGATTTTGAAATAAAATAACTTTTAATCATTTATTACTAATATATTCACAAGATTGCTTATATTTTCATAATAATAATAATCGCAGCTACTTCACTATTAATAATATTGCACAATTTCAACTTAATAATAACAACTTATTATTGACTAGAATTTCTTATTGTTTACTTATTTGCAATAATGACTAAAATGTAAATTTTGGTTAAATTTTGACTAACTAAGGAATTATTTTCAGAATTAAATATGACTGTGAAAATATTGAGCCGATTCTATTTTTGTGGTCTGAGTGTGTCTAAAGGATGACTTAATTAATTGGAAATATTTTAGGCGCTGAAAGTACTGTGTAAGTATATATTTATATATGAATAAAAGTATAAGGGATAAACCCTGAACTTGCCAAAAACAATTAGTTGTTCCCTAAGTTTTTTGAGTCGATATGAATCTTTTACTAAATGAGAAAAGCTGTATTTTTGCTCAAAGTGAACTGTATCCCTTATCTTCTTGGCCTTTTGGTTACAAGAGCTATTGCTGAGCATGAGGCCGTAAGTTCTCCTTACTGTATTCACTTTCATCCTCTGAAGGTACATTAAATTCACGTTGTATATTACCTACCCATGGTCACAGGGTTCCGACGATAAGAATGAAAATCTGGTTCAAATAAATTTCACTAGATGGCGCGCTAAGCATTGATATGTTATTGAATTTTGTGTAAAATAACATTTTCTAGAAATGATCAAAAAATTGTGTTTTCTTGTTTAACACGTTCACTATCCACAAAGCATACAATCATGTGTCTGATATAACTAATTTTACAGGGAAGTTGTTAATCAACACTCAGCACAAAATTATGGAATATTCAAAAATTATTTGAACGGGTCATCTAAAATTCATTACAATAGATGGTGCGGTTTTAAATTTCTGAGGCGTTCCGCTCGAATTTTTCAATTTGTATCGTAACACGTTTAGGTACAATGTAACTGTAAAAACGTGCAAAAAATACTGTAAAACAAATCGTCACTGTATTTAAAGAAATAAATATTTACGAACCGAGTAAACCCTTTTTTACTTGCAAGTAACTGCTAACACCATCTATTGCTTGAACGAGAAACGACCGCGTTCGATGAACTTTTAGTAAAATAATCAACATAATCAGACCAAAAACCCTAGCATGGCACGGTTTCTTTGTATGGGATGAGGCATCTGTATTTTAGTAATATTACATTATCTGTGCCATGGTTAATACACCAATAGGGTTCCTAAGTACCTACCCAATACGTTCCACAAATGTCTCGACATTATTCTGAACAAAAAAAACTTATTTGGTTGAACCATGAGAGATAGTGACATTACCAATATTTTCAGAGCCATTCACAGTAATTTTTGTTAACTTTCATAGTCATTATAATTAATGTTTGATAGCCATTTGTGATAACATTTTTGACATTTAAATAATCCCATTTTACAGCCCGTTCAACCAATTTCGACTTCTATTGCCTTGGAGACATCACAAATGACAGCTGTAGTAAACAGTTGGTTTTGGTAACAGGTTTATCCTTTTTATGGCATCCTTATGTTTACGGAATAGAATTCAAAATCGGTTGAACGGACTGTAAAAAGAATTGTAAAAATTGCTAATGATATTTCAAATGGATTTTAGATTCATACGAATTAAGACTAGATGGTTTATGAGTATTTTAATTATGAAAAACAGTGCAGTGTTTAATTTTGTATTTTTTTCAGTACATTATTACTTATTTAAAATATTATAGTCAGGTTTAACAACTGTGTGACTATAACCAAAAAAAGACTAGTTTTTTTACTATTGATAGTCTCTCCACATCATCGCTTACCATCTCACCGGATGGTAAGCGATGATGTGGTCGACGGTAGATTCTAAAGATGATATTCAGCTTCAGCTCTTTTGAATTTGACAATGATCAATTAATTGTACATCGTTGATTATTTGAAGGGGATGACTCGAAAACAATAAAATATTTTCTAAAACAGTAAAAACCTGCACCCTAATGGCGTAACTTCAAAGAATGCCGCACGCGTGCTTTGCTTGCAATCATAGCTTCTTATGTTCCAATATCCAACTGATTAACAACGTAAGACAAGCAATAAAAACTATTGAATTGACAAAAAAAGTGTGCACGCGTGCCTTGAGCTATCAAAAAAGTAACGCAATAAGGGTGCTGATTTGGTAATTTGCTCTCAACATGTTGTTATGCACATATTTTACCCGTGGTAAAACGACCTAGACCTCTAAGGCGCCACCTCCACGAACGAATGTATCGTCCTGCCTCTTCATTATGCGACGAGTGACATTGTCCAGCAAACATCAATGATTTGCCAAGATACCCGACGTACCTCCTCACTGCGCACACTCCAAAACTTTTCTACCTAACAACAGTACAACAAATTCTTGTAGAAGCGTCGATCCGTGGCGAGTCACGATAATCTCCTAGTAGAGACCACCCGATGATAACCGGGCGAAATCGTGGCGATTTATTAACTTGTGCTTGCTTTTTAGGGTTCCGTACCCTCACACAACACTCACGCGTCCGTCTGTCTGCCGGTCTGTCTGTCTGTCCGTCGTCTCTCACACATTTTGTTCCGAAATTTTTAGTTCATGGTTTATTGTTGTAGTTCATGTTTATTTCAAGTTCATGGGCAAATCCCATGAACTTGAAAATTGGTGATAATGTTTATAGATACGTATATATTATACTAACAAATACCAATAAATTGATAAATTGAAATTTCGGTTCCGAAGTAGCGGTAGTTCTTCTTCTTGTAGGGCAGCTTACGCACTACATTCGAACTCTATCCGTCATAATCTATCATAATTCAGAACATTTGAACTCGAAACTCAAATCACGGACACGGACGTGTAGTGCGTAACCGCCGAAGTCCGACACGCACTTGGTCGGTGGCAATACCATCTCGGAAAGGCTTGCTGCGACCTTTGGTTAGAGAAGGTCAAGCTTCCTGACTATTTGAACTGGGCACGCGGTGCCATGGCCGACCTGGAAAATTCTAATAGACTCTGCACTCAGGTCGGTCGCAGCAAGGACAACCTCCACAGGTGGGGGTTCTCCGATGTCTAAAATCTTGAGTGTTTGTGTGGCATCTCTCTGCAGACCATGGCTCATCTTTCGTCTTGCTTCGCATACCCTGTCACCTGTACGTGCGAAAACTAGAGACTGGTGTTACCGTAGATGAATTCTGGGTCAACCGAAATATATATATTTTTTGTATTTGCTATCGACACGCTAAAAAGAGGCCTGTGGAGATGGCGCCAGAATCACAAAGAAAAACAATACACAGCTACAGTGTTTCCCTCGTACCTACGCGTCGTAATGCCCCGTATGGTTGATATGATGGTAGTACCTCCGCTGGTACTCGCTCTGCGCGGGGGGAAGGTACTGCGGGTACACCCCCCCGTACAGTGACGTCAGCACGTCGTAGGGCGGGGGTGGCGCGGGGGGCGAGCGTGGCCTGGGCGGCGCCGCCATGCTGAACAGGGCTTCGGGATCGCACACGAACTTGTACACGTAGCGCTCGCCTGAGGGACACAAGGGATTAAACATATTATATTATTATACAACTTTATTTTACTTACCCTTTGTCTGAAAAGGAGGAGTTTCTGGTGGTTAATAAATAATAATAGCCGCACAGGTCCATCTTCGAGGTTAACAGGTAAGCAACGCTTGCCGAAGTCTTTCTTTCTTTTCTTTTTAAAAGAAAGAAAAGAAAGAAAGACTTCTGTGGTCGGTCTGGAAGTCGGTCTGTGGATGAGTCAATCTTTCCATGGCGAGTTTCCTCGGTGCCGTTTCCCGGCTGACATTAAAAGATCTTTGATAGTCATTACGGGTGGTCAGAAACCTATAATCTGACACTTATAGATTGAACAAAGGGTATCATGTTACCTAGTTACTGGGCTGTGGAGGTCAGATAGGCAGTCGCTCCATGTAAAATACTGGTACTCAGCTGCATCCGGTAAGACTGAAAGCAGACCGCACTGCGACTCTAGGGGGAGCCTAAGTCCAGCGTCTTTCGGCTGAAATGATGATGATACGTACCTGCGACTTTCTGCATGATCCCTTTCTCATAGTAATATCGGAGCGACCTCGACAGCTTGTCATAGTTCATCGCAGGTCTGTTCTTCTGCGCGCCCCAGCGGCGGGCCACCTGCCAACAGACCAGCACGTTAAACTTTCCGGGCTGTTACTGTAAATGGCTAGAGTTGATCGAAAAGTGGGCCAAGAAACTCATCGGCAATGAGGCACTGGTCAAGTCAAAGCTTCAGAGCGTTCAAACATCGTCGCCGAGTTGCCAGCTTGTCGGTTTTTTATCGGTTAAGTTTCGGGGAGTGTGCGATGGAATTGCATGATTTAATTCGGTCCAGCATGTCCCATCATCGGACTACTAGACGTACGGCGATGCGTCATTGGTACATGGTGGACAACCCACCCATACGCACAAAACGCGTTTTGGGGACACTTTTATTATGCGTACAGCTAAGGAGTGAAATTCCCTGCCGGAGTCTGTGATTCCCGATAGCTACAATCTAGGGGTCTTTAAGTCAAGAGCGAATGGTTTTATTTAGACAAGCGTGATTCATATCGTCGACCACACCATAGCTTACCATCAGATGAGATAGTGGTCAAGAGCGAATGGTTTTTTTTTAGACAAGCGTGATTCATATCGTCGACCACATCATCGCTTACCATCAGATGAGATAGGGGTCAAGAGCGAACCTATAGAAGAAAAATGGCACTTTGCGCGACCCAGGAATCGAAATCAGGACCTCGTTGCTCAACAGTAGCTCTTGCGACCACTAAACCAACGAGGCAGTTGAAGAGGACGTATACTAACTATTTCTTTTCAGCCTGTCTTCTCCCACTGTAAGAAATGCCTCACTTTCTTCCTTCTTCTTCTTTTCGTATCAATGAAAAAGTTGTCTAATTAATATGCTACCTGTACAGCTCTGTCATTTTCATTTGCCACGTTCAGTTCCTGACAGGTACCCCACTGGGACTGTGTTTGAGATGGGTCTATGAGACTTCATTTGGCCAGGTTTTATCTACAGCGGCCAACGTACGACGACTACTGCTTATATCTATAGTTTGAAGATAGCTAGAGTACCAACGTATGGTTGGAATTTGTTGCACCACTTCTGCAGTTTAACTTGGTAAGCGTTTTGGGAACTGTATTTTATTCTTGAAGTTCGAAAACTATCACCAGAACTTACTTTCAAAACTCGGACGTCGGTATTCCTGGCTTCTCTACATATTTTTTTTTCCGACTGCCAAAATTGAATAGATTTTTTACTTTGCAGTGTTTTTATTTGGAATTCGGTTGTATTATTTTGTAAAAAAAATATACTAATAAAACGAGTTGGCTATACTAAGGTGCCTATCTATGAACAATAATAATATTAGGTATACAAAATTGACGTTTTAAAGACTCCCCAAAACATCCGCCCTTGATAATTTTCGAGAGATTTAGCTTATCATGGACATCGCTGACAACAGCGAAGTAAAACATCGCGAGGAAACCTGGACTTTAGTTAATTTCAATTTGACATCGCCAACTCGTCTTGAGCAAGTATGGTGAGCAAGTGATCAATGCTCGTTCCTTCTCTGTATGAGAAGGCACGAGCTTTGCCCTACAGTGGGACAGTTACAGGCTGGTATTATTATTAGCTAGATAACCAGTTGCACGGCGGTAGTATTCCAGCACCAGCGGGGTTTCTCTCACCTCCTCGGGCTCGTGCAGCTTGAACTCCAGGCCGCGGCCGGTCCAGGCCACGCAGCGTGCGCCCTCCGCCAGCAGGGAAACCAGGAACTGCCACAGCTGCAGCGCACCACGGCGACCTCCACCTGGAAAAGGCAGGCTTAATACTGTAGAAGCTTTCTAGCAAGAGACGTTCTTTATCTATAAAAATGCCACCTGCGGCTCCGTCCGCGTGGTATTCTTCTATTTTTTTTTAAATCATATCTAGCTTATTTGTTATTCTGATGTACAGTCGAGGGTGTTGCATTGGGTCCAACTAAACAAAGCTATCAACATGGTCCTTCGAGCCGGATCATGTTGATACCTTTGTTTAGTTGTACCCAATATAAATGAAAAATGCAGATTAAAAACGTGCGCTCAGTATATTGTATTATTGTACCGTAAAATGACATAAAAATTATATTTTGTGTTGGCAACAAAGGGTCTAAACTAAAGTGCTGTCGTACTCTACTAAAACAAAAGCCTCTACAACTTTTTTCTAAAAGAAGGTTAATCATCTACGACTATTTTAATCTATACTTTAGATTCTATACGATATATTAAATCAGTTGTGAAACTACGAGCTATATTACTGTAAAGCTTTATCAAAATCCGTTCAATTTAATTCAATAGGTTTTGCGTGCAACAGTAATCCATCCATCCTCGCAAAATTTCGGGGTTTAATAATTTAAACGTTACACAAAATACAAAGGCGGACTTAATGCCTTAGGCAATATCTACCAGTCGACCATTCATAACAGTTGAGTAGGATCTATATTGTATATTCAGTGGTTTATTTATGAGGAGTAAGGCCCTTCGTGAAGAAGCTCGTCATGAGAAGCACACCGCAAGCAGCGACGATCTAGCTGTGTTAAGTTTGCAGGGTATTGTGCTGGTTTTGTTACAGGTTACAGCCACAAGAATAATAAATAAATAAAATAGTTTATTTCTTTAACGGTATTTTTACAATATTAATCAGTGGCTGGAACTACCCAGGAAGCATGTAGTAATGCTTGTATTGGGTGGTTCCGCTCCTCCCTAGGATCAATGTACATAATTTTACGTAACAAGTTAGCTAAACCATTTTAAGTAGATTTTATAAAAAAGAAAAATATAATGTAAAGATACTGGTACGATTCTTTATGTGTGTGTGTGTGTGTGTGTTGAGTGTGGTGATGATAGGTATTAGAACATCTAACTCTCAAAAGTCTTTGTGAATTTTGCTCCTATTAGGAGATTTCTAGGATCGGATAGTACCACTAGAAATCATGAGTATTGTCTAGAGTTCATATTTAAATAATAAATTCTCTGTATCGCAGTATCCAAGCGGCTCGAGTTCTTGGACAATTGTTTTTTTACATTCATGGAATCGAAGGTTATATATTGTATATTTATTATGAAACTTATTATAAAGCTAGGCAGAGTGGGCTAAAAATTGACGTCCGGCAAAAAGAGTTCTACAGGGAGGAGCAGTGACTGCTTTACACTTCCTTCTACCTGTATGAGCTTTATATACGTAAGGTAAGGTTTTATGTAGTTTAAGTACTGCGTTGATAATATAAAGTTTTCTAAGTGACAATATTTTATGAGTTAGATATAGTTCGTCAATAGGAAATCTAAATGGCTTAAAAAACATTGTCTTTAACAAGCATCTCTGGGCTCTTTCTGCTTCAAGGAATTTAATTTTAGTGGCACCACCCCAGATGGAAATACAATAACACATAACTGATTGTGCCAATGCAATATAAGTACGCTTTAGTAGGTCTTGAGTGGTGACATGTCTCAACTTTTTAAAGACCCATATGAGTTTATGAGTTTTCAGTCCAGATTTGTGCCTTTGTCTCTAAGATGGTATTTGCGACGCCTTTAATATTACATTATGTCCATAGGTGTCGACTACTTATCAATAACTGGCTGCATAATTACTTGCGACCTAAAAACATACTAAAAGTTTTGAAGATACCACTTTTTCATGAAAATATTACTCATCATTATCATTTCAGCCGAAAGACGTCCACTGCTGGACCGGTGCCGTGCGTCTCGGATCGCATCGTAGAAAATATTACTGTATAATACTCACAACGGATCTTTGTGGCTCTGAATTGGCTGCAAGAGGCTGCGCACTAGCTGTTTTTGTGTCAATATTGAAAGTGAAAATAGCATTGTATAACCATCTCTTTCACTCGCATACGTTTGTCGCATCATCCTATCTCGTTTACTCTATGCAGTTTATCTGTTTCGTGCGCATTAGTTGACAGAACCAACTTCAGAGCCACAAAGATCCGTTGTGAGTATTATACTGTAGTTATTGATAGGGATCGCACAAGAAGGACCGATGATATGCTGAAGGTCACGGAAACGCGCTGGTTGCGAGAAGCAAGTCCGGTCGATGTGGCGACGCTAAGGGGATGCCCATATTCTTCTTCTGTTTATGACGATGTTAAATACACATTAAATATTCAATTAAATGTGTTGTGGAGAAGTAGGTAGCCACGCCAATAGCGGCATCGGTGGTGTTTTTAGTTCTTCCGAAGTGCACCGCATTGGCACTGGGAGTCTGTGGGATCTTTAATCCTTCATTGGAAATCACTAACCCGATTGCACACCCAGGTTGGCGCTGTAGAAACAACCTGGCCAAATGGGGTATCGGGTCTATGATCCAAAACTCAGTGCCCCTTCGCAGGATATGGCCCACCTCCTTGTCTGCCCTTCATGCCCAACTATCTGCACCTTTTAGGAAGTGAAAATGGCGAATGACAGAGTTGTCCGTGTAGCTACATACTGGTCGGAAAAAACTGAACGGTTGAGAATATAGTTTGAGTTAATCGCCACGAAAGAAGCAAAATCCTTAATTTCGCTAGATTGTGCTTGCACTGGCTTACTAAAGACAAAGACAAAGATATTTGGTATTTCAACTAGGCCACCAAGCGGCACTTTTGAACGTTACATTAAAATTTAAAAGGAATAAAAATTGATTCTACCGTACTTGGTCCGTATTCGATAGTTTTTGAGTTATGATGATGAATACCTGTTGGATGATGAGTGACAAGAACCACAGGACCAGCCGACATGGTGACGCATGTGGGTGACCAACAAGGGATGTCTTTCGACTGAATGATGATGAAGAGCTGCTGTTGGTTGATGAGTGACTGACCAGCGTGCGTGGTGGTTACGTGCTGAATGCGAGCGAATGGCCACAGGACCAGCCGACATGGTGGTAGAAGGCTTTTGTCCAGCAGTGGATGTTTTTTGATTAAATAATGATGAAGAGCTGCTGTTGGATGATGAGTTACTTACCAGCATGCGTGGTGGTGAACCACAGGATCAGCCGAAATGGCAAAGCTTGGAGTATGCCTAAATTCAGCAGGTCTATCGACGGTTTTTTTTTTTTTTTTATTTACTTCTCCAAAAATAATACAACAAATTACATAGGGTATTACAGGCCAGTACTTAAAATTATTCAACATGGGAGCATCTGTAGCCGAACTAGGACGAGTCCTGTATCTCGGCATACAGCGCCTGACCCTCGAAATAGATTATAATATTTAGCCCAATAGACATGCAAAAAGACGTAGTTCTATCTATGAAATTATACAGTGTCTTGATTTGTTCTAAAACCAAACAATACTAAAAATGTGTATGTGTGCATACGTGTGGTGTTGTGTAAATGAAGAGTAGTGTGAGGTGTAGGGGTGTTGGGTAGTGTAGGAATGATGAGGATCAGTAGCTGTTGGATGATGAGTGACTTACCAGCATGCGTAGTGGTGATGTGCTGACCGCAAGAACCACAGGACCAGTCGACCTGACGAAGCTTGGGGAAGACTTATATCCAGCAGGTCTTTTGGCTGTTGATGATGATGGGTACTTGTTGGATGATGAGTGACTTACCAGCATGCGTGGTGGTGACGTGCTGGTGAGGAGAGGCTGCGTCATTGCGCGTTGACGTCGTCGGCGCAGACGTTGAGCAAAGAGAACTGCTTACTGCGGCAGAAAAAAAAATGCCTGAATTTCTATACTATAAAAATAAATTAGGCTAGGCACCTTTTCGGTCATACGCAGAACAACCCACCAAAATTTCATCAAAATCGCTCCAGCCAATTTGGACTCCATATGTAGATATACACACATCTGTTTTTATAGTAATATTAACTTCCGTGTGCCCATTAACTGCGTTCACAGGAATGCCACGATCCCAAAGAGATGTCCAAAGAAGCATATCTATATAGGTAAGAAAAGTTATTCCCACCTATCTTCTCGTCCCAGTGCTGCAGATGCTCGGTGCTGGATACCTCGTCTCTCTCGCGGCTCTCGTCCGGAACCTCTTCCACGCATTTACCGTAGGAACTACATCTGAAAACAAACACAAAATATGTATATGAAGAGGTGCTATATTGAGGAGTTCGTGGATAAGTAATAACAGCCACACAGGTTAAGTGCATGCCGAGGTCGGTCCATGGACGGATAAAGAGTGACTTCTTCGTGCCACGGAATGCACGTTAAGCCGTTTGTCCTGGATGCCATTTAAAGATCTTTGAAATTGAAGGATTCGAGAGGACGAAATAACTTCCAATTTAGGGGTGGTTTCGTTAGGGACCGTTTCAGTTAGGGACCGTTTTCTTCATTGACCAGATTTCGAGTATACCAAAACATACGTCAGGGGGCACAGTTAACATAAATATAAACCCACATTCAATATTTATGACCCCAGTTATTCCTCAAGATGTCACGCGTGTAATAAAAAACTTAAAAAATAAAAAAAGCTTTGGCTACGATGGCATTTCAACCACAGTTATAAAATCTGTTTCTGATTGTATAGTTGAGCCCCTTGCTCATATCATTAACGTAAGCTTGTACTCTGGAGTATTTCCAGAAGGTCTAAAAACTGTAATAGTTAAACCAATTTATAAAAAGAATGATAAAGACGAAATGACAAACTATAGACCAATTGCTCTAATTGCCATCTTCGCAAAGATCATTAAAAAAATTATCTATGAATCTCTCTACAACTTTTTAACGAAACACCACATTCTATGTGACGAGCAAAAGGGTTTCAGGAAAAATAAAACCATCAACATGGCTATTTTCGACTTTATCCAGAGAATAATGCCAAAAGTAGACTCTAAAGTACCAATATGCGCAATATATGCCGATATGTCGAAGGCTTTTGACTGTGTGCATCATGATACCCTTCTAACAAAACTTCACGCATACGGTATTCGTGGCAATGTCCTTAATTTGATAAAAACTTATCTAAAAGGACGTAGACAATGTACGGAGATATCGAGCTTGTGTTTAGCATCTAAAAAGGAATTAAAATCTAGATCGTCTTTTAGAGAAATAAAATATGGTGTCCCACAGGGCGGCGTCCTTGGATCTTTGTTATTTATAGTATACATAAATGACCTGCCACGTCATATAATCCATCCTATGATTTTATTTGCAGATGATAGCACATCAATTGTTTCATGTATCGATAAAGAATCATATGTAAATGACATTAACAATACAATTAGTAGTCTAATAAAGTGGCTTGATAATAATAATTTAGTTATAAATCTCCAAAAAACTAAAATCATGCACTTTTACCAAAGAATAGCTGCGGGCGATATGGATATAAACTACAATGGTCAACCTATAGAAAAAGTAAACGTTACAAAATTTTTAGGAATCATAATTGACAGTCAGTTTACTTGGAAGTCGCAAGCGGAAGATATATGTAAACGTTTAAGCACAACCGCATATATGTTGCATAATTTGTCAAAAAAAGTAAATTTGCCGACACTATTAGTCGCTTACCATGGTCTAGTAATTTCTGTATTAAGATTTGGTATAATATTTTGGGGTCACTGTAGTGAACGAGAAAGCATTTTCAGAGCTCAAAAGCGCTGTATAAGAGCTATATTTGGTCTTAAAGTAACAGACAGTTGCGTACCTATATTTAAGTCTCGTAAATTATTAACCTTCCCATGCCTTTATATCCTTGAATTAGCAATATTTGTAATAACTAATCGATGTCTATTTGCAACTTTAATAGAAACTAGAAGACGAAGTACAGCTATGAGATCCCAATACCAGAATCTATTATGCACGGGCGCTTTTAAAACTAGCTTATTAAAAAGAAATGTTATCTGTATGGCTCCTGTAATCTTTAATAAAATACCTAATCAACTTAAAAACTTACCGTTGCAAAAGTTAAAAAAAAGTTTCACAGAATTACTTGTAGATAAATGTTATTATTCAGTGCAGGATTTCTTAAATGATGATTTTTCGTAATGTATTTAGTAATTCGTATTTAGTAATTTATATACTTTGTACCACATTTGCATGCTATATTAAGGCAGAATGTACATGGATCCTATTTTATAATGTAACAACTTATTTTTTATGTACTTACATTCTAAGCAAATAAAGACCTATTCTATTCTAGTCTAAACTGCTGTATAGCGTTTTCCCGCGGCTTTGCGCCCGTGACCTGTCCCTTAGACACTGTGTATTTTTCCGGGATAAAAGAATCCTAAATGCCATACGGGTGCAATATAATAACACGTTTAGGGCGGAGATGGGGCTGCCCCGATACTATAGCGCCTCAGGTATTTTCGCAGAGGCACGAACCGATGGTTTTCACGCGGTTATGCGTAAGCGTGCTGCATCTATGGCGTGCTGCATCTAAGGGCCAGTTCCAACACCGTGAAAAGAAAAACATAGGGGCATAGTATATATATCTTACTTTTCCAGTTTATGAAATTTCTTTTAAATTGGTCCAATATTGGAGCAGGAAATATGCGAAAGCCAAACCTCGAGTTATATCTTTTCACTAAGGAAATTCAGTCGAAGCTCTCTGCCCACATTTCTTCATAAGGCTTACCTGTGCAATTGTTCCGTGTAATCTCTATATTCCGGTCGAGTCTCCTCTCCTTCGCCTTTACATCTGTTGATTACAAATAAAAGGTTATATTATTTGTGATAATGATACACCTCATGCACTGCAACTACTGTACGAGTAATGCAAGATTCATCCGTGCCTCGGCAAGCACGTCAAGCAGTTGTCCGGCTGCCATTTGAAGATCTTTGACAGTCGTTACAGGTAGGGTTATTATGTTGTTACCCAGCTACTGGGTTATGGAGGTCATACAGCGCGCAGCGCCATGTTAAATACTAATATCAGCTGCATCCGGTTTGACTGGTAGAGCATAGTTAACAGATTTGGGGAAAGGCTAGGAGATGATGACCTTTTCATGTTCATCATCGTCGGAACACACAGAATCACTGCCTTTGTCCCTCAATCCACAACCCTGTTAGTTACTGGGTAATACGATAGATAAAATTGTTGGTTAAACTGACGAAGGCGCTCGTGGCTAAATAAAGCTCGTGGCTAAACAGCTACACTGGTCGAACATCAAGGTTAAGCGACGTTTGCCAAGGTCGATCCGTGGATGACCATTTCAACAAAGCGAGTTTCCTCCGTGCCTCGGACAGCACGTTAAGCCGTTGGTCTCGGCTGTCATTTGAAGATCTTTGAAAGTCGTTACGGGTAGTCAGAAGCTTGAGATCTGACACCAGTCTAGCCAAAGGCTACTACCGTGTTACCCAGTTACTGGGTTGTGGAAGTCAGATAGGCAGTCGCTCCATGTAAAACACTGGAAAACCGAAACTGAACCAGAACTGTGAATCCGGTAAGACTAGACGCCGACCCCAATGTAGTTGGGAAAAGGCTAGTCAGATTGATTGACTGACGACAAGATTTATTGTAATAACAAATGGAAGTTACTTACGGTTCATGCTGTTCAATCAGGGTGTGTCCATGTGTGTGTGCGTGCCTCGCATAAAGCTGCGGGTGTGAGTGGGTGTGGGCGTGCTCGTAGGGACGCCCTGAGGACGTGGGGGTGGACGACTCTCTGGAAAAAGGGGATGAACATGTTAGTTATGCTTCCTGGGATGTAAGTACGAGTAGCCAGGAGCAAAATAAAGAGCTGAGAAAGGGAACTCTGAATGAAAGCCTCTTTGCATGGCCTTGCTTCAAGATTGTCGTAGAAGGCCGAGTGTTTTGAAGTTTTGATCCGTATTTAACTCAACCAATGGTTAAATATGTTAACCAATGGATTCAAATTTCGGTAAAAACGCATGAATAAACGCGTTTTTAACGAAATTTTAAACCATCATCCACAGTCGGCATCACAAATGTTCAAATAAGTTGAAGAGGTCGTTATTTAAATTTTTTTTTTTTTTTTTTTTATAAAAACGTTGCCCCACACTTGGAATTGCTTCCTGTATCGTGGGTGCGTTTACAAACATTTAAACTCACATACACAACACCCAGAGCCGGAACAACTATCTGTAGGTCATACCAATATTTGTTCCGTGCGGGATCGAACCCGCGACACGCAGCGCAGCAGTCAATCGCTCAACCACTGCGCCAACCGTGCGCCCCAATAGACCAGTTAGACCTGTGGTGTCTCATTCCATACAAGGAAACCGTGCCGAAGTCAAAGTCAAATATATTTATTCAATTAGGCCAATAAACGGCACTTTTGAACGTCACATAAATTAAAATTAAAATTTACAAGTAATACAAAAAAAAATGATTCTACCGTGCATTCGGAAAGTAGATTGTTATGGAGAAGAACGCACAAGAAACTCCATACTTACTTTAAAAAAAAAAAAATAGGTGTTTTACAATATTTACATACATTAATATATGTGAGGACGATGCATCCAGAATAGGTCTACACACTATACTACGTACAGGTATAAAGTATTAAAAAGCATTAACAGGAAAATTAATTAATTTGATAAGTAGGAACATGGTTCTCACATACTTACAAATATTACAAACATAGGTAAAATACCTAATTCAACAACAACGGAACAGTGTGTGAGTCAATATCAAAAAAAAAAAACATAAGTACAATGAATACAATAACTATGAATAGGAATATAAATTAACAAATTTGATTTTGTCTACACCAAAGATTGGATTATGGAGCAGGACCATGTTTCCAAGCATTCTTATCTTGAATATAATCATCTATTTGTAATATGCTTGTTTAGAAAGAGTGCTTTTAACTAAAGTTTTAAATTTACTTTCATTTAGTTTTAATATATCACCGACGTACTGTACTGATTATACTGATTGTTTTTGTACATCGATCGCGTTCGTTTCCGTCCTACGTATATTGATGGTGATCTATCTATCGCCGTGGAACGTAACCGTAGGTACATATATTAGTAAGTTGTGTTGCCGAACGGTTAGGCAAAAACGTACGAAAATATTAAAAGTTCCATGTGTTAGGGGGCCAGTTTATTGCCATCAGCTAGGCACTAAGCCTGAATCCAGGCTGCTTTCCGGGAATCGAAACATTTTATAGTTCATACCGATAATATTCATGGGTTCATCCAAACGTTTGCTTAAATGCGTGTTCTACCAGTGGTATCAAATTCTAAAATTTATTTTGCTACGTTTTTATCGTAGATATGAATTTCTTATCTGAGCTTACGACTGGTCTTGATGAGTAACATCCGCGCAACTATTCTGCTTCGGTCTGGAAATGCCATTTTAGGAGGAAGTGGCGTCATTGAACGCACGATAATTGGTATTTATGTGATTGAACTTACCTGTGCTGGTAGTGCAGGCCCCAGGGTATGGGGTACGGCTGCCCCTGCTGCGCCATATCACCACTCCTCAGGACCCGTCTCCAGGGAGATGATCATCGCGAGGACCTGCAGACGAGCATGAAATTTTCTAGATAAATCGAACAAGCTTCTGAGAAACTGCAGTACAGTTTGTCGGTAGAGTTCTCGTGGATTTAGGCATGGTGTATGTACTGTCAAAGTTGTCATGTATATATTTTTTTGTCGTATGTACAGACACAATAGTAAAACAATTAAACAGAAGCCTTTAAGGTCACGCGCCAGAACGTGACTGTCCACCAGTCTTGCCAAATATGCCACCAGTCTTGGCAAATATGCCACCAGTCTTGGCAAATATGACACCAGTCTTGCCAAATCTGACACCAGTCTTGCCAAATCTGACACCAGTCTTGCCAAAGGGTACCGCGTTACCCAGTTACTGGGTTTGTGGATAGGAAGTCACTCCATGTTATAAGGGTACTCAGCTGCATCCGGTTAGACTTGAAGCCCACCACAACAGCGTTGGGAAAAGGCGGGCGGATTGATAGTCGAGCAGAATGATACTCCATTGTAGTCATTTTTTAGGGTTCCGTAGCCAAATGACAAAAAACGGAACCCTTATAGATTCGTCATGTCTGTATGTCTGTCTGTCCGTCCGTATGTCACAGCCACTTTATTCCGAAACTATAACAACTATGCTGTTGAAACTTGGTAAGTAGATGTATTCTGTGAACCGCATTAAGATTTTCACACCAAAATAAAAATAAAACAATAAATTTTGGGGGTTCCCATACTTGAAACTAAAACTAAAAAAATTTGTTTCATCAGACCCATACGTGTGGGGTATCTATGGATAGGTCTTCAAAAATGATATTGAGGTTTCTAATATCATTTTTTTCTAAACTGAATAGTTTGCGCGAGAGACTCTGCCAAAGTGGTAAAATATGTGTCCCCCCCCTGTAACTTCTAAAATAAGAGAATGATAAAACTAAAAAAAATATATAATGTACATTACTATGTAAACTACCAGCGAAAATTGGTTTGAACGAGATCTAGTAAATAGTTTTTTTTTAATACGTCATAAATCGTAAACCGCAATTTACCAAGTACGGAACCCTCCGTGCGCGAGTCCGACTCGCACTTGGCCGGTTTTTTTTTTTACAAGCTTTTATTTAACTTGCAATAATATTTCATACGTATGTAAGTACGTATGGGTCAAACCTTGCAACTGAATTTCAAAGCAGTTATCCTCCACGGATTAAGATGAAATTTTGCATAGACGTTTAGTTTGGATGACAATGCATGGTTAGCTAAGTGACGTCATTCTAAATCCAATATGGCGGACGTCCCAAGATGGCGGAGTAGTTATGTTTTGTGCACTGCCATGATATGGATATCAAATAAACAGGTTTGCTGAGAAGAATAAGAAAAAAGCTAGTTTTATAAAAGATTTTTTAATGAATAATTTTATTTATTTTGTTTTAATATTTGTAACACCATAAGGCAATTAACACACAGCACCGCGCGCCGCCGCGGAGGGCGGTGGCGGTAAAGCGGATTTCGTAGCGGTACCCCGCGCGGTAAGGCGGTTTACGCGCCTGTCCGCGCGGTTGGATTTAACGCGGATTTGACCAGTTTGATCACAGACACTGGCAAGAAAGGACGCGCCCCGTGTGTGATGCACCGCCCCTCCGCGCGGCCGGCCGCGCGGAGGGGCGGTGGCGGTGAGAGCACCGCTCGAACGCGCGGTCAGGCGGTGTACGTGTGTTAGGCATCGACGGATTTAATAGAGATCAATGCGACATGAGATCCGCTTCACCGCCAACCGCGGCGGTGCGAGGCTTAAAGTCATCCAAAGGGCAATGCACGGAGTTCACAAACAAAGCCCGAATAATCGTTGTTGCAGTGGGCAGGTCAAATTGCTCGCAGAACGTCGAGGGTCGATAGGGCCGAAAACTTCTGGAGTGGCAACCGCGAACCGAAAGACGCAACGTTGGAAGGCCTCCCACTAGGTTGACTTATGACCTGATTAAGGCTGCGGGAATCCGTTGGATGCAAGACTTACAGGACCAATTAGTGTGGCGACACTGGGGGAGGCCTATGCCCAGCAGTGGACGTCTTCGGCTGAAATGTTAATAATGAACATGAGATATACTGTACATACCACAGAACAGATTAAAGCATCTGTTCGGTGGTACATACGGATACAGAAGTAGTAGCAGATAAAAACTCTTGTTTAATGGCAAATGTATGTATATAATATGCCATATATATTATCCATCGTCAACTCTGTCTCTGTCACCTAGACTAGAGTCTAGAGCAAACCCATATTGACTCATCCGGCGTAATTATAGACACAATAGAAAAACAATTAAGGCCGTACCCTGACCAAAAAATCAGCATGAGATAAGCATTCCTATTGGTCTAGCGGCACTGGTGGCGCATGAATTACAGTAGTGAATACGCCCAGATTTTGAATAAAATCTTTATAAAATCGAATTTTGGTCTTTTGCAAAAAAAAAACGACAAAAATTTTCGTTATTAAATTGTCTATCCATTAGTGTTAGTACAAAAAATAATTAATGAACATTTTACGAGGAGATGAATGCTATCAATAATTATTTCTCATTTTTATGGTTTTGTCGGAAGGAGATTAGTGAAACATATACCTTTTTGAAAAAAAAAGTATACGACCATTTTAAAATCAATAATATGTAGAAATTTCATGTATTTTTATTAGTTGATATTTCTTTTTAAATAACGAGTAGATAGCTCCTAAAATCAACACGAAAAACGGCTAAGGCGGCGTTTTGCTCGGGGTATCGCCTTAAACGGACGCCTTATAAGGTCTTGCAGTACGCGCGACCTGAACACACTACGAGTCTTTGGTCAACTGGACCCACACGAAATGGACCCGCGGGATCACTCAACCCCAATCACACTTTGAACAGGTCGACTGGACAAATTGCCCAATTTCATTATTAGTACAGTCACAGAGTAAAGTCGACTCTTTTATTTTTATTACTTAAAATCTAAACAGTACTGCTTGACAAACACTCAACTTCAAATGTTTAACGTAGAAATCGGGGAATAGTGTAATGTGCCTCATCAGATTCACAGCCGTCTGTCTACGATTTCATACAGCCAAACAGGCGGGAAACCAAATAAACTTGTTTAAATTAAAAAACGTAGGAAATCCATCTTTGGGATTGACTATCGAAAAGAAATAAATCCTGCAAAACTTCTGACTTCGTGGACATAACCTGATTTCCTTTCGATGCTGCGGAGACGATATGACCACTATGCCTGGGACGGTGCAGCTGTTGATACAAATTAGCAATGTAGCTCTATCGGATTGTGGCTAGCTTTTCTTTTTCACTAGACTTATATACAGTTTTATTCTCTTTGATCTGTTTACCCGACTGCGAAAAAGGATCGGCGAAGCCTAAGAGGATCGTCATGTTTTTGAAAGAAGTAGTGATGGCGTCTGATATTGTTTCATTTCATTGTTAAGGTTAAGTAAGTACGTTAATGCAAGTTTCTGGAACATAAGTAACGGCAAAATTAATATGACTAATTGTCCAAAATAGATTGCTGTGTATGGTTGTAAAAATCTCTACAGCATGTCCTGTTTTTACCCGACTGCCGTAGAAGGGTAATGTGTTTATCAGTCTATGTATGTTTGTTCCTATGTGGCGTTCCAGAGACCAAACGCGTTGGCCTATTTTGATGATTCGTTCGTCAATCGATTCGTCATAACCTTGCGAGTGTCACTGGTAACATTTAAATTACAAAATAGAAAAATGGCGAATTTTGGTCGCTATATTGTGACGGCCCAATTTTTTTTCTTTCAGCTCCCATTGTGTAAGGTTTCAAATTAAAGGGTTTTAAGAGGTGATTTCAAAAATATATAATACTTATATGTTTAAATGTACCTAATTCGAAAAAAAAAATGTTAACTAAAAGTAATAAATAAAAAAAGTTATTTAAAAAAAACAAAAAACACGACTGCTTAAAAAGCAAACTAAAAAGACGTAAACAAGAAGAAAATCATGCTGTCCAGTCGGAGGATACGTATATTCGCGAGCTGGCTGACCAAAACCAGATGTATCTTCCAACTGCACAGCATGATTGTCTTCTTGTTTACGTCTTTTTAGATCGCTTCTTAAGAAATCAGGTTTTTTGTTTTTTTTTTATTAACGTTTTTTATAACAAGACAAATTTCAAAATTTAAAAACCCCCGACACATTTATCTTGCGAAAACACCCCGATTCAAACAGTAAAACGCCCATAACTTTTGAACGGCTGAACCGAATTTATTCAAACATAGTTAAGAACACTCTCGACCAAATCATCTTTCAAAAAAAACTAAATCAAAATCGGTTCATCCGTTTAGGCGGTATGATGCCACAGACAGACACACAGATACACAGCAACACACGTGAAACTTATTTCACCCCTCTTTTTCCGGCGGGGGTTAAAAACAAAGCTGAGTATGTCATTAGATTTCATATTTTGTTTTTCAGCGATGTCATTATATTATTACGCAAAACGCATACATTTTATTTATGATGCAAAATAATTCTAATATAAAGTTTATATCGAGTGAAAGATGGAAACAAGTAGATACTGCTAATGGCCGGACATAGACTTACTTTAGCAAAAACTAATAAAAACGAATCTAAAAGGTGGCGTTGTATAAATCGTTTTGAATGTAGTGGTAGCGCGACATCCGACGTTGTGCTGAGGAACAACACAGCATACCAGCTAGTTAGTATGCTGTGTTGTTCCTCAGCACAACGTACTCCAGACCTGACCTGGCCTCAAATGTTGTTAATGTGGTGTTGGATCAAACAAAAAAGTGTGTACTGATTTAGGACCAGTAAAACACATATTTGAAGAAACCACAAGATCTCGTAGCCTAGTAGATGATGTACATCAGTATCTGACTTTAATTCAGCGAAGAATTGTTTATACCGGGCTCGTAAAAAAGCTCTTAATGTACCTAAAACTATTTTCAAAAGCCCAGAGGAGGTAGTAGTATCTACTTAGTGCATTGCGTGATGATCTTTTAATAATAGAAGACGGCGAAAGTAATAAAATTTTAACTTGTATGACTATAGATGCTCAAGAATAACATGCTCATTAATATACACGTGATATATTTTCCAACGGGACTTCAAGTATGTTCCTCCGCCTGTCGTATAACTTTATACATTTCATGCGGATATAGGAAGTACAGAAGTGGAGACAAATGTAGTACCCCTAATTTACTGCCTATTGCGAAATAAACGTGAAGATACTTACTTAGGACTGTTAAGACGGTGACTAACGCCAACGACCTTGAGGGAACAAAACGCGCACTCGTTTCACACCCGCGCGATCCAAAATTTAGTATTTTTTGTACTTCAGATCAAAATGTAGATAATTGAATTGTCTTTGATATGGTGTCGATTTCATTAAAATACGCCCAGCGGTTTTGGTGCGATTGTCCTGTTTTTGTCCGTTTTAGACATAACTTTACAAATTAATTACACTATGTTATACGAATACAACTCAAAATACTACTCCCTTCAGTAGCTCACTGTGTTGCCCAATTTCTCACGGGACATGGTAACTTTAAATAGTTATTTGTGCAACAAGAGAGCAAAGTTGGTTTTTGTCGCGAGTGTTGATTTTGAATCCCGAGTAAGCGAAGGATTCTATATTTGAATCACGAGCGTAGCGAGTGATTCTAGGTTAGAATCCTGAGTGCAGCGAGGGATTCAAAGACACGAGATGCAAATAACTTTGGTCTCGTGTAGCACATACAACTTTTCACTTCAGCAGGGAGAACAAATAATCTAAAGGTAAAAAATACAACTTGGTAATATTTAAACCACATGTATATTTGTAAAAATTAAAAGTTAAAAGTAAAATTATTGCAGTTTTGCAAATTAAAAGTACCTACCAGTTTTGTTTGGAACCAATGGAACCGATATTGTTGTTTTAGCGACTTCAGTTTGAGTATTCACTGATTCGCTTTTTACATACTGCTTCAATGCTTCCGGTGTTAAATTGCAGACATCATCACTGGATTCACTCATATTTATTTATTATTATTTTAATAATATCCAACGTGTATCGCACTTTGTAGCTAGCGAACAGAAGAAGAAAACCATGGTATAATAAGATAAGGTAGTCTCCTCCCGTGACAGCTGGGTCACGTGATTGGCCTAAGACTACGTCATCGATTGCGTTGCGGTTCTCAAACTTTTTTAGTGGGGAAAAAGATAAAAATATTACAATAGGTACAACATATTTATAATTTTTAAAATATCTTCTTATTTGATACTTTTTGTATTTATTTACTTTGCTTTTTTTTCAATTGTTTGCATATTAGTATTTTTATTTAGTTCGGGACGAAAACCCACTAAACTTAACTTGACTAAAATAAGTCAAAAACTAATTATGTTAGGTTAATAAGTTCGGGCGTAAAGGCGTATTGACACAACTATGACTTAAATTATGGAATTTACAACGCGTAGATAAATTAAATATTATGTAGAAAGGCACATACCACTTATTTTAGTTGAATTTAGTTACAAATTTGAAGCCACGCATAAGAAAGCGTCTCTTCATTGGGAAAATAAAAAAACCTTATTACACCACCTTTTATACTTCTGTTTTTATAGTTTACGGAACAACGAAAAATTTTTCTTGTGTATCTATCAAAGTTCACGGGTTCAGCACAAACGTTTGGGAGCCACAGTATTTTGCTCACAGAGCGAAACAACGCTATAGGTGTGAGCGACACGACAATAGCGACGAAATGGCTAGTTGTCAGTATGACACTTGTCAATTCGATATGTTGCCACTGTGTGTAATTGAATTACCCGAGCAAAATGCATTTTTATCCTAACAAAGCAATTATGAACTAATAATTCAATATACAAATAAATTTAACAATAAATAGATGAATCACATAAGTTACTAAATAGTTATTCTAGTTAGTAATTTATTTTATTTTCATTAACTACATGAGAAAGTACCTAAATTTTCTAAAAAGGACAATCAATGGTAACACTTATCGTGACGTAGTCTTAGGCCATCCTGGGAAGAGAATACCAGGCGAAGTATACGGAGTATGTTATTATACCATGAAGAAAACAATAAAAATTTAAAGCCCGCTATTTTTTAAAGATGCGTTCGGAAATTGCACTATTACTAAATTATTCTGTCACAATAAAGATTGTTAAAACTTGAAATAATTATGTAGATACATAATAAACTTCGTATTTTTTACTTCAACATCTCTTTATTTGATTATAAAAAAATATAATTCGATTATTAAGAGAAAAGTATAATAATTACATTTAAAAATTGATTTGAAATTTTATTGACGACGTGTTTCCGCGTCAGTGCTCTATGGACCAATTGAAATTTGACCAATTGGTCTATGGGGAAAATTACATGTTTCCATCGTCCAATTATCAACTGGGCTATGGAGAATTGAGAAATGTTCCGCTGCCCAGTTTAATAGTATAGTAAAGCCTTGTCCACAAGTATTTAAAAAAAATATCAAGATCAATTTTTGAAACAATAATCATTTACTGAATAATCACGACATAACAATTCATTTGTACAAAGATTACAATACAAATCAATGTGAACATCTATCTCATTGAGTCCGTTGGGATCCCAGAATTGGCGACAACAGTCTTCGCAATACCCTCATCCCGACGACATACTGTCATTTGGCAACCAATTGACACCATACATAATGACAAAATTTTCGGTGAAGTGGCCATTTCAAACAGTTTACATACTTTTTAAGAGAACCAGGGCTACCAACATAGCCCAAAGAATTGCCAAACTTAAGTAGCAGTGGGCAGAGCAGATTGCTCGCAGAACGGATGGCCGATTATGTAGAAAGGTTCTGGAGTGACGACCGCGAACCGGAAGACGTTGAATTGGATAGCCTCCTACGAGTACCAGGTGGACCTGGTGAAGGTTGCGGGGATCCGCTGGATGTGAGATCCACGGGACCGATCAAATGGCGACGCTAGAGTGAGGCCTATGTCCAGCAGTGGACGTCTTCCGGCTGATATGATGATGATGACATGTTTTTCTATCTTTTTATTGAAGATTCTATTTAAATTAACTATAATTAACGAACATTATATTGTATTTATTTACGACGGTCAAATCAACTATAAATACTTTTTTTTTTTTTTTGACTTTCGGAAGTTTCGCTTAATGACCTAATTGAGAAAAAAAAAGATAAAGAAATTTTGAACTTTGTTTTTTTATTTATTCATTTATAATATTTTTGAATTCAGTTTGATGTGACCCAAAAAATATAACAAAGGCTTCTTTGAACCCAAAGTATAGGAAAATGGTGTGAACTCGGGGTTATAATGTTATAATGGAACATAGTTTTGGTTTACGTCCAGTGTTCTCCATAGCCCAGTTGGTAATTGGACGATGGAAACATGTCATTTTCCCCATAGACCAATTGGTCAAATTTGAATTGGTCTACGGAGCACCGACGTGTTTCCGAACGTTTTATTGTTGGTTTCTTTTTTGAGCCTATTATATATGGAATTTGAAAATCGAACTTCGAATCGACTTGTTTCTATCTCTTGCTTTTTTCGTATCGAAGTGAAAGTGACAGAACAAAGTGAAGTTCAAATCTTTCGAATGTTGTGAGTAGACCCAGCACTGACTCGGCATTTAAAAAAAATAATTAAAAAGTTACTTTGTCTCACGCTCGCAGCAAAATCGAATTTTGCTCACTGTCTTTAAGCAGCAAAACCTGCTTGTTTGAGGTGCTGAGGTGAAAAGTAAATTATTTTCTTTCAAGCTCGTTGCCTCGCCTTTATGTCAGTGTTCTACATCTGACTGCGAATATGTACAATCTGCACATCATATCTTATGGGAGTGTATTCTTTGGCAGAATAAACGTAATATTATGTTGAATAATGTACAGGCTGCATCAGGAGTTGTTTACTATACGGACAAACTAGAAACTAGAACAAATTTCCGTGCGTTCAAGCGTTTTTGCCATACCTATTATTGGAACCAAATATAACAGACCCATTAATATGTATTAATGCTAATTTTTTATCCGTGGTGCTAGGCAACTGGGCTTATCCCTGTTGTATATGACCCTTTTGTGCCTATTGGCCTTGTTTGTTCTGTCTCCTGCTTGATATGGAGGGAAGTGGAAATTTACATTTTTCCTACTCCTCCGTTATTCTTTTCTGATTAATTTCGTTGCGGGATCCAAGACAGGTAAATTCATTCTCCGGGACTTCGTCGAGCTTCATTGCCTCGGCGCTTTTCTGGTGGTCGCCACTGTTGATTCTGGCTTTCAGGAGTTGCAGTGGTTTGGGAATAGTGCGGTGGGATTGTCCCTTCAGAAGCTGATTTTAAAATGAGAATCACGTCTAAACGGCTAGTCGTAATTTTTTGGAAAAATATATTTTACATTAGACCAATTTTTTTATAATTTCATCTAAGCAGAATTTGAATTTCATTCATATAACATAGTGTAATAAATTTATAAAGTTGTGTCTAAAACGGACAAAAACACGATGAGCACACGACGAGTGGCTTGAGAGGCGCCACGGCGTCCTCACCTTCCGCCTGACGCAGGTCCTCACCGGTCCTGGCTGTTTCGGGAGGTTCCTGTTCCGGATAAGGCGGGAGGAAACGCCCGGGTGTCACCATTGTGTGGATCGCCCGGAGGACACGGTGGAGCATACGGTGGAGGTCTGTCCCGCTTGGGCGGAGCACCGCCGTGTCCTCGTGGAGGCGATCAGCGGTGGCGACCTCTCGCGTCCGGCTCTGGTTAAGGACATGGTACGGAGCGAGAGGGCATGGGAAGCTGTCACCTCCTTCTGCGAAGCAGTAATGCTCGCGAAGGAGGAGGCGGAGCGCGTGAGGGAGACTCGCGCCCCTAGCCACCGAAGGAGACGCCCTGGGCGTCGGGAGTCGTAAGCCGATTCCCGGCCACCATAGGCGCGCGCTTGCGGACGAACAATTCAAATTCCCAAAAAGTGACAGAACTACACGACCAGCTGTACCAGCTTGGCAGTCCAGGATTGAGCGTCGTATCGGTGAGGCTAGAGCACTCATCGGCAAGCTTATCTGCTTCAGGAATGGCAACACTCGCCCTAGAGTGATGCGCTTTGTGAGGCGGGCTTTGTCGGGGACTGATATCAGTTCTCGAGATTATCTGTCCCGCGTCACGGAGCGTATCGACTTCCTGAAGCAGAAAATCTATGCAAGGGCAAACCGTATTCGTTGGTACAAGCGGCGAGTGGAGCGATACACGCAGAATCGTACATTCCAGAACAACGAAAGGTGGGTTTATAGGGCTTGGGAGCGACCCATCCAAGGTGTGACTGATGCGCGCCTACCAGATGATGACGCCATGTATTCGTTCTGGCGCAATATCTGGTCGGTGCCTGTCAGTCACACCGAGGGTCGAACAAGCGTGCGATCAGATACCACAAATGGGGGCAATTACCATCAGCCCCCAAGATGTAGCTCGTGCAGCCCGTACGTTGCCTAACTGGAAATTTCCAGGGCCAGACGGACTGCACAACTTTTGGATTAAGTGGTTCCAAAGGTCGCACGCTTGTTTGGCAACTCAGTTCCAGTCTGCCTTAGAGTCAGGATCGCTGCCCCAGTTCCTAACGACAGGAATAACCCACCTGCTCCACAAAACGGGTAGTACTGCGGAGCCTAAAAATTATAGGCCGATAGCATGTTTACCGACGGTCTATAAAGTTTTTACATCCATTCTGAGAGCTAAAATTAATCAACATATTGATACGAATTCAATCATGTCTGCTTCTCAGAATGGATGTAGGAACGGGTCCCGCGGTACTAAGGAGCTGCTTCTTATAGACATTGCCATTAGCCAGCAGGTTCGCCGTTCCCGAAGGGATCTGGTGACATGTTGGATAGACTACAAGAAGGCCTATGGCTCAGTGCCACATACATGGCTCATGAGGGTGCTGGAGTTGTATAAAATTGATGCAACTCTGCGCACTTTCCTGATGTCGTGTATGGGGCAGTGGAGGACGGTTCTTCGCTATACAGGGTGTCAACAGATTCAAGAGGACAGCGAAACTATAAGGATCGAGCGTGGAATATTTCAGGGCGATAGTCTGAGTCCACTGTGGTTTTGTTTAGCCCTGAACCCTCTTAGTACATTGCTGGAGGGTTCAGGCCTGGGCTATCGGTTGAGAAGAGGAGGTCAGGTCATATCTCACCTCCTTTACATGGATGATTTGAAGCTCTTTGCCTCCAACAACTTGCAACTGATGAAGCTACTGAAGGTTACAGAAACCTTTAGTGACGCCATCAGGATGGAATTTGGTGAGGACAAATGTGCAGTCATGCATGTAAAGCGTGGGGAGATTATGGACTCCGTGGGAATACAACTCTCGGATTCCATACACCTTCGATCCCTTTCCTCAACCGAAACTTACAAGTATTTGGGCATGTCGGAAGCACTAGGCATCAACGCTACTGACGTGAAACAGTCGTTGAAGGAACGCTTCTTTGGCCGCCTGAAAAAAGTACTAAATAGTCTTTTATCAGGCGGGAACAAGGTGCGCGACTTCAACGGCTGGGTCATCTTGATGTATTCTTTCGGCATACTCAAATGGACTCAAACAGAACTTGACGCCCTGGATAGGAGAGTCCGCACATTGCTTACCGCAAATCGTATGCATCACCCACGATCATCGGTTATGAGACTGTATATACCGCGGAAGTGCGGTGGTCGTGGCTTTTTTAATGCCAAGACCCTGCACAACCGCGAGGTATGCATTCTTAGGGAATACTTCCAGGCCGTCGACGTGGGTATGCATCGAGATGTGGTGGCGGTGGACAAGGCCCTTACCCCGCTCTCCTTGGCTAACGAGAACTGGCGCAAACCTATAGTATTAGATACTAATGACCGCAGGGAGGTATGGCTGAGCAAGGAGCTTCACGGACGCTTCTACCGGGTCCTACATGGGCCCGATGTAGATCTTTTAGCATCCGTGGCCTGGCTTCGATTTGGTGACCTTTTCGGGGAAACCGAAGGTTTTGTCTTTGCGATTATGGACGAAGTTATGATGACGAACAACTACCGGAAATACATTGTGAAGGACGGCACAGTTGACATCTGTCGGGCATGTCACCGGCCGGGAGAATCTATCCGTCACATTATCTCCGGTTGTTCTAGTCTGGCTAACGGAGACTACTTGCATAGACACAACCTTGTAGCCAGGATTATCCATCAGCAACTTGCTCTTAAATACAATCTTGTGGAATCGGAAGTGCATTACTATAAGTATGTGCCCGACCCAGTTCTCGAAAATGGCAATGTCACATTGTATTGGGAAATATGTATATATAAAATGAATAAATGGAATAATAAGAATAATAAAATCGTTTATTTCTCACCACAAACCAATTACAAAACAAAAAAATATTATGTTAAATTGTAATTTACAAATTTGGTTGTGGATCGCTGGCACTAACAACTGAAGGAACACGGGTGGGTAAAAAAAGGTCAACGGGAACTGCCATATAGGTTTTCGTCCCAAAACCTATAGGGTACTTCCGGTTGACCTAGAATTGACAATTTTGGTTAAAAGCAAGGTCTTACAGCACAAGTAAAGGGAAAATTCCGAAAAATTCAAAAAAGTCGAAAATTAAGGTAAATTTTATTTTATAGACTTATAGTATCAATCTGACATAAATTTCAACTTGCTAGGTCCACCTGTTCGTGAGAAATTCGGTGGTGACACACGGACAGACGGACAAGAAAGTGATCTTATAAGGGTTCCTATTTTTACCTTTTGAGGTACGGAACCCTAAAAAGGCGTGAGTTTGTGTATGTATGTATCAAATTAAATACTATGAAATAAAAGGTACTAACTGTGGTCCTTACATATTCCAATAGTTCGAGTCACCTTTAAGCTTTGTTTTCTACAACAAAACGTTCAGAAAACAGTAACTTGATTTGCAGTAGGTACTCAATTAAAAACAAACACACCACGAGCAAATCCGCGTGTCGCGGCAGTCCCCCTCCCGGATATGAGAGTACAAATCAATCAGCGTCGAGACGAGAGCCGCATGTATAAGTGACTACCACTCGTCTACTTCTAATGCTGGGGCCAGACTTAATCAATTGACACAATGTTTTCGTAAGATTTGGGAAGAATAATTTTGATGATGGCATTTTTATCGGTTACATTTCAGGGAGAGGTCTACATCTGACTACGAATATGTACAATCAGCACATCATATCTTATGGAAGTGTATTCTTTGGCAGAATGAACGTTATATTATGTTGAATAATGTACAGGCTGCATCAGGAGTTGTTTACTATACGGACCTTGTGGAAACTAGAACATGTTTCCGTGCGTTCAAGCGTTTTTGCCATACCTATTATTGGAATCAAATATAACAGCTCACAATGTTAGGACCCATTAATATGTATTAATGCTATTTTGGTGCTAGGCAACTGGGCTTATCCCAGTTGTATACGACCCTTTGTGCCTATTGGCCTTGTTTGTTCTGTCTCCTGCTTGATATGGAGGGAAGTGGAAATTTTCTATTTTTTCCTACTCCTCCGTTATTCTTTTCTGATTAAATTCGTTGCGGGATCCAAGACAGCTAAATTCATTCTCCGGGAGTTCGTCGAGCTTCATTGCCTCGGCGCTTTTCTGGTGGTCGCCACTGTTGATTCTGGCTTTCAGGAGTTGCAGTGGTTTGGGAATAGTGCGGTGGGATTGTCCCAATTAAATTTCAGGGAGAGGGCGATGGGATTCACCATTTAATTCTTCCTAGCACGTTCCATCATCGGACTTCAGAACGTGCAGGCGCCGGCGATGCGCCGTCGGTACATGATAGATAACCTACCCATAACCACTAAACGTTTTGCGAATGTTTTCATTGTGCGTACAGCTAAGGAGTGGAACGCCCTGCCGGAGTCTTTATTTCCTGATAGCTACAACTTAGGGGTCTTCAAGTCAAGAGTGATTAGGTTGCTTCTAGGGCAGTTTGAAAAGAAAGAAAGAAAGAAAAATATTTATTTGTGACCCGCACAGGAGACACGAGAAATAAGCATACAATTGCTCTTTGCTTCACCGTCGACGACATCATCGCTTACCATCTGGTGAGATAGTGGTCAAGCGCGAGCTTACCATACTTTTTATTTATGACTAGCTTTCTTCCAGCGGCT
The DNA here is from genome assembly GCA_949775005.1 of Orthosia gothica. Taxonomy (NCBI): domain Eukaryota; kingdom Metazoa; phylum Arthropoda; class Insecta; order Lepidoptera; family Noctuidae; genus Orthosia; species Orthosia gothica. The sequence goes on along the minus strand of OX459034.1, from coordinate 63,407,840 downwards.
TCGCCTGCGTGAAAGACGAAAATTATACCAAGTAAACATATTCCCGGGATAATTTTATACATCATTTGTCCTACTCCAGACTATAATCTATCTCTGTGGCATTTTATCCAGATCCGTCCAGCAGTTTGAGCGCGAAGGAGTAACAAACATATCTACGAACACACACCACAAACTTTCGCCTTTATTATAATAATATTAGTGTGATAAGGTCCCGTTTGATAATGTTGTCTCTGTATATTGTAGGCTAGATCGTCAGGTCATCTAACCCACTTAAATAAAGAGACCAAACTCTAGATCAAAAAACTCTTTATAAGAATAAAAAAGTTGGAACCCCTAAAAAATGGCGCCCAAAATCCGCCGGCGCAAAACGGCACATATAAGAACACTTGGGCGGCCAAGACCTATCTAACGATGTCATAATTATAAAAATCCGTCAAGTGGTTTGGAAGATACGAGGTAATAAAAATATTACATACATACATACAAGATACGCGCGAAAAACAGCCCTTTCCTTGCAGCCGGATAAAAAGGTCAAAACTGTATATGGTAATGTCTATCGGCATATTGACATTTCGACACTCTGATAGATTAACAGTTATCCGTGATCCGTGATTTGAGTTCCGAGTTCAAAATGTTTTGAATTATGACAGATTATGACGGACAGAGGTCGGATGTAGTGCGTAACTACGAGTATCCCTACAAGAAGAAGAAGCACTACGGCTAATTCGAAACCGAAATTTCACGGACACGGACCTGTAGACCCTGTAGTGCGTAACCGCCGTAAGTCTAGACCAGCCTAGCGAGCATGGGCGTACCTAAGACATTTGTGACAAAGTGGGTGCGCCCGTATTAGCAATTAAGACCCGATGAGTCCCAAATAAACGTCAGGAAATTTTCTCACGCCGCCGGTGCTATTATTTAGGAGAAAATGGCTTTATCGCCCAAACTGCGATGTAATGTGTGACTCAAGCCACGTCACAGTAGGCCGTGCTCACCGGGCAGCAAAAATATAGGCATGTTTAAAATATGATCCTTTAAAATATGTCACATGTTTGACCCGTGCTAGCACATAAGACAAATTGTAAGACATGACATATTTCATCATAACTTGTCATGACCGTAGTTTAAGTCGAAAACCAAGCAAAGTACAAAAAAAAAAACCGGCCAAGTGCGAGTTGGACTCGCGCACGAATGGTTCCGTACCATTATTGCAAAAAACGGCAGAAAAAACACGTTTGTTGTATGGGAGCCCAACTTAAATATTTATTATATTCTGTTTTTAGTATTTGTTGTTATAGCGGCAACAGAAATACATCATCTGTGAAAATTTCAACTGTCTAGCTATCACGGTTCAGGAGATACAGCCTGGTGACAGACAGACAGACAGACAGACAGACAGACAGACAGACGGACAGACGGACCGCGAAGTCTCAGTAATAGGGTCCCGTTTTTACCCTTTGGGTACGGAACCCTAAAAACATATAAATTCATGTTGGGATGCTGCTATCATGGGGAAAGCAAAGGGGGGCTAAATTTTGGTTATTTTTTGCCTAGGATATACCGTTTTCGAGATGTCATTTTGGAAATATAGAGCGTTTTATGCAAAATAAAATAATATACGGAGCCCATAATTCGGAAACAGTGTGTCGTAGGGCTGTGCTTCTCAGAACCTAAATGGTTTTTATGGCCAAATAAATGGTCCTAAATGGTTTTTAGAACGAAACGGCAATAAAATTGGAAAATTCCCGAAAAAAAAAACAAAATTAATGTCAAGAAGTTATGCCACAAGTCAAGAAAATATCTCACGTCGCCGTGCTAGCATTTTAGACAAAATGAGTTTATCGCCCAAACTGTGATTAAAAGTGTGACATAAGCGATGTCACAGTAGGCCGTGCTCGCCGGGCAGGGGTCACCAATTACTTTAATTTGGGGTCCGTTTCTTATAAACAATATGCCCGTCGCAGTCCGTAAGGCTAACTACCCCTATTATTTTATTCTGATTTTAGTATTTGTTGTTATAGCGACAACAGAAATGCATCATCTGTGAAAATTGCAACTGTCTAGCAATTACGGTTCATGAGATACAGCCTGGTGACAGACAGACCGACAGACAGACAGACAGACAGACAGACAGACGGACCGTGGAGTCTTAGTAATAGGGTCCCGTTTTTACCCTTTGGGTACGGAACCCTAATAAATGTAAGTACCAAGATTTTTTTAATAATATTAACGTGATAAATGTTTTGCCTAAGTTTTGACTGAAGTTGGTGCCAGCTATTGTCATTAAATCATAGAGATGTTTATTTATTTATTTATATATGCTTTATTGTAGGTACACCAAGTTTAAACACAGAAAAGGAAACTTAAAACTAAAATACATACAACGGGCGGCCTTATCGCTGACCGCGATCTCTTCCAGGCTTCATCTTGGAAATTGTCTGGATGTAAGAAGTTTTGGACCGGTCATTGTGGCGATACTTCGGGCACGGGGTCTCATTGCTAAGAAAGAATATTTGGTTCAAATAAATCTCACTAGATGACGCGACATGTACACACAATTCAATAGGATTGTGTTAAAAATTAACATTATCTGGAATTAAACATAAACATTGTATGTTCTTGTTTAATTAACTCTCCTAAGTACAAAATTATGGAATATTGGGCTCTTTTCTCATTTCAAAGATTATTTGAACGGATCATTTAAAATTGATGCCATAGATGGCGCATTTTTAAATTTCTGAGGCCTTCATCTCGATTGTAAAAATTTGCATTTTAACACATATTGGTGCAAAAAAACTGTAACAACGTGCAAAAAAATACTATAAAACGAACCTTCACTGTATTTAACGAAAAAATATTCACGAACCTCGTAAACCCTTTTACTTGCAAGGCGCTGCTAACACCATCTATTGCCGTGAAACGGGATCAAACGCGATTGATGTACTCACAAAAATAACAAGATTAAGCAGATGAAAAACGCTAGTTACGTCGGCACGGTTTTATTGTATGGGATGAGGCATCTGTATGCTAGTATTATATTATCTGTGCTTCGGGGCAACCTATGTTCAGGATTGGACGGTCTTTCCGCTGAAATGGTAATGATGGAATCTATCTTTACGGAGATCTATGAGACAAAAGATCCCAATATAGCCTATAATGCATTTATCAACACTTTTAGGTTGTTTTATGACCTGTGTTTCCCGTTTGTTCGAGTCAAAGTTAATATTATAAAAAAACCTAAGTGGTTGTCCAAAGGTGTTAAACTATGCAGCAGGAAGAAAAGACACCTTCTGTGGCAACTGAGACTAAATCCTAGTCAGGTCAATAAAACCAAGTTTAAAAATTATTGTAAATTGTATAAAAAAATTATAAACTTGACACAAAAGGCACAAAACAATTATAAAATAATGAAAGCCAAAAACATGTCTAAAACTACCTGGCAAATTATAAACCACAAAAAACACAATATTCCCAGCCAGCTTATTGATAAAATTAAATTTAGTAATAAAACTGTAACAAATCCAAAGAATATTTCTAATGCATTTAATAACTACTTTGTTGATAAAATACAGCCCAAACTAATGAACGGCAGCCAATCTAAAGCAAGTAGGAAAATAGACACGAGAAGGGAGTCAATGTTCATGGCACCAAGCGTACCAGATGATATATATAAAATAATAATGTCACTGAAAAACACAAACAGCGTAGGTTACGATGGCCTCTGTACAAAGATTTTTAAATCCGTAGCTAGTGAGATATGTGTACATTTAAGTTACATACTTAATCTTAGTATAAGTGCTGGCATATATCCAGATGCTTTAAAAAAATCTATTATAAAACCAATATTTAAGAGAGAAAATAGAGAGCTAATGGAAAGTTATAGGCCAATCTCACTGATTCCGATTATTTCAAAAATTTTTGAAAGGTTTATTTATAATAAGCTATACAAATACTTAGATAAGAACAATATTTTGTGCGAACAACAAAAAGGATTTAGACCCAGCAGAACAATAAATGTGGCGATTTTTGATTTTATACAGAATGTTATTAATAATGTAGATAAACGAAACCCTGTCTGTGCCATTTTCTGTGAAATGACGCAGGCGTTTGATTATGTCCACCATCCTACACTTTTGAAGAAACTCGAAGCTTATGGTATAAGGGGTAATGTCCTGGGCCTATTTCAGTCTTATTTACATAATAGACGACAAATAACTGAAATTAATAGAATTAATATAGTTAATAAAAACCTCGAGGTATTTAGATCAGACGAACGTATAGTTAGCTACGGGGTACCGCAGGGGAGTGTGTTGGGTCCTCCGCTATTTATATTATATATAAATGACTTACCGGAATGCATTGAACAACCAATGACCCTATTTGCAGATGACAGTACCGTGACAATACCTTCGAAAAGTGTAGATACATACGAAAATGAAATTAGCATGTCTTTAAAATCGATCATAAAATGGTTAGACGAAAATAACTTAAGAATAAATATAAACAAAACAAAGATAATGCATTTTAACCAACGCATGCCAGATAAGAGCAACCTGCATGTGCAATATAATAGTGATACAGTTAACAGTGTAACAAATACTAAATTTCTAGGGCTAGAAATAGATCAAAAACTAAATTGGAAACAACATATAGAGTCACTTTGCAAAAAACTAAGCACTTCCGCTTATGCTTTACATACTTTGTCGTCTATTGTAAATCTAGACGCACTTCTGTCTGCATACCATGGTTTAGTTGAGTGTCACCTACGATACGGCGTTATTTTTTGGGGCAACTCCACTGAAAGAGAAACTGCATTCAAAGCACAGAAAAGATGCATACGGTCATTTTTAAAACTGCAAAGTACTGATAGCTGCGTGCCATATTTTAAACAGAATAAAATATTAACTTTACCATGCTTGTATATTTTAGAAATGGCAGTGTTTGTAAAGCTGAACCCTGACCGTTTTGACCGCATAGATGACGTATTTCCACGAAATAGGCGTGATAATAGTAGGCTATGTCTCCCTAGTGCGAGAACGACTTTAATGCGCAAAAGTGTCTGCTACATGGCGCCAGTCGTTTACAATAAATTACCTAAGAGCTGGAAAGAATTAAACTTGACGTTATTTAAAAAAAAACTTCGAAATTTTTTAGTAGACAAAGCGTATTATAGTGTAACGGAATTTTTAATGGAGAAACGCATTTCTTGATTGCTTTTTATAATGATTATTAATTTGAAAAATATGACATTTAATTTTTATTTAATTTAATTTTTATTTAACTCCAATACGAATTATGTGACTGCAGAAGAATTGTGTAAATAAATAACTATTGAAATACTTCATAATTAAATTGTAATTATAGTTGATTAATTTTTATATTGACATTGTTATTATTATGTACTTAGCATCTCTACTGTATTTTTAAACTTTTGCATGCCTTCTGGTTAAATATGGCTGTTCCTAATTATTGTTTATGTCACCATGTTTTTTGTACCCATATTTGCAAAATAAATATCTTATCTTATCTTATCTTGGATAGGTTCGCACAAAATAGGTCGGTGGTCCGGATCCGAACCGCGGTCCGCCATTTGATGACCCCTGGTCTAGACTCTTAGAGCCTAGGATGACATTACATATACCTCTGATAACCCTTAGGCAAAATTAGGCGTGATATTTTATTTTTTGGGTTTGTCAGTGAATTGGAAACGTGCATTGGCTTTACTGTAGACAATTCAACAACATTTTGCTATTGAAGCTTCGATCATGAATACACCTAGATTCAGGATCCCATACAAAACTTATCTTTAAAACTGACGCCAATTGTGTTTAGGTAATTCTAAGAATTCTACTTGGAATAAATATACAATAATGTAAATTCAACCTTAAACGTAATGTTTAAAGTTGCATTCACAAAAAGATGTATAAAAAGCAATAAAAATTTTATGAGCTCAATAAAAATTTAGTCTTACACGCAAGTGTTAAAGTCTAAATCACAATGTGCCAAAAAAAAATCAATTCGAAATTCGAATTTTTAAAATTTATGTTTGAGCTTGGACAAGGAATAAGTGGAGTCGAAACGTTCAATTATTTTTTTTATATCATCGATCTATAAAAATACTAAATTAAGAATCAGGAACGAAAATAAGTCGCTCAAATGGCTACACACACTTACCTTATCTTTCTATATTATAAAAATCAATTGCTGTTCGTTGGTCTCGCTAAAACTCAAAAAGTCGGTTGGATCGATTTTAATAATTATTTTTTTGTTTTGTTCGCTCGACTAAAGAGACAGTTAAAAAAAATTAATTCGTGGGTAGGTAGGTAGGTAGGGTAGGTTTTGCATGAAAACTTGAAAATTTAAAGTCAGTTATATGTAAGTACAAAAATATTTATTAAAAAATGAAACTTAAAATTTCAGCAATAAGGTTAAAAACACTATGTAGGTAATTTCGGAGTTACTTTCAGGTGTCAAATATTTTTGACTGATTTAAAAAAGTAGTCGGACCAAAATAACACAATAGTATATTTTTTAAATAATAAAAAAAAATAGCTTTACAAACTACTCCATGCATTCTCTGTTCCAGGACAGTCAATGTTTGTTACAATAGTTGGCGCGTTCGCTTTGTCGACGCAAACGTTGGTCAAACAATCATAATATTTGGTAATTGATTAATATTTTCTATTTAATTCGGTTTTTACTATAAGAAAAACACTTAATGATATAAACTTACCGAAAAAAAGATATTCCTTCCAAAATCAAGGTGTTACGGTGGTTATTTTCACAGTTTTTGAACGCACATTGCGGCATTTTTAACGTATTCATGTTGGCTATGATTGGACCATACTAATTTTGAAATAGGGCCACAAACGTATTTGTGACCAATTTTTCGGCCCGTTTTTTAAGCGCTGACCGGGAATCTAGGTGTATTCATGATCGAAGTATTGAAGCAAGGTGGCCGGTGACCCTGTGGTTACGACCGCGATCTACGAGTCGTGGGTTCGAACCCAGGCAGGCACGATATTTGCTATAAAACTCACAACGGGTCTTGTGTCTCTGAATTGGCTGTAACACCCTGCGCGGTAACTATTTTTGTGTCAATGTTGAAGGTGAAGATAGCATTGTATAACTGTCTCTTTCACTCGCTTACTTTTGTCGCATCGTCCTATCTCGTTTACTCTATGCAGTATACTCGATGACAAACTGTTTCTTGCGCAATGGTTGGCAGCGCCAACTTCAGAGATACAAGGATCCGCTGTGACTACTATAATTGTGTAATTAATTCTTCACCACTGCTCTCAAAACGGTGAAGGAAAATATCGTGAGGAAACCGGCATGTCTTAATACCAAAAATTCGAAGACATGTGACATACATCAACCCGCACTGGGCCCGCGTGGTGGATTACGGCCCCCTCCCTCTCTAAGAAAAGAGGCCAGTGGGAACTTATAGGCTGATTATACAACAACATTCATTGTGCTATTTGTACTGTCGAGCAGACGAAATTTTCGACCAATAAATCAATGTATTGAAGTGTCTTACGCTATTGAGGTGCAGGATCCTCTACGCTAAAAATACACCTGCTTGGTATGTCACTGACTCCTCAAAGTATAATACTGCATGATTGACTGACAGGCCGACAATCTGATTACTGATACACACGCAAAACGCAGGCGGAGCCGGGAGGCGCGACGTGAATACCAATGATTTTGTACGCAACGGTATCAATCCTGAGAAGTCATACTCACTGAGTTCGAAGATACGTAAATGAAGTATGTTTTTCGGATTCATTTATTTGAGACATTGCTATACTTCATAAAATATAGCTTGTTCTCTGCGAAATATGTCAAACTGACGTATACATTATTGTTAGCCTGTCAAGCGCTATTGTTACTGTATTGATACTGACAGATGTCGCCGAGATCAAGCAATCTTTTATGAAGTATAGTGCATAATTCACACACATAAACATACAATTTGAAAACAGATAAAACCCTAAAAAACCATTGATCCATTTCAATGAACTACATACATTAAAATTAACAAAGCAGGTCCAGCAGGTTAGACATTCATCCATCCAAACATTCGTATTTATTTATTATGTTAATAGTAAGTTGATATTTGTCGGTCGATCTGTCTGTTGCCAATAAAATACTTGAATGATAGACACACTCTTCAAAATAAACGCCTCAAAGATCGATCAGGCCCTCATAATCCGAGATTGTTTGGAATCTAATCGCGCGGCGGAAGTGAATCCCGCGTTCATTTCCCGGGCGGCGGCGGCGTCCTGGCGTGAATCCCGGCGTGCGTCCCGGGATCACGGCCTAAATACTTTCCAATGAAAATCGAATTTGATTGGTAACTAGTTTGTAGAAGGAAATGTTTTGTAGACTACCTTTATATTAAACTAGGTCATGGTTAAACACGAGGCAGGAGGAGACATTTTAATCTCCTAAAAATATTAATGGGCATCCTACTTCCTTTATACACAAACTCTTCATCATCATCATCAGCCTTTTAATATTCAGGGACACAGGCCTCCTCTCTGTGAGAGGGAATTAGCCGTAATCCACCACGCGGGCCCAGTGCGGGTTGGTGGATGTCACATGTCTTCGATTTTTTAGTTCTAGGACATGCCGGTTTCCTCACGATGTTTTCCTTCACATAAACTCATGCATTTTCCCTATGGGGGTAAGCAGAAATTACAGAACGCCACCTGCTACGATCCTTACATACTACTTTTGAAGTCCTTCCAAGGCCCCCTCTTGGCATTTCCAATGGAATTTTTCTTCCTATCCAATTAATACAAAATGTGAAAGTTTATCAATCACGAATTTGACAGAGAAAACGGGTAGACCATGCAAGACCTAGATTAGGACATAGGAGACGTTTTAACCCGGTAGTATGTTCTCTTAGGCCCACTTGCACGAAAAACTTAGAGTTAGTTGCAAACACGAGGTTAAATTCACAATATTGTATGACAGACTGACAATTTTTATGCTTTTTTTTAGGGTTCTTTAGGGTGAAAACCGTCTCTTTCAATAAACCAGGAACTATATTCGAGTAGTGCCTGATTTATTGCAATAGACAGTTTACTACTACCACAGATAATATAATACTAGCATACAGATGCCTCATCCCATACAAAGAAACGGTGCCAACGTAACTAGCATTTTTCGTCTGATAAACTGATTATTTTTTGTGCATCGATCGCTTTCGGTTCCGTTCCACGGCGATAGATAGATGGTGTTAACAGCGACTTGCAAGAAACAGTTTTTTTTCTTTAAATACAGTGACGATTTGTTTTATAGTTTTTTTTGCACGTTTTTACAGTTTCATTGCACCAAAATATGTTACAATACAAATTTAAACAGTCGAGTGGAATGCCCCAGAAATTTAAAACCGCGCCATCTGTTGGCGTGAATTTTAAATGATCCGTTCAAATAGTCTTTAAAATGTGAATTAAGAGCCCAATATTCCATAATTTTGCGCTTAGGAGAGTTGATTAAACAAGAACATACAATTTTTATGTTGCATTCCAGAAAATGTTAATTTTACACACAATACAATAAGAAATCGGTGCATATCGCGCCATCTAGTGACATTTATTTGAACCATATTTTCTATCTTAGGGGATACCGTGCTACTACTGATAAAGTTCTATGGTCTATGACCAGTCTGTGTTGCCAGTGATGACCTATGGCTCTGAGACGTGGTCGCTCACAATGGGCCTCATCAGAAAGCTTACAGTCACCCAAAGGGCAATGGAGAGGGCTATGCTCGGAGTATCCTTGCGTGATCGAATCAGAAATGTAGAGTTCCGCAAGAGAACCAGGGTTACCGACATAGCCCGAAGAATTGCCAAACTTAAGTGGCAGTGGGCAGGGCACATTGCTCGCAGAACGGATGGCCGATGGGGCAGAAAAGTTCTGGAGTGGCGACCGTGAACCGGAAGACGATGCGTTTAAGGCCTCCCACCAGGTGGATCGATGACCTGGTGAAGGTTGCGGGGATTCGCTGGATGCGGGACGCACGGGACCGGTCAATGTGGCGACACTTGGGGGAGGCCTATGTCCAGCAGTGGACGTCTTTCGGCTGATATGATGATGATGATGATGACTGATAAAGTTGCAGTAAGGTACTGGAAAAGCCTATCTAACACTTTGACCAAACTAGGATCAAATTCAAGAAGTTAAAAACAACAAAGCTCTCTAGATATTGCGTCACTACTAATATACACACAAGAAAATTGATTGATTCCACAAAGCTCCTTTTTTAACACCTACCTATTGTCATTATGATTTGAATTTACCTGATATGAATACATAATGATATTCGATAAAAATATCTGGCTCACACCCCTTGGTAACCTCAGGGTGGGATTGTATTAAATCTTTTCAATTTCTCATCAATTCTTTATCGGAATATCAGAAACGGTAGCGTTATAAGAATATCGTGCGAATATCAAAGATAAATAGGATTATTTCGAGAAACCTGATGAAAGATTACAGAAAATATCAGAATAAGCAGACGGAATCATTTTGCCTGCCTTTTACCAACTATTTTGGATTAACTATCAATCTAACCGGATCCAGCTGAGCTCCAGTATTTGACATGGAGCGACCTCCACAACCCAGTAACTGGGTAACACGATACCCTTGGCAAGATTTTTAAGAAAAATTACAGCCGCGACAAACAGCCTAAAATATTATCTGAGGCACAGAGGAATTTCGGTGAGAGGTTCTTACCCACTTTGAGAATCAACCCGTGCGGCGTATACCAAGAGGTGATACGGAAAGGTTGTAAATGATCAACTTTCGCCAATGTATCCATGCAAAGCTCAACTAAATGGGCGCACGGTTGGCGCACTGGTTGAGCGATTGACTGCTGCGCTGCGTGTCGCGGGTTCGATTCCCGCACGGAACAAATATTTGTATGACCTACAGATAGTTGTTCTGGCTCTGGGATTTGTGTATGTTTACCGAATTAAAAACGGAGCTAACCAATTCGACACGTATGTACCGACTTCAAAAAAAGGAGGTAATCACTTCGACACCTAGATATGTATGTAATATTTTTGGAATTACCCAATATTCACATATGTTACTCTAATTGGGATTCTAAACATGTGTGCCAAGTTTCAAAAGTGTATGTTTGTTGGTAAGTATGTATGTATGTTTGTCCACGCTTTTCTCCGAAACTGCTTATCGGATCGTGACCATTCTTTTTATTGGATTAGGTATCTCTCAACTTAGAGAATAGTGCAAGTTGCATCCAAATCGGTTTAGCAGTTTTCAAGATTAGGAACATACAACCGAAATTCTTACCGACAAACAGCACATATGTGTAAATTGAGTTATAACGGGTATTTTGTCAATCCTTTAGGTACCTTACTATTGAACTTGGTCACTTTTTAGTGATGGTGAAACTAAAAAGGGAGAAATAAAAACATAAAAAAATAGATACTGTATTCAAAAGCAAAACACTAAAAAGTGCAAAATAACTATCGTTTCGGCAGTCGGTGTCGAACAACGATAAAAAAGAAGTACCAAAGACACCGGCTTCCGAACGAGTTATTTTGCACTTTTTAGTGTTTTGCTTTTGAAGTCGGTTAATTTTTTTGTAAAAATGTTTTTTTTTTAGAATTGTGTATGATTTCCTTGGAAAAAGTTGTTCATATACAAGAGCAAAAGCAGTTTCTAAAATTTGATCACACCTTTCCGATACAATCCGTACCTATATAGATACTGCTGGTATCATAACAGCATCCCGAAAAATCCGTACAGTACTTACAATATATTTAGCGACGTACGATGTTTTAACTGGTCTACTATATGGATATATAATATGTAGTAGCTATACAGGGCGGTGGGCGTGGCCGGATGTCAGCGCGCCCCCGACGTGTTCGCTGGTTCAAAGCAGACGGACGGGTTATGACGTAGTGTAGTACAGATAGTATAGTGAGTTCACTCGATTTGTTGAATTTTTTATCAGGAATGCTAAGTGAAAAGTATGAATTTGTCATGACTACAGGGCCCGTACACTGACGTTATACTACGACAAAATTATCATGATTCCGTTGTTGAATAACTATTAAGTATTTTTAGGATACCCTAATTACTAAGACTCGACGATCCGTCGTCGGTCTGTATGTCCGTCTGTCACCAGGCTGTATCTCATGAACCGTGATAGCTAGACAGTTGAAATTTTCACAGCTGATGTATTTCTGTTGCCGCTTTAAGAACAAAAACTAACAAGTAAAATTACACAATTTAAAAAACCCCCGACACATTTATCTTGCGAAAACACCCCGATCCAAACAGTAAAATGCCCATAACTTTTGAACGGCTGAACCGATTTTATTCAAACATAGTTAAGAACACTCTCGACCAAATTACCTTTCAAACAAAAAAAACTTAATCGAAATCGGTTCATCCGTGTAGGCGCTATGATGCCAGACAGACACACAGATAAACAGATACACAGCAACACAGGTGAAACTTATAACACCCCTCTTTTTCCGGCGGGGGTTAAAAACAGAATAAAATAATTATTTAAGTGGGCCTCCCAAACACCAGACGTGATATGTTTGCCGTTTTTAGCGATAATGGTACAGACACCTTCGTGCGCGAGTCCGACTCGCACTTGGCCAGTTTATTTTTTGCAACAAGCCTTTTGAACTGAAAGATACTAGTAAATGTAACCACATCCAATGAGCTCAAGCATGATGCAGCTGCTTCCCTTATCTTGTGTATGCCCAGGTGCAATAAAATTATCGGAATCCGAAGTTCGTGGGTTTTAACTATGCTATATTATTCACGAATTTCAACGAAGTCGAGCGGATCAGTCGAGATCGAAGTCAGTCGAAGCAAATTGAAGGTGTGGTGGCACAGAGTGGCCTGAAATTGAGCAGAACCAAAACTGAATACTTGTTCTGCGATTTTGGTGGTCTCTCCATATCATATCCCATATCTTTCGCAGGAACACCCATACCGATCTGCTCCAATTTCCGTTACCTATGGTCCTGTCAAAGGGGATGGCGAGGTAGACCGAGACATAAGTTGACATAACGCACCAGGTCAGCCCAGGATTGATGAAATGGCGACAAGTCTCTGGAACAACTTACGACCCACGAATGCTCCTCAAGTTAAAGAAGAAAATCTAGAAAACCGTGATTAGACCTGTCATTCTATATGGATTAGAATGTTGGGCTGTGAAAAAGATGAATTAAAAGAGATTGCATGTAGCAGAAATGAGAATGTTGAGATGGATGTGCGGAGTGACGAGAATGGATAAAGTGAAAAATGAGTATATCCAAGGAATTTTAAAAGTGGTGCCAGTAACAGTAGGGAACTGTCTGTCCTGGTATGATCATGTGATGAGGAGGGATGATACGCATGTTACCATACAAGTTATGAATATAATGTGGATGGATGGAGAGGGAGGGGAAGGCCAAAGAAAAGATGGGTTGACTGAGGAGTGATATGAAAGAAAAGGGAGTCAGTGATAGCGTGACAGGACGGGACGGAAGAAGAAAATGTATTGCGCCGACCACAAGAAGCTTTTCGAGAAATGCGATAGTGAAGTTTGAAAGCTAGTTAATGTTCCCACTGCTGGGATACAGGCCTCCTCCCTGTGAGAGGAAATGGGCCGTAATCCACCACGCTGGCCTAGTGCGGGTTGGTGAAAGTCACATGCCTTCGAATTTTTGGTTCTAGGATATGCCGTTACGCCGGTTCCAGGTGCAGGTTTCAAGCTAGCCTGTTCTACGGTGCGTAGGTGCTTTCTTGTCTGGTTGAACAATTGCTATGGCCACCTTAAGGCTCCATCATGAGAACAGCTCCATAGTACCATATTATTTCAATGTTTACAATGTTACATAAGTACACCAAGTTTCATCTTTATCGGTTGCCACAAACTGCTTGATAAATGCATTACTAGTTACCGAAAGCAATATAATAATAAAAAATATGAAGCTAAGAGAAAGCGTGTAAGCCTTAGTAATTTCTTTTGATTTACGTGTAAGAAATGCAGGCGTCAATCCATAACACTATTGAACCCCGGGGGGTCTAAACAAATGGCTCAATATTCTTAATGAGCACTGTCATCGTCACCTTGTGGGGTGTCCGAGCAATGTGGGGTGAAAAAGATAGTACAGAAACAAAATAGAGCAAATATTTTATTGGTGTTTATAGCCTAAGATCCCAATACAAAAATCAGCAGGGTAATTCGTTTTTGATTACACTTAATTTTCTTGAATTTTACTTGATAGTATAGATTGTTTCAGGGTTGCCTGGAAAAATATCTAGCCGCAATTACTTTAATTCTATGAATTGAAATTTATATAAAGTCATTTGATACAAAGTGGTGCAGGAAATTCCCTAGTGTAGCCACAGATTACTTAATATAGTTACTACGTAAGTGTAGCTGATTTTAAAATGAGAATCACATCTAAACGGCTAGTCGTAATTTTTATGAAAAAATATATGTTACATTAGACCATTTTCTTAATAATTAATTACACTATGTTATACGAATAAAACTCAATATTTTCTTAGATCTAATTATTAAGAAAATAATAATAAATTTTAAAATCGACGTGACGATCATTTTAAAATGCTACTGAGGGGTATCTGCGCACCAAGGCTCGGAGGGTGACACCATATACTCCCAAACACCGGGCTCTTACGGAGATATTTTTTCTGCCTAGCCTTTTCGGCTTACAGTTTAACCGAATTCAGCTGCGTAGCAGTATTTTACACGAAGCGATCGGTTACCTATCTAACCTACACAACCCAGTAACTTGGTACACGATACCCCTTGGCGTCTAGCCAAGAGGTATCGTGTTGTCAGATTTTAGGCTTCTGACTACCCGTAATAAATGTCAAAGATCTTCAAATGTCAGCCGGGACCAAGGCCTTAACGTGCTTTCCGAAGCACGGAAGAAACTGGCTATGTAAACGTGGTCACCCATCCACGGACAGACCTCGACAAGCGTTGATTAACCTTGAAGATCGACCCGTGCCGCTGTTATTATTATTTTGCTTGACCCGGGCATCGAACCCAGGACCGCTGCTCAGCAGTCGCGCTTACAACCGCTACACCAACGGAGCAGTTATGTTTACATAATACAGTAACAGACACCAGCTAACGGTCCCGTTAATATTTAACTACCGCTAAAGCCCCGTGTTTCCCCGGGGCTCCCGGCTGTAGTACTGTACCCCCAGGGGAACTTATCTATGATCCCGGTACATTTGGATACACTCGTTGTTATAGGGCGGTATTTTGGAGTCAAATTTACGGTAGTTTCTATTATTTCTTGCTTTAACATGCATGAACTCGCTCCTTTTTACCCGACTGCCGAAGGGAGGTAATGTGTTTGTCTGTCTAGTCTATGTATGTATGTTTGTTATGTATAAGGCGTTCTAGAGACCAAACGCGTTGGCCGATTTTGATGATTCTTACGTCACAATAGTCTTCACCTTGCGAGTGTCACTAGCTACATTAAAATTGGAAAAGAAAAAAATGGCAGATTTTGGGCGCCATTTTGTGGGAGATAAAAAAAAATCTTCCAAACCCATCGTGTGGGGTATCAAAATAAAGGGTTTTAAGAGGTGATATCAAAAATATATACATAACACTTATATGTTTAAATGAAACTAATACTAAAAAAAAATAACTAAAAGGTTGTAAATAAAAAAAGTTAATAAAAAAAAACCCGAATGCTTAAAAAGCGAACTAAAAAAAGACCTAAACAAGAAAAATTCTTGTTGTGCAGTCGAAGGATACATCTGGTGTTGGTCAGCCAGCTCGCGAATATGGATCCTCCGACTGCACAGCAAGAATTTCTTCTTGTTTTTGATTTTATTAACTTTTTCCGTAGTGTAGGCAAAATCTTTTATTAACTTAATAGTTTACAACTCGTAAGTCAGTTCAATAATCTTAACTAGTATTATAATTATAAGTAAATAATAATGGTATACTTTGGTTTTCTAACTGTAGTTTGCAAAAGGTAATCTCTGGCAACACTGTTCCAATTACGAACATCTTGTACCTCATAGGGTTGTTTTTCGCCCGAAAAATCCAAGGTTCATGAGATATGGCCACAGGAGAGAAGCCGCAGTAAATAAGTATTAAGTGTATTTTTAAATCAGTCTTTACGAACTGTAAGGTACTAAATGTAATATCACTTGAAATACGTACCCAATGAGCCCAAACACGATGGTGCTACCTTGTCTGGTTGAGGAGTTGCTATGACCACCTTCCGGCTCCATCATGAGACCAGCGCCACAGTACCATATTATTTCAATGTTGCCAAACTTACATACGTACGCCAAGTTTCATCTTAATCCGATGCCAGAAAGTGCTTACTATTTATAAGCAAGTTACAAAATCTTTTTAACAAAAAAAATAAACCGACTTCCAAAACAAAACACTAGAAAGCAAAAATTACTTTCTTTTCGGAAGCCAATATCAAAAACGAAAAAAAAATTGGTACCAAAGACACCGATTTCCGAAAAGAAAGTTATTTTTCGCTTTGAAGTGTTTTGTTTTGAAAGTCGGTTTATTTTTTTTTCTATAATAGTTTTTTTTTTAGTTTTTGTGCCTTATATTACCTTGATAATAAGGAATAACTTCAAAACTAATCGTAAGATCTTGATCAAATTCTAAACACCACATGAGAAGCACCGGCTTTCGAATAAAAAAACCGGCTAAGTCGAGTCAACTCCCGTTTTTACCCTTTGGGTACGGAACCCTAAAAAAGAATCATCAAAATCGGTTCATAATTGGCGGAGAAATCGCGTAACAAACATACAGTCGAATTGAGAACCTCTTCCTTTTTGAAGTCGGTAGAAAACTCTGTAATTACCACTATTGAACGTAAGGTGACAAAAAGAACACTTTTCTTTCAACACCGGCCCCTACGCTCCTTTGTGCTAAGTTTGGCTGAAACACAATGGGGATATTGTCTGTTATGTCTCGAACCCCAACTCATTAGCTAATTGTGTAGTGTGACGCCAGAGTACACAACACACTACACAAATACACACCTGTGCGTGTCACTCCATTGTCACATTCTTTCGTTATTTGCTTAAGAATTTGTGGGGGGTTCGTTCAACTTAACATAAATTATAAACAGGTAAAATTGTTTGTAATTATGTTTGTGCGATTAGCTGTAGTCGTGGTGGCACAGTGGCTAAAGATCTCGCCTTTCGTGTATGATGTTGGTTCGATCTGAAGTACCAATGTATCTATTTCAATTCGTATGTACTTTCAAAGTTCATCTTGTACATCGCTGACAACGGTGAAGGAAAATATCGCTGGTCCAAGAAAGAAAGTAGAATGTACCTACATATGAATTGAAATATTCACATTGGCACTTAGCCACAGTTGAACCTACGAGCTCAAGCACGCCCAAGCTTGTGCTAAGAAGCCCGTGGTGGCTTCTTCACATTATGTACTTTTCATCTAACAAAAAACCGGCCAAGTGCAAGTAAAACTCGCGTACCTAGGTCAACGGGAACTACCAATTATAGGTTTTCGACCCAAAACCTATAGAGTACTTCCGGTTGTCCTAGAATTGTCAAATTTGGTTAAAAGCAAGGTCTTACAGCACAAGTAAAGAGAAAATTCCGAAAAATAAAAACGTTGAATATTAAGGTAAATTTTGGTAATTACAAGTTTTCACGAAAGTATAAATTTGACCATATCTTTTTATCGTGTTGACTTAGGTCCTTGATTTTTATACACCTAATAGGGACTATAACCTCAGTATATATTTCAACTTGCTAGGTCCACCCGTTCCTGAGATAATCGGTGATGACAGACGGACAAGAGAGTGATCTTATAAGGGTTTCTTTTTTTACCTTTTAGGTACGGAACCCTTAAAATATTATTATTTCCCGGACCAGCTTATTCACTAAGATTTATCCTACACAGTTTCAGCTTCGTCCTTAACCCCTTAAACAGATAAACATCATCAAAATTAATAAAAATCGTATTAAATTCAACCCTTTAACTGCCGCGGCCGGTCAAAACGACCCCAAAATAATGAAGCACCCCAAACAGTTCATTATCCAGTGTGAATTATTTACACTAGCTATTACACGCTGCGTCGACTGGCATTACAGTCACACAAGGGATTACACGTAAAGGGTTCAATGTATAAACCAACTTTTTTATGTATTTTTAATTGGTTAAAATGATCTGTTTGTGGTATTTGGGATTACTCAAAGTCAAATTGTTTATTTCAATTTGGTCTAATGATCTGAATTGAATTGAATAATAATTTTAGGTCTTGCTTTTTTATGCGGTTTGAAATTTTATCGGGGTACCTAACAAGTAGTATGGAATTTGGCATGATATGGCTTTCTGTAATTAAATAATTTTTGTATTCGGTTCATCTTTAAGAGATAAAAAAAACAACAAACAAATGTTAAACTCTTGCTTTCTTTCTTCTACAAACAAACGATTGTCTGCCGTTTTTTAATATTAGTTTAAATTAAACTTAAAGGCAAGTAGTATTCACCCCCTGTGAATACTCAGATGGCGGCTAGTAGTGATGTAGGTAAAGCAATTGTTTTTCACTAGGAATTTTATTAAATAAATAAATGAAGCGATACTTTACGCCAGGATAGCTTTTAACCCTATACAAAGCGCAGGTCCGATCCTGCATGGAGGAGTATTGCAGCCACCTTTGGGATGGCTCAGCAAAGTATCAGCTTGCCGCGCTTGAACCTTGCTACCTGCGTCTGTGTTTCCGAACGCATTTAACCCGAATCTCTTCAAAGTTAGAGTGACCAGGCTTCTTCTGGGTAAGCTTACTCCATCGTCGACTGTCTCTGTCACCTATGACCTATACTAGAGTCAAGAGCAAACCCATAACAAAAAAAAACCGGCCAAGTGCGAGTCGGACTCGCGCACGAAGGGTAAATTGCGGTTTACGATTTATGACGTATAAAAAAAAAAAACTACTTACTAGATCTCGTTCAAACCAATTTTCGGTAGAAGTTTACATGGTAATGTACATCATATATTTTTTTTAGTTTTAGCATTCTCTTATTTTAGAAGTTACAGGGGTACAAGTCAAACAAATAAAAAAATGCCTGCAAGCGTAACAGCAGTCGAACATTTTACTAAAAACTTTATTGACGAGCCCCCAATCAAAATTGACGTAACACTGTAAACAATAAAACTCATAACATTATCGCCCCGGGCCGCTGGGCCCCTCGCTGCCGGTGGCCCCTGGGCGCCGCGCGTTCCGTCGGCAAACAGAGGGTTAACTAGCTTGCTCTTTTCATTAAAAGCTTTACATTTGTGTTGGGCTGCAAAACGAGCGAGTTGAAGTCAAACTCAAAGCTTTTATTACAATTAAACCATTTACAGACACTTTTGATTTGTCAAGGAGTCGGCCAAGGTCAGTCGGAAAGATGAAGCTAGTTACACGTTTCTATGCTTAGATCTTCGTGGAGAAGAACATGCAAGAAACTTCATGGAAATCTTTTAAATAACAATCTTAAATATAATCTTTTTATATAAAAAATTGCTTTGTCATGATCAACAAACGTGTGAGCAGAATTGCAGCTGAATCCTACAACGAAAAGTAGGTCTAATTTAAATTGCAAGATTTGATTACAGACACGGGCAGGTGCAAGTAAATAAAAGCTTGTAAAATCTGAATTTAAGGATTTAATCAGGAACTTATATATTTATTATTTATTATATACTTTATTGTACACCACAAAATATGTACAGGACACAAAAACAAGTGTACAATGGGCGGTCTTACCGCACAGGGCAATCTCTTACAGATAACCTTTGGATGGACTGTACGATAGGAGAAGAATTTAGGCCTGTCAGTGTGAAAAAAAATTATACACTTAAATAATATAACTTACACATAATAACCTACAATACATACATACAATATTATATATTATACTAATACATATCAAATATATAACAGAGAAAGGAGAAGAATAAAAATTATAGTGACAGGTAATGCTCTTTTACCATTTTCTTAAACGTTGGCAGCGTTTGAGCACGTCTAATTTCAATTGGTAATACATTCCACAACCGCGCCGCTTGAATCGTGAAAGATTTGTCAAAAAAGGAAGTGGAATGCATACGAATATTTAATTTTAAATTTTCCGATGATCTCAAGGACCTATAATGGGTGTCACAGAGAAACTGAAAGCGTTCTTTGAGATAAAAAGGAGTAAAAGGATTAAATAGCACGTTATAAAGCAAAGAAAGTATGTGAACATTCCGGCGAAGCCGAATAGGAAGCCATTTGAGCTTGGTACGTAATTCAGAAACATGATCATACTTGCGCAAGCCAAATATGAATCTGATACAGAGATTTTGAAGTCGCTCAAGCTTGTCCAATTGGTTTTGGGTGACATCAAGATAGCTGGCATCAGCATAGTCCAGGATAGGGAGAAGAAGAGATTGTGCTATCGCAACTTTAGTGGAGATGGGAAGAAAATTACGAAGACGTCCCAGGGAGCCCGCAGAAGCAAACAGTTTACGACTGACTTCCAGCAGTTGTTTGGTCCAGGCAAGAGTGCTGTCCAATCAATTCCACGAACAGTCCGAGAACTACCAACAACAGTCACCTGCGTCTTAGTCGGGTTAATCTTCAGCCCAAACTCAGCACGCCAGTCACCTATTCGAGCCAGGTTCAAATTATTTGTCTCAATAGCATCTCGTAACTCGCCAAGAGGGGCTTGGGTATAAATCTGGAGATCATCAGCATACAGGTGGTAGAAAGAAGAAAGTCGTTGAGTGATAGCATTAATAAAGAGTGCGAAGAGAAGAGGAGATAAAACGCCACCCTGCGGCACACCGGCAGAGGTGTGACACCAAGAAGAGAAGTATTCATCAGTGCAAATACGCTGCCGGCGGCCAAACAGGTAACTACGAAACTAGTCGATTACCGGAGGAGATATGTTAAAAGAGTTTAGGACGACAAGCAAAATGTCGAAGTCTACGGTATTGAAGGCATTGCTAAAATCACGCAGAGCAAGTACCGTTAAATTGCCCACTTCCATGCCTGACCTAATATCATCCGTAATGTGTACAAGTGCTGAGGTAGTGCTGTGTCCGCGTCGAAAACCAGATTGGAAAGGATTAAGCAGATTGTGTTTGGTAAGGAAAATGCTGAATTGATTATGAACAAGTTTTTCAATGACATTGGATAGGAAAGGAAGAATAGAAATGGGACGATAGTCAAAAAAGATGCAGGATGAGATTTTTTGGGTAAAGGAATAATTTGGGCATCTTTCCAGGATTGTGGGAAGACACCACTGGAAATAGAGAATTTGAGGATGTAAAGGATGACAGGAATAATGTTATCAAGGATGGGGATGATCATCTTACGGCTGACACAGTCACTACCAACAGCGTTGGATGTAATCGAATGTGTTCTTAATACTATTAAGAAATGTTATGTTTTTACATCGTTGCCATATGTCGTGGTGGTTTAAATCCGGGCAAGTATCAATGTGACTTTTTCAAATTCATATGTGCTTTTTAAGTTTATCTTGGACATCACAACAACAACGGTGAAGAAAAACATCGTGAGGAAACTTGGACCAGACCAGAGTCTGACCAGACCAGCCAAGTCAAAGGCCTGTAGGGTTCCCAGAGGAGGCTTAATTAACTCTGACACCAGAGGTGGCTACATCCTCACACGAAAAAGAAGAAGACCTCGTTGATCTCTAGCGGTCGTTTATTGTTTATCTTGGTTTGAATCCTCGATTGTGAAAAGTATCATTAAGTAATTCTCAATACCTACCAAATTTAAATCCTTATAATTTGAGCGAGATAAGTGTCAATAGACTCGTCCGCTCTCTGACACATGGGGGTTAAACATTATGCACGGAATCTTGCTATACTATAAAAACATCACTGCCTAGCCCCTTCGGGCAATAAAGAAATGACGTGTGCTATAAACGTAAGCGTTGACGTGGTCGACGATGGAGGACGCTTGACACCTATTAACCATTGACTTCGAGTTCCCAAGGTTGTAGCAATCAGAGGCCATAGCGCGAGTTTTTACTCACGCTCAATCGCGTTAACGTAAACGTCAATTTGTATTGAAACTGGATAAGCGCCGTCTGGTGACGGTAAGGAGAAACCTCTTTTTTGTATACATTTTGACATAAGAGATCGTTTACGTTATCACGAGTTAGCGTAAGTAAAACTCGCACTAAGGCCACAGAAAACATAGACTCTCGACACGATGTAAAAGCTTTTGTTCACCAAAGAGTTACAAAGTTTACTCCCCTATTTTATCCGCTGTTTCAATGGCCCCCTACAACGTTAGAGTAACATGGCCGCCTGGTAGTATCACATTAATTATTTGTTTGCCACTCTGCAGCTAAACGGCGACCACTGCTGTAATCCCTTCATCCCTCCTGGTATTCAGAGGTGCCTAATAGACTGCTGGATTATTAATTACTTAAAATAACTGGCAGTCTATTGGAATTGGTGTGTCGTCAAATAAGAAAAGAGAAATAAAAATAAACTGACTTCCAAAACCAAACACTGTAAAGCGAAAAATAACTTTCTTTTCGGAAGTCGGTGTCTTTGGTTCCTATTTTTTTTCGTGTATGTTTTGTTTTGGAGGTCGTTTTAATTTTTGAGGGTTCCGTACCCAAAGGGTAAAAACGGGACCTATTACTAAGACTCCACTGTCCGTCTGAATGTCTGTCACCAGGCTGTATCTCATGAACTGTGATAGCTAGACAGTTGAAATTATCACAGATGATGTGTTTCTGTTGCCGCTGCTGCTATTGCTGTTGTTGCTTTTTTTAAAACTATTTAATTTGGGCTCCCATTTAACAAACGTGATGTTTTTGACGTTTTTTGCGATAATGGTACGAAACCCTTCGTGCGCGAGTCCGACTCGCACTTGGCTGGATTTTTTTTGTTATTTTTTTAATGATTGTATCGATCAGGAAACACTATTCCCAAAACATTAAGTGCATATGGATGGGATGTCCACCATGTATCGATGGCGCATCGCCGTACGTCTGGTAGTCCAATGATGAAGCGGGCTAGGTGGAATTAGATCATGCAATTCCATCACAAACTCTTCGAAATGTAACCAATAAAAAACCGACAAGCTGGCAACTCGGCGACGATGTTCAAGGCTTTGGAGCGTATCGACACAATATGTCGATCAGGATGACTTTTTATTCATTGGCAATATTAGAGAGAGGTGCAGGTCTTCCAAATAGAAACTAGGTCAGGTCACGTGATCAATGTCTTACTTTTTGGCATTTTGACAATAAAAATCACCATCACCACTCTTGTCTAGAGCCTCAGATTAAGATGATTTTTGTCTTAACCCGTGCTTCCTTACTTCTCATTCATCATCATCATATCGACCGAAAGACGTCCACTGCTGGACATAGGCCTCCCTCAAGCGTCGACACATTCACCAGTCCCGTGCGTCTCGCAACCAGCGGATCTCCGCAACCTTCACCAGGTCATCGGTCCACCAGGTGGGAGGCCTTCCAACGCAACGTCTGCCGGTTCGCGGTCGCCAATCCAGATTCTTTCTGCCCCATCGGCCATCCGTTCTGCGAGCAATGTGCCCTGCCCTGCCACTTAAGTTTGCACACCTTCTAACGCAACGTCTGCCGGTTCGCGGTCGCCAATCCAGATTCTTTCTGCCCCATCGGCCATCCGTTCTGCGAGCAATGTGCCCTGCCCTGCCACTTAAGTTTGCACACCTTCCAACGCAACGTCTGCCGGTTCGCGGTCGCCAATCCAGATTCTTTCTGCCCCATCGGCCATCCGTTCTGCGAGCAATGTGCCCTGCCCTGCCACTTAAGTTTGCACAATTCTTCGGGCTATGTCAGTAACCCTGGTCCTCTTGCGGATCTCTACATTTCTGATTCGATCACGCAAGGAAACGCCGAACATAGCCCTCTCTATTGCCCTTTGAGTGACTGTAAGCTCATCTCATTCCTCAAGCTACAATTAAACTAAATATCTCCAGTAAGCTCGGCACAAAGCCCCATTGATAATCGACTTAAACAAGGGTGTACAAATACGTGCAGTGTCAACACATTGTCAACATGGCCCCAACACTGCGGGGGTCACTCATTACGCTAAGTGGACACTATTTGATCAGTGGCAGTGAAGGGTTACGCCACATACGTATTTTAAAATTCATTAGCTTAGCACCTTTATACATAGTAACATTATATTAAGTATCAAATTTATTAACTTACGTCCGTGTGCCATTATAGCGGGTTGCCAACTGAAAATCAGCGCTGGATGTCTGACGCCCAACCAATGCTGAGTTGTTGGTAACTCTTTTGGTATGGGCACGCCCGTCGCAATTCTTGAACCTAGACTGTACTTTTTTACTTTTATTCCTCTCTGTTACTTTGTGATAATATTATGTTTGCTGTTGTGTTGTGTCTCTGTCGAACAAATAGTTTCTTGTTCTTCTTCCTTCCCTTGTCCTGTTATTTGGGGTCGCGTTTCCTCACTTTCCTGAGAACATTTTTTTTTCTATTCTTTTTTTTTATTTAATTATTGCTTTAGTGATTGACAGTCATTTGCGATTGATTCATCGTGTGAGTCTGTTTTACTAAATGTTCGTCATCGTATTGCTCTCTAAGAGCTTGTCGAGGCCGGTCCTGGATGGATGACCAAATAAAACATACCGAGTGGTCCGAGACTCCTTCCTACGTGCCTCGAAAAACAAGTTAAACTGTTGGTCTGTCTTTAACAGTCTTTACGGCAGTCACCAATTTCGCTAACGGGAATTGTGTTAACCAGTTCCAGACCCAGTGACTAGGTTTATACTGAAGGATACTTAACTGCATCTAGTTAAACTGGAAGCCGGCCCCAATAAACTTGGGCAACCAGCAGATTAATTATTTTTTCAATTATGATTGGATTTGACATCTCTTCTTATTCGTTGTCTTCATTACTGAAGGTCGTGCCTGTCTTGGAAAGCTTTCACGGAGTCATTGACGAGCTGCTTCCAAGCCACTCTGTCGCACAAATAAGTCCATTCTCGACCAGTTGAACATCAAAACCAGACTCTCCACTATCTGCTTTCAAAGAGTCCTAAATTACTTTGACCACATCGCCCGGATTTGATATAATATGAACAGTTATAAACCATTTCAACTCCTTCTACAAAGAAATTTCAGATAGTTTTGGTAAAGTGCGGCTACACTTTTGACCCTTGACTACAAACACTGCCAGAATGAACCCTAGTAAAACTACATGAAATTTAACAAAGAGTTTACATTCGCCAACTCCATAATCGGGTGACACATACATATCATCTTCCTGCTCTTGGTACCATGTTACTTGTGGTCGGCGCAACACGTTGTATTCTTCCATTCCGTCCTGTCTTCCGTCACGCTATCACTGACTCCATTTTTCTTCATATGACTTCACACAGTCCATCCATCTTTTCTTTGGCCTTCCCTTCTTTCTCCATCCATCCACATTTATATTCAAAACTCTTTTAGTAACATGTGTTTCATCCCTCCTCATCACATGACCATACCGGGGACCAAGCTAATTATGAAAACTATGTACTCGTACAATGAGTATCTTAGTCAAAATGAGGTTAAATTCACCACATTTAGTTCAACACACATTCCCCTGGACACACACAAACTCCCCTTTACAAACCGAATTAACCCCAATTTGATCAACACGACACTCGTCACTCCAATGACATTATAGCAAGTGTCCCTCCGGTCAGTACTACATTAGGGGGCTCCTAATACCGTGATAGGGTTATGGGACGCTCCACAGGTGGTGTGAGAAGGTTTGAGAGTGATACTTATCATGAGTGTTACGTTTTTTTATTTGTTAATTGTGTGGCAAATTAAAACGGGTGATCTACCTGATGGTAATTGCCATTGAACGTAACAATGCCGCCCTGCTTTTAAGTATTTTTTTTATTGTAAGCGATGCAGAATAATTTTTTGATGGCCTTTGAGCAATTTCTGCCTTTTCCCCTACTGACTACCGTAACGACTGTCGAAGATCTACAAACAACAGCCGGGAACAACGGCTTAACATACTTTGAGAGACACGGAAAAGTCTCGGTTATTCACGGTCCGCAGATCCACATTGCAGGGGTAGCTTCAACGCCGAGGATTCAGCCGCCCACATCATCCTGGAATGCGAGGCTGTGACTTCTCAACGTGCAGAAATCATCAGTGAGGTCGCTCCGCGAAGCCTGTGAAGCCCCAGAAGGCGTCTGTGCTTTTGGGCGGAGCTAAGCTGCCTATGTCAGCCAGAACCAGACCAAATGAGAGTATATGTGTGGAAAAGTAATTCTCACTATTACTACCACTGCCCAGCCTCGATAAACGTTGCTTAACCTTGAAGATAGGCTTCGTGCGGCTATTATTACTCAGCAACGAGCTCCCGATCATATTCTTTCAAATCACACGCTACTATCTCCCCTCATATTTGGTGAAACATCAACAATATTGTTCCATAATTGTCACAGCGGGGCGCGGGGGTGCACGGGGTACATACAGAGAGGGGAGGGGATCTATGACGTCACGCGGCGAAGTCAGTGATCAAACGTCGCGAATGTCAGGAGCAGCGGTAAGATGACCACGTTTGGGACAGGTGTGGGATATTCCTGGATGTGCAGTAAAGGAAACTTATTGTTCAGCAGACTGATGACCTTCGTAAACACATGCACACGAATCATATTTTGAGTTACAGGTAGACGAAATACAAAAAACAGCGAAATAATAAAAATCTATGCTGTATAAAAACTATAAGTTATATGCGTGAGTTTCCGGTGTCAAAAATAGATCTAATTGCGTACTGTTGAATAGCCACATTGTTATCAAACTTGTTGTTTAAAGAAGTTTTTCAACAGAGCCCGAGGAGGCAATATCAGTTATTAAAATGTAATGGCGTAAAACATAATTACTTATAAATGTTGTTTTAGTTTATGCAAGTACCTACGTAAAAATGGTAACTAAACAGTCGAAGAAGTCCATAATACCTCGAAATTCTTCACATTTGCGACCGCTGAGGTGTTTGTGGATATTTCCATTGGTGTGCTAGTATTATGTTATCTATGCCATTGGGAAATTCTCAACAACAGCAATTATTATCCCGTAGCATAATCATTATATAATATTCCCACAACTGGGACACAGGCCTCCTCTCTGTGACAGAGGGAAATCATGAGAAATGAAGACGTGTGTCATCTACCAAGATGTCACATGTAAAAATGTCAACCACGATCTACGTCTCGTAAGTCAGGGTTATAACCACTGAGCTACCACTGCTTTATCCCGCATTTTGCCCAAAATCGCAGTCACCCTACCAAAGGTGACACCCCGCAGCGCGAATCAAAAATAAGTTACTTCTAAATTATAAACCAACTTATTTATACACTTACCAAACTCGTATCCTTACAATTTTATATCTTAATATCATATCAATAGAACCTACAATTTACAATCAACATTTTGTTAACTGCAAATAGGTTGACAACTTTATTTTTTTAAATCCAAGAACTAAGTCACAAAGCGATTATAGACTTTATGACTCAATATACAAGAGTCAGAAAATTTTAGACGACGGTACATAGATGTGGTTTTCTAAGATAGAACTGTCAATAATTTTGAACTGATTATAAGGATGAAAGGAACGAATTTTGGGAGTCTTCGCGGTCATATCCGTTTGGGGATTAGGCAGACACCCTGCTGTGTGTCTGAGGAGTTTATTATATGACAGTGGTAACAGAAATCTGACTGTTGTCGCAAGCATAACCCGTCGGTGTTCAAAGCAAGAGTGAAAAGCCAACTTCTGAGGTCGCACACTACGTCGCTTACCATCAGGCGAGATCGCGACTGAACAACGTGCAGCCTTAGTGCAGAGCTATCATCGTGACGTCATCATCACTTCCTCAAGCTTTCGTGCAGCGAGTCACTCATCCAGCCAGTAACCACGGCATCTACGGGGGTATCCTGACCATAAGCATGTAGCGGACGCGCATTCCTAGTCATCACCCTTAGCTTCTGCACGAAGGCTGCGCTACGTTCATGATCGGCGGTCACCAGTTTGGAAGTATGCGCAACAGGGTGTAAAGCCACGCAAACCTCCATTGAAAAGAGATCCTTCGACCAGACGGGTGTTGTGTCTGGTCCGGGCAACTGCCCGTGCAACTGTTGTATGTGTTCAAATCGCGCCGAAAACTTTGGTTACGAGATGCAGTATTTGTGTGACGTCATGTTATTAGTTCGTGTTGGCGTTAATCTAGAGTTTCCTTCAAAAGTCGAAATCTATTTGAAAAGTTTCTAATAATAAGTTCGCCATACTTCATGGTTATTTATTGGCTTAATTGACAAAATTAAAGCAATGACTTGAAATCTTGAAGTTGCTATGGTGACGAAATACTAACTTTATAATAACGGTTGCCCAAAGCACAGATTACTTAATAGTTACTACGTACCCAAAGGCGCAGTGGCACGTATAACTGCCAATTTCATATAGTCGAGTGTATGAAAACACTAAGAATATAGGGGACTATAGAGAGCAGTGGTGGCCTAGTGGGAACGGCCGCGACTTGTAGATCGTGGGTTCGAAACCAGGCAGGTGTTTTACTTTCTGTAAATTATTTCATCACCACTGCTTTCAAAACGGTGAAGGAAAATATCGTGAGCAAACCAGGTTTGCATACAGCCATGTCCTAGAAGCAAAAACTCGAAGACATGACGTGACATCCAAAAACCCGCACTGAGCCCGTGGGGTGGATTACCGCTATTTATTCTCTCAGAGAGCAGGCCTGCAGGCACAACGGACCAAATAGGCGTCTAAGTGCGGAAAAGGGGATCATCTATTCTAACCTATCCATAGGGGACAATATAAGAAATGAATGCTTATTACTGGTTGGTTCACCTTTGACCACTTTCACACCTGATGGTAACGATGATGTGGTTGACGTGGAATCACGTTTGCCTAGTAGTAACCTAAGTATTGACTTAAAGGCCCCCAGATTATAGCTATCAGGAAACATACGACTCCGGCAGGGAATCTCAAACTACGTATTTCCATAGTACTTTGTACGTAAGGGTGGGACGTCCACCATTTCCGACCGATGCAGCGATTCCACATTGCTGAAGTCTTGTAGTCCGATGATGGAAAGGCCTAGGCGAAATCAAATTGTACAATACCATCGCACACTGGAAACATTCCCCGAAATGATTTATATATTCTTTATTGTACACGAGAAGAAACTTAACACTAAAAGACACAACGCGCGGTCTTATAACATTCCGCGTTCTCCTCTGAGATAACCTTGAATGGACAATGAATGTCTGGACATGATATTATTATGGGGTTGTCTGTAGTGCAACATTCATCATCTTCCTGCCCTTGTCCCATGTTACTTGAGGTCGGCGAAACACGTTTTCTTCTTCCATACCATCCTGTCCCCCGTCACTCCATCACTGACGCCCTTTTCTTTCCTATCACTCCTCACACAGTCCATCCATCTTTTCTTTGGCCGTACCCTCCCTCTCAATCCATCCACATCTATATTCATAACTCTTTTAGTAACATGCGTTTCATCCCTCCTCATCACATGACCAGACCAGGACAAACGGTTTCCTTTCAACTTTTCTGTTACTGGCGCCACTTTCAAACTTCCTCTAATATACTCATTTCTCACTTTATCCATTCTCGTAACTCCGCACATCCATCTCAACATTCTCATCTCTGCTACATGCAATCTCTTTTCATCCATCTTTTTCACAGCCCAACATTCTGATCCATACAGAACGACAGGTCAAATCACGGACTTGTAAATTTTCCAGTGACCAGTCGCCATTTCAACCATCCCGAGTTGATTCTGTGCGTTACGTCTCGGTCTACCTCGCCATCCCCTTGGACAAGCGACCCTAGGTACCGGAAGTCGGAGCACATCTGTATGGGTGTTCCAGCAAGAGCTATATGCACGGAACTGGAGAGACCACCAAAATCGCAGAACAGGTATTCAGTTTTAGTTCAATTACAAGCCAACACTAGTCTGTGCCACCACACCTCCAATCTGCTCTGAACCTCTAGGCCACTCTTGGCAGCCAGCGCAATGTCATCGGCAAACAGCATACACCAGGGTGCCTCTTCCTGTATGTCTGACGTCAGAGCGTCCATTATCATCAGGAAGAGGTAGGGACTGAGAGCCGACCCTTGGTGCAAGCCGACTGCCACACTGAAGCTGCCAGTAGTGCCCACTGTAGATCAGACTTGGGTACTGCATCGACTGTACATCGCTTGGACCAACTGTACATACTTCCCAGGTACACCTAGGGCCCACCACAAAACCTCACGGGGCATCGGTCTGTGGTGCAACAATACCAACAATAAATATAAAGATACAATAATACTTAATAGAAAAACAAATACATATATATATGCCATATAACAGAAAAACATACATACTTAATATATAAGCAATGAAAATAATTACATACGACAATCATAGACATAATGTATGTCAAAAAACTAAGAGCTCAATCACAGCGATAAGTAATGTTCTTTGATGAGTCTTTTAAACAGGCAACGACTGAGCACGTTATATTGGTTCAGGCAATGCATTCCACAGACGAGCAGCCTGGAAAGTAAATGATTTATGCATGCAATCTGTGGAATGCATTGCCATTTTTAGCCGTAAGTTATCTGTTCTTGATTCTTGAGGTAAAGAGGGGTAGAAGGAATAAAGAGCACATTAAACAAAAGAGAAATCTTATGAGTATTACGGCCAATGTGAATTGGCAGCCACTTGAGCTTTACACGGAATCCGGAAACGAAATTCGAAATGTAACCTATCAAAAAACGGACGGACTTACCAATTATATTTAAAAAAAGTTATTATCCGTGCGCACTTAACTTGCTAATCACTGATTCATTAGTTAAAACAATCACTTCACTTCACAAAACTAGGTATTTATAGAAGGTACAAAAATATAAATTAGGTATATATGTTTAGTTTCTGTAAATAAAATCAGCGATTTTGCTATTAGTCGAGGATAACACAGGGACAACAATCCCTCAGTTACTCGTTGGTATCGCGGTCGTAGGGAGTCTGCTGAGTGTGGCGTCCTAAGGTCGATTCCCAGGTCGAGCAAGTGGTATACATTGGGTTTTTCCATTAATAATTTCTTCGTAGCAGTCCGAAGGTGAAAGGAGAATGCCCATTTTGTAAGGGAACTTGGGTCCCTTTGAAAAAACCGGCCACGTGCGAGTCGGACTCGCGCACGATGGGTTCCGTACCATTATCGCCAAAAAAAGACAAAAATTTTGTTTGTTGTATGGGAGCCCCACTTAAATATTTATTTTATTCGGTTTTTAGTATTTGTTGCTATAGCGGCAACAGAAATACATCATCTGTGAAAATTTCAACTGTCTAGCTATCACGGCTCATGAGATACAGCCTGGTGACAGACAGACAGACAGACGGACCGCGGAGTCTCAGTAATAGGGTCCCGTTTTTACCCTTTGGGTACGGAACCCTAAAAAGGCACTGCCTGTGCATTGGTAGTATATCAAGTTTGGTAGTCAACAGTATACTTTTTAGCTCATTTCCCACAAATTGATTTTTTGAGTACGTTCATTCTAAAGTGCGTTTCGTTCGCAAGGGACTGATTCTCAGCGTAATGTTTAGTGGACTAATCGCAAAATCGCACATTTTGTTACTTTGATATCTACACACACATACCTATAAGTACCTATGCACAGTGTACTTTTTTACAACCACACTTAATAAACCACTAAACTAAGTCTTAAAAGTCATAAACAATACTGTCACTCACAACCGAATACTAATCGCAAAAACGCAAAATTGCACATCAGAAAATTACCTTAGAGATACGATCTATAAGGCAGTCGAAATGATACTGCCGCAAGGGATGGGCTTTGTAGGCGTGGTCTGTTTACACCTCGCCCTAAGGGGGTGTGTTATGGGATGAACGCCACGCCCTTCATACCCTAGTAAAATTTTTATAGGAAAATAATGGAAGGGGTTGTTTCGCTTTGTTTTAGGGGTTTAAGTAAGGGTAGTTATGTTTTTTCGTATAAAAGAGGTGAATGTGTATTTTCTCAAACATGCTTGGAAATTTGAGCATTATTTTGACAACCTCCTTCTTCCTCTTCTTGATTATGCTGATGTCTGCTTTCTTGACAAGCTCAAACGATTGCAGAATGTGTGCATCCGCTTCATTTTTGGCCTCCGAAAGTGTGACCATGTGTCGGCATTTCGGAGGCGGTTGAAGTAGCTGCCCATTCGGTGGAATTTTAATATAAAAAATCAGACTCTTTCTTTACTCTTTTCTGTTCTTCACAACCCTACCTCTCCTTCATATCTTCGGGTACGCTTTGAGTATCTTGTTCCGAGGGGAAAACCTTGCCGTTCCTCATCATCTCTTCTTATTCGTTTTCCTCCCAATCATCAAGTCGTTACGGTGGATCATTGACTGTTTGTGCTATCCGCCTCTGGAATAATCTCCCTCACTCCATACAGGACAGTCCTTCGCTCGTTATTTTCAAGAAAAGAACAAGGGAACATTTAATGTCAACATGACTTTTGAATAAAAGGTATGTATTTATTCATTTAGGATTTTAGTAATTAAGTTAAAGTTTTTAATCCCAAAGCAACCTTTGGAGAGTAAAATAAAGCTTTTAATTCATAATTCAACACATTTCATTATAACTAGAATATACGACAAAAGGAGATTAGATCTTAATTTATAACTACCACTTGTAGTGTTCAAAGTTGCTAGATGACAATAACTTGCTTAATGCTTTATATATTAAGCGCGTTATTTTACAGGCTTTATTAAAACGCGCTTATTTATAACGCACGGCGCGGGGCTGGCACGAATAAAGCAAGCGCGTTGACTGTTAACTCGCCGCTAACAGTCACCGCGCATGCTTAAAAATATTACATCGCTTTTATGAATTTATTACGATAAAATGGAGCAGTAAAAAACAAACAATGAACTTTCCTTCATACTGTCAGTTCTACTTCACTACATTAAGTTTCATATTGGTAAATCAATATTTCTTTTAGACATTTTCGTCCACTATACACACACAAAAACAAAACATTAAACTACCACACAATCTCTCAATGAATCGTCCTAACTTACACAATTATACTTAGTAAATATTATGTATCCTATTACTGTTTACACTAAAAGCACGAAGCAAAATAGCGTAGGTACTATCAGCCAACTACACATTTGATCACCGTTAAGACTATTTTTGCTTGCAGGGCTCGCCCGCTATAGTAACGCCGACTTATACTCATCAACCAATAGCATCGCAGCATCGGGTGACTGTTTCTCTAGTACCGGGGTCAGACCCTTGTTTTTGTAATAAAAAAGACGGCAAAAAAAAACAAACGAGTCATTTTAACTAAAAAAACTTCGTAGAGAATTATTTGAAACGAAATGTTAAGCATTAAAACTTTCTCTTCTTTGGTCCTGTTTTTTTTCTATTACTATTGGTCAGCCAAAAAACTATTTTTTTTTTTCTAGGATCCTTTTTTGTTTAACACTGCTATGCATATTGGCATATGGCTATTGGTCAACGCAAAAAGGGCGGACGCAGATGTTGTGGTCTTGTGCACGGGATTTTGTTTTCAAAATGATCAGATGTATAGTTGGCTGATAGTACATTACGTGAGCCGCGCGCGATTGCAAATTATGCGTGCGACGACTGCAGCCGCCGCGTCGCCGCGCCCGCCCGGCGCCCCTGCTTTTTGCTTTATTTACGTTTGTGGGTTGCGCGCGATTCGCGCGGTACTGCGTTATAACGAATTAAGCAAATAGCGCCCAGTGAGCGCCACGATAGCGTTGGCTTTATGATATGTATAATAAGCACGCTGCTTTAAGTTGCTTTACGTTATATTAAACACCACTAACTACCACAACACGAACTATGACTAGTCAAATAACCCGCCCCTAACTGTTCCCTGCGCAAAGGTGCCCATAACGCTTACTGCATTGCCACGTTGGATGGCAATGGCCAACCTTTGCACCAAGAACGAGCCGGAGCGGCGGTCACCCGTTTTGTCACGGTGCTTGTGCCCTATGTCACTAATAAGCTTCTTGGCCTCAGTGCCCCAATTGCCCATGGTCTCAACGGCAATGGTCACAAAATGGTAATTATTTTATTTATATTATATAGTATGTATTATATCTATGCATTGTGTGCTGTACACGTATTTGTTTAGTTTATTTACTAAGTAAGAATTTAAATGTTAAGTTTTATTGTTTACTTGAGTATACTGTATACTGTCCTCATTCAATAAAAATATCTATGACACTGAGGTTTGCTGTAAGAGAATTAAGAATTATATCTAATGGGTTAAGCTCGCCTTTGTACATAAGCTGCCCTACTTGTATCTCAAAAATATTAATTAAAAAGTATTTTTTAAAACAAACTTATTTCTCGCATTCTTCTCAGCAAAATCTTTCATTTGATACCCATATAATGGCAGTGCACAAAAAATAACTAGTCCGCCATCTTGGGCCGTCCACCATATTGGATGTAGAGTGACGTCACTTGGCTAACCATACATTGTCATACAAACAACATACACGTTTTGTTAAAATTTTCTTCTTAATCGGGGAAGGTATGAAGGTGCTTTAATTTTCTTCTTAATCGGGGAAGGTATGAAGGTGCTTTAAATTTCAGTTGCAAGATTTCACCCGAACACACTTACATACATACATTTCGTAATAAAGAATATGAATGAATGAAGATGTTTTAATTTTATTGACTTATCTATCTATGTTGAATGAAAAAAGTAAACATTTATAGCAAACTCTGTACAATTGATATGTCAGCCTTCTCCCAACTATATTGAGCTCGGCTTCCATTCTAACCGGATGCAACCGAGTTGTATTTCAGTATTTTACATGGGGCGCCTATCTGAACTCCGTAACCCAGTAACTGGGTAACACGATACCTCTATGAAGACTGTCAGATTTGTCGGCTTCTAAATTACCTGACTATCAAAGATATACAAATGACATTCGGAATCAACAGCTTAAGGTTGAACTAGTCGACCGCACGAACTATTTTGTGCGCGGGGTTAAAATGCATGCTATCTTATCCGACAACACGTGCGAAAGAAATAGATGCTGTGATGAGCTGTAAGAAGCTAGTTCACGTACGAATTAGCACTTTTGCAAATTTGTATCGAAATGGATGATGATTTAGGACGAAAACGAGCACGCGAAATTTTATAAACAGACCTTTGGGAGTCTAGATATCATGAAAAAACAAATACATGTATTTTTATAAAATAACATTATTTGCATTGTTGAATTACTAATCTATCCCTGTATGGAGGTCGTTTTGCAATTTTTCTTAGTACTAGTGTATCCTTAACGTGCTCATTTGCCAAGGTTGGTCACCCATCAACGGATCAAACTCGGCAAGTGTTGCAACCTTGAAAGTCGATCCGTGCACCTGACAAAACTTAGCCACAACTATACAGTACTTTTGTAATTATAATGGTCACCCATCCACTGACCGACCTCGTCAAGCGTTGCTTAATCTTGAAGATCGATACGTTCGGCTATTATTTAGCCAAGAACTCTATGCTCTAGGTAGGTACATTACCTATTTAATTAGGTTTCTTCACCGCAAATGGCAAGTATAATTTACGCAGCAATCTTCTTGGAACTTATAATATATATTAAGTCCTTAGCGAGTGTGTGTTAACATAACCGGTTAGCGTCACCGTATCTAGTGAGTTAATAAATAAGCAATGTTATCGTCAATGCAAGTTATAGGTATGCAAAGAAGATGAAGTTTTTGTATAAATACAAAAAAAAAAAAAACCCAACTGCTTAAAAAGCCAACTAAAAAGACGTAAAAAAGAAGAAAATCATGCTGTGCAGTCGAAGGATACAAATGCGCGAGTTAGCTGACCAAAACCAGATGTATCCTCCGACTGCACAGCATGATTTTCTTCTTGTTTACGTTATTTTAGTTGGCTTTTTAAGCAGTCGGGTTTTTTGTTATTAGAATTAGTTACATTTAAACATATAAGTGTTATATATTTTTGTAATCAGCTCTTAAAACCCTTCATTTTGATACACACACGATGGGTTTGGACGAAAAAAAAATTTGGGCCTCCATAATATGGCGCCCAAAAGCCGCCATTTTTCTATTTTGCAATTTTAATGTAGCCAGTGACTCTCGCAGGGTTAAGATACATCGATTGACGTTAGAATCATCAAAATCGGCCAACGCATTTGGTCTCTGGAACGCCATATAGCAACAAACAAACATGTAAACGTAAATGTTTTTTTCAAAATAAACGATTTATTATTATTTTTTATTTTTACATACATAGACTGATAAACACATTACCCTCCTTCGGCACTCGGGTAAAAAGGTATCAATACTCACATCCTACTCATCCAAAGTCGGACATACCCCGCCCTTTATCAGCGACCCGTCTTCACACAAACATTTGTGGCCATCTTCCTCTAATGCACAAACATTGGCACAAGTGATTTAAGTACATATTAATACACTATCAACTAAACGTTTCGGGAATACTTTCATTATGCGTACAGCTAAGGAGTGGCATTCCCTGCCGGAGTCTGTGTTTCTCAAAAGCTACAAACTTAGGAGTCTTTACGTCTCCAGTGAATAGGTTACTTTTAGACAAGCGTGCTTCACCGTCGATCACATCATCGCTTACCAGCAGGTGAGGTAGTGGTCAAGCGCGAGCCTATCAATAATTAAAGAAAATCTATCTAATAATATCCATTATGTTCAAGTATCTGAAGAAAGAGAGAGGGGAAGAACATAAATATAAAAAACCATGCTTAAACCTATGGGAAGACCTCAATGTGCCATCGCTGTCCATCAATGGGACAAGCTCTTAGCTGTTTAGATTAGACATTACTAAATGTGGTAGATGTGATTCAAGAGATAATTTGGAGAAAAAGCGCCCACTAATAGTTATGAGGGTACACTTGGGAGCTTGATACGAGATAGAGGCTGTATAAGTGTTTACTCGTTACTTCTTATAACTCTATTTTCTGTATGAAGAACCACACGGAATCGTATATAGTGCCGTTGATCAGCTTTGACACTCTTTAACTGCCGTTAAAGTGCTGCTATTCAGCTACTGTGTACCTTTTGAACCAAACCGTTGCTATAAGGGCTGTATAGCGTGCTCCGCTGTTGCTAACAAATTTTGAATACAGGCCTGCGGATCACAAAGCCAACAGCCGAACACTGGGGCCCATAGCAATACTGCGAATCTTGGACCCTCACCAGGTCTATACCCGCGAAACTGCGATACACAGCAGCGGTAGCTAGGGGTCTGTTCTTTAGAGATGCTGATTCCTGTCGGACAGGTGGAACGTGATACGGTAGTTCACGACTTACAAATAATACTCACGTTTGTTCCCGCGGTGGTCTCCTGGGGTCATTCAATCCGTGGGTGGTCGAGGGTTATCTTGGGAAGGTATATATATGTCACGTCGAAGTACCTACGAATCATAGGACCGCCATCATTAACCCCAATGTCTAGAGGCAATTCCTTTATTCTTGACTGGAGCGGGTTACTTCAATAACACACAACACTGGATTGAAACTCAAGAGTGTTTATTTGATTTAGTTACAGGCACTTTGAGTTTTCAAATGAACTTGAAGCTAAAACCACATCGTGTGGCTTGCTAGGTCACAAAGCTTTCGTCGGTCGCTGGAGAAGACCTAGCCAGAAACTCCAGGATACTCTTTTTAAATGTTTTTATAGATTACACAATCACTTTATGACAATTAACGTTACATGTTTATTAGGTTTTCAAACATCTATTCAATTAGCAGATTTATTAAACAGTTTTACAGTTATTATTTTTTACACACACCATGCACCGTACGCGCCATGCGATGCGCGTTCTAAAATGGGCGGGACTTCCATAATGTTTTTGTTTAGACACTAATTACTTGGATAGTTGAGTAAAGTTAGCAAACAATACTTAAATGCTGATCAGTTAATTATTTTAACATTAAACAACCTCAATACTTACAAATACAAAGTGTTTTGTAGTTTATTATTGAAATAGTCATCTAATAACAAAACTATTCAAGTTTCCGGTGATCTAACAATCTTACTAATTAGAAAGTTTCTCATTATATAAGTGTAAAATAGTCTTATGACTTCTTAGTATTTAATCATTTACTCAAATTTGTTTAGTTCTCGTATTAAATTATTAAATCTGGTTATTGGTCATAGAAATTATAACATCCGCCATTGTTTGACAACTTAATAAGAATAACATAATCAAACACATTTACTTCGTCAAATGTGGAATAGTTAAAATGAGAACAAATCCAAAAGTCCTACAATAAGTGTTCCTGTTTTATTTAAACATCTCGTATTAATTAAACATTAAAATTAGCATAACAATGATCATTCGAACAGATTAATACCTGATTCCACAGTGAGCCAATAGATGGCGCTGAACTCAAAACCCAACTTAAATAGACATTGACCCTTAAAATGAATTATTAGGATAATAAATTAGCAAATTCACGCCTACGTGGCGACATATATAATAAAAGGAAAATTAGGGATATTTGACGTCTTCCTCGCTGAGCGCGAAATACACACAAAAACAAATGCACGGGCTTAATACCACTCGCGCACCGGGAACACGATTTCGGATAACGATAGCTCTTAAATAGCTTACTTAGCCAGATTTAAGAATAACTGTGTACCATAAGTCAACCGATATAGAACCCCCAAAGCTACTTGGGTTGACATCACATACATTTTGTACAGTTATCGCGACACTTTCGTAGATAGAATGTCACTTGTCTATGCCGTAGACCACTAGCTTTAGACCTTTAGCTACTGATTCTTTAGCCGAAGAAAAGGTGAGCCCTCTAGCCGCAGGCCACGTGAAGAGTTTACCCAAGGTTAAAGCTGGTCTGTTACAGCTCAGTCTGGGTTCGACTACCAGTCTAAACAAATGTAGCTGAGTACCAGTATGGTACATGGAGCGACTGCCTATATGATCTCAACCATGCAGTAGGTAACTAATAATACGATACCCCTTGAAAAGACTGGTGTTAGGATCTTCTGTCTTCCGACTACCGAAACCAATGTCAAAGATCTACAAGTGACAGCCGGGAGTTCACTAACGAGCTGGGTGGCTCGCTGCTCCTCAGCAGCGCCTCAATTTTATGAAGCGCTATCTGTATAATCAAAGCCGACCGAATGCCTCTTGCCGCTCCGAGCTCGGAAAGCTGGGGGTATCGTCGAAGCTGAAATATTACCAGTGAAATATCTGTAGTAGAAGATTTAAGAAAAAGAAAATTAATTTAAAAAAATACAAAAAAAAAAAAAAACATTTTCAGGGTTCCGTACCCAAAGGGTAAAAACGGGACCCTATTACTAAGACTCCGCGGTCCATCTGTCTGGTCATCACCAGGCTGTATCTCTTGAACCGTGATAGCTAGACAGTTGATATTTTCACAGATTATGTATTTCTGTTGCCGCTATAGCAAGAAATACTAAAAACAGAATAAAATAAATATTGTTTGCCGATGCCGATGCAGTTTTTGCGATAACGGTAAAAAAAACCCTTCGTGCGCGAGTCTAACTCGCACTTGGCCGGTTTTTTAGTTTAGTTTAAGTATTATTCTGATTTTTCATTATATTTGGCTCCTCAGTTTCGAAATTTAGATTCCAATTTCGTAAGCAATTTTTGGAAACTGTAAATTTACGAAACTGCATGCTCTAGCCGGGACCAACGGTATCCTATCGAGTTTTCCGAGGCATTCAAAACACAATCATTGAGTAACACGATTCGATAACTATTGGTAATCCCGGTTTTACAGCTATTCCAAATTATATTTTTATCCAAACTATTCTTAGAAAAAAACCAGATACATATTAATTTGTGGTTAACAAATTATAAATAATTGTCCATAAATACCTATAAGATAATTGGGTTTTTAATTAGGTAAAAAATACCAGTTTCGTCATGTCTGTCATGAGGGGAATTTCCACATGTTTTTAATGTTTTTATTTGCATATTGTGCAGTACAATTACATTTATTGACTATATTACAGAGGGCGATGGTACTCGTGAATATATACAACTTTAGTTAAGGGACTTTGTTAGAAAAGTATTCCGGCAATTAATTTTTATCATACATTTTGATATTGTAATTAAGATCTTAATAATGGCATAGTACTTTGGCATTATTATTAATTCTTTGAGATTGTAATTTTTATTTTGACATTGTGATGTATTTTCTAACATATGGATTAATTTGATGACATTGTTAACTTAATATTAGGTGCAACCTACCTGACTCAAAACATTATAAGTGCACCTATGAACTCAAAAGTGTAAGTAAGTAATAACTAATACATGATAGCTAGAAAACATAATCATTCGATTTTAGTACTAGTAATATAATTTATATTACTGAATCACTAAAAACTATAATGGAAAATAAGTACCTATCAATCAACTCCATAAATAAAAGTATTATACTTTATGTTATTAATATAATTATGACCCGCCCACCGTGGCTTGGTCACAAGAATTTTACTACATGAAGCAAAATCGTTAAAGTAAAGGCATGAAAATATGACACAGTTTGTATATTAAAGAACTATTATACTTAAAAATAAAGAAAAGTGTAAAGTTACTTATAATAACACTGGTACATATTTTATTTAGTTATAACGCAAATCTTACTAAGTGGACGCTTGTATTCTCCTGACTTACATTTAACTGTCACGACACGGGTTATGTTGTCATGACCAGTATGTTTTTGTATAATTTTACCAAGAATCCACTTAGCCGGAGGAATGTTATCCTCTTTCAAGATGACAATATCACCAATTTCTGGTTCAGAACCCTTTAAATTCCACTTATACCTTTGGCTAAGACTAACTAGATATTATTTTGACCATCTATTCCTATGATAAAGAAAATTGGCATTATGATTAATTTTTTGACATTTTGATTTATATTTTCGACACCATGATTTACAATAATTAAAATTCATAAACTGAATGCAACATTTCATATATAACATTCTTTTAAGATCAAGCTATCTTTTATGAAGTATAGTTTTGATTTGCATGTACATGCAAAATTCATCCTAAAGTACAATGTTAAATGTAAGATCTCTGAGAAACAAATACTTACTTATTAAAAAAAAACTTGTTTTTACGTATCAAAATGTCATAATAGCAAAATTCGCTTGGTGGAGGCCTATGTCCAGCCGTGACGAGCAAAATGAGGCATGACGAAAAATCTATAATATTTTTCCAGCATAACTGTACTTTGACAATGACGTTCTGCTAATAGGTCATTTTAAGAGTAGGATGTTTTAATACGGAACTAATTTCCGTACTTTTTTTGAGATTTTTTTGTAGGAATACTATTATATCTCACGCTAACCCCTCGGAGAATAAAGGCTTGAAGTTACGTATGTTAGTTGGTTAGATGGTAAGAATTAGAGGTAGCTGACATCCGACTGAATATCCTAAGTAAAATGTCAATTTTTGGCTCTCGCCTCTCAATTTCCTCCTCCAATATTGGAGCAATTTAAAAGATAATAATATTCCATAAACTGAAAAAGAATGATATATACTATGCCCCTATGTTTTCCTTTTTGATGATACATTATCTTTAGAAGCACTAGAACCCTCAAAAGATGCTCAGAATTGCGGTGTCAATAGAAACCCCCTGTGTACAAATTTGACAACTATAAATGAAAAAAGAAAAACAAAGAAACACAACATAGGTATATTTTTTATTTTAATTTATGGAATATCTTTTAAATTTGTCAAATACTGGAGGAGGAAATAGGCGAGAGCCAAACCTTGAATTATGACTTTTTACTAAAGAAATTCAGTCGGCGCTCTTTCCGAATTTCCTCTTAAAGTTATGCATAATTGTCAGCATAGGTCATCATCATCAGCTTTACAATGTTTCCACTGCTGGGGCACCTCACAATGTTTTCCTTTACCGTTTTAAAAGCAGTGGTGATGAAATAATTCACACAAAGTAAAGCACCTGCCTGGGTTGAACCACGACACGTATGTCGGGACCGTTACCACTGGGCCACCAATGATTATTTATTATTATTTATTTATTTAATTTTATTTATTCAGTAGTAACACATACATTTTATATATTTAAGTTGATGCCAACATAAACAGCATCATCATCATCATCATATCAGCCGAAAGACGTCCACTGCTGAACATAGGCCTCCCCCAGGCGAAGCCCCATTGACCGGTCCCGTGCGTCTCGCATCCAGCGGATCGCCGCAATCTTCACCTTAAACAGCTGTAAATAAATTATAAGAAACAGTATTTTTTTTCATATTTTGTAGTTGATCAAACAGTAATAGTTTTTTATATGCTCAGCGTCATTTTGTTGTACTGTCAAACCACTTATATAATAGGATAAATAAAATCTGCTCCATTGCTCCCATATGTCTAAACGGGTGCAAAACCAGGGTCATGAAGTGGCACTTGACATTGAATTACAATAAGACTGAAGATTTACTACAGATTTCGATCGCTTAACTCGTTCCACACCAATTAGCAGACAAAATAGACATTTTATTATTATTGTTTTCTGCACACATGGTGTGCAATCGACATTTGACCGGTGATGTTTACAGACTTACATAAACACAAGTTTTCCTAATAATATTTACCTCTCCCTCACACACTTAAACACATACATATACACATCCATACATAGGTACATAATTAGGCCACATCGTAGATGCATTAGCTAGTAAATTTATTATAATTTAGTAATGATAATTGTACTGTGTTCGTCTTACAACTGCTGTTACATGTTTAAATTATGGGCGAGGACGCTGGCACCCTAAACACAAGTTAAATCTTACATTGGGTGCCAGAGTTCATCGTAAACACACTTTACCCTAGTTGTAACGCAAAGTGTTTAGATATAGTGTTTTGTGGTACAATTGCAGTAATAAAGACTTTTTATTTATTATTTTATTTATATTTACTAAAGCTTTCGCCCGCAGAAAGATTTACCATCACCGTCAACCACAGCCTGACTTCACCCACTGATGAGCATAGGCCTGTCTTTTCTCGTGCCAATCCCCGCATTCCTGTGCCAGCCACGTCCAGGTCTACCTATGATGGTAAC
Source organism: Orthosia gothica (assembly GCA_949775005.1). NCBI lineage: Eukaryota > Metazoa > Arthropoda > Insecta > Lepidoptera > Noctuidae > Orthosia > Orthosia gothica. The sequence continues at coordinate 63,364,616 of OX459034.1, read as the reverse complement.
AATGACGACCAACACTTCATCTGCCAGTTCTTGATCGCCCACTCGGGCACTGTCGTACTCCACCTGTCATCACCGCGCCTGAAAAAGTGTCCTGCCCATTCGATTTTCGGATATTGTAAATCTGAAAGATTTAAATAACTAGTGAATTGAAATTGCTACAGAGAAATTCCAGGTAGTTAAACCTGATAAATCTTTGGTCTACCTAGGAATCGAACATGCTCTGCAGTAACGCTTGCAACCACTGGACCAACGATGCCACGACGCAATCAATATGAACAAAAACACAATCGTCAAAAGAAAAAGCCTCGTATATAGTTTGTTTAAAAAAAGAATTCGTAAACGGAATTAAAAAAACATTGCAATGGCAATGACCAACTGAATAATAATAAAATGCCAACATGCAAATAATTAAAAACGACGTACTAACAAAACTACACCTATCTCGCTCTATCTTAAGTGCTATTGTATCATCTATCTCTGTCTCGCGAGGAGTGATGGCCGGCGAGTTTGGATTCATCTCACGTTCATCGGAGCGGCACTAATGTCAAGTAATGTCACAGTAAGGCTAAGTTAAGTGATACAAGGATTAACTGTTTATTATGCTTGTATTTTAGTACAGCATCAAGTCTGTATTTCGGAATGAAGATAGTATATTATTAATACTTGTCTGTTACTGTCCCACTGCGGGGAAAAAACCTTTTCTCATGCAGGGCAGGCACGAGCATTGATCACCATGCTTGCTCAAAACGGGTTGGCGATTACAAACTTATATTATTGAGTATATGTAAGCCACACGGGTCGATCTTCAAGGTTAAGCAACGCTTGCCGAGGTCGGTCCGTGGATAGGTGAACATTTCAACATACCGAGTTTCCTCCGTGTCTCGGAAAACACGTCAAGCCGTTGGTCCCGGCTGTCATTTAAAGATCTTTGACAGTCGTTACGGGTAGTCTGAAGCATTGCGATCTGACACCAGTCTTCCCAAGGGGTATGGTGTTACCCAGTTACTGGTTTGTGGAGGTCAGATAGGCAGTCGCTCCATGTAAAACACTGGTACTCAGCTGCATCCGGTAAGACTGGATGCTGACCCCAACGACAATTGGGAAAAGGCTAGGCAGATGATGATTATTGAGTATATGTCTAGATATACCAGGTTTCCTCATGATGTTTTCATTCACCGTTGTCGGTGGTGTCCAAGAAACACTTAACAAGTACATAAGAATTGAAAAAGTCATACATAGATACTTGCCCGGATTTGAACGAACAAGATAAAGTTACAAATTTAAAAACCCTGATTTTAATTTTTATTTCACGCTTTTTAAACTACATATAATATACCTAGTAGCAGACACGCTTCAATCGACAATCTATCGAAACAAGTAATAATGACACGATATCTTACGAAAAAATCCAGATTCAAAGAGTAAAATGCGAATAACTTTTAAACTATATTAAAATCGGTTCATCCGTTTAGGCGCTATGATGCCACAGACAGACACACAGATACACAGCAACACACGTCAAACTAATAACACCCCTCTTTTTCCGTCGGGGGTTAAAAATGAAAAGTCTTACCCACAGAGCCACCGAGATACAAAAAGACATCAACACTTTTCTCTCGTTATCGAATTCAGGACCGCATGCTCATTGCTCCACATTAGCGACTACAATCGCTACGCCAACGAGACGTTAAAAAGTGTGTATTCGTTTTAAAACTCTTTCTATATACCTACACGGAAGTCTCATCGCGTATTCCACAGAGCCTAAAGACCAGAGTCTTCAATCTGTCCATCCTACCTGTTATTACTTACCAGGGCCGAGAGGTTGACATTCACGGTACGGCTGGTCCATCAGTTTACGGTCGCTCAGCGAGCTATAGAATGGGTTTTGCTTGGAGTCTCTGAGGAATCGTATCCGGCACGAGGAGATCCGGCAGATAACCAAAGTTGTCGACATAGCCCAAGCAAGCTGAAGTGTCAATGTTCCGGCCATGTTAGCCGTAGAACTGATGACCGTTGGGGTAGACGTGTTCTTGAGTGGAGACCGCGATGGGTTAACGTAAGGTAGGACGCCCTCAGGCTAGGTGGAGCGATGATCTTCGCAGATGATCTTGACAGTTGCCGAAAATCGAACCAAATGTCATGCGATTGGGGAGGCCTATTTCGAACAGTGGACTTCTGTATACTGAAGATGATACCAAAACAGGTAAAATTGTTTGTTAGGTTGTAAGAGGTGATCTCTATAAGTTATGAAGGTATCTTATCTTATGGAGGGGTCGAGAAATAACTCGGACACTTCGACCCATTGGGATCTATTGTGGTCCCCTAGATAACCTACTCCGCCCAAATCCCGTTGAAAACTCTCTTCGTGGGTTTTGAAACGAGACTAGGAGATATGAGACTATAGTCTTCCAGTTTTGGATATCCAACCCCTAGGAGACTCATTCAGTTACCAGCCAGTGCTCTATGCGTTCCGTATGTTCCCCACACAACCTGCACATGGGTGTCGCGGTTAGACCCATCTTCATGAGCATGACGTTGGTTCCAAAGTGCCCAGTAACGGCCCCAGTTATGAAGGTATAATGTTTTGCCATTAGGTCATTATTACCTTATCCCGAAAAAAACGGTTCCTTGTGGATTATAGTCTTGGATGAATGCCCATTTTGTAAGGGAACTTGGGCCCCTTTGAAAAAAAGGTTGTATCTTGATGAATTTGGTTGTATATCCCTCAAAGTGTCAATTTCCAGACACAATAGAAATTACCATTGTTTTAATCCGATTCGGAAATATGGACAGTTGAGCTGATATTGTAGAAAAAATATGTTATATTCATAATTAGAAAACATTTTTTATTTATTTTTCGGGGTTTACGAGATTTAACAATGTTTCTGTTCTTGAAATGAACCCTTATTACAATGCAATAAGGAGCATACAAATGTCCCAGAGAAGGAACCTGATCTGTTGTTGTCTATACATATTATAAAGTAAAGGACACAGATGGAAAAAAACTCAAAATTACAATCCCCTTTTTGGATAATATTGAAATCGCAGACACGATACCTCATAAGGGGCCTGTGTATGGGCAATCTCCTTTAAATTGATAAAAACCGGTCAAGTGCGAGTCGGACTCGCGCTCGAAGGGTTCCGTACTCGGTAAATTGCGGTTTACGATTTATGACGTATTAAAAAAAAAACTACTGACTAGATCTCGTTCAAACCAATTTTCGGTGGCAGTTTACATGGTAATATACATCATATATTTTTTTTTTGTTTTATCATTCTCTTATTTTAGAAGTTACAGGGAGGGGGGGACACACATTTTACCACTTTGGAAGTGTCTCTCTTAATGCGGTTCACAGAATATATCTACTTACCAAGTTTCAACAGCATAGTTCTTATAGTTTCGGAAAAAAGTGGCTGTGACATACGGACGGACAGACAGACAGACAGACATGACGAATCTATAAGGGTTCCGTTATTTGCCATTTGGTTACGGAACCCTAAAAATGATGACACACAAACTACATGCAGATGAAATCACGAGCAGCAGCTATATCACAGATAAAATCTATCTACGTACGCCTAAGTACCGTAATCGAATATGCGTACTCTTTCGGTGAATTCGAGCGTGAAGTTATGTAGTAAAAACCTGTCCTATTGTCCGTCTGTACACCTACGCTCAGTATTGTGATCGATCATTGTGCTATTCTTCGCGGCAAACACGGTCGCGCATTTATTAGAAAGGATGTACATTACATCGAGCTATGTGACTCGGTGTTGTTAAAATCAAGACAAATTGTTTATTTGCTTTGAGGTAGGTTCCAACAGATGTTACAAATAGATTTAACGTACACTGTGTCATTACCTAAGAAGGTGTGCAAATATTTATATTATTGTTAATCTATTTAAATAATTATTAAAATAACATTAACAACTTGTTGGGGAGATGGATGCACGCGCACCTGCATGCCAGTTCGTCATCATTTATTAAGTGATTATTACATACATACATAAACTCACGCCTTTTTCCCATGGGGGTAGACAGAAACTACAGAACGCCACCTGCTACGATCCTTACATACTTCTTTTGCTTCACACACATTCATACATCTAGTCATACACACACGCCGGTTATGGGTACTGCGCACTTGGCCTTTCTGAAGAACATCACCTATAAGGTCTATTTATGTCCCTTGTGAACATACTTCCCAGATATACAAACTCGTTCACTTGCTCCACACTCTTATCATTTATTTTCACTTCACACTTCGATACATCGTCTTCTCTTTCAAAAACCATTACCTTAGTCTTGTTCACATTTATACTCATCCCTTTTATCTTAAAAGCTTCATTCATCACAGTCACCATGTCTTGCAACTGTTCTGCTGACGATGCAAGTAGAACTTGATCATCTGCATAGAGAAGGCATTTGACAGGCAACTCATTCATCCTCAATCCGCACTCATGCTCTTTCAAACCTATCAGACAACTATCCATGTACAAGTTGAACAACCACGGTGACGCTACACAGCCCTGTCTAACACCCCTTGAAATGGCAAACCAGTTTGTATACGCCCCATTAATCCTAACACAAGCACTGGAATCCCTATATAGAGATTTCAGTGCCCGTACCAAGCGCCGGTCCACACCGTACCCGGATAGCGTCGACCACAGTTCATCCCTCCACACACTGTCATAGGCCTTCTCCAAGTCCACGAAAGCACAGTAGACTTTTTTGTGCTTAGCCAGATGTTTTTCAGCTATGCTCCTCAAAGAGAAGATCTGATTCATACAGCCCATTCCCTCTCTAAATCCTGCTTGCACGTCCCATAATTGTTCATCCGTCACTTTTACCACTCTATTCATTAAAACTTTCGCATATAATTTGCCGACAACACTCAAAAGACTAATGCCGCGGTAGTTTTTACACTCCTGCTGTGAGCCTTTTCCCTTATATAGTGGTACGATTACAGCCTTGCACCAGTCATCCGGCACGCGGCCATATCTCCAACACATATTAAAGAGCCGGCACAACAGGCTTGCTACCACCCCGTCACCGCCCTTCAGCATTTCAGCAGATACTCGGTCATACCCTGCAGCTTTACCAATCTTCATCCCACTCAGTGCTTTTATAATCTCATCCATTCCTATTTCATTCTCATGCTTTTGCTCTTCGTCCGAGTTTGGGTTAAGTGATTATTGTTTTATTATTATAATTTAATGTTATTAAAAGAATTTTATCTTAAATTTATTTTTCATGCAGTGGTTTTGATGTGTTATATAATAATGTAATTAGTATATGAATTTCTAAGTATATTCTATGTATTTTGTAGTGCTTAATATGGGAAAAACTTGGAGGTTAAATAGTTCAGGAGCAGTGGTGGCCCCGATGTAACGGCCCCAACTTACGTGTCATGGGTTCGAACCCAGGCAGGCACATTAAACAGACATTTCCTAGAACCAAAAATTCGACGACATGTGACATCCACCAACCCGCACTGGGTCCGCGTGGTGGATTACGGCCCATTTCATCTCATAGAGAGAAGGTCTGTGTCCCAGCAGTGGGAATGTTAAAAAGCTGACGATGAGAGGTTGAATTGTCGATAAATTTATATTTCAAACAACGAATTTGCCCCTCTGTACACCCACACACAGTATTGTATTGTAATTCATCATTGCTATTCTTGTAATGGCATTCTGCGAGACACGAATACGACAAACTCGCTCGCGCATACTAAACAGTAGAAAGGAGAATATACGCGTGTGAGACTAACAGTATGTTAGACTAGATTTAGATTTACTAACTCGTTGGTGTAGTCGTCGTAAGAGTTACTACACTGAGCATATGAAGTCCTGGGTACAATTCACGGGTCCAGGTGTTATTTTCTTGGGCTTTACAGCCCGGAGTATGGATTTGTATCTTGAAACTGGATAAGTATAGTACATTACTGCAGGGGCCAGCAAAAGAGGCATTGATATACGAACGTGTAAATGTGGGCGCACACATACGTAAGTCCATCAATGCCTAGTTGTGGTCAAGGCTTCTATAGTAGGTACTTTTCTCAAATAATGAGCGGAAATAAAACTAAGTAGTACCCAGATTTCATTTTGTAAAATACTTTAATTTACTTTTAGAAATCAATGAACAACATTTTTTTTCCCGCGTTAAAGTGTCATTTGTTTTTTTTTTCAATAAGCCTTCTATTTGTAAGCCAGTTCAAAATTGAAATATAACCTTTGATAAGTTACCTCCTTGGTTGCCATGCTTCGGATAAAATATCGTTCCATTTTTAAATTACACGACAGATATGAGCTTACTAGAAATTTATTTTTAACCACGACGGATATAGATTTTCATACAACTTTTGCCGGCCGCTGGTCGCATGTATTTGGCCAGTATTGCAATTTCGATTTATCTCGAAGAAGGTTATCAATCAAAATTCTAGGGTTCTAGTGCTTCTAAAGATAATGTATCATCAAAAAGGAAAACATAGGGGCACAGTATATATCTTTCGTTTTCAGTTTATGGAATGTCTTTTAAATTGGTCTAATATTGGAGGAGGACATCGCTCGCGCTCTCTGCCCATATATCCTCTTAAGTTCGATTCCACCTGTACCGCATACACTCGCGGAGTGTGCCGAGCCGGCATTAAGTTTGGTAATACCTGTACTGTGCAAAAACTCGCAGACTATTCCGGGCCGCCATTAAGTTTGGTTTTATCTGTACAGTGTTGCTACTCGCGGAGTGTTCTGAGCCGCCATTAAGTTTGAATCAAACTGTACTAAAGCAAGCTTTGCCCAGTTAGATCTATGGAGGTCAGATTATAAAGTTAGAAGTGCTAAATATACCTAAGTAATAACTGAGAATCAAACTAAATGAATAAAAGGTAAAAAACTATCACGGATCTTGGGAAAAAATGATGCCCCAATACGTTTTTCCAATTTGTAAACACTAAAATGGTTTTTACGTGTTAAATATTCAAAATGGCGCCTAATATGGATCTTTAGTTTGTGATTTTGCAAGCTGATACAAGGACGGCTATAGTAGACCTCAATACTACGCTACGCGACGCGACGGTACTAAGAAACCAGTCTTGATTCACCCGACATTGTACTACTTACCATTTAAGCATATTTAAACTTTATCTTCATGAAAATAAGGATCATAACAACTGCAAATTGATTTGGTAAAATCATTGGAGTGACGTTAGTGGCAAGGTTATCGGAGTCTAGAATTAATGGAAATTGAACTTTGTTACATTGGACTAGAGGCTGTTGAAGACGTAAAAGTGACGTGGTTTTGTTACATCCGTATCAATTTGTTTGAGTGAAACCAGATGTTGGAGTTGCCAGGCTTGAGAAAGTTTGCCTTTTTCATGGGCAGTTAATTTTATTTTTCAGGCAATATAAAAATATAGATTTTGTTGGTAATTATGAAGTGAAAAAAAAAAAAATAAAAGTAAAAATAAAAAAAAAACCCTGTGCTTAATAGAAAATAATTTTCAATAAATTTAATTAAGAATAGTTTGAACAAAGGTATAAAGGTCCTCAAGGTGAAAGGATTATAGGATCTTGTTGTTATGGTGTTCAATAATAAAATACACATAGTTAACCTTATCACATAGTTTCTCTGCCAGAATTAATATTAAACGCTTTTTTAATGACCACTTTTAATCCACATCATTTAATAAAAAAAAAAAAATTAAGGGCAACAGTTTTTTTTTTGTAATGTATTTTATAAAATTATTGTTATGATAAGCTTAACTAGCTATCGCTTAGAGCCACAGCCGAGTTGACCTCATTTTCTTCTTACTTTTCTTTCATCACTCCAAATATTTCTGCGCTGATTCTTAACATCCAACTCCAAGACATTCTCATCACCATAATCTTCAAGGTCTACCACAGACCCCCACAATTCCTGTAAAAAGAAATACTTTAAATAACTTCCAAATGAAAACTAAAACACTTTTTGACCTAACCGAATTAAAGTTCCATCCACTATTTATTATCTGTGCTCCAAGCAAATATCAATTTTAGAACGGCCACACTGAGCACAGCGACATTGTTGTTAGTCTGTGACGTTAACCGACGACGTCGTAACAACTTGTATTGCGTTGACCCGTATTCTTAATAATAAAAACAAACTTTTACGTGTATTTTGCAAAGAAATTATGTGATGTGCTACAAAATGATTGATTATGTGATGTAGTGAACTGTTTTAGTGTTAGTTTTAAGGTTTTTGGCAGCTAAAAGTGTGCTATTCGTTCATTTCATTGGAATTGCTACGTTTGTTCAAGGCGTTAAGGTTTGTTCTTCACTTGTGTTTGTTTTGTTGAGTTAATTCTTTTTTCTGACAAAAGTTTTTAGTTTGAAAACTCGTTTGGTTATTAATTATTAACCTTTTTGCTGACTGTTTCTTGGAAAAACGTTTACGACTGAGATGCTAAATATATTTTTGTACATTAAAATCATACTTTCTTTTCATAGATCGACGCAGTATCTTATTTCGCAAGTCTTTTAAGATATGCTAGGTAGGTACGTACTTCTTCTCAAAGATGGTATACCAAGAACGCTAAAATTAAATTGTTTACTCTGAATAGTGACTCAGGAGGCAAGGCAAATTCTTGCGTTCTGATTGGTTGTTTTTATTCTCATCTCATGCATTTTTATGACGGGATAAAAATGCTTAGACTGGTGGTGCGTATTTTTAGACCGAATCTATTATATAATAGACCACCTATTTTCTAGATTCTAGCCGTGGTTACAGCCACTCAGCCAACATTCCTGTCGGCCAATTAATCATAATTATTTATAATTGATAGAAAGAATCCTTTTTGGTCTCGCACGGAAACCCGTTGTTTTATTATTTGTTTACCAATGTTTGTTTTTATTTCCTTAGACTCAATGTTATGTGTGTTAGTGACATATTTTTGTATGTATCTACTGTGACCATAATTGGTAAAGATTTTTTTTTCCTCGTATCGGCACAAAAAATAAGGTACTGGTAGATTTAAACTTAATGGCGGCTCTGAAGACATATCACTGAGCAGTGACTCGTATTAGAGTTCTTATTAAGTTTGAATCTACCTATACTAAAGTTTCGCTTCTTTATACATTTTATTGTACATATTTAATTAGCCTTTGGCATGTCGATTCGTACGCATCGCGACTTCGCGAGTAGACAGACAATCGCGCTCACGTCACGCAATGCGCACGCGCAGTAAACAATTAAACATTCTATTGTGCTCACAAATTATTATGATCATGATCATCCATCCGTCCAGCCTTCTCCCAAATGTGTTGTGGTCGGCTTCCAGTCTATAATCTGATCTGGCAACACTGCTCCCGCGCCTCTCAAATTTTATTTTGTGCTGGCAATTGTTTTTCGCCTTTGGCTTTTTGGACCCTCTTGTCATCTGGCGCCTAAAGCGACCGCTCCTGTCGCTCTAGACTAGGGCTGGCGCTGTAAAACAATATTGTTGAACCTGTAAACGAGGTACAAAAATTCCTTCTTGTTGGCAATTTAGTTGACCATAGCTTTTTCATTGTGGCGGCAATTTCATTGTGCTATACATTGCCGGGCGGTCCAGCAAGATTTTGAAACTGGATTGCCGTGCAATTTTGTTCGTACACGCGGAGCAAATGAGCAATTATTGAGGCTAGATCTCAGTAGTTAATGACGATTTTTACGTATAATTCTTCGGTCGTTATGTGAAACTTCGCGGCAATTTAGGCCCATGCATATCTTTACACGCACTAGCTTCTACATCCCATAATTCAGGACGTACATGGATTTCGTTGATGAAGTTCAAAATCTTTTCGTTTGACCACTTGGCCATGACGAACAGAATAAAATCAACAACGGGTGAATAACAACTTCACTAATTAGGCAGCGACAGGACGAGGCGGGGGGAGGCAAGCGAGGGAAAAGAGATGCACCTATACATCAGAGCAAAGACGATATACGGCGATATTGCAGTAAAGTCAAACAATCTAGCCGGCTAGACATTGAATACGACTAAGAAATATGACTACTATGCAATATCGCCGGGCTACACTGCAAGATTGCAGCAATTGTTGCACTGTGTTGAGCGATATAATTGGCAACTTCGAGGCTATACTATTGCCGCAAAAAATTGTGAAAAAACTAGCCCGTTTACAGGCACCTTTAAAATACGCAGCGTTGGAAGTCGATGGACCTGATTAGGGCCCCAGGACTTCCTAGGATACGAGTAATTACTGAGGCTCTGCACAATGTATTCTATCAGCGATGGCGATGTTCGAAATGCCAAAATGTAAGGTATTGATCACGTGACATTCCGATAGCGCTTGACATTTCCATACATTTTTGACATTGTCCATTGTTATCGCGACGCTTTCGTTGATACAATGTCACTTGTGAGCCTCAGGTTCAGTCGATATGGCAACGCTTAGGGAAGGTCTAATGTCCAGCCGTGGACGTCTTTCGGCTGACATGATGACGACGAACGGGTTTGCCATACCTCTTACACAGATAATATAATACTCCTCATCCCATACAAAGAAACCGTGCCGACGTAACAAGCGTTTTTCGTCTGATTAAACTGTTTTTTTTTGTACAACGATCTCGTTCGGTTCCGTTCCACGGCGATAGATAGATGGTGTTAGCAGCGACTAGCAAGTAAAACGGTTTACTCGGTTCGTGAATATTTTTTTCTATATACACAGTGACGGTTTGTTTGATAGTAGTTTTGGCAAGTTTTTACCCGACTGCTGGAGGAGGGTAATTACAGTTTCATTACATCAACATCATCATCTGCCTAGCCTTTTCCCAGCTATGTTGGGGTCGGCTTCCAGTCTTACCGGATTCAGCGGAGTACAAGTGTTTTACATGGAGCGACTGCCTATCTGACCTCCACAACCCAGTAACTGGGTAACACGGTACCCCTTGGCAAGACTGGTGTCCGATCTCAAGCTTCTGACTATTCGTAACGACTGCCAAAGATCTTCAAATGACAGCCGGGACCAACGGCTTAACGTGCTTTCCGAGGCAGGGAGGAAACTGGGTATGTTGAAATGGTCACCCATCCACGGACCGACCTCGTCAAGCGTTGCTTAACCTTAAAGATCGACCCGTGCGGCTGTTATTATTTAGCCACGAGCACGAGTTTCATTACATCAACATGTGTTTCAATATAAATTTAAACAACAGAGTTAAATGCCTCAGCAATTTAAAACCGTGCCATCTATTGGCATCAATTTTAAATGATCCGTATAAATAATCTTTGAAATGCAAATTAAGAGCCCAATATTCCATAACTTTGTGCTAAGTAGAGTTGAACTCTACAGTTGATTAAACAAGAACACACAATATTTTTGTTCAAATCGAGAAAATGTTTGTTTACACACAATTCAATAAGAAATATGCGCATATGGCGCCATCTAGTGGTATTTATTTGAACCAATTTTTTTTTCTTAGCGCTGGGACCCCGTGCCTCTAGACTGTATTCAATGCCTGTTATCAATTACCTTGTGGCTTCCAAATCGACCAGTCTTATCGCTTGGTAAGATGTTTCCAGAAACTAGGTTATTGGGGTCAGTTAGGCAATCGTTCCATGAAAATTTCGGTACTCAGCTGCATCCGGTTAGACTGGAAGCTGACTTGATAGTATACAAATATTTTATTTTTAAACTAGCTTTTTTGTATTCTTCTCAGCAAACCCTTTCATTTGATACCCATATCATGTCAGTGCACCAAAAATAACTAGTCCGCCATCTTGTGCCGTCCGCCATATTGGATTTAGAATGACGACACTTAGCTTACCATGCATTGTCATCCAAACTGAACATATATGCAATATTGCATCTTAATCGGTGGAGGATAACTGCTTTAAAATTCAGTGGCAAGATTTGATCCGAACACGCTTACATAGGTACATACAACATACATTGTGCAACAAAATTGGTGTTTCTAATAATAAAATAAAAACTGTGTGGCAAGTAATTAATAGAGAAACCGGAAAGACACAACTACGCGATCAGAATGAGTTGTCATTGAAAATAACGAATCAAACCATTTCTGATAAGCAAGAAGTCGCTGAGACATTAGAAAATTTCTTTACCAACATTCCGTTAGAGGTTACGAAGTCTCTTCCCTCCTCATCTAAATTAGCTGAAGCTCTTCTTAAGGAAAACTTTACTAAAGACTTACCAACCTTTAGATTTAAACCAATATGTATTGATACAATTAAAAACACGTTCAAAAGTCTCAATAAAAAAAATACTGAAGACTTATGGGGGATATCCGTTAGGGTTCTTGGAGAGATTATTGACTCAATTGCTCCTGTCCTAACAGGCATATTCAATCAATGTTTGGACAGCGGCACGTTTCCTGACTTAATGAAACACAGTAAAGTAGTACCAATTTTCAAATCAGGTTGTAAGAGTGATCCCTCTAATTATAGACCTATATCCGTGCTTCCAGCATTGAGTAAAATCTATGAAAAAATCATGCTGGATCAGATGTTGTCTCACTTCAATTCAAATGGGATCCTGCATAGTCAGCAGTTTGGTTTCACGAAAGGTAGGTCGACAACGGACGCGGGAGTAAAACTCATCAGTCACATCTTGGAATCTTGGGAGAAGTCCCAGGATGCCATTGGCATTTTCTGTGATCTCTCAAAAGCGTTCGACTGCGTCGACCATAACACACTGATCTGTAAATTACACCACTACGGAATTCGAGGACAAGCTGCTGATCTTGTGCTTTCCTATTTATCAAACAGACAGCAAAAAGTAAATGTTAATGGGGCGACGTCCTCCGGGTCTCTAGTCAAGATGGGCGTGCCTCAAGGTTCAATTCTCGGCCCATTCCTCTTCCTTGTTTACATTAATGACCTCCCTTTTATGATGGCCAAATTATCGGATATAATTCTATTTGCTGATGATACTTCGTTAATTTTTAAAATAGATAGGAAAGATACGGATGTCTTACAGGTCAACGAAAGTCTAATTATTCTCTCAAAATGGTTCGCAGCTAATAATCTTTTACTGAATGCGAAGAAAACTAAATGTCTTAAGTTCTCTTTACCAAATGTACCACAACGTGACCTAAATTTAAATCTTGACGGCAAAAAACTTGAAGTTGTAGCTGAAACTGTATTCTTAGGGATTACTATCGACTCAAAACTGCAGTGGGGTGCGCACATTAGAACTCTTTCGGGTAGGTTAAGTTCAGCTGCATATGCAGTAAGGAAAATAAGGCAGTTAACCGATGTAGCCACAGCTAGGCTGGTATACTATGCTTATTTCCACAGTATTATGTCTTATGGCATTCTACTGTGGGGATCAGCAGCAGACGTTGACTCAATTTTCATATTACAAAAGAGGGCAATCCGCGCGATCTATAAAATGGGTCCTCGCGAGACCCTCAGAGAAAAATTTAAAGAGATCGATATACTGACTCTACCTTCACTTTATATTTTAGAATGTATTTTGTATGTCCGCAAAAATCGAGGGCTTTTCAAAACTAGAAGCGACTTCCATAATTTAAATACACGCAGTAAACATGAAATTGTATTACCTAAATTCAGATTAACGAAAACTAGCAAGTCTTTTCTTATAAACAGTATACGCTTTTATAACAAGTTGCCAAAGTCAGTTATAGAACTGACCGATGGAAAGTTCAAAAATCACATCAAACGTGTCCTTATTAAAAAAGCATATTATAAAATCAAGGACTACGTTGAAGATAAAAATATTTGGTTTTAGCTCCTTCTGCACATGCGGCTTCCCTGGTAACTCATAAACGGCACAAATATGTGGATGTCTCTAACTATTCTCAATCTAATTTTTCTTCATTTAATAAGAATTTTACACTGGTTTTCAATTATCTTTATAGCCCTTTGCTAAGAATAGTTACAGCACTGATAACAACATTTGTGCCACATGTTAAATTTAGTTTGTATAGATTATTTTACCGATTGGTTTGTAAATGTGTGAACATTGTAGGCCTTCTAGATTTCTAGATTGTTAACATTTTATCTCGTTTTACTTTTTTAAATCTTTTGTTTATTTATTATATAATCATTTCTTGTTTTAGTTTCTTACGACTTATTATCGGGCCTGCGTTGTCCCCCCATCTAAGTACTGCTGTAACATGGAAATATTGTAAATCCAAACAATTTTTTAAAAGAGTAACCATGGAGTTTCTTGCCGGTTCTTCTCCATAGGAATCGACCAACCTGAACCGTGCACATTGTCGACGTTTTATAAGTGCCCATGTAGGCCTATGTGAAATAAAAATTATTGTTTTTTTTTTTGATTTTATTGCAAGTTAAATAAAAGCTTGTATAAAAAATACTAAATGAATGAATTTTACGATTTTTGACGTATTACTGCCATTTGACCTTTACAACACAATGACTGGGAAGTACCGATGTTCTGAGATGCTCGAGTATGAATCGACTGTATGTCAATTATAAAACGTGTGGGAGTACCGTAGGTGCATCTCTGCCTTTCCTTTCGGGGGATACAGGCGTGATGTTACGAGTATGTATGTAGACACCTCGATGGTCTTGGTGGGTGCACTCGTAAAGCCCCAATTTATTAATTACTAGCTGACCCCCGCGGCTTCGCTCCCATCAAAATTATAGCCCATGTTACTCGGGAATAATGTAGCTTTTCATAGGTGAAAGAAATTTTAAAATCGGTCTAGTGGTTTCGGAGCCTATTCGGTACAAACAAACAAACAAAAAATCTTTCCTCTTTATAATATTGGTATAGACTAGCTGACCCCAGCGGCTCCGCTCCCGTCAACTGGCGGTAGGTACTGAAGGTAGGTACTACCTACCCTTCTTACCTACCCTACCCACCTACCTACCTACCAATTTGTTAAACTAATTATTTGAATAAGAATTAATACTACAATACGAATGTAAACAACTTTTGTTTCGGCGATCTAATTAAAATTTAGAACATAAAAGCTGGTATTGTGACTTAACCATGATAGTTAGATATATTCTCTCGTAGACTTTTTTGTAGGTAATAATAGGTACTTTAATCATGTAGTACATTACTTTTATGTATCATCAATAGTTTTGAGAAAACAAAAAAAAAAGTAATGTATTTTATAGGCAAAATTTTGCTACTTACAAAATTTTGGTTTACATTATTGCAATTTTTATAAGGATCTCTAATTTTTTTGAAAATAATTTATAGTCATGTTACTCGAGAATAATGTTACTTTCCATGCGTGAAAGAATTTTTAAAATCAGTCGGGTAGTTTCGGAGCCTATTCGGTACAACCAAACAAAAAAATCTTTCTCCATATAATATTTGTATAGACTAGTTGATGACTTTGTCCTGTCCCGATACAAAATATTGTAGGATTGGCTACGACAAAATGTTTCTACTATCTATTTTGATTATGGTGGCGAAGCAGGTTTCTGCCTACACTCTTGGAAAAATGCGTGAGTCTATGTACCTTTGTCATCATCATCATCGAGATCAGTGGTGGCCCAGTGGTAACGACCGCGACTTACAATTCGCAGGTCGTGGGTTCGAACCCAGGCAGGCGCTTTACTTTGTGTAAATTTTTACATCACCACTGCTCTCAAAAACGGTGAAGGAAAACTGCGTGAGGAAACCGACATGTCTTACAACCAAAAATTCGAAGAGACATCCACTAACATGCACTGGGCCGCGTGGTGGATTACGGCCCATTCCGTCTCACAGAAAGAAGTTGCACGTACAACGGATCAAATGCGAGTCTAAGTGCGGGGTCCATCTATCCTATCCATCATCTTCTTGCCCATATCCCATCCCAAGATGCTTGTGGTCGGCGCAACTCGTTTTCTTCTTACACACCGTCCTGTCCCCCGTCAAGCCAACACTGACTCTCTTTTCTTTCATTTCATTCGCCACACAATGCATCCTTGTAATGTACGTTTATAAAGGTAATAATTAAACCGAGACGTCGGCATTGCTTGCAGAATTACTCATGCATTACAATTCGAAGTAATAAGAAAACGTCGCCACGCGCAAACTGAGAATATTTCCATAGAATCATAATAAGAACGTATTAACAAGTCTGATAACATCACACCTGTACCCAGAAGGAGTAAGCAAAAGTCCACTGCATCAAACAATATTTTAAACTATCTGCTGGCTACTCCCGGGATAAAAGTATCATATAATATTGTTTTTCAAAGTCCAATCTATCTCCATACCAAATTTTATCAAAATAGGTTCAGCGGTTTAGGCATGCGAACATAACAAACAGACTTAGAGTTTTTATCCCGGGATGTTCCATTGGGATGATATTCGATTCAGTGTTCCCGTCAGGGACGAGCCATCCGTCACCCGGGTTCACACATATAAGGGCAATCGGTGTCAGTGTAGTCTGGTACGCACACAACCCGATTCAGTGGCTTAGAAAGATCATCAAGTATGTTATTCTGTCATACAAGTTCTATCAACCTTTCTCTGTTTATGTTACACTTGCTCTTGCACAAAATGTCGTCTACGGAGATCGGATAGCACTGTCAGGGAGTCCGTGTGTTCCGGGACACTGATACGGCATCCTCCTGATACGGAGATGTGTGAACAAGTTCTTAAAAATCGTATTGTAGGCAATTTTTCTTACAGAAAATGTATGGACAGCGCTTTAACTTGGCCACCTTGTCGGCCCATACACCATCGTCTCGAAAAGGAGAAATTCACAAAACCGTCCCTAACAAAATTGCCGCCGAGTCACTAGTTTGCTCTGTGCGTTGTGCGATTACCAACGAGGCACTCGAAACAAAAATATCTTGTAATATCGCTTAGCGGTTGAAAGAGCGGCCTTGACTCGTTCGATTCTCAGAATCGACAGTAACGGATTGTACCTATACAGCCAATTACAAAATCAGACATCTTTACAAGTAGCGGGAAAAAATGCCTTGTCTATAAGATAATGATGAAGGAAAACATCGCGAGGAAACCGGTATGTTCCTTCGGCAATCGGGTAAACATGGTGCTAACGAGTGAAATTCTCTACCGGACTCGTGTGTTTCCTGAAAGCTACAACCTAGGGGTAAGAATAGGTTACTTCTAGACAAGCGTGCTTCACCGTCGACCACATCATCGCTTACCATCAGGTGAGATAGTGGTCAAACGCAAGCCAATCATACATTAAAAAAATAGGAAGACATTAGACATCCACCACCCCGCACTGTGACCCTGTGGTCCACTCCCTCTCACAGAGAGGAGGCCTGTGTCCCAGCAGTGGGAAAATTAGACCCTTTTGTCATACTTCCGAAAGAGGAGCTCGTGGCATCGATCGCCGAGGTTACACAATGCTTGCCAAGGTCGTTCTGAAGATGGGTACCTTGTAATAGAGACTGTTCCGTACCTCGGAAAGCCTGGGGTCCCGGCTGTCAATCGTAGATCTTTGAAAGTCGTTACGTGTAGTCAGAAGACAAGCAATCTGACACCAGTCTTCAGAGAGGTCAGATAGGCAGTTGCTCCATGTAAAACACTGGTACGCAGCTGAATCAGGTTAGAATAGAAGCCCACCACAATATAATTGGGAAGTGGCTAGGCGAGTCCAGAATCTAGAACATAGCTATGTTTAGAATACAAAGATGTATGGACGTTTTATCTTGAGGTCAATAGGCCATAACTGTATGCAGATTAGAGAAACAACAAATGTGTTAACGTCTTCGTATATTTGTAACCAAATCGTTAGTACTAGTAGGTTAAGGAAAACTATACGATAAATCCTTTTTTGGTCAGCACATTTGGGCTACGAAAACCGCGCTTATTGCTACGGAATAAGAGCGCAGTTAACTTTTTGTTTTTTTATTGATTGTCTGGCGCTTGACCACTATATCACCTGATGGTAAGCTATGATTTCCTACTTTTTATCCCGGCAAAGAAGCCTATCTGTTCCTGTGCCCGGGTGAAAAACTAGTATGAATGTTTGTTAATCAATCGCGCCTGAACGGCTGAACGTTGTATGAAACACACGGGTAGAGTAGACCATCATCTGGATTAGAACATCATTATCATCATTTCAGCCGAAAGACGTCCACTTCTGAACATTGGGAGGCGTCGCCACATTGACCGGTCCCGTGCGTCTCCCATCCAGCGAATGCAACCTTAACCAGGTCATCGGTCCACCCAGTGGGAGGCCAGGAGGCCTTCCAGCGTTTCTTCTTCCGGTACGCGGTCGCCACTCAAAGCTTTTTGGCCCCATCGATCATCCGCTCTTTGAGCAATGTGCCCTGCTCAATGCCACTTCAGTTTCGCAATTCTTCGAGCCACTGTGTGTAGCCAGTGAGAACATCTCACTTCACCCCCCAGTCCACTCATCAACCACCACCACCACCACTAGGGATTGCAATATCCGGCTTTCTGTGTTCTCGTCCGACTGAAATCCGGATTAGCCGGCTTTTCTTAATTCTTTATTGTACACCAAAAACAACATTACATACAGTGGATAATAAAGTACATGTACAAAGGCGAGCTTAACTCAATGTTGAGTTCTCTTACAGCAAACCCTAGGGAGACAGAGAAAGATGACATCATAGAGGGGAGGATCCAGTGTACAATTTTAAAATAACTTATGATGAATTAAAAAAAAAAAACTTAAATAAATACATATTTTTATATAAATACTAATTATTATGTCATTGCGCTAGGAAATGATCTTTAATCTTCCTCTTGAAGACCTCCAGAGAAGGGCTGTCGCGTAGGGAGTGTGGGAGAGAGTTCCAGAGACGCACTGCAGTAGCAGAGAAAGAGCCATCATAGCGGCTGGAAGTTGGCTAGAAGCTTTTTCGAATTTTGGTTGTTTTAAGTTGATTTGATAAAACTAAAAAAAAAATAGAACTAATTATTTAAAATCTGCATATTTTATTCGCTCAATCACGACGCACGACCGAATAAAAGAATGTTCACCGTCGACCACATCGTCAAAAACCATCAGATGAGATAGTGGTCAAGCGCAAGCCTATAGACAATAAAAAACTGGCCAAGTGCGAATCCGACTCGCGCAAGAAGGGTCCGTACCACTATCGCAAAAAACGGTCGTGGAGTATTAGTAATAGGGTCCTTACCCTTTGGGTACGGAAACATAAAAGAAAAAAAAAAACAACTAAAATAATCAACAAAACTTTGGGCATCAGTCATTTAGCCCGTTATAAATTTACACAATCATAACATAAACTGTACTTAAACTTTAGATAATTAAGGAAACATAACATAAACTTACGATAACTAAGCCACCACCACCAGACCCACTCCAGACCACACCAACACCACCAGTCCTCTCATTAACGCCAGTGTCAGACTTACACTGAGCAAGCGTGGTGATCAATGCTCATCCTTCCAGTACGAGCCAGTCTGTCTAGCCTCTTTCACGGGGAGATAGCGCAGTTATGTGGGACTCTAACCCACTAAAACTCCACGGTGTCCTCGTTGAGATAGCGCAGTTATGTGGGACTCTAACCCACTAAAACTCCACGGTGTCCTCCTGTGCCGCTTATGGCGGGAACACGGGAACGCGTTAGCATACATCCGCGAACCCGCCGCGGCTGTCCGTCTCCGGACCCTCCTCTGGGGTTAACCCCCCATCACCGGCGCACCAGAACACACTGTACGCCGTGACCACCCCGGGGACCAAACCAGCACATGGGCGCCAGACGACCCCGTGTATGGCACCCTTGGTCCCCCTGTGACGGGTCAGGACAGTGGCCCCGCCACCTACCACTTTTCGGCCGCAGGGGATAGGGAGAGCGGCCAACGCTATACCGACACTCCTCCTCCCCTGCGGCCCCACCGCGTCCGCCATCAGACGGTGGCGACCCCGTGCAGGCCGCGGAGGGTAGGGCGAGCGGCGCACCGTAATACCGACACTCCTCTCCCGCCGCGGCCTCCAACCCTCAGACGCGATGCCTTCCATACCACATCGCGGCCCGCCTCAGTTGCGATGTCGCCTAGGCAACAACGCAACCTACATGTTGGCCGCTACGTCGTCGGCTTATCGCCAAAAGCCCTGACGAGCGGCCCCTCCTCGGGTTCCTCTTCGCTTCACCGTGGTTGTCCAAGCCACGGCTACTGAGCCCCCCCGCCTCGACAATGCGGGAACCCTCCGGGGGGGAAGACGATACCCCTGTGGCAAGGTAGATTGCCAGGCTTCTATATCTGTAACGACTGTCAAAGATAAATTACAGCCCAGATAGACGATAAGTGCAGACTTGGCAGGCGGTGGTGGGTGGCCAGAGGAGGAGAGGAGAGTTTGGAGGAGAGGAGTTGTTTTTGTTACTTGGCGCTAAGAAAGGCCGTTGACCATGGCTCTGAAGCGAGCCGTTTGAGTTTCCCATCGTGGTGCTTGATCTGCAAGGATTGGTCAGCTAGACTCTGCGTTACCGAGTGCTAGCTGTCCAAGGTGCGCCGGGCGTTTGGAATCGCAGTGCGATTTATGTTAACGCCACTTGGGAGGCTCCTTTCATGCACCCCAATGTGAGTGCGGTGCCCTTATGCAGAATATGGCACAAATGCTGGAGTACCCCAAGTGCCCACACACTTGCACTTTGGAGGACTTATAAGGAACGCCACTAACGCTGCTATTGGCGTGGCTGCCTTTTGGTCCCAAAATATCTAAAGAATTTGCCGTCGACTTGAAAATAAGAAGAAGAAGCCCAGATAGAGACAGCTTAACGTGCTTTTCGAGGCACTTGGTATGTCATGGTTGATCACCGGTCAACCGTCAACTGACTCACCTCGCAAGCTATGCAATGCATGCATGCGTTTTCTTGTCTGACCGTATTCAATCTCAGTTGTCATTTGAACCTTGTAATCCTGGATGATCTAATCTTCGGTATTACTATTTACCCAGGGTTAAAAGGTTAGATGACAGTTTCTCTGCCAGTCAGTCATCAAACCACATATATATGCAGAACTCATTAATATTTAAGAAAGAAAAAAATATAAAGTGTCAAAAAATGTTTTTAAGGGGGGTTCCCATTCAGCTAAAGGGGGGCGTGATGCTATTGAACTATGAACTTGAAATTTGGTGATAATGTTAATTATTTTATTATTACGTATATTTTACTAACAAATACCAATATATTGCTAAATCACAATTTGTCTTTGAAATTCCCTCATTTTTCCTATTACAACCAACTTAACTTTGCGGTTTGGTACGGAACCTGAATGTGCGAAGTCCAACACGCACTTGGCCGGTTTTTTATTGTTTATAGCAGCGACCCCACAACCCCTGGCATTACTGTGTGGTCGCTGGTTTACAGGCTCGCGTTTGACCACTATCTCACCTGATGGTAAGCATGATGTGGTCCACGGTGAAGCACGTTTGCCTAGAAGTAACATTGACTTAAATACCCGCAGGTTGTAGCTTTCAGGAAATTCAGACTGGCAGGTAATTCTACTCCCTCCTTATGTTATGTTAAGATCGATTTAAATAATTCTATTCTAGGTATTTACACGATGACTAACGGTTTAAAAAAATATAACGGAATTCCTATCAGGAATTATATTCACATAAATTGAGAATAATTTGAAAGTGTAATGTTTGCAACGGAGCTCATTTTGATTCCCTCTACCAATACGTCATGCATGACTTTTTCTATGCGTCATGTTCATGACATTTAAAAGCCACTGATCACGGATTGGAAGCGACTAGAGATGACTTTACTAGAGACATATTATGTATAGACCTGCACCCTGGCGCATATTCACAATGGCACCTAAAATCTAAATATTTTTAATTCAACTCAACCTTGTAGTACTTTTGAATTGTCAAACAAAATATGAATCTAGTTGCACATTCGCAAGCGTCAGTAGGTCTCTATGGAGAAGAATGTGCCAGAAACCCCATGGACACCCTTTTACATCAGTATTTATCACAATTATTTGGTTACATCATTCTTGTTAAAGGAAAAATACATATGTGAGAACGATCCTAAAAAACGTGCACGTAAAAAAAAAGCGTCCCTCAGTAAAACAAACAATTCAAACATCTAAAAAGTACGTAATTAAAAGCAGGCTGAAGCAGTTAAGTTACGACCAATCCCAACTGATGGTGCCCATTCCCGAACATGACGCATGGATTGGCACCACTCAGCTCAACCATCATGAAGGGAACCGAATGATCCAATACATGTGCCACCATCAGAGAGACATTAGAGAGAGCATGACACACTCTACTGCTAGGACACAAGGGCACCTAGCGGTGCTCTACAAGTTATGCATTCTAAAAATAATACCAGTCTGTAACTGTCCCACTGCAGGACAAAGGCCTCTTCTCATACAGAGAAGGCATATTAATCACCACGCTTGCTTAAGGCGGGTTGGCGATTTCAAACTATTTTCTTTATGGGTAGTATGTCCACCATGTACCGATGGCGCATCACCGTACGTCTTGTAGTCCGATGATGGAACGAACTAACGATAAATCCAGGTTTCCTCACGATGTTTTCCTTCATCATTGCTAACGATGTCTAAGATAAACTTAGAAAGTACATGTGACTCTTTCAATTCATCTTATGATACTTAACCGGATCTAAACCCACGACCTCCAAGCACGAGAGGTCTCAGCCACTGAGCCACCACGACAGTCGATTCTTGGGTAATTAAAGTAGGTAAAATGATTCGTATCGTAATTCCCCGCAAACGGAGGTCATATGTAAACTTTTACATATATGTAGACATGTATTTGACCTTTTTATTCAATATTTATTTTGGGTTTTTCATTACCTACCTTTACCAATATTTTTACCGACTTCAATAAAAAGAGGTTATCAATTTGACACGTATTGTATATGTGTAATATTGTTGGAATTGCACAATATTCACATATATTCGGTACTCTGTATGGGCTACTAAACATGTGTGCCAAATTCATAATTTTATGTATGTTTGTTTGTATGTACCTATGTATGTTTTTTCATGCAATTCGCCGAAACTTCTTATCGGATCGTGATTATTATTTTTAGGGTTCCGTACCCAAAGGGTAAAAACGGGAAACTATTCCTAACTAGTCCGTCTGTCTGTCTGTCTATCTGTCACCAGACTGTATCTCATGAACCGTGATAGCTAGACAGTTGAAATGTTGGTGATATACATCACAGGTGATGTATATCTGTTGCCGCTACAACAACAAATACTAAAAACAAAATAAAATTAAATCACGTTTGTTGTATGGGAGCCCCCATACAACAAACGTGATTTTTTTGCCGTTTTTAACGAAAATGGTACGGAACCCTTCGTGCGCGAGTCCGACTCGCACTTGGCCGGTTTTATTTTATTGGATGAACTATCTCTCAACATAGGGAACAGTATAAGTTTCATCAACATCGGTTAAGCCGTAGTAACGGATTAAAAATATTCCATGTCCTAATCCAGGACGTGGTCTACCCGTGTTTCAAGTCACATCCACATCCGTTTACCATAATTTAGTTTGAGAATCTTTTTCTTGTTTTTGAAATAATACTCGGTTCAGTGGTCGCAACTGTCGCAAGCGAGACAACCGAGTGGTCCTGTGTTTGATTCCCAGGTCGGCTAAAGTTTTAGTCTAAAAAAGCGCTTAAAGTCTCCGCCAGATAACAAAAGAATAGCCATTGATCCGACTTGTCCATTTAAAAACAAAAATTATTATTAAGATTACATGCTACTTTTATTCGGAAAAGTAGCTTGTTATGGAGAAGAACGGACAAGAAAATCCACATTCCACACTAATCTAAGCTTAAAAAACCCCTTACATTTTTGCATTACGATCGTGGCCATCGCTGTTAGCATGACAGTTCGTCTCTAGAGCCATCATCATCATCAGCCTATTAATGTTCCCACTGCTGGGACACAGGCCTCTTCTCTGTAAGAAGGAATATGCCACGCGGGTCCAGTGCTGGTTGGTGGATGTCACATGTCCAAGAATTTTTGGTTCTAGGACATGCTGGTTTCCTCACGATTATCTCTATAGCCTTTGAACATTTTTAATTACTTAGTAGAGTTAGAAGAGGTTTCCGTCAGATGAAAGATCATACATACTCGTATATCATACAATTTGCCTGCCTTTGCCCAACTATGTTGGGTCGGCTTCCAGTCTAACCGGATTCAGCTGAGTGCCAGTATTGTACATGGAGCGACTGCCTATCTGACCGCCACAACCCAGTAACTGGGTAACACGATAC
Source organism: Orthosia gothica (assembly GCA_949775005.1). Classification (NCBI taxonomy): domain Eukaryota; kingdom Metazoa; phylum Arthropoda; class Insecta; order Lepidoptera; family Noctuidae; genus Orthosia; species Orthosia gothica. Next base: position 63,340,449 of record OX459034.1, on the reverse strand, counting down.
CCCTTGGCTAGACTGGTGTCAGACTTCGAGTTTCTGACTATCCATGACGACTATTAAAGATCTTAGAAAGCTGGGACCAACGGCTTAACGGAGGCACGGAGTAGTCTCGGTATGTCAAGAATGGTCACTCATCCACGGACCGACCTCGGCAAGCATTGCTTTATCTCGAAGATGGACCTGAGCGGCTGCAGTTATTCAGCCACGAGTTCCTCCTCGTATAGAGCACTTGTACTCGTATATCATACATACTTAAATATTTAACGATGCGGCTCCTCTATCCTCCAAATCGATGAGCAATACTCAGGGCCGCCATGTGGCCGTGTTCTGTGAATCTGTCTTACCTACTACCATCGTCTGTTTATTAAAATAATAGCGTTTTAATAATAATAATAATTTATTTCAGAACATAATTCCATATAAAATGATTAGTACGGCTTAAAAACTATGTTAGTACCTTAAAACTACTTATTAACGAACATTAAACAAGACAGCACCAGAACTATGCACCTTATTCCAGTGCCGCACAATAGGACACTCTACCCTATCTGTAATAGTGTTTAATGAATGCTTGATAAAGACTACACGGTTCTTATAACAACAAGTAAAATTAAAAAAACCCCGACACATTTTTATTGCATGCTAATTTATTTTACAATCCATGTCCTCGAAAAGAGCGTTTTCCAAGCAGCCAAATTGTGCGGAAAGTGACACTTTTTCACTAGTGCTTGTTAGTTTTCTGTATATTTTTAATTTTAACTCCGTCGTCAGCCAGACGCATATTTTTTATTATTTCAGAAAAGTTTTACAAATTAGTTAAGTACAAATTTTTTTAAGTACAATAATTTCTTGCTTGGTTCAGATATTTTGTTATATTTCCTCGCACAATACCATAGTAAAATGTTGTATGCTACATGTACGTAAGATGATGCCCGATTTATTCACTTTTGGAAGTCGGTTGTATTTTTTTGTGAAAAGTTTTTTTATTTCACTTTTTATTGGTACATAATGGACAAGTTCTATAGTAAGGTACCTATAATGCCCAGTGATGCCAGAATAGATTACACGAATAACATGTTTCTTGAATATAACTAGTGGAATGAGAGCGTACCAGGGTGAACACATCTGGGTACCCGTTTAGAGCATACTGGCGTGATGGTATGTTATGAAATGGTGTAAACAATAAACAGACATGCGATTGCAGCAATCCCGAGAGATCTGCCGTCATTTATTGAAGAGTTCTGTTGTATATATATAAACTTCTTTCGATCAAAAAAAATAATTGCGAATCCGTTTATACATAACGGAGTTATGCCCGAACATACATAAAAATATATTATATACAAACATCTGAATTGAGAACCTCCTCCTTTTTGGGAAGTCGGTTAAAAAGATAATTTAATAAAGCTTATAATTATAATTACTTACACGAGATCTTCGTTTACTCGTACAGTATATTAAAAGCCTCTACCCGTAATAGAAAGTAATCTATTTCCAGTAAACTTGTAAAAAAACTGGTTTTTATGGATTTTTCCCAGGTAAAATACATTTTCCCAGCAAGATACGTAATAACTACTGCGTATGCTACGTAACTAAAGCGAATACATACACTAATATTCTTGAAGCTTTTTGAAGGTTATTTGAAGTAACATCCTCTACTCCACTCGACTTAGCCGCCATGACAAAGGGAAACGGGAAAATTCACAGTCCATACTAATATCATAAAAGTGTTCTATTTAGATGTGGTATGGAGATATGTAGTTTGAGAACCTGGGAAGGACATAGGATGAGTTTTTATCCCAGTAGGGTCTTCCCTTGGGATGATAAAACTCTCATTAAGCCGCGGGGAGTAGCTGTCTATTATGCGTCAAGCCATTTAGTTAAAAAACATCACTACGTCAAGTCATTCTCACTGAAAATGTCAATGTGTGTGTGTAAATTGTTGATACTTAATCGTGGCAGCAATTAAATCTAATCTAATACCTTTAAACAAGCAATTCTTTTTTATAAATATAATCTGAATCTCAGAAACGGCTCCAACGATTTTCATGAAATTTAGCATGACGGAGGTTTTTCGGGGGTGATAAATCGATCTAGCCACTAGCTTTAGAAAACGTCGTTTTCTCAATTTTCACCCGAGCAGGGCCTGCAGTCTCGACATAGCTAACGATCGTTACGCTATCTAACATTCGTTAACTCTTACCACAAAATAGTAAGTATACAGAAGGGCCACTCCCGCCGTTTGGAAAATTGACAGCTAAACTTGACAGATTCACTAGGGTTGTAGTGTTCGTGATATTAAATGGATATTTGATGCCCTGTCTACCCTCTAAGGCATGTAAGCATGATATGATGTATGTTTAGACGAATCTATGTATTTATGTTTGTAACTTGGGCAACCTACCCTTTTTTTTTAATTCGGAATCAATATAGTAGCAACCCTAGTGAATCTGTCAAGTTTAGCTGTCAATTTTCCAAACGGCGGGAGTGGCCCTTCTGTATACTTACTATTTTGTGGTAAGAGTTAACGAATGTTAGATAGCGTAACGATCGTTAGCTATGTCGAGACTGCAGGCCCAGATCTCGGTTGCCCAGGTACTGTAGGTTTAATTATACAAGAGGCCGATGACCTGGTTAAGGTTGCGGGAATGCGCTGGATGAGACGAGACGGACGGGACCGGTCGTGGTGACACCTGGGGGAGGCCTATGTTCAGCAGTAGATGTTGAAATGATGATGATGATGAAGAGCCATTTAAAGCAAAGGGCCATATTAATTTCCTCTGCTAGGTATCGCTGGTATCGCATCGCTTTCTCAAGAACTGGGAAAACCGAGGCTTATTATCTAATTGCGTAATTAATCTAGTGATAAATAGGTCACAATCGCAACTGAACCGAACAGATCCGCCATCACGCAACTATTTTGCGGATAAACCCTGGTGACTGTAACTTCACAGATAATTATGTTTTTGTAATATTGGCGAGGCTAGGAAATGTCTAGAAATGTGTCTAAAGCTTGGTCTCTAGATCAGAACGCACAACGCTGCGACATGCAGTGCCAGACACGTTATCCACCTGTGAGGTAAGGTGGATAACGTGTCTGGCACCGCATGTCGCAGCGTTGTGCGTTGTGCTCAATTTTAAAATAGGGAATATGCGTGAAAAAAAATGTATTTTGACCAGTTGAACGATAAAAATGCTAAAAGCGAACACTAATAGTGTAACAGAATTAAAATTGATCGAAAAACGAACGAGAAATAACAATTTAAAGAAATATATCAGACGTCAGATGGCACGTCGGACTTCTCTTTCTAATTCTTAACTTGTTCGTCTCTGATAAAGATTTAAACAATCCGTCATATTTGTTTACTATAGTTAAGTATTACATTTAACATTTAAAAACCGGCCAAGTGCGAGTCGGACTCGCGCACGAAGGGTTCCGTACTTGGTAAATTGCGGTTTACGATTTATGACGTATTAAAAAAAACTACTTACTAGATCTCGTTCAAACCAATTTTCGGTGGTAGTTTACATGGTAATGTACATCATATATTTTTTTTAGTTTTATCATTCTCTTATTTTAGAAGTTACAGGGCGGGGGACACATTTTACCACTTTGGAAGTGTCTCTCGCGCAAACTATTCAGTTTAGAAAAAAATGATATTAGAAACCTCAATATCATTTTTGAAGACCTATCCATAGATACCGTATGGGTACGTATGGGTTTGATGGAAAAATTATTAGTTTCAGTTTCAAGTATGGGGACCCCCAAAATTTATTGTTTTTTTTTCTATTTTTGAGTGAAAATCTTAATGCGGTTCACAGAATACATCTTTACCAAGTTTCAACAGCATAGTTCTTATAGTTTCGGAACAAACTGGCTGTGACATACGGACGGACAGACAGACAGACAGACAGGCAGTAAGGGTTCCGTTTTTTGCCATTTGGCTACGGAACCCTAAAAAGTACATGCATATTCATCATATCAGCCGAAAGACGTCCACTGCTGGACATAGGCCTCCCCCAAGCGTCGCCACATTGACCGGTCCCGTGCGTCTCGCAACCAGCGAATCCCCGCAACCTTCACATGCATATTATCTATTATCTTTACTGAAATATGTAAACCCTATTTATTGCGATTAACCAAATCTAAATCCAGACTGCTACTGAGAAATTTAAACTGCATTCGGGAGTTCTCGCGCCGTGATCGGTCATGTTCGGCGCGTTAAATTCTATCCAAGCGAGTATTCTTTTGCTAATATTGTTTTCTTAAATGAGAGGTTGTTATGTTGAATAAGTGAAAAAGTCGACGACTGCATCTATGTGAAACAAAGAAAAAAAATAGACTCAAAGGACCATAGTTGAGTTTCGGACGTAAAAACCAGTTTCACCCGGACACTACTCAGCAGTAGCGCTTGCCTATGGGTCGTTCCTTCTCACATAGAGGAGGCCCAGAAGAGAGAACGTTTTAAACTGATTATTCTTAATAATTATCTATTGATGATACATTTTTGATTAGGTACTAGGTAAATAAGAACATTGTTAAAAATAATAAAAACTGGGTGTTTCATCTCGAAACCTTTCTGACCACAAATAAAAAATATTAACCGATATAATTAGTTTTATAACGAAATCATATTTTTATTACGTATAGGGAAAACCAATGTTTTTAAGCGTTGTTGACGTGTGAAATGTCACGGTCTAATAACCGAATATGCTTCAGGGTCGCTTGTTAAACTGATCTCTCTTACATACAATACCAAAATACGAGAACGATTTAGGATTCGAAATTTTTACCCACACGCCTCTTTTGCAGGCAGAAAGTACAGAACGCCATCTACTACGATCCTTACATACTTCTTTTGCTTATATATTTTTAACGGACTTACCAAAAAGGAGGAGGTTCTATGTTCGACTTTATGTTCACCGATATCTCCGTCAATTGTGGACCGATTTTGAAAATATATTTTTTTTTGTTTGAAAGAGTCTTACGAAGAACTGACGAAGAACTTCGGAGATATACAACAGAACTCTTCAATAAACAACGGCAATCGCATGTCTGTAGATTATTCATACCGTTTCATAACATAACATCAATGCAAGTACGCTCTAAAGGGGTACACAGATGTGTACAGTTCACGTTGGTACACTCTCATTTCTCATGTTGTTATGTTCAGTTTCATGAGATTCGGGTAATCTATTCTGGCATTAAAGGTACCTTACTAAACTACTTGCCTATAACGAGTAGGTAGGTACAACTAAAAGTGAAAATAAACTTTTTACAAGTCGGTGTCTTTGGTGGGTACCAATTTATTGCGTTATGGACACCGACTTCCAAAAGTAAAGTTGTTTTTCACTTTGTAGTTTTCGTATTTGAAAGTCGGTAGTATTTTATTGTAACAAGTTTTTTAAAATGTTTATATGCCGTGGTGGCCCAGTGCCATGATTTTGCCTTTTTCATTCATTAAACGTAAGTTTTGCCGTAAAGCGTTTTATACAGTTAAAGATTGAGTTGTGGACAAAAAGGCTTGGGCTTGAGCTGCTCCCACTAATTATATTTTTTATTTTACTTTCTGCATACTGAATTTTGCTTTTTTTAATTTACTTGCAGTGACAAGAATATTTACTTAATAAGACAACGTTGTGGTTTAAAAGAAGATGTAGTGACTAAAATTGAAAAGGGTATGTTAAGATGGTTTGGCCATGTTGAGAGGATGAATGAAAGTCGACTTACGAAAGGTATTTACAAGGCAGACGTGAATGGAAACGCCGGGAGGGGACGCCCTAGAAAGACATACATAGACCTTATAGGTGATGTTCTTCAGAAAGGCCAAGTGCGCAGTACCCATAACCGGCGTGTGTGTATGACTAGATGTATGAATGTGTGTGAAGCAAAAGAAGTATGTAAGGATCGTAGCAGGTGGCGTTCTGTAGTTTCTGCCTACCCCCATGGGAAAAAGGCGTGAGTTTATGTATGTATGTATGTATGTATGTAAAGTATAATATATTATTTTATTTTAATTATTGTGAATGTGAAGACTATGTGGCTATGTGAATCATTCTTTTTTTTGTTTTTAATTTTAATTTATCTCAATTTAGGGAATAGTGCAAGTATCTCAAAATTGGTCCAGCAGTTTTCAGGATATGGACCATACAACCGAACTCCTTAGCGTCCAACAGCACGAACGTGAAAATTTAGTCATTATGGGTATTTTGTCAATCAGGTACCTTACTATAGGGCTTGGTCAATTTTAGTGACAGTGTGACCTAAAATCCATTTGGCAAAAAAAAAACTGTGTCAAAAGCAAAACGCTAAAAGTGCTAAATAACTTTCGTTTCGTAAGTCGGTGTCTTTGGTACCTCTTGTTTTTATAATTTTTCGACACCGACTTCCGAATTAACGGGGATACAGTATGGCCCGATATAGATAGATATGGCATCTAGTTAATAAATAAACCTAAATAAATTAATTGCGCTATTCTAGTTGCTCGTTGCTCATTTGTGTGTGTTATTGTCATAATAACATATTTAATTACAGGGTAATTATTTAAAACAGATCACAATAAATAAATACGTCTGCTGTGGGTAAAACCAAAGTTACTGATAAGACCTTGCCGGACACCCAGTGATAACAAGACATACAATGTACATAACATGCACACACAATTGACTAAAACTGTGGTTACAGGATTTTTGTTTTATAAAGATAGATAAAGCGTGAAACGAGCGTATCACCGGTAGTTTAAAAGTCGATATCAGAGAAAGTAACCGAAAGCCGACTCAAACGGTATGGTCAGTATGGTCACGTGATGCGAAGAGACGCGTGACATATTTTAGGGAAGATAGCATCGCAACTACCTGAACACGAGAGGTGGAGCAAGACCTCCACTAGCATGAGGAAACTCCTATTAGAGGAAGAACTGTCCGACCCGACAACCCAGTATAGGCTCTCCTAAAGTGGCATAGTGCTAGGAAGAAGAACAGGAGGATAAAAGACCAACGAGACCGTCGTTGGTCTAGTGGTCTTTCGATTCTCGGATAGGGCAAAATGTTATTGGGCTTTCTCTACGAAATTTCTCTAACTCCATGAAGAATAAAGGCATGAAGTTATTTAAATGTGGTGAGAAAGGCGTTTGACACGATTACCGTTCCCATCCTACTAGCAAACTCTCGCCATTGAGAGTTACAGTGATTAATGTATTATAATCCTTCTTACTAGACGATCTCAATCAATCCGTGTAGGTGTAGGTAAGTAATAAAAGCAATCATCTTCCAGTTACTCATGGAGTTCCACAAGGTGAAATACTAGGACCTACATTATATGGTTTGTAAACTACCAGTTTTTCCTGTGGCTTCGCTCCGTGTGCTAGCCTACAGAATCACGAATTTTAAGGCATAGAGAGAAACCTATCGCACACAGGAATAATGTAGCTTTCGATCGGTGAAAGATTGTGTTCGGATCAGTAATTCTTTGAAATTTTAAACCCACTATAATCGATTCAGAAAAAAAGAAAGAAAGAAAACCAGTTTATTTGGCACACACAGATACACACAATGTAGGTACAAATAAAAGGAAACGTAATTTAAAAAAACAATTACATACATAGTGTGCCCCGCGGTTACATTCACAGTCCGAAAGTAACAGAGTCAGGGCGAGTAGCACTATCCCATTTTCACACCCGAATCATCACGACATTGATTGGATCCGGGAGAGATCAAAAAGTGTTTATGTCCAGAAAAATGGTACTCGTGTCTGACATTAGATTATCATAAATTATGACGTGATTCGTCAATGTTTTGATGCTCTTACACTCAAGTCGTCCATATCACACGCAGACGCGGTCTAGCTGCTGACCAGAGCGGTAGTGTTCAGAGTGTAGTTGTTTTTGTAGTGTTTTATTTTATCTTGGAGTTTAATAGAAAATAAGTGTATTGTTTGCTAAAAGTGATATTTGAATTTTTGGAGTTCCTACGTAGCGACGTGTAGTTCTAATGTAAGTGGGTTTTAAATTGTTTTTAGTGATAAATAAATGTAAAATTGTGTAGGTTGTTGGTATCAAGCTAGTGTTCAGTAGATAAGACTAATTATAATATTGTTGTTTTGATTTCTGACCTCTCGTATTTGGTATAAAATTTGTGGTACCTAATTGTCAAAATAATATTTTTCTCTATTTAGGAAAGATCTCCCGCCTTTTTCTAACTACGTTCGATCGGCTTTCTGTCTAACCGGAAGCAGCGACATACTAGTATTTAACGGGGGGCGGATGTCATACTGAAAATCAACCACTGTAAAATTAATCTGTAAGAGCGGTTACGCACTGCATCCTGAACTTGGAACTCAAATCATGGACTTGGATCGGATGTAGTAACCGCCCTTAAGCCTTTTCCCATCTATAGTACACCACAATATAGTTGAGAAAAAAACCGACTCGCAAAGCAAAATACTAAAAAGTGAAAAAAACTTTTTAACAAAAATCAAACCGACTTCCAACACAAAACACTTTATAGCGAAAAATTACTTTATTTTCCGAAGTCGGTGTCGAATAACGGAAAACAATGGGTACAAAAGACACCGGCTTCGGTAAAGAAAGTTATATTTCGCTTTGTAGTGTTTTGTTTTGGAAGTCGGTTTGATTTTTTGTTATTTTTTTTTTATTTTCCTCTTTTTAGTTTTGGTAGGTACCTTTAATTAACATTTATAGCCAAAGTACATCTCATGACGATTCCAATAAGCCCAAACAGGACTAAGATACATTGTTATATTTCGGAATTCCAGTGGTCATTGTGGTCTTCTTCAACATTTCCACTTCATCAAATGATACATTACCAAAATCGCTATATGTATGCCTATAATATTTGAGGAGTAACCTCGATTTCTCTGGGATCCCATCATCAGATCCTGGTCTCCTTATCATTGTACCACCCTTGAGATATCTACTTTCCAACAACAGTTCATAATTGTTAATAACTTTCATAATAACCTGCCGCAGCGTATGTTTGTGGTCTACGGTGCTAAAGCCTTTTCGGAATCCGGCTTGTTCGGGAGGCTGGAAATCGTCAAACCTGCGCGCGAGACGATTCGTGATGACTCTTGAATTTTCTCTTGAGTTTTCATATATACTTCTTAGTGAAGAATTGCAATTGCCCGACTGTCAAATTAACAGTTTTTGGTCTGTTTGTTTTATCTAGTCATCTAAGTTATGTAAAATATATATTAAGGCTCGCCCCCCCATCAGATGGGACCTAAAAATTCCTGGGTCTGCCTAACTCGGCGGAGAATCGTGATATTTTCTATACTGATATTATAAAGGGGTAAAGTTTGATTTGTGAGATTGTAGGGGGTAATCTCTGGATCTACTGAACCGATTTTGAAAATTCTTTCACCAGTAAAAAGCTACATTATTCCTGAGTGACATAGACTTTTTTAATCCCAAAAAAGGGGCATATAGGATGGGCCACGCGATCTAAGCCGCGGGGAACAGCTAGTGTTTAATACATATCTGTCCACATGTGTTGTTCTGCTACGTTTTATCATTGCACATGGCTATAATTAAATATGTTATTATCTTTTATTATTGTTCATAATATGTGCACTTTATTGCAAATCAAAAGCACAGGACGGTACAGAAGGTCGACTTCATACAACGAGTGGAAACTGTGGCGAAGTAATAACAGCCGTACTGAGGCCTTAGACAAGTGACATTCTATCGTCAAAAGCGTAGCGATAGCGATTGTCAAAAAAGGCCAGAATTGTATGGTATTGACAAGCGATATCAAAAATCACGTGATCAATCCCTTCCATTTTGACTATCGTCTTCGCTGACATCGATAGACACTTGTCTCGAGCCTCTTCCGAGGCACGGACGAATCTCGGCATGTTAAGATGATCACCCATGCAACAAGGGTACTAAGTGATCTAGGCAAGCGTTGCTTAAAAACACGAAATACAAACACAATCTCAGCTTATAATAATAATGTTCACAGGCTTCCTTTCTGTGAGAGAGACGTATTCCAACACGCGGACACAGTGCGGGGTAGTGGATAACAAACTCTATTTAAAATAAACCGGTAAAGATATATAAAACATAATTTTCTTGCTCACAATTTTTCCTGTGAAAAACAAAAGCAGTATTTGGCATTCACAAAATTTCTTAGAAAAACACTACTTCCTTTGAAAAATAACAATACTAATTTATGCATTTTCCAAAACTTCTTTGGTATTTAACACCGGATGCAGTACGTAGCTGAATATTAATAAGTCAGATACAGTCAACGAATGAGGCGGGATGAAACGCTTGTTATTAAAAAAGTCATGAATATAAGTTCGGATGGATGGAGAGGGAGAGGAAGGCCAAAGAAAAGATGGATGGACTATGTGAGGAGTGATATGAAAGAAAAGAGAGTCAGTAATAGCGTGACAGGGGACAGGACGGTGTGGAAGAACAAAACGTGTTGTCCCGACCACAAGTAACATGGGCTAAGGGCAGGAAGATGATGATGATGAGATACAGTCAACAAAACTTCAGAAGTATTATTATTACAAGCTTTATATTAGTTTGCTTTCGAGTGTCCGGCAACTAGTAATCATTTTTCAAGCACTTCCTGGCATCCGATTAATCTGAAACTTGGAGTACTCATGTAACTTTGGAAATCAAGATGGAGCCGGCAGGTGGCCATAGCAACTCCTCAACTAGATAAGTTATTAGCACCATCGTGTTTGGGCTATGTTTGTATTGACAAGAAATATTATATTTCCTACTTTTCAGTCCATTAAAAAATGGTTTTTAAAAAGATTTTTACTTTAAGTTATTATTTTTATCACAAAGAGGTTGTTTGTACTCTGGAAGTACTGATTGGTTTTCAATATTCTTCCACTGGTACACTGTCTTTATGAGAGCAGTGGTGGCCCAGTGGTAACAGACGTTTTGTGCGTATGGCTGGTTGTCGGTTATTATACCCACCGGAAAACTTGCCTCATTCATTGGTGTGGTGGTGGATTCGTAAGCGCTACTGAGCAAGAGGTCCTGGGTCCGATTCCCGGTCAGGCAAAGTGTTATTTGGTTTTTGTTTCCGCATTTCTCAGTAGCAGTAGTTTTTTTATTTTTGGGATTTGATAATCATCCAATGACTTTTCCCGCTCTGGGTGAAGCGGGAGGGCGTGTCAGACTTTTACTGACTAAAACTCACCTGTGTTCCTTCAGTTGCTTGTGCCAGGGCCGCGGTAACTCTTTTTCAAATTTATCCGCGACCCTGACAGGTATCGGCCCTAGCGGACCCCAGCTTCTGCCTGCGTAAAAATTGGTACTAAAAAGTAAAAAAACTTGCCAAGTGCGAGTCGGACTCGCGCACGAAGGGTTCCGTACCATTATCGCAAAAAACGGCAAAAAAACACGTTAGTTGTATGGGAGCCCCACTTAATGTTGTAATAGCGGCAACAGAAATACATCATTTGTGAAAATTTCAACTGTCTAGCTATCACGGTTCATGAGATACAGCCTGGTGACAGACAGACGGACCGCGGAGTCTTAGTAATAGAGTCCGCTTTGGGTACGGAAACTTAAAAAACAAGCATTTATATTTGTCGGCATCTCTAAAGATTTCGTTCAGAGGAGAGCTATGGTTTAGAATGACTTTGACAGATGTCATCTTGACGTAACACTAAGTACTAGTTTTTGGCGCGAACAAGGGGAATTGAGACACATGAGATAAGAATACAAGAAGAACGAATAAGAATATGGCAGGTTGGATTGAGTTGTGAATTCGTGATAAAACCTAAGGAGAAATATAGTGAGAGTTACTGATTGTTCGTGTAGATCAAACTACGTGCGTAGTGGAATGTCGTTTAAGTTATTCGCCAATACATAACGTGATTAGGTAGTTACATTGTGAGCCTACATACAAGCAAACAAGTTGGTTTGTTTAATATCTAGCCCGATTAGAACCCATACAAATAATGGCCTTTCCTGACATTTACACAGTCTGCCCTACAAATTTAAAAAATCACATGAGACGTTTACACGACAAACAAACGTGTGTGCAATTTACACACACCACACGGCACCGCCGGGACAGGTGAACGTAAATAAAAGCTTGTAAAATACATAGCTCTGCCAGCCCTTCCATCAGAGCTGCGCTAAGCCTGGTTTAAATACACGTAGGTAATTATGATACACACGAAGTCTTGCGAAAACACCCCGATTCAAACAGTAAAACGCTCGTAACTTTTGAACTGCTGAACAATATCTTGTGCCAAGACTGGTGTCAGATTTAATGATTTCTGACAACCCGTAAGGACTGTCAAAGATGTTCGAATGACTACCGGGACCAACGGCATAACGTGCTTCGCGAGGCACGGTGTTTTCTGACACAACAGTGAATGAATGAATTTAATATTTTACTAAACAGATAAATTACATATTTTAAAGCTTACAAACAAACTGAATATTAGCGACAACTAACCCTATTCTGATTAGCCTTATTTCCGTTTAAAATAAAATTAGTTAATACCAACTCATCATTCTGCAGTCTACCCCATCTGCTTTAAAATAAAGCTTACATTTGAATAAATACACAATATTTGGCTGTTTTATCACTATTTTTTTGGCTTATCACTTGGGTTTTTTGAACATCCACAATATTGAAAGAATTTTTATTTTAATATTATATTTGGGGTCAGGTCTTGATAAGATATATTTAGTTAATAACATCACACAGATTTTAAGTAGGTATTATTATTATTAATCCATTTATTTAAGGCGACAGGGCCCATATAAAATAACTTAAACCTAAACATACATAATCATGGTGTTAGTAACAGTACAAACTTATGTTAGTAGCACAATAACAAAAGATACAATTCGAAAATTTAAAATTCACATAGATTCAATCGTCATTGCTTCAGCATTCCAGCTGAAATACTGGAGCAACGATTCATATGAACCCAGTCCAGCCTGTCAGCAATCATGCCCAGGATCCTGTTGGAGCTCGCCAGCACCCTGCGCACCAAGGATGCATATCTTTTACGCATTAATGCATAAAAGCAATCAGAAGCGAGGCAGCCCCATCAGCACCCTGAAGGCATTATTATACTGAACGCGAAGGTCACTGTACGGTTTTTGCGGAAAATGAACCCACAGGCTACAGGTGTAAAACGAGGTACAGAAGGCCCTAAACAGAGTCTTCTTAACCCCCGCAGAAGCACGCGAAAACCTGCGGGAAATCATATTCGCTCTGACCGACAGCGCCCTCCGCTCTCTCTTAATGTCGTCATCGTCCATGAGGCTAGCGGCGGTATAAAGAACTAGCTCTAATTTAAGCAACGTTTGTCGAAAATCAGAAGAGCACTGGTAGGCCAGTGGTAATGGTTAATGGTTCGAACCCAGGCAGGCGCTTTTGTCTTAATAATTTCATCACCACTGCTCTCAAAACGGTGAAGGAAAACATCGTGAGAAAACTCCAAAATTCGAAAACGTGCGACAACCACCAACCCGCACTGAGCCCGCGCGGTGAATTAGGAGGCCTGTGTCCCAGCAGTGGTAACATCAAAAAGCTGATGGTGACGGGCAGTCAGCCAGAGAATCTGATACCAGTGTTGCCAAGGCGTATCGTGTTATTCAGTCCCTGTATTAATGAAGCCAGTGAGGCAGTCGCTCCATGTATACTACTAGCTGTTCCGAGCGGCTTCGTTCCCGAGGGCCACCCCACAGGACCCGTTTTTGGGATTAAAAAATAGCCTATGTCACTCAGGAATAATGTAGCTTTCTATTGGTGAAAGAATTTTTAAAATCGGTCCATTAGTTTCGGCGCCTATTCGGTAAATCAAACAAACAAAAACATCTTTTCTCTTTATAATATTGATGATGATATAGAATGGTACTCAACTGCATCCGGTTAGATTGGAAGCCGACCCCAACATAGTTGACATACATAAACTCACGCCTTTGTCCCATGCAGGTAAGCAGAAACTACAAAACGCCACATGTTACGATCCTTACATACTCCTGTTTTTGCTAGGCACACTATAATAAATTGACACATGTACCTAATAAATTTGCTAACTGAATAATAATTGCTCAATTTTGCATAGCGGTCACAAAAGATGATGTAGTATGTACGTAGCGAAAAAATACTATAAAATCTATGGGCTTTACATATTTCGAGCCATTAGTCACTTTGCAATAAATATCGCACGTTTAGTAGCCCGTCAAGAGTGACGAATTAAACACATAAGGCGTTCTTATCAGAGATAAGAAGAAATGTTGTATCCTTGCAAATAAAAGGAAGTCATGACTCGAGGGTGTTTGAATGGATTTTGATATTAAAATTCTCGGTAAAAAGATAAGCCAAAAATATTCGTAGTTATAATTCAAATTAAAAACATTGCATCCAGACTCATACAGGAGAGATACACCTACAGACTTAGTAAGGTATGATATAAAAGATGAGGGATTCAGTGATAGTGTGACGGGGGACAGGACGGTATGGAAGAAGAAAACCTTTTGCACCGACACCAAGTAACATGGGGCACCGACACCAAGTAACATGGGATAAGGGCACGAAGAAGAAGATTGGCTCCTCCCTGATCCCTTTCTTCCACTATCGTTTGTATGCTACAGTTTTTGTAGAATCGAATGTTTACTATTTAAATATTAAAAACCGGCCAAGTGCGAGTCGGACTCGCGCATGAAGGGTTCCGTACTTGGTAAATTGCGGTTTACGATTTATGACGTATTAAAAAAAACTACTTACTAGATCTCATTCAAACCAATTTTCGGTGGTAGTTTACATGGTAATGTACATCAAAATGGACTCAATTGTTGTCTGAATAAATTAAATTATTATTTATTATTATATTTTTTTTTAATTTTATCATTCTCTTATTTTAGAAGTTACAGGGGGGGGGGACACACATTTTCTCTCGCGCAAACTATTCAGTTTAGAAAAAAATGATATTAGAAACCTCAATATCATTTTTGAAGACCTATCCATAGATACCCCACACGTATGGGTTTGATGGAAAATAAATTTTAGTTTCAGTTTCAAGTATGGGGACCCCCAAAATTTATTGTTTTTTTTCTATTGTTGAGTGAAAATCTTAATGCGGTTCACAGAATACATCTACTTACCAAGTTTCAACAGCATAGTTCTTATAGTTTCGGAAAAAAGTGGCTGTGACATACGGACGGACAGACAGACAGACATGACGAATCTATAAGGGTTCCGTTTTTTGCCATTTGGCTACGGAACCCTAAAAAATTAAGAAGTTGTAAGCGTTTTAAAATTATGTAGTCAGAGACATTTTACAGCCGACATTGCAGCACCCATACGCACTTTACGTTTTGGGGACACTTTAATTGTGCGTTTAGCTAAGGACTGGCATTGCCTGCCGGAGTCTGTGTTTCCTGATAGCCTGGGAATCGAATTCATGCCACACATTAGACTAACAAGGCAGACTTACTTAATTTTAGGGCTCCGTTCTTCTTTATAACGGTAGATATGGCTGCTTTTCTCTTCAAAAACATCACACTCTGTTGAGAGAAAGTAAAAATATCTTGCTCCAGTCGTATTTAATTTTAGCTTCTTATTGCTTCTCGTATAAACATACCCAGCCGTTATTTAGTTGTTTATCTTGGCAAGAAGCGCCTGAAAGAAATAGATTCACTTTGATTTAATGTGCTTTGTGAATATGCGATCATTGTGGGTGTACACGACGAGATATCGAGGGGAATTCCCTGTCAGATACAATGTTTCCTAATCTAGACACACGGCAGTGAGTCACCAAACTTCGCGAACCAAAAGAGCGGGATACACAAACCATGTCGGTCCACTGCCGACCCACGATAACTTCAAATTTTTTAGTCTTAGGCCCGCTTGCACCACACTGGGTTATCAAACTAACTCAGAGTTAGTAGCTAACCCGGCCCGATTATGTATGAAATATTGTAAACTAGCTGTTACCCGGGCCTTTGTCCGCGTTAGTCTCGTAAATAGAATGAAGGGTCGAATAAAGGATCGTTAAAAAATAAAGGGTTTTAATTTTTTTTCAAGGTTCCCTAATTCTTTTCCTAAGATAAAAGTTACCTATTGCAGTGGTGTCTCATCCCATACAAAGAAACTGTCCCGACGTACTGTACTGATTATACTGATTATTTTTTTGTACATCGATCGCGTTTGGTTCCGTTCCACGGATTTAGATGGTGATCTATCTACCGCCGTTGAACGGAACCGAACGCGATCGATTTACAAAAAATAATAGGTATAATCAGATGAAAAACGCCTAGTTACGTCGGCACGGTTTCTTTGTATGGGATGAGGCATCTGTATGCTAGTATTATATTATCTGTGCCTATTGTTACTTATGAAATTAGTTATCATCTGATAAAAGTCAAGTATATGCTTGTATTTGAAATTACAAACAGTAGGTTAATTTTTTTTTTGATTTAACCTTGTGTTACCTACTGACTCTGAGTTAAGTTTTTTTTGCAATGGGCCTTAAACACTTGCAATTATGTGTGTACTGTCCAGTAAGACCGTCTTCTAATTACATAATAAAAAAATCGACGAAATTAAGGAATTTTGATTTGCAATAATTCTTAAACTATACAAGTTTAAATTGAATGTAATTCAGGATTATGTCTAATTGTATTATGTTCTCTTAGTCTCTGAAAATTCAGGCTTCTATTCTAGCTTTATCAACAACGAAGTTACAGGCGAGTCGAAAACGTCCTGAATGGCTTCGATAAAAAGATAGTACGGCTTTGCCTTTGTTTGCTCGACTTGATGGTGGCACGGCAGTGTGAATGAATCATTCATCATCATTTTAGCCGAAGGAAGTCCATTGCTGGACATAGGCCTCTCCAAGTGTTGCCACCTCAGTCACTGATAGGTCCTGTGCGTCCCGCATCCAGCGGATTCCCGCAGCGCTCACAAAGTCATCGCCCCACCGCGTGAGAATGAATAAATAAATAACAATTCATATTTTTATGCTTTTGCAGATATGTCTGGCCCAAGCTAACACCATGCGTCTCCTACTCCTGGCGGTGAGTCTGTCCGTGTCCTGGGCCCTGCCCTGCCCGCACAATTGCGATTGCGGGATCGGGGATGAGCTGGAGTTCTACTGCACTCTCAGCGATAGCGCCGAAATCAACTTCAAAGCAAGGATCAATGAGTATGTCAACATCAGGTGCGAGGTTAGTACTGTGAGGAGTGATGCACTTCTTATCTATTTATTAAGTGCTATTACTTTCTGCACTAACAGTGTGACCTAACATGCGCAGAGAGTCAATCTTTTATAAATAAAAATGAATCGCCGAAATGTATAACTGCGTAACGTCTGACCCAAAGTGAATAGTTATTTTATAGTTGTATTTGATAGTGTCAGATCTTATGGAAACATTTTTAAATCTCTTAATATGAAGTGTACTCAATAATCCCTCATTGTTCAATTTGCAGGGCACAAACTTCACGTGCGCCGACCTGCCGGTCATCAACTTCGCGAACAACCTGCCGCTCCCATCCCTCATGATCAAGGGCTGCCTGCCCTCCATCCTGCCCTGCATCAACACGGTACTTCAGACTCCCTCCGTCTCGTTCCTGAGCGTGTTTGACGGGCTCGCACCTCTGACCGGCGAGGATGTGGCGAACTTGGGTGATGTGCAGAACATTTGGATCAGAAAAGGTAAGAGGGGTTTGGAAAAAGATGGGTGGGGTTAAGCAGATGTTAGTGAGGTCAGAATATGAATAGATAGAATTTATTCTAATTGTATGTGTTAATGACTACTTGTTCTATTAACTTTTGCCAGTTGTGCGAGATATACAGAGATGCACATAAACTCTTGCACATGGTGTTCATTGACCTCGAAAAGGCATACGACCGGGTTCCTCGTGAGGTTTTGTGGTGGGCCCTTAAGAAGAAAGGAGTGCCTGGAAAGTATGTAGAGTTGATTCGAACGATGTACAGTCGATGCAGTACCGAAGTTAGGTCTACAATGGGCAATATTGGCAGCTTCAGTGTGGCAGTCGGCTTGCACCAAGGGTCGGCCCTCGGTCCCTACCTCTTCCTGTTGATAATGGACGTCAACAGGAAGAGGCACCCTGGTGTGTGCTGTTTGCCGATGACATTGTGCTGGTTGCCGAGAGTGGCCTAGAGGTCCAGAGCAGATTGGAGGTGTGGTGGCACAGACTGGAGAGTGTCGGCCTGAACTTGACCAGACGCAAAACTGAATACTTGTTTAGCTATTTTGGCGGTCTCTCCAGTTCCGTGCCCATAGCTCTCGCTGGAACGCCCATACCAATCTTTTCCGACTTCCGGTACCTAGGGTCGCTTGTCCAAGGTGGCGAGGTAGACCGAGTCGTAACGCACCGGATCAACTCAGGATGGATGAAATGGCGACAGGTCACTGAAACAACTTGCGACCCACGGATGCCCCTCAAGTTAAAGGGTAAAATCTACAAGTCCGTGATTAGACCTGTCATACTGTTTGGATCAGAATGTTGGGCTGTGAAAAAGATGGATGAAAGAAGATTGCATGTAGCACAGATGAAAATATTGAAATGGATGTGCGGCGTGACGAGATTGGATAAAGTGAGTAATGATTATATTAGAGGCAGTTTGAAAGTGGCGCCAGTGGCAGAAAAGTTGAAGGGATACCGTTTGTCCTGGTCCTGGTCATGTGATGAGGAGGGTTGAAACGTATGTTACTAAAAGAGTTATGAATATAAATGTGGATGGATGGAAAGGAAGAGGAAAACCATAGAAAAGATGGATGGACTGTGTGAGGCGTGATATGAAGGAAAAGGGAGTCAGTAATAGCTTAACAGGGAACAGAACGGTATAGACGAAGAAAACGTGTTGCGCCGACCCCAAGTAAAATTTCATAGTTTCGAAATTTCGAAACTGGGTTTAATCTAAATATTATGTTATTTTTTATCATCATCATATCAGCCGAAAGACGTCCACTGCTGGACATTGGCCTCCCCTAAACGTCGCCACATTGACCGGTCCCGTGCGTCTCGCAACCAGCGGACCGTTATTTTTTATACAATTATGGAATTTGTTATTGAAACCAAAAGAAGATCATCTGAAAATGAGTCTGAATACGAATATAAAACCAATTAGACCGTTGCGTTGGGCCACCTTGTGACTATGTGTGCTAACATTACAATAAAACAAAGGCTAACCATGGTGTTAAATAAATAAAGAAGAGTGAAAGAAGCTCGGACATTTAAAAATACTGAGCTTTGTATTAATGGTGGCCAGTGAGGGGATTTCTTTGACAAGGTCTACAATCGTTTGCTGGGAATGCCAATGTTTTTTTTTGCTATTGGGGGGAAACCTTCGCCTGAACTCGCGCCTGAACTTTTGGGGAAAAAACCAGGCAGTGTTGTTTTTTACCTTATTAAAACCAAATCAGTGATCACCATCAGCACTTCTTAAAATACCACATCCTTGGGAAGTCCATAAAGGAATCTCCCTTGAGCTTCGCTGTGTTTTTTTTTTAGAGGTCACTCGGTGGACGGACAGAGTCCCCACTCTGAGCGCCCGAAACTCCGGAGTTCCACCTGCCTTAAATGATAC
Organism: Orthosia gothica; assembly: GCA_949775005.1. Lineage (NCBI taxonomy): Eukaryota > Metazoa > Arthropoda > Insecta > Lepidoptera > Noctuidae > Orthosia > Orthosia gothica. Next base: position 63,320,879 of record OX459034.1, on the reverse strand, counting down.
AGGCGGGGTTACGGCGTGTCTACATCGAGGTGGCTGCCTCCACGATGCCTTCTTCTCCGAATGGGATTGGCCTTCTCACGATTCCACTCGTTGGCTATTTCACTCTAATTTCCTGTCTCCGCCAGCATATTCGTCACTTATACTGGCAGAGACAGGTCTCGCCCAATCCTGGCGACTAATACCTACCCGCACGAAGGCCCAAGAAGGCACTCCTCGAGCGTGTGCTGTGCAGAAGCCAAGTTGCCTCTACAATGTTGGCAATTTACCGTGGCCTCTCACCCAATCCTACAGTACCTGAATATGCCTGTAGGAGATACGCTCCGCTCTTTTCAGCCAGCCACGTGCTATTCAAATAACCATTTTCCGCTGCAGGCTGTTGATTTTAATCCTGCAACGTCGGAAATCTGGCAGTCTCTTACTGCCTCCGATATTGGGCAGCAGTCAAAGCTCCCACTGGCCTACCAATGCGTGGGAAAAGGAGATCGAAATGCTCTTCGAAGACCCACCGTACGTGGTTAAACCAAGATAGTGGACTTGCGCATCTCCTATTGTCACTTACGAGCTGGATGGCTTTCTGCTCTTCGGCAGCGCCTCAATTTTATGAGGCGCTATTTGTAACTATCTTTATCCCCAGCTCGCGAACCAACGCTGACCGAACGTCTCTTGCCATTCCGAGCTTAGAAAGCTGGATGCTACGAGTATCGTCGAAAGTGTATTGTAGTAGAAGTCTTGATAAAAAGAAAATCCACTTTGAATATATATTGCACTTAGGCCTCTGCAGACTACAAATTTTGTATTTTGAGTTTATTTAGAATATTATTCTGATTACATTTGGCTAAACTGAGGTGTTCAATTTCGTAAGCTAATTTCGGAATTGAAAATGTATGAAACTGCACTGCCGAAACTTTTTCACCTAGCTCAATGCAATGTAAAGGTTGTTATGCAGTGTGAGCATCATGTTAGTAACATTATTATATAAGTTTTTTAATAATGTTTGGCAATCTATTGTTATTGATGTCGTCTGAAGTGGCCAATAGTAATTAAGAAATGTTCAATATTTTACATGTGAAGACTTGTAATTGTCCGACTGTCAAATTTATCCACGTTATCTAAATAAAAAATGTCTCCAATTCCAGGTCCTGAAAAATCCATCCCGTCATCAGTGATTCAAGCCTTACCAAACCTCCAATCACTTCGGATCACGGGCACCCAGCTCAGTCTGGAAGCCAACGCCTTCATGAACTCATCCCACATCGAGTACCTGGAGCTGTCTGATGGAGTCACTGGTGGCATACCTGAGGACGCCTTCCAGGGCCTGACAAACTTGAAGACCTTGAATATCTGGGGGAACAACATGACTGAGATTGGGGTTAACTCTCTTAGAGGTAAGGTCTTAAAATATTTATCTCCAACGGAAAAAGCAGCGTAGTGGAGCAGAGGTGGCCCAGTGGCAACGGCCGCGACTTACAAGTTGTTGGTCGTGAGCTCGAACCCAGGCAGGTGCTTTATGTAATTTATTTCATCACTGCTGCTCTCAAAATGGTGAAGGAAAATATCGTGAGGAAACCGTGATTTAGGAGGTATTACAGTCTTTTTGAAAAATCTGATTTCGTGGGTCAATAAACTTGCCACTAATATACTCACCTAAATGAATAATAAAGGTTGCTCTTATTATTTTTTAAACTACCCCCAAAAGACGACTTAGGGGGTATTACAGTGTTTTTGAAGAATCTTATTACTTCAGTTAATAAACTTGAAACTTGACATAAACACTAATCTAAATAAACAATAAAGACTTTCATTGTTAGTTTTTCGAAACTACCCCCAAAAGATGATTTAGGGGATGTTATTTTTTTTGAAGAATCTGATTTCTTGGGTGAATAAACATGAAACTTTCCACAAATACTAACCTAAATGAATAATAACGGTTGCTATTTTTTTTTTGAAACTACCCCCAATAGAAGATTTAGGGGATGTTTGTTTTTTTGAAGAATCTGATTTCTTGGGTGAATAAACTTGAAACTTGGCATAAATACCATCCTAAATAAACAATAAAGGTTGTTATTATTAGTTTTTTGCAACTACCCCCAAAAGACGATTTAGGAGGTATTACAGTGTTTTTGAAGAATCTTATTACTTCAGTTAATAAACTTGAAACTTGACATAAATACTAATCTAAATAAACAATAAAGACTTTCATTGTTAGTTTTTCGAAACTACCCCCAAAAGATAGGGGATGTTAGTTTTTTTGAAGAATCTGATTTCTTGGGTGAATAAACTTGGCATAAATACCATCCTAAATAAGCAATAAAGGTTGTTATTATTAGTTTATTGCAACTACCCCCAAAAGACGATTTAGGAGGTAGGTATTACAGTTTTTTTGAAAAATCTGATTTCTTGGGTCAATAAACTTGAAACTTGCCACAAATACTAACCTAAATGAATAATAAAGGTCGCTATTATTATTTTTTTGAAACTACCCCCAAAAGAAGATTTAGGGGATGTTATTTTTTTTGAAGTATCTGATTTCTTGGGTTAATAAACATGAAACTTGACGTAAATACCAACCTTAATAAACAATAAAGGTTTTCAATAATTAGTTTTTCGAAACTACCCTTAAAATACGACTTCGGGGTGGTAAAGATTTTTGATTACTTTTACTGCACATAGCTTCTTTTTATGACGTTGGGGATCACTTAGGAGGGCTTTTTGGAAATTCAACTTTTGAAAGGGTTAAAAGGGAGACATTTATTTGTATAAAAATCTTATTCCTTTGGCAAAATAATAAAGGATGGCATCATTAGTTTTCGGATTTACCCCCAGAAGACGATTTAGGGGTGTCAAAGTTTCTTTAAAGAATCAAATGGTACTAGGATGGGGACCTCTACATCGATTTGGAACTACCGAACTGGACCGTTTGTTTGTAGGTTTAATAGCAGCTTATTTTTGGTTGCCATCACACGAACGAAGTCGCGGGCGGAGTTAATATTATAAATGTGAAAGTAACTCTGTCGGTCTCTCTGTCTACCTTTTCACGTTTAAACCGTTGAACCGATTTAGATGCAATTTGGTTCTGAGATATTTTGAGACGCTGGGCAGGACAGAGCATAGTTTTTCTCCCGGAAATCTTACTTAAGGGGGTGGAAAGAGGGGTAGAAGTTTGTATGGAAAACCCACAATATTATGCTGCGATATATAAAATAAGCTATTCGAATTACTAATGCTTCGCAGACGAAGTCGCGGGCAACAGCTAGTTTATTTATGAAACTTTATGCACAAGTATAAAAGCGGACTTAATGCCTTAACATTTTCTACCAGTCGACTTTAGGGTAGTGCAGAGATAAAATATGGCAGGTACAAATTAATGACAAAACACGTCGCATTTATATTATATTTTCAATAAAATGTTGCAGACAAATACTAACATAATTTTTTAGGGAAACCAATTCTATGTGCAACTCTGGGTCTAAAATTGGCATTCCCCTTTTCACCCTTCATTTTTGTCTGATCTCTTTATTTCCAATTTCGTTCAGTCACCGACGGCGTGACTGCCTCGTTGGTCGAGTGGTCGCAAGCGCTTCTGCTGAGCAATAGGTCCTGGGTTCGATTCCTAGGTCGGGCAAAGTGTTATTGGGTTTTTCTGAATGTTGTTGCATCTCTGTATTATGTATGTTATTTTCTGTCTTCCAGGCCTAGACTCATTACACTCGCTCTCGGTGGAGACCAGTTATACCTCTCGCATAGCGCCCGGCGCGCTGGCCCACGTGCCTCGACTGCAGACTCTGAAGCTGAACCGCAACCAGATCGAAGAGTTGCCGCCTGGTCTGCTGTACAACCTCACGGAGCTGGAGAATGTAAGTGTATTTATATACCAGCTTGATGCACTTGAGTGGATTGTACAAACGGGCCAAGAGGCTCATCGATAACTAAGCACTGAGGCCTTAGACAAGTGGTATTCGAAAGCGTGTCAATTGCGATTCGGAAAAATGACAAAAATGTATGTAAATATTAAACGAAATCGAAATGTTACGTGTTCAATCCCCATTTTGGCGTTTCGACCATCGCCATCGCCGACGTCGAATGACCCATATTCGAGTCAAAGATACATCGAGGACGAGTCGCGGCTTGACGGTTTTTAATCAGTTACATTTAGGGAAGCGTGCGATGGAAGTTGCACAATTTTAATAAATTTTAATTACGCCTAGTCCGTATCATCATCGCACTACCAAGACGTACGGCGATGCCCCATTGGTACATGTTGGGCAGCCCAACCATACGCACATAACGTTTTGGGAAAACTTTCATTGTGCGTACAGCTAAAGAGTGGCATTCCCTGCCAGATTCTGTTTCCTGATAGGTACAACCTGGTTACTTCTAGGTAGACATATTTTTTTACTACCAGGTGAGATAGAGGTGAAACGCGAGCCTATCAAATCATTGTACCGATAGTAGTGTCAGCCAATGCCTTTAAATCCACGAGCCTCGACCAACACCTAAGAGCTTCTCGTTAGGCTTAGGGAGGTTTCTCTCTCTGGAGACCAGACCGTGGCGTAGTTTGGACCCTGTTACAGATGATCAGGGTGTAAAGTACCGGAACCCCATTGAAAGAGAGGATCCTCCGAGCAGACGGGTGTTGTGTCTGGTGGACAACGGCGCGACGGTAATCGGATTATTGTATGTGATCAAATCGCGACGAAAACTTAGCTTGCACGATGCAGAATTTTGTATGACGTCAGATCATTAGTTCGTATTTGGTGCCGCGCTATAATCCCTGGCACGTAAGTTGGCAAGAGTCGTTAGATGCGCAGAAATCGTTTTTAGGTATCTTTGGTAGTGATGCGGGGCGCGGGGACCGTTCCGAGCGCGCATTTGGTTGGTTAGTTGACACAAGGATCGATTGACATATTGAAACGCCTATCCCCACCTCTGGAGGCTTTGTAGCCGGAGGGTTTGTATCCGGTCCCTAGCGCAGCGAAAGGGACCTCACGCTTAAAAAGGAACTACAAAAATGGACAGCAGACTAAAGGAAAAAAGTCCTCAGGCGGGTACCCTTGTGCAACGCAAGGACGAGTCCCGCCCCTCTAGGGATCTCATAGAGGGCAGCCCCATCGTATATAAGGTCCTGGAGACAATTTGTCCGACCAGGACTCACGCGGATTCACTTCCAAAGTTTGAAGGAAGCGTCCGCGCCGTAAGGACTCGGGGTCGCTGGGTCTCTCCTCGAGTGAGGAGAACCTGTCGGCCCCTGAAATGTCAACGGGACGGAGAGGGCGGGGTTGCCACCGCTCGGGTGGCGGAACGCGACGTGCGGGGACGCTTCTTGCCGCGGCTCGACACGCCTGCCCCTGCAGAGTGCGTGCAGCTACCCTGGGCACATAAGTGCGGACCAGAGTGGTGGATCCACCACGTCCCTGCTGGGGCAAAACAAGGCGGAAGCAAACGCCGCAAAGCGGGCGCAGCGACAGGCTGTCGCGGCTGTCGAGGTCAGCGAGTTGGCCCGACAGATGGATGCGGAGATTGAAAAGATCGCGCGCATCTGCATGATGCATTGCGGGCGGATGGTGGGTGGCCGTATAGATGCCATGGAGTCGAGATTACTTCCGGCTGAAACCCTCTGCCCACCGCTCGCTCCGGACAAGCGAAGACAGGAGGGGCCCGCAAAAACTGGGCCAGCGGCCCAGACGGCAGCTGCTGAAGCCGCTGCTTTAGAATGAGGTCGGCGATTACGGCTGCTCGAGGTGTCGCGTGACTCAGGCACCGAAAAGGCATATAAGAGAGATATAAGATATCTTGGCCGCCAAGCTGCAAGAGGTCCTGAACTCCGAGGAAGTTCGGCAGCCTAATTGTGTAAGTAAATTCGGCAAACGCATGGAAAACACACATATACACAAAAAAGTTAAATCTTTATTCAACTTTTTTGTGTATGTGTGTGTTTTTGGGAAAGAAACAGATTGTTTCCGTTGCCGAATTTACTTACACAAATAGGCTGCGGGTGTCCAGGCCGATGAAGACCGCTGAGATGCGTGTCGACGATCTGGACGACTCGACAACTCCAGCACAGGTCATGGCGGCCATCGCCCGAGCCGGTGGATGTCCGTCCGAGGACGTGCTGACGGGCGAGATCTGCGCCGACAATATAATTCAACTTCGCGGTGCCCGGTGGCAGCGGCGAAAAAAGTCGCTAACGGTGGACGACTGCTGGTGGGGTGGGTTGCAGCGAGGGTCAAGCTGCTGCAACCCAGGGCATTGCGGTGCTATCGTTGTCTGGACATTGGGCATGTGAGGGCACAATGCACCGCCAAAAATACCGCAGCGAGCAGTGCTATCGCTGCGGTCAGCCCGGCCACAAGGCGGCCCAGTGCTCTGCGGCACCAAACTGCAGCCTCTGTATAGCTGCAGGGAGGCTCGCTGGGCACAGAGCTGGCGGAAAGGCCTGTAGTGCACCCGCGCAGCAGCAAAAGAGGTGGAGGAGGGCCAAGGTAGCCGGGGGCTCTTAACCCCCCGTCAGCCTGGCTGGTCTTCGGCCGACTCCCGGCCTAGGAATGGAGTGGAGGGAATGAATTGCGCATAATGGCAATCTACCATTTCCTCCAGGGCAATATCAAACACTCTGCCTAAAATCAGGATCTCTTGCTGCAGAGCATGGCCATTCACGTGGTGGACGATTAACGTGGCTGTGTTCGCCAAGCCGTATTTTGTCCCACCCAGAGATAACTGGGTTGGAGACCTCGACGGTTTGGTGGCCATTATTGGCGGGGCTCTTGTCAGTCCGTCCCGAGGTCGCGGCTGGGTGGCCGCCCTCGCGGACGGCGTTGACATAGTTGGTGCATATTTTTCGCCCAACAAGAGTCTCGCCGATTTCGAGTTTCCTTATCGAGTTAGGCGCCGTCGTAGGCCGACTCCACCCTCGCCCCGTGCTGTTGCTAGGGGATCTCAATGCCAAGTCTTCGGCGTGGGGATCTCCGGTAACCGATGCTAGGGGTGAGGCGCTGGAGGAGTGGGCAGTTATCACCGGCCTGGTCATTTTAAACCGGGGCTCGGTTTACACGTGCGTGTGACAGCGGGGCGAGTAAGTAGTGGACGTCTAGTTCGCTAGTCCTGTTGTCGCGAGCCGTGTCCGCGACTGGCATTTCGCCGAGTATGTGGAGACGTTAGATATATCCATTTCGACGTCTCCACCCCGACCGCCGGCGGCCACGGTACTGCGCCTGCGAACGGACGGTCCGTGCTGGGCGCGCATGCGACAGGGAACTTCTCGAGGAGGCCACCTTTGTCACACAGTCAGCGAGGCGCCAGGTGTACTAGTGGTCCACCGAGATAGCACAGTTGCGTGTCGCGTGCGTAGCGGCCAGAAGCCAGTACACTGGATACCGGAGGAGACGTCGTCGGGTCCCTGACGAAGAAGCCGCGCTCTGGCGACGAAGACTCTGCGGCTGGCCATCGGCGAGGCGAAGAAGCGAGCCTGGGGGCGCCCTCATCGAGTTGTTCGAGGAAACTTAGAGCCACCGTGCCTCCAGTTACGGAGAGTCTCCAACCCGAGCTGCTGGAGGAGGTAGTCGCAGAGCCCACATCCCGGCGAGAGCGGAGCATATCCCGCCGCCGATGGCTTTTCCCAAGACCCGCAGAGTCTACAGAGGAGGACGCCATCAGCGTCCCAGAAGTGACACAGGCAGAGATGGGGGCGGCCGTGATGCGGCTCCGGGGCAAGAACGTTTCTCCGGGGCCCAATGGAATCCACGGCAACGTGCTTGCCCTCGCTCTGAAGGAGCTAGAGCTCTGGTTGAGAGAACTCTTTACAGCGTGCCTTGAGCGGGGCCAGTTTCCCACTCTGGAAATCTGGTCGTCTGTTCCTGCTCAGGAAAGCGGGGCACTCTGCGGACTCGCCCTCCGCGTACCGGCTAATAGTGCTGCTAGACGAGGTGGGTGGCTGTTCGAGCGGATAATCGCTGCACGCCTCGTCAGCCACTTATACAGAGAGGGGCCGGACCTGGACGAAAGCCAGTTCGGCTTTCGGTATGGGTGCTCCACCATCGACGCGATATCGCAGGTGAGAGTCCTGGCGGAGGAAACGGTGTCCCGGGGTGGGGTGATTTTGGCGGTGTCCTTGGACATTTCCAACGCCTTCAACACCCATTCCTGGTGGGAGGTACTGCGGTATCATCAAGTGCCTCCCTACCTCCGCCGCATCGTCGGGGCTTATTTGGCGAAGAGGTGTGTCACCTACGTGGGACGTGATGGTGACGAAAACCACCACCGCATGTTGTGCGGTGTTCCACAGGGCTCGGTCTTGGGCCAGCCCCTGTGAAACATCAGGTACGACTGGGTGCTGAGGGGCAAACTCCAACCGGGCTTGGACCTGACGTGTTACGCGAACAATACGCTGGTCACCGCCCAGCTTGAAAAAAAAAATCGATTGACTAATTGTGTCGCGGCCACATCACGCACTATGCGCGAACTCACCCCCACTACGCGCGAACTCAACCCCACTACCTCAAAACCTTGCTAACTTACGTGCCGGGCACTCTACACATCGGTTGGCAACAATTTTTATACTTTTTAATATGTTTGATAGAGACATTTTTTTTTCAGATAACCATAACACAGAGTTACGACGTCCCACCATTGAAGCTCCACAAGCATTCCTTAGCCAACCTTCCCTCACTGAAGCACCTCATCATCAGCGACTGTTCTGCCAACCTCCCTGCGGACCTCTTCACCGGATGTGACGAGCTGCAGACCCTGGACCTCTCTATGAACAGGATCACGTCACTTCCGCCGAAGATCTTCAAAGATTTGCAGAAACTGGAGAAATTAGACTTGAATAGGAATAAGATAGCTAGGTTGGAGTCAGAAATGTTCGCGACTTTGAAGAAACTGAAGCATTTGAATTTGAACAGGAATGATGTCGAGTATTTGCCTGAGTAAGTATTTGAAATGATGAAAAGTAGCCTATTTGTTATTCCATGTTTGTGCCTAACTTCTTTCAGACCCGTTCTGGCGTGATTGAGTAAAAAACATCCATCCACCCATTCAAACTTTCGTATTTATAATATAAGTAAACTAGGCCTGCCCCGGCTTCGCCTAGGTCATAATAATTTATAGCCTCTACCCAACTGGAATAACGTACATTTTAAACGGTAAAAGATTTTTTGAAACAGGTGTAGTGGTTCCAGAGGTCTGAACAAATTCACGAAATTCGGGCTCTATCTTTATAATGTTACGAACTGAAGTTCGGAGAAATTTTTTTTAAACAGCATACTTCAATTGATCAGACTTTACTGTACACATATTCTGCTTCGCACTATTCTCTATGTATCGCTTCGTATCAATTCCAAATCGAAACTTACCTACCACGAACCCGACCCCTTTCTGGAACGTTCCATACTGTTCTAGATACTTCGAGAGTTATTCAAAATATTCGACTTTCGAACCAATGTTCCCGAAGCGACGAGAAACTTCTAGAATGTTTGGTTCGAATATTCTGATTAAATAAGTTCTATTCGACACGAGCTCTCTAGACGATTAGTGCCGCTATTCGCTACTAGATGGCGCCACTAGATACTACTAGTTCTTCCTCACGTCACTAGATGGCGTCGCCTTATCATGTACTCGTAATAATAATATCAGTCAAGATTTACTAGCGGCTCACCTCAGCTTTGCCCATGTTTACCAATTATTTATAAAAGTTAGCAACTCACTTTGAATATTTTCTTGTTTTATACTTGTCAGAGCGCGATTTTTTGTATTCGGGTTTCAATTTAATTGTTTCGGGGTCAAATTTGATTCTCTTCCCAGTGTCCGCTTGAGCTGAAATTTGACACAGACGTTTGTTTCACGTGACAATACAATTTTTAATAAAAAACCTTGTTTAAAACAATCGTATATTTTATAATTAAAGAAAGAATTTAAGAAAACGCGTTAAACTTAGTTTTCGTCCAATTTAGAGTTAATAACGATCAAGCGATTTTATTTGACCTGTCTTTTTTTTTCAGTTACCTATTCTCCGGGCTTCGGAACCTCAATTACATATCCATAGACCACAACCTACTCACCGACATCAGCCCTCAAGCTTTCCTGGGAGTCGAACATCTCCAGACCCTCTCGCTGAAATATAACAAACTGACCTTGCAAGGCGATTATTCGGCTTCCGGATACTCCAATTTTGGCTATTCTCCATTCCATAAGCTGGACCAATTAAAAAACTTATATTTAAGTGGAAATCGTATAGATACGATCTTCACTGACTGGAATTTGTTGTTGCAACTGGAAGTATTGGATTTGTCGAAGAATAATTTTAGTTTACTGCTTGTGAGTATATTTTTTTATTTAATTGTTCTAATTTTGCATTAAATGCTTCGTTGCCCTAGTGGTCGCGCTACTGCTGAGCACGAGGTCCAGAGTTCGATGCCTGGGCCGGGTAAAGCGTTATCGGGGTATTACCATCTGATGTTGGATCTGTCGGAGAATAATTTTAGTTTTCCTTTTATTTATTAACAGACTTGCCAAAAAGGAGTTGGTTTTATGTTCGACCGTCTGTCTTATGTTCACCGATTTCTCCGTCAATTTCTCTTCATACAAACCTTGTCCTGACAGGGCACTATATATATATACAATTCCCGGGATAGAATCTAGCCTAGTCAAATCGGGTAAAGTAATGAATACTGATTTAAACTTAATTTTTTAATAAATTGGCTAGTCAGTATGAATATCACTACGTTACTGTTGGGCAATTCGATAATTATGGTCACTCATTTAGTCCAAGAGCTCGCTCGCTTAGCGCACCCCGAGCCCCGACACGGATAGGTTAGCTTCGAAGGGGATGACGTAGCGTAGCGCACCCCGAGCCCCGACACGGATAGGTTAGCTTCGAAGGGGATGACGTAGCGTAGCGCACCCCGAGCCCCGACACGGATAGGTTAGCTTCGAAGGGGATGACGTAGCGTAGCGCACCCCGAGCCCCGACACGGATAGGTTAGCTTCGAAGGGGATGACGTAGCGTAGCGCACCCCGAGCCCCGACACGGATAGGTTAGCTTCGAAGGGGATGACGTAGCGTAGCGCACCCCGAGCCCCGACACGGATAGGTTAGCTTCGAAGGGGATGACGTAGCGTAGCGCACCCCGAGCCCCGACACGGATAGGTTAGCTTCGAAGGGGATGACGTAGCGTAGCGCACCCCGAGCCCCGACACGGATAGGTTAGCTTCGAAGGGGATGACGTAGCGTAGCGCACCCCGAGCCCCGACACGGATAGGTTAGCTTCGAAGGGGATGACGTAGCGTAGCGCACCCCGAGCCCCGACACGGATAGGTTAGCTTCGAAGGGGATGACGTAGCGTAGCGCACCCCGAGCCCCGACACGGATAGGTTAGCTTCGAAGGGGATGACGTAGCGTAGCGCACCCCGAGCCCCGACACGGATAGGTTAGCTTCGAAGGGGATGACGTAGCGTAGCGCACCCCGAGCCCCGACACGGATAGGTTAGCTTCGAAGGGGATGACGTAGCGTAGCGCACCCCGAGCCCCGACACGGATAGGTTAGCTTCGAAGGGGATGACGTAGCGTAGCGCACCCCGAGCCCCGACACGGATAGGTTAGCTTCGAAGGGGATGACGTAGCGTAGCGCACCCCGAGCCCCGACACGGATAGGTTAGCTTCGAAGGGGATGACGTAGCGTAGCGCACCCCGAGCCCCGACACGGATAGGTTAGCTTCGAAGGGGATGACGTAGCGTAGCGCACCCCGAGCCCCGACACGGATAGGTTAGCTTCGAAGGGGATGACGTAGCGTAGCGCACCCCGAGCCCCGACACGGATAGGTTAGCTTCGAAGGGGATGACGTAGCGTAGCGCACCCCGAGCCCCGACACGGATAGGTTAGCTTCGAAGGGGATGACGTAGCGTAGCGCACCCCGAGCCCCGACACGGATAGGTTAGCTTCGAAGGGGATGACGTAGCGTAGCGCACCCCGAGCCCCGACACAGATAGGTTAGCTTCGAAGGGGATGACGTAGCGTAGCGCACCCCGAGCCCCGACACGGATAGGTTAGCTTCGAAGGGGATGACGTAGCGTAGCGCACCCCGAGCCCCGACACGGATAGGTTAGCTTCGAAGGGGATGACGTAGCGTAGCGCACCCCGAGCCCCGACACGGATAGGTTAGCTTCGAAGGGGATGACGTAGCGTAGCGCACCCCGAGCCCCGACACGGATAGGTTAGCTTCGAAGGGGATGACGTAGCGTAGCGCACCCCGAGCCCCGACACGGATAGGTTAGCTTCGAAGGGGATGACGTAGCGTAGCGCACCCCGAGCCCCGACACGGATAGGTTAGCTTCGAAGGGGATGACGTAGCGTAGCGCACCCCGAGCCCCGACACAGATAGGTTAGCTTCGAAGGGGATGACGTAGCGTAGCGCACCCCGAGCCCCGACACAGATAGGTTAGCTTCGAAGGGGATGACGTAGCGTAGCGCACCCCGAGCCCCGACACGGATAGGTTAGCTTCGAAGGGGACGACGTAGCGTAGCGCACCCCGAGCCCCGACACGGATAGGTTAGCTTCGAAGGGGATGACGTAGCGTAGCGCACCCCGAGCCCCGACACGGATAGGTTAGCTTCGAAGGGGATGACGTAGCGTAGCGCACCCCGAGCCCCGACACGGATAGGTTAGCTTCGAAGGGGATGACGTAGCGTAGCGCACCCCGAGCCCCGACACGGATAGGTTAGCTTCGAAGGGGATGACGTAGCGTAGCGCACCCCGAGCCCCGACACGGATAGGTTAGCTTCGAAGGGGATGACGTAGCGTAGCGCACCCCGAGCCCCGACACGGATAGGTTAGCTTCGAAGAGGATGACGTTGCTTAGCGCACCCCGAGCCCCGACACGGATAGGTTAGCTGCGAAGGGGATGACGTTGCTTAGCGCACCCCGAGCCCCGACACGGATAGGTTAGCTTCGAAGGGGATGACGTAGCGTAGCGCACCCCGAGCCCCGACACGGATAGGTTAGCTTCGAAGGGGATGACGTAGCGTAGCGCACCCCGAGCCCTGACACGGATAGGTTAGCTTCGAAGGGGATGATGTAGCGTAGCGCACCCCGAGCCCCGACACGGATAGGTTAGCTTCGAAGGGGATGACGTAGCGTAGCGCACCCCGAGCCCCGACACGGATAGGTTAGCTTCGAAGGGGATGACGTAGCGTAGCGCACCCCGAGCCCCGACACGGATAGGTTAGCTTCGAAGGGGATGACGTAGCGTAGCGCACCCCGAGCCCCGACACGGATAGGTTAGCTTCGAAGGGGACGACGTAGCGTAGCGCACCCCGAGCCCCGACACGGATAGGTTAGCTTCGAAGGGGATGACGTAGCGTAGCGCACCCCGAGCCCCGACACGGATAGGTTAGCTTCGAAGGGGATGACGTTGCTTAGCGCACCCCGAGCCCCGACACGGATAGGTTAGCTTCGAAGGGGATGACGTAGCGTAGCGCACCCCGAGCCCCGACACGGATAGGTTAGCTTCGAAGGGGATGACGTTGCTTAGCGCACCCCGAGCCCCGACACGGATAGGTTAGCTTCGAAGGGGATGACGTTGCTTAGCGCACCCCGATCCCGACACGGATAGGTTAGATTCGAAGGGGATGAAAATTAAAGCTTTGACAAAAGGATGGGTATTAAAAAAAAATAGGGCCGGCTTCGCACGACATGTGTTATTCAAGGTAGACAACCAAGGAGACAGCAGGATCGACAGGAAGTTCTCAAGTCGTGGTATGCTCGAGGTAGGCAGGTGAGCAGGCACCACGACGGACAAGCAGGTAAACGGGCAGGTAGTCAATTAGGCAGGAAGTCAGGCAGCAAGGTATATTAATGAGCTGGGCTGTGGCGACTCAGGCAGACGGACAAGTAGGCAGGTTCAGAATCAAATGACACACAGTTTTTTTTTTAAATTCATTCGATGCTCAGTGAAAAACACACAGTACGTTTTAAAACATGCTTGATACACTGAACTGTTCAGGATAGGGTTTAAATATTTAGATTAACTTTGTTTAAAATAAATCAACTCAAGCGACAAAAAAATTTAGGCTTCCCTCGCCAAATCCAAAACCAAACTGAAAAACTGACGCCCGTTTTTCCTCGTTCTGTGTCATATCTTCTGAAATTCAAATCTCAATTATCATAACCAGAACGAATAAAAACCGGCCAAGTGCGAGTCGGACTCGCGCACGAAGGGTTCCGTACTTGGTAAATTGCGGTTTACGATTTATGACGTATTAAAAAAAAACTACTTGCTAGATCTCGTTCAAACCAATTTTCGCTGGTAGTTTACATAGTTATGTACATTATATATTTTTTTTAGTTTTATCATTCTCTTATTTTAGAAGTTACAGGGGGGGGGGACACACATTTTACCAATTTGGCAGAGTCTCTCGCGCAAACTATTCAGTTTAGAAAAAAATGATATTTGAAACCTCAATATCATTTTTGAAGACCTATCCATAGATACCCCACACGTATGGGTCTGATGAAAAAAAATATTTTTAGTTTTAGTTTCAAGTATGGGAACCCCCAAAATTTATTGTTTTATTTTTATTTTTGTGTGAAAATCTTAAAGCGGTTCACAGAATACATCTACTTACCAAGTTTCAACAGCATAGTTCTTATAGTTTCGGAATAAAGTGGCTGTGACATACGGACGGACAGACAGACAGACAGACGGACAGACAGACAGACAGACAGACATGACGAATCTATAAGGGTTCCGTTTTTTGCCTTTTGGCTACGGAACCCTACAAACGGCCTATGTTTGACGGCCGGTCTTTGTTGCCTAAATAGTAATCTTACTGATCTACCATACAGATTCTATATTAAAATCAATGTAATAAAACACATCTTTTTATTAGCCTGTCCAATATGAGATGGACATTATTCAGACAGCCTGGTCATTTTCATTATTTCAATGGTTATTAGCAAATTGCCTACTCATATTGGTCATTTTTCAAATTGTTTTCAGAACTCAGAAAATTTGAGAAATGCGCTCGCACCTTTTTTCCATGTGGGTGGGTAGGAACGCCATCTGCTACCAACCATACATATTCCTAGTCTAGTCATACACGCACTACGTACCTGGCCTTTCTGTAGAAAAATGAATATATTATTTATTGTAGGAGATATCTGCTTTTAGAATCAATAACTTTTACTATTTCTCTTTTCAGGGTACAGAATGTCAATTTCTGAGCAACAACCTGGAAGTAGACTTAACTCACAATAACATCACTCATTTGATGTTGAGCTCCACCACCGTCAAGAAAGGAGACCCTATGTACACAGAGTCAACCAATTCCGTACTACTGGATGACAACCCTCTGGAATGCGATTGCTGGTTGTACGACCTAGCTAAGAGACTTCAAGGCTATAGACCACTGACATCAGAACCTAATTTTATCGTAACCAATGCTGTATGCGCATCACCAGAAAATTTATCAGGTCATCTCTTCAAAAATGTATCCCCATACGACTTGAACTGTAATCTACCAGCTGAAGATTGCCCCAAAACTTGTTCGACCTGCGAAAAAAGACCTGCTAAAAGCCAATTGGCATTTGACTGTTACACAGTGCCATCTAATATGACAAAACCGGAAACTCATGATCTGAAATACATGTCCTTAAGATTGAAGACCCCACCAAAGAGTTTAAACAACTTAGAGTTGCAACTGTTAAATCTATCCAATGTAGGATTGAAGGAGATCCCATTCTCCCCTTCAAAAACTGTCCAGACTATAGATTTTTCAAATAATAAACTGACGAAAGTGCCGATACAGTTTTTGGAAGCAAATACCAGTTTGTATCTATCGAATAATCAGTTCGAATGTGATTGTTGGCATTCAGTTGAACTAGCTGTGTTAAAAGCGAGCAAAATTGTTCTAGATATAGATTTAATTAAATGTGGAGATAAATTTCTATCGACTATGGATCCTTTAGAACTTTGCAATAATTGGAGGGCTGCAGCCGTGGCCAGTGGCACTTTTATTGCTTTAGTAATCCTAGTTGCTATAATAGCTACAATCGTATATAAAAACTCCCACGAAATTTTAGTTTTTATCATCAACCATGGACTCTTCCCATGTTGTTTCGTTGACGACCCTGATGATATTAACAAGGAATACGATGTATTTGTCTCGTACGCACACAAAGACAGACAGTACTTACAAAAGTTAATGCCAAAGTTGGAGGACGAATTCGGTTTAAAAACCTGCGTTCACTATCGAGATTGGTACGTCGGCGACTTTATCCCAGACCAGATAAATAGGTCTGTTGAAAAGTCGAGAAAAACCATAATTATTTTATCAAACAACTTCTTAGATTCGGCATACGCGAATATGGAGTTTAGGGCGGCACATAACTTGGCCTTAAAAGAAGGGAAGAATAGAATCATATTGATTTTGTTGGAAGATGTTAACAATCATGAGAAATTGTCAGAAGAGTTGAAAGCTCATATGAAGTTGAATACTTTCTTGAAGTGGGAAGATCCAAGGTTTACTGAAAGACTGCAGAGGGCTGTTCCTTTGAGGAATAATAAGAAGTTCGTGTTGCCGGACGTTTTCAAGCAAGCCGGTGAGAAAACTGTGAAGAGTGGCTTAGATGTGCATATCAATAGTGACGGACAATTAGTCAACATGGCTTTGAAAGACGCGGTCTAAGAGTTGCTCTTTTTAAGTCCATTTTTTGTAGCAAAGCTATCTTTTCACGGACAATTTGTATGTGACCATTTTTTGTAGCAAAGCTATCTTTTCACGGACAATTTGTATGTCGACTATCTTTTAGTAAATGTCAAAGTAGTTTTTTTACGGCCAGAGTTATCTTTCAAGTTATGTTTTCTTGAATACTGAGTGTAGCTATATGTTCCGTGCTGCTTTGTAATTAATTCTTAATTTTAGTTTTAAAGGAGACTCCAGCCGAATCTCGAAAATTTAGCTATTACTGAATGAGCCATTTTCTATTTTTAAGTCTTATTTAAGTTTTTAAATGTAATCTCGAAAAGCAATAGAATTTATTTTAAGTTTAAATGCGGGTAGGAATTGAAATCATTGCCATTTTCCTCAGTTATATTGTAACAACAAACTTGCAATCTAATTAACTACGACAGCTAGACAAATTGGCAATCTAATTCACCACCACACACACAAACACAACAACACACCACACACACACACACACACGACACTCACGCACACTTATACATCAAACCCATACGCTGGCACTACACTTGGGATATTTGTCCAAATATGTATTGCAATGATAAAGTTAATTTTTAACCGACTTCCCAAAAAGGAAGAGTTTCTCAATTCTGATGTTTATACTTTTTTGCTTATGTATGTTCGGGCATGACTCCTTCGTATATGAATAGATTTGCAAAATTCTTTTTTTGTTTGAAAGATTTTTAATCCGAAATGGCCCCAATTAAATTTGGTAAAGATCTGATGAAGAACTTCGGAGATATACAACAGAATTCTTCAATAAATGACGTCAAATCTCTCGGGATTACTGCAATCGTATGTCTGTTTATTGTTTACACCATTTCATAACATACCATCACGCCAGTATGCTCTAAACGGGTACAGATGTGTACAGTTCACCCTGGTAGACTCTCATTCCACCCCGGTTATATTCAAGTTACATGTTATTTGGGTAATCTATTCTAGCATTATATACGTAGATACCTTACTATAGAACTTGTTTATTATGTACCACTAAAAAGTGAAAAATAAAATCTTCAAGGGCTCTAGACAAAATGTCATAATCAGCGACGGCGTTGGTCAAAATACAAAAACGTAAGGGATTGACTACGTGACATGTCGATAGCGCTTGACATTGACATACATTATTGACATTTTTCAATCGCTGTCGGGACGCTTTCGGCGCTAGAATGTCACTTGTCTGGAGCCTCTTGTTTCGTAAAGTTATGTGGCTTCTTTGAAAACCCTCACTACTGCTATTCTGAGCCAATTTTGCAGCATTTTAGATATTAAAAGAACATTTAAAAATATACAATTTATTTTTAAAAGAGCAGGCAACTGAATTGTGTTTTCGTTAAGGCAATATTTCTTCGTAACATAAATGTTTTATCCTGATTATGTTATAAGTTTTTCTATGTGAAGACTAAATTGGATGGTGCTTTATTGTTACTTTTGGTGCTAAATTAATACTACCTTTATATAATACACTGTGGTATTTTATTCGTCTTACAAAAAGCGGTATAAGACGATTAAAATGCCACGGTGTGTAATTATTTGTTCCTGCAAAAAAACATAGTTTAAAATATTTTCTTAAGGATAGGTATAATGTACCCATTGCCTGCTTTAATTGACATCGGTTAAAGGCTTTCTAAATAATTGGCCTAGTCACGACTTTGAAACGACCTCTTTGATCTACTGCTACTCCTTAACAACCACGTAGGTAAGTTCTCATACCGATATTGAATGCTTAGTGTGCCGAATAATACATGTTTTCTGGCAAAAAAAGACAGCAATCATAATAAATATGTGTTATATTTCTACTGAATTTATACGTTTTTTAATGTTTATAATAGTAAGTAAGAACCTAAGCATTTTTGTAACTATAGAGATAGCCCGGTCTTATTTAAGAGAAAAAAAGCAATAATATGATATTTTTAATACTATTAAATATATTTTAGTTTTAATGCAAAGTTGTAACTTGCGAAATTCAAACTCTCTTAGAATAGTATCTTTGACTAGCTTCTGTCAGCGGTTTGGCCCGGGTTAAACATTAGATACTTGATTCCAGATGACATTCTGTACTAATATTACAAAAGCGAAAGTAACTCTGTCTTATTTTTTATTTTAACTAAGCCTTATATAGGTACTTTTGAATTGTCAAACGAAATATGAATCTAGTTAGTGTCTGTTACCGATTACACGGCTGAACCGATTTAGATGGCGTAAACGTAGAACTTGAATTGGAGGTATGCGAAACAGGGTGGAAAGTCCCACAAACCTCCATTGAAACGGGAGGTTCAATCAAGCAGACTGGTGTTTTGTATAGTGGACAACTGCACGACGGTGTTTTTCGGACCGTATGTGTTCAAATCAAGGCGAAAACTTTGCTTGCGCGATGGAGGATTGTGTGACGTCGGATCATAAGTTCGTATGTGGCGGTATAGATGTCGCTACAATTGTACTCATCATTACGATCATCTTTTACGATGGGTCCAACCCTGAAATCGCGAACAAATAAGCTTTGTCGAGTCACCATACCAAAGATCAGCAGCCTTATTGCGTAATGAATTCGGCAAGGCAAAAAGCATAGAGTACGGAAAATCGACCAATCACATAGACGGAAATCCACATCGTATCTCATAACATTGGTCGATTTTTCATACTCTTTGCCTTGCCGAATTCATTACGCAATAACGCTGCTAATCTTTTATGCTATGTCTAAGTTGGTCCCATAATTTGATGAGTACAATTAACCTTATTCAGGTTTTTCGTTTATAGATGACGCGTTATATACAGGTCCATCTACTTATCTTATATTTAAGCCGGGCGAAACGCTGGCTGAATCTAGCGAAAATTACAATCCTAAGAAAATTTTAAATGTATAACTTAACTACAGTAAAGGTAGATTCAGACTTAAAGGCAGTTGCTGTTAACACACCTCAAGCCCGCTGTCACATGTTTTTTTTTTTATGCGGAGTGTTTCTGCATTAAGTTTGAACCTACCAAATTTTAGGTATTGTTTTTTTCAATTATCTCTTACATAAATCACATAATTATATCATTCTAGTCAGTTAAGATAATATTTTCTGACATCTCAATTATGAATCTTTTGTTCTAAAGAAATTGTAAATAAGCTAAGTTGTTCCATCGCACGCAGTTATTTTGAAAATATTATACATATTTTATAAATAAAATAGATTTTTTATCAACTAAATTGTTGTTTTTTTTTCGCCTTTATGAAAATCTGCCTCGCTGGTCTGGTGGTCACAAGTGCTATTTCTGAGCATGAAGTTCTGGCTTAGGTTCCCTTTTGAGATAGCCTAAGATCCCACTGAAAAATCAGCAAGTTCTTAGTTTTGATTAAACTTAATTTTCATGAATGATACTTGATATTAGAATAGATTGCTGCAGGTTTGCCTGGAAATATCTAGCCACAATTACCTTAATTATATTAATTGATATTTATGTTTGATACTTAACCCCCCATTTAAAAGGTTTTCAAGTATATCCGTCATTTGAAAGACAGTGGCGTAGAAAATAGGAGAAAATAAGGTTGCCAGCTCTCAGTAAACCGCAATCTGTGGGTTGCCAATTTATCTGCTAAACCTGGGTAGTATAATTGACGGCTAATTAAGATCTAGATGATGTTGCATACCACAGACATAAAACTAACTAGATAACGCGATTGTATGTACTTCACGTGCCAAAAAACGGACTAAAGTTACGACAAATGATCGTAATCTGAGGTTTTCACTTCGCATTATCGGCACCGGAAATCCACAGAAATCTAAAAAAATGCCTTTTTATGCAATACTAGCTGACCCCCGCGGCTTCGCTCACGTCAACTGGCTACCTACCTACCTACCCTGCCTACCCAACGTACCTTACCTACCCAACCTCCCCTACCTACCCTACCTACCTACCCTACCTACCTACCCTACCTACCCTACCTACCCTACCTACCCTACCCTACCTACCCTGCCTACCCAACGTACCTTACCTACCCAACCTCCCCTACCTACCCTACCTACCTACCCTACCTGCCCTACCTACCCTACCTACCCTACATACCCTACATACCCTACCTACCCTACCTACTCTACCTACCCTACCTACCCTACCCTACCTACCCTACCTACCCTACCTACCCTACCTACCTACCCTACCTATCCTATCTACCATACCTACCCTACCTACCCTATCTACCCTACCTACCCTACGTTTTTAAGATGTATTCTGCTATTCGGGGCGGAGACAAATCCAACGAATCAAAAACCATGAAATTGGTCCAGCAGATCTCGAGTTATAAGTGTTGTAACAAACCCGTCTTTCTTTTATATATATATATAGATTGAGCTATAAAGAATATAGAGAGAAAGTTGGCCAAAGCATTGGAAATATTTTCTTTCATTGATAAGTAAATTTGTTGTTAAATTGCTTGTGAAAAAGTGGCACGCTTGGTTTTCATACAGATGATGGAGGAACTTGCGTTAATAATAAAAATAAAAAAAGCCTTTTATTTCATACAAACAAAAAAAGTTGAGTAAAGTAAACGTTTATTTGCATAGATTGTAGGTACAGTAAATAAGATGTGACAGTTAAAACATGGGTGATCCTTGTACAATCTACCATATATTAGGTATGCAAATATTATTTAAAGAGATGCAATGATATTATAATTAGATTATTTTTTAAATAACAATAGTCGGCATGGTGCATTCACATAACAATATTTTAATTTTAATGTCTAAGTACAAGTATAATAGGAATAGAATTAATAAATTCGAAAAATGTCTTAGTTAAGAATGTCAATTATACAATAGCAAGTTATAGATTACAAAATAATATGTCAGTGTCATTTACCCTCAGTTTCCCAGCTTAAAATTATCGGAGAATTAATGTGACAAATTGTCAAACACGCATTATCTGCTGTGATTGGTTGAATGACTTTTCAACAGCCAATCACAGCAGGTAACGCGTGCTTGACAATTTGTCACATTAATTCTCCGATAATTTTGAGCTGGGAAACTGAGGGTTAGAAATTCATTTACAGAATAGTAGCATTTTGCAATTAAAAATTCTGTCAGTTTCTTTTTAAAGTTTCTCATTGTGTCATTTTTTATTATGTTAGGTATTTTATTATATATTATTGGGCCCATAATAATAACACTTTTTTTCTGTAAAGCAGTATTACAACTCTCAACATGTAGTAGATATTTATACTGACTTCTTAAAGGTCTCTTTCTATCTTTTGACACTGCAGTGAAAAGGTTAATATTACATTTTACGAAAATAGAAACTTCCAAAATGTACATAGCCGGGAAAGTTAATAGTTTGAGGGACTTAAACACAGGAACGCAACTATCCGTCACTTTCATATTAAGCATTGCCCTTAAGCATCGCTTTTGGGCCTTGAACACCAGCAGCCTAATTGCGTAAGTAAATTCGGCAACGGAAACAGTCTCAGTCCTCGGTAGCGTTTCCCTTTTGGACCGATCCATGAAGTGATTTTCTTAGCCCATCTCTCATCTTGTAGTCGCGCTACATGCGTTATCTATTTAGATTCCTAAACAAAAATCGGCCGCGACTTACAAGTTGCAGGCCGTGGGTTCGAGCCCAGGCAGGCGCTTTACTTTGTGTAAATTATTTCTTCATCACTGCTCTCAAAACGGTGAAGGAAAACATCGTGAGGAAACCGGCATCTCCTAGAACCAAAAAATCGAAGAAATGTGACATCCACCAACCCGCACTGGGCCCGCGTGGTGGATACGGCCCATTCCCTCTCATAGAGAGGAGGCCTGTGTCCCAGCAGTGGGAACATTAATAGGCTGATGATGATGTGATAGTATTATATTATGTATTTATAATTTATATAATATTTTAATGCTATACTAGTTCTAGTTAATTTGGTTTGTAAGAACCCCTTCTCGGGTGTAGGCCTCCTCCAAAGAATCCCACTAATCTCTGTTTTTGGCTTTTTGTAACTAATTTGGGCCCGCTGTCTTTGTGATGTCATCTTGCCTTCAGGTTCTCCTCGGTAGCGTTTCCCTTTTGGACCGATCCATGAAGTGATTTTCTTAGCCCATCTCTCATCTTGTAGTCGCGCTACATGCGTTATCTATTTAGATTTATGTCTGTGTTGCATACGCATCTACGATACAAGAGACATTCCTAATGTAGGGGGCAAAGTAAACAACAACAAAACAAAACAAAAAACTAGAAGCGGCCAGACAACCCTGTAGTAATTTATTCTACCATAAAGAATCTTCATCATATCAGCCAAAAGATGTCCTTGGGACTCCTTGGAACTTGGCTTGGGGAAGGACATAGGCCTTCCCCAAGCGTCGCCATATTGACCGGTCCCGTGCGTCTCGTATCCAGCGGATCCCCGCAACCTTCACCAAGTCTTCGGTTCACCTGGTGGGAGGCCTTCCAACGCAACGTCTTCCGGTTCGCGGTCGCCACTCGAGAACTTATGCCATCTGCCATTCGTTCTGCGAGCAATGGTGCCCTGCCCACTGCTTCTTAAGCTTAGCAATTCTTCGGGCTATGTCGGTAACCCTAGATCTCTAACAGATGTCATCACTTCTGATTCGATCACGCAAGGAAAGTCCGAGCATAACCCTCTCCATTGCCCTTTGGATGACTGTAAGTTTTCTGATGAGACTCATTATCTGCGACCAAGAATCTTATTTCTTATTAATCTTACTAATATTATAAATGCTAAAGTTTGGATAGATGGATGTATGTTTGTTAATCAATCGCGCCAAAACGACTGAACGAATCTGGATAAAATTTGGCACAGAGTTAAATTACAGTCTGGCATAGCAGCTACTTTTTATCTACAATGTTCCCTTGGAATGATAAAACACATTTCACGCGGGTGAAGCCGCTGGCAGAAATTAGTCGTTCATAAAATCAAGTTTTATCAAAACAAAATACCTGCAGAGATTTGCAGTGAGATCTCATACTAATAAATATTATTGGAGTTTATTTTCTGGTATTTCTCAGGAGCTGTCCGGAGCTGGCTTTGTATCTGGTCGATGCTTACAGGCTCGCCGCCCGTTAGATAACTGGCCAATGGCCAATGTGCTAGGTACACTTCTGCCTAACCTTTCATGGAATTCAGGAGTGATGTTAATAAATTCGGAAGTCCGACGAAGTTTCTTCCTTGCTGTCTCTTCGGCTATTTCTTAGGTTTTCACGTCTTTACAAAACTGACGGCATTAAATGAAACCTGGCACCCGATGAAATAGTATGTGAACAACCGACCAATCACGTAGACAGCAATCCACATCTCGTCTTTCATCTCGCATCTGATTGGTCAATTGTTCATAGTCTTTCATGGGGGTTGACCTTGCCGAATTTACTCACACGATTGACAGGGTCACCCATCCAATTACGACGGTAGAACGCTACACTATCACGTTGTGTCATTATAGGCTTCATAACATGCACGATTCTTGTACATAAGTTCACAGTTGCGAAGCGACGGAATAAGGTACGTAGATTATACACATACAAATAAATCTATCTTTTTTTTGTATACAAATAAATAAAAATTGAAATGCTTTTTTATAATATCAAAATAATATCTTTTTAGTAAATGCGAATGCATGCTATCGCTATCCATTCAAGGTTGCCTGGAAGAGATCGCAGAACGCGATAAGGCCGCCTGTTGTATGTTTGTTTTAATTTTAATGTTTCTTTTGGTATTGTTTTATCTTGGTGTACAATAAAGTACCTATATATAAATATAAATAAATGCATGATAAGGTTGGATAAACATTAAACCTATCCTTTTAAATATGGATAGGGTCCAATTTGTTTCCCTTCCAAATTTAAAATTACACGCTAGCGCTTCAATGCGGTTAGAGTGCGAACTAACCCTCAGTTTCCCAGCTTAAAATTATCGGAGAATTAATGTGACAAATTGCCAAACACGCGTTATCTGCTGTGATTGGTTGAATGAATTTTCAACAGCCGCTCCCGCGCTGTCTCCGTTAAGATTTTACCCTGACCAAAAAATCGGCATGAGATTTGAGCATTCCTATTGGTCTAGCGGCACTGGTGGCGCATGAATTACAGTAGTGAATACGCCCAGATTTTAGAATAAAATCTTTATAAAATCGAATTTGGGTCTTTTGAAAAAAAAAAATCTACAAAAATGTTCGTTATTAAATTGTCTATCCATTAGTCTTAGTACAAAAAATACGAACATGAACACTTTACGAGGAGATGCATAATATCAATAATTATTTCTCATTTTATGTTTTTTTGGAAGGAGATTAGTGAAATATATACAACATAAAAAAAAAACTAAATCTACCATTTTAGAATCGATAATTTTAACGTATTTTTATTAATTGATATTTCTTTTTAAATAACGAGTAGATAGCTCCTAAAAACAGCACAAAAAACGGCTTGCGCGGCGTTTTGCTCGGGGTACCGCCTTAAGGTTGCCCTAGTCGTAGGCTCGTACTATTTTGTGCGCGGGGTTAAAATGCATGCTATTTCATCCAACAACACGTGCGAAAGACATAGATGCTGTGATGAGCAGTAAGAAGCCATTTCGCGTACGAATTAGCACTTTTGCAAGTTTGTAGCGACATGGATGATGATTTAGGACGAAAAAGAGCGCACGCAATTTTGTAAACGGACCTTTGGGCGTCTAGATATCATGAAAAAACTACTAAATATATATTTTCAAAATAAAATTATTTGCATTGTTGAACTACTAATCTATCCCTGTATGGTGGCTGTTTTGCAATTTTCCTTCTTCTTATGGTATTTATTTCCGCCCTTAGATACGTTAAAATAAGTGTTGAAATATGGAACTTTCGACGCTCATTACTTTCAAATATTTATTATTTTTACTCTTTTGTTTCCATACAGGGCTAGATGAGCTAAATTGATAAATGATAATGATAAATGATTTTACACTACACCTGCTCGGAAAGTACCTTGATACTTTATCATATTTACGATAGAAAGTACGTCATTGCATATCGAACAAATATGCGGCGAGAAAACGCATCTGAGCGGGAGAGAAAAGTGTATGAAAATCCATTTCTTACGTGGTTTTTCTTTTTTAATTTTGGGTAAGACTATGCGCTGGTAACCTAAATATCAAAAAAAGCCAAAAAGTTTTTACAGTGAAATTTTATCTCCAAGTTCGCAAAATGACACTGGCCACTAGCTGTGTGTTGGATGGTGTCAAACAATTTGAAAAAAGAACATGTGAAAATTGCAGACGCCATTGGCGCCATTTTCAATTAGTGTGTTGTTTGAGGATTCTGTTTTCGTAGAATAGGAAAATAAAAAAAACTATCAAAATGATAAGTAGTGATAGTGATGATGAAGTTTTTTTAACTCCGCCGCAGTTGAAGGAAACAGCAAAAATACTGATTGATAACCTTTTACCACAGAAATCAATTAAAAAATATAATAAAACTTATGACGATTTTTTGCAATGGAAAAGTGAAAAAGCGCCAGAATACAAACCAAGTACGTTATGGTCTATGTACTCAATGTTGAAAAGTACTATATTGACAAGAAACGACATAAATATTCAAGAATACAATCAACTTACAGCATTTCTGAAAAGAAAGTCGGAGGGATTCCGTAGTAAGAAATCAAAAGTGCTTACTACAAAGGATGTTTATTCCTTTTTGCAGAATGCTCCAGATGACAAATATTTGTTGATGAAGGTAAGTTTATGAACAAAATGCACTGGTTTATGATTTATTACGTACCTATTTATGAGTAGAAATCTACTAGGTTTTCATGTTTGATATTTTTGTTTACAGGTTATTTTGATTTTAGGAGTTAATGGGGCCTGTCGTTCGTAAGAACTTGTGGATATGACAACAGACGATATCGAAATCCTCGAAAATGGAATGATCGTCAATATTCCTAACACAAAAACCAAAATACAGCGATCATTTGTTATATCGGGCTTATTTTATGAGATAGTGAAGAAATATAACGAAATTCGCCCCAGTGACCCCAAAACCAATCGGTTTTTACTACAATATAAAAACAAAAAATGTACGAAACAAGTAATTGGGAAAAACAAAATAAGTACTGTGCCAAGAGAAATAGCTTCCTACCTTAATTTACTCAATCCACTAGAATACACTGGCCACTGCTTTCGCAGAACTTCAGCGACTATTCTTGCCGATACTGGTGCTGATTTAACCACAATAAAACGTCACGGTGGTTGGAAATCGTCCGCTGTTGCAGAAAGCTACATAGAGAATTCCGTAGAAAACAAAACACGAATAAATAACCAAATATCGGGATCGATTAATGTGCATCAAGACATGAGTCTTCAACCATGAAGAGAGACCTCTTCAGGAGATGACTCCTCAACCATCAACGAGCGCGGCGATGCCAGATGCCCCTCAGCAGCCAGTTGCCCCTTTGGCACCACAGCCTTCTACGAGCGCAGTGCCAACAGCACAGCCAGTTATTCCTCCTACATTGTCGCAAACATCTCAAACAAACATTAATGGAAAAAGTGTTACATTAAGCTTCACTAACTGCAACAATTTCAATATAAATTTCAATTAGTAAAGATTTAGTTTTTTTATTTTCCTCGTAGGTGTAGTATAAAGCACTATGTATCACTCGAGAGAAAGTGCGATTCCCGATCTCGGGTGTTTTAAAGCCCTCGCCTACGGCTCGGGCTTCAAACGACACCCTCGACGGCAATCGGTCACCTTCTCCTCTCGGTGAACAATGTACTATTATTTCTGTAAGTTGGTTTGTACAAACACTTTTAAAACACTTTTAACATATTCTTTTTAAAACTAGTTGTGGTCGGCGTTTCTTCTCTGACTACTCTGAGAAGAAAGGCCGAAACAAACTCAGAGGTCACAGTCTCTTTTAAAGTCCTGACAAAATCTTGGTTAGATCATGTGAAGACCATGTAGACTGATGTCTGAAATGGTCTTTTGAGGAAAGAACCAGCCAGATTGAGTGGACCTGTCCAGTCAGTGCACGCATTTGTCAATAACCGAGCAGCTCAACTCAGAATTTAAGGAGTTCAACGATTCGACGAACAATACCAAAGAAAGGACATTCGGGTAGGCCGCATAAACTACTCAAACTTCCAGACCATGATTAAAAATTAAGATAAATTAAAAACAAAATAATGATCCACATAGTCTTCACATTCACAATAATTAAAATAAAATAACATAATACTTTAAAAAGTAAATATTCTTGTCATTGCAAGAAAACAAATAAAATAAAAAAAAAACCGGCCAAGTGCGAGTCGGACTCGCGCACGAAGGGTTCCGTACCATTATCGCAAAAAACGGCAAAAAAAACACGTTTTTTGTATGCGAACCCCCTTAAATATTTATTTTATTCGGTTTTTAGTATTTGTTGTTATAGCGGCAACAGAAATACATCATCTGTGAAAATTTCAACTGTCTAGCTATCACGGTTCACGAGATACAGCCTGGTGACAGACAGACAGACAGACAGACAGACAGACAGACAGACAGACAGACAGACAGACGGACCGCGGAGTCTTAGTAATAGGGTTCCGTTTTTACCCTTTGGGTACGGAACCCTAAAAAATGAATAAAAAATAACAAAATTCATGGTGCAAAATATAAAAAAAAAACTAAATTAATTGGAGCAGCTCACTCCCAAGCCGTTTTATCCTCAACGTAATCTTTAATGCTATAAAACGCTTTTTGGCTCAACTTACGTTTAATGAATGATTTGAATTTATTAAGACTTAGATTTTGTACGTGGCTTGGAAGCTTATTATAAAAGTGTACACATTGACATCTAAACGAGCCACCTATTTTCTTGAGCCTTGTTGTAGGTAGGTAGGTACTACAAATTTGTGTTTGTTCCTAGTATTTATGTTATGGATATCACTGTATTTTTGTAAACAATTTTATATTTTTGTGGGCATATAAAAGATTTTCATAAATATACTGAGAAGGCACAGTCATTACAAAAATCTTCTAAAAACAAAGATAGTCTGGATGTCGGCGACATTTCCCCACAACAGAATACCGTACGACATTACACTATGACAATAGCTTATATATACTAAACGGGCTGTCTCTTGAATTGATATCATTTTTTATTTTGAACGTACATCGTCAAACAGAGTAATCGCTAGACTACGTTTGTATGGAAGAAAGATCGACTAGTGTAACCTTAAAAGGTAAAATACCCAAAAGGCTTCGCTAGAAACTGATTGGTTCTCGTAACTCTCCTTGTGAAGTGAAATCAAGCAGAAACGTGAACTTGTAGTACATATTGAATATCCGCCACGCCGGCCGGCCCCGGTGTCCCGAGTGTAGCTGATACCAGGTGAGTACCTATTTATACTTTTTTATTAACGTATGAAATCTCAGGGTTGCGAACTTCATGAAAGGATCTATGCGACATATGTCAAACTGATGTATTCGTTAATCAGTGGCGTAGCGTGCCTTGGCGGGGCCCCGTATAAAAATTTGTTTGGGGGCCCTTATGAAGGGTAAAGATTTCTCACAAAAGAAAAAAAAAATTGAATAAAATTAAAAGCAATATTTATTCATCTGTCAATTTTCCAAAATTTTTACAAGCATTTCAAATTAAATATACACTCTCCTTGCCTTTTTTTCGGCAAACTGATTTATTAAATCATTTATAGCTGATGATGACTTTAGTTTTTCTAAAGTTTCTGCCCCTATGGACAATAGTGACAAGACTGATAGACGAAAAAAAATTAGGAGGTTTTTATTCATTTTTGCTTACGCACGTCGGGGGCCCCCGTAGCCCGGGGCCCCGTATAATTGATACGGCAGATAAGGCGGTAGCTACGCCCCTGTCGTTAATGTTACGTTATTGTTAGCCTGTCAAGCGCTATTATTCATACTGACAGCTGTCGCAGAGATCAAGCTATCTTAAATGAAGTATAGCAACGGGGAAATGCGATCGAAGTTTAATGACGGTAGTTATAACAAAACGACTTTTCAATTTTGTCTAAAAAAAGCCCATGTCTTTTAAGTTTTATTTACAGTTTTGGCGCAGACGAAGTCGTGAAAAACCGTCGGTGCTCCATGGACCAATTGTAATTTGACCAATTGGTCTATGGGGAAAATTACATGTTTCCATCGTCCAATTATCAACTGGGCTATGGAGAATTGAGAAATGTCCCGCTGCCCAGTTTAATAGTATGGTAAAGCCTTGTCCACAAGTATTTAAAAAAAATATCTAGATCAATTTTTGAAACAATAATCATTTACTGAATAATCACGACATAACAATTCATTTGTACAAAGATTACAATACAAATCAATGTGAACATCTATCTCATTGAGTCCGTTGGGATCCCAGAATTGGCGACAACAGTCTTCGCAATACCCTCATCCCGAAGACATACTGTCATTTGGCAACCAATTGACACCATACATAATGACAAAATTTTCGGTGAAGTGGCCATTTCAAACAGTTTACATACTTTTTAAGAGAACCAGGGCTACCCACATAGCCCAAAGAATTGCCAAACTTAAGTAGCAGTGGGCAGAGCAGATTGCTCGCAGAACGGATGGCCGATTATGTAGAAAGGTTCTGGAGTAACGACCGCGAACTGGAAGACGTTGCACTGGATGGCCTCCTACGAGTACCAGGTGGACCTGGTGAAGGTTGCGGGGATCCCCTGGATGTGAGACCCACGGGACCGATCAAATGGCGACGCTTGAGTGAGGCCTATGTCCAGCAGTGGACGTTCGAACGACGACGAAATTAACTATAATTAACGAACATTATATTGTATTTATTTACGACGCTCGAATCAACTAATAATACATTTTTTTTTTTGGCTTTCGAAAGTGTCGTTAATGACCTAATTGAGAAAAAAAAAGATTAAGAATCGTTGATCTTTGTTTTTTTTTTAAATTATTTATAATATTTTTGAATTCAGTTTGATGTGACCCAAAAAATATAACAAAGGCTTCTTTGAACCCAAAGTATAGGAAAATGGTGTGAACTCGGGTTATAATGTTATAATGGAACATAGTTTTGGTTTACGTCCAGTGTTCTCCATAGCCCAGTTGGTAATTGGACGATGGAAACATGTCATTTTCCCGATAGACCAATTGGTCAAATTTGAATTGGTCTACGGAGCACCGACGTGAAAAACCTGGTGTGTAATATGGCGGCATGTCTAATATAATATCAATCACAAACCTTGTAATATTCATGTTTTTGAGAACAATGGCGTGAAACCGTTAGACATTTGATTTTTCCCTTTATAAGCCAACACCTTGCGCTCTGGCTTACTGGACACAGAGATTATTACAACCATCACCATGAAGTTGCTACTCGTTCTTTTCGCCCTCGCGGTCTTCGCAGCCAATACAGCTGCCTACTCCGGTAAGTGGTACCTACCCTATATAATACCAGCCTGTAACTGTCCCACTATTATTGATTACTCGCTGAAATTAATTATGGGACATTTTATATTATTTTTTTAGGTACAGGATATAATATGTTTTGCCATAAAAACACCAAACCAAATTCAATAATTTCTATATACTTTTTATAATAAGAGCTCCAAATATTCCAATTGCGGTCGTATTATTGTTTTATATATGTATAAGTAGGTAGAGGGACAGTGGAATTCTCTTGATACTCTCATTACAAAACCAAACATTTTAAATGCCTCATTAACTATATTGTCTACATGGGTATCAAGGTGAAGCTTTGAGTCTAACTGTACGCCTAAATCACGAAGAGAATTATCTTTATTCAGTAGTTTTTCCGAAAGAAAAATTGAATTTTGTCACATTTCTCTTCAAAAAGTTTAGATAACCCTGACAACAAGAAGATTGGGCGATTTGTGGCATAATCACTCTTAGAGCCACATTTATGTACTGAAACGATGTTCACTTGTTTCCATATATCAGGGAAAACCCCATAGTAAATACATTTATTGAATAGTACGAAGAGAGGGCAGCTCAGTGTGTCTCACTAGTGTGTTTTGAAAATATTGAAGGGATACCATCCGGCCCAGGTCCTTTGGAAGCATCCAGTGATTGGAGTTCTTGCCGTATTTTTTGTAATGAAAGGTGTTGTGTGTGGATGGGCATCTGAGGACTGTTGGGGATAGTGTACTGTAGCTGGAATACTATTAGTGGATTTACGACAAGAAACATATGACCAAAATGCCTAACATTTTTGACGACACTGTCCTCTACATAATTGATATATTTTTTTAAACAAACGTCCGCCTCCTTTTTGATTTTTTTTCTGTAAATAGAAAATAGTTCGTAGTCTTTAGTGTTTCCATATTTTTTCATATTTTGTGGTCCAATAAAAAAATCATTGAATTAAACACAAAATACTCACATATCCCACTCTGCATATCCTTATCTCACAAATTGTTAATAATTGGTATAATCCTCATTATGTAATTAGGTTCTTCATCATAAACAACACATACAGAAAGGTTTATTGGGACATTCGAAGTAACAGTAGAACACTGACTCCTAAGTCACAGGTTTCCCCTAGTTTAGGAGGCAGGGTTTGCATCATTTAAGCTACCTTTATTTATCTGAGCTTGTAACCTAATTGCTAAGTACTATTGTAACAAAGGTTATCTGTATCAATCAAGTTAAGTTATTTATTATATAATATAATAATAAAATTGTTACAGAAGTTGACACCACTAAATTCCTTGGGGTAATGATTGACAAAAGACTGAACTGAAAAGAACACATTGAACAACTAAGCAAAAAATTATTAATTCTACATATGCTCTATTCAAATTAGTTCCGGTGCTTAACATTGACTCACTGCTCACGGCTTACCATGGTTTAGTTTCTTTACATTTAAGATATGGGATCATCTTTTGGGGTAATTCAACACACAAAGATATAAATTTCGAAGCCCAAAAACGGTGCATTAGGACTATGTTTAGATTGGACTCAACTAAAAGTTGTAACTAAGAATTACTTGAAATACAAAAAACTCTAGTAATTGCCATGTTTGTTAAATCTAATCGACACTTATTTCCACGGCAATCAGAAGTAGTTAATCGACAATACAATTCTCTGTTTACATAGATCGAAAACCGCATTAATACACAAAAGTGTTTTCTGCATGGCTCCTAAAATCACACAACAAACTACCAAAAAGTTGGAAAGAGGAGAGAATGCTCTAATATATTAAAAAAGAATTTAAAGTTCCATCTTGAAGGGAAAGCATACTATACTAATAATAGAGTTCCTTAACGATAAAATTGCATACCATATAAGTACCTACCTAGCAAAGTTATCGATGCATCTTTGGCCTATTTGGCAGTGTAGTGTAGTGAACTGATAAGTACCGTTACATGTTACTGTTTACTTTTTTATTATTATTATTAAATATTATTATTATATTTTTAGAGGTTGTAACTTGTTGTAGGTTGTAACTTATTACTTGTAATTATTTCGAATTTATATTCAAATGCACAATTATTATAATTATATTTTGTATTGTGGGTTTTTTTTTATATCATTGACATTTAAATGTTTGTATGCCACAAACGCCATACATGACTAATCCAAATAATTAATTAAACAACTTGAATGCTATGTGTTTATTTATACACATGTTTCGACATTATAGAATCTTGAATATTGAAATGTGACATTCTAAAGTGATTATTTTGTTATTATTGTACTTATT
Source organism: Orthosia gothica (assembly GCA_949775005.1). Lineage (NCBI taxonomy): Eukaryota > Metazoa > Arthropoda > Insecta > Lepidoptera > Noctuidae > Orthosia > Orthosia gothica. The sequence continues at coordinate 63,287,479 of OX459034.1, read as the reverse complement.
TATTATTTAGATATCTTGACAAATGTTTTTATAATTTTTAATGTGACATTCTAGAATGATGATTTTGATATGATTTATAAATTTGACATATTTTTTAATTTTTTTATTTGTCATTCTAAATGGTAATTTAGACTTGCATTATTTTATAGACATTTGCACATATTTTATTATTATTGCATTTGATAATCTAAAATGATTATTTTGAACAGTATTCTATATCAATATTTGCATGACATTGCCCAAGGCAAACATGACGTTTCCATGATCTTTTTATATTAACAACTCTTCATGCTGGCAATTTGTCATGTACGTATGATACTCATGTTTGAGCAAATAAACAATGATTTGATTTGAAGGGACCTGTGTTCATCTCCTTTCGTTATTGTTTAAATCGAAATTGTATTTAGTTATAATAGATTGACGACGGTTGAAGACATCTGCTAGAGAACCATGGTTACTGAAAAGCCCGAAGTATTGCCAAACTGAAGTGGCAGTGGGCAGGGCACATCACTCGCAGAACGGATTGTGGATTCTGGAGAGGCGATCGCGAACCGGAAGAACTCCAACTAGGTGGACCGATGATCTGGCATTCGCTGGATGCGAGACACACGGGATCGGTCGTTATGGCGACACTTTGGGGAGGGGCCTATGTTCAGCAGTGGACGACTTTCGGCTGAAATGATGATAACGAAATTAACGGTTTCACTTATAGACGCGGAGCTACTTCAACGCTCGCTGTGCACGGCTGACTACCAGTGCAAGGATGGCTGCAAATGCATCAGAATTCAGGCCACTGTACCCAGGATGTGCTTCTGCTACTCTCCGGAAAACAAAAGGTAAGAAACTGAGATTGGATGGAATGTAAACAGCTCTGAGCCTCACGGCCTTTTCTGCCGACTGTTTGTGCCTAACAATATTTACATTAGACACCGTCGAGTGTGTAATTCAAATTATTGCATCCATTATGTACATAAGATTACAAAAACAATTATGGACCCTGTCAGGCACAGCAACATTCTAGATACAGTTAGTGTCTAGGAGAGAGGAATAGCGCTTCATATTTTCTTTTATAATTAAAATTTCAGTTTATTTTAGTTTCAGTTATAATGTGGGTGTGCTTGCGGAACACAGGCGTGATGTAATGTTAAATCGTATTTTCTGTTTCTAGGCCAGAGATGATATGTCGCAGAAAGGAGTACTTGTAGGCTGCACTCTACGTTAAAGATCACAAAGTTCCACCAGACTTAGCGGCCCTTCCTTCAACGGACTTACTTAGACGACTAATACAAACATGTCAAGTATGCTTGCCTGTATGTTTATACAGCCAAGCACACTCTCACCATCAATTGTACATTTTACAAGCTTATATTTACTTTCATCTGTCGAGGTTCTGTGATCAAATCCTGAAAATTAAAAAAAAATGAATATGACAAATACTCTTTAAAAAAATTTATTGGATGCAACAATGAAAGCGTTCAGAGAAACATCGTAGAATCATACGCTTGATTTGTAAACAAGATTGCGATTATGTAACTGACTATTTTAATAAACCCAGTGTATCAAACAATGTGTGATTTCATTTACAAGATTAAACCCACCTACTACACACACAATGTCTTAAGACGACGACAGTCGCCAACGACCTTGAGGGAACAAAACGCGCACTCGTTTCACACCCGTGCGACCCAAAATTCAGTTTTCTCAACACCTTTCAAACAAAAAAAACTAAATCAATCGGTTTATCCGATTAGGAGCTATGATACCACAGACAAACACACAGATCCACAGGCAACACACGTCAAACATTTAACAATCCTTTTTCCGACAGGTGTTAAAAAATGAAGGCCTTTCCTTAAGAGGGGACTCTAGTGAGACTTTCTCCATACAAACACATTCTGCTGTTTTCTTCGTGGATAATGCCTCTAGAGCAATGATTTTCATAAAATCTAGGTCTAATTAATACGTGCCTGTATCATTTCCTTTTTTCCAAAACATAATCACAAAAAGAAATATGACAATCCAAAAATCCGAAAAAAAGGCCCGTTTTTACCGCCATGTTCAGAAGACTTTCAGACAAAATTTATAAGTTTTAAACAAAAAAGGAAATGATAAGAGCATAGATATACTTTTCCTCTAAATTTTGATATAAGAATTTTTTAGATCAGACCAGTTTTCATGAAGAAAACAGCAGAATACGAAACGTCTTTTAGTCAAAGTTTTTGTAGGTAAAATCAGCCTGAGCTGCAGTTGTCTCTTTCGAACTTTACGGGGTGAGGTTGGAGGTGACGCGACGGCAATAGTTTCTTCAAATACCTATTTTTCAAATTCCTGTTGACTAGAGTCCGCTCTTAACTTTGCTTTACCCTAACTCTTTACATTAGGCTTACTTACACAGGTATTATTGGCTTCACCAAAAAGGCCAGGTGCGCATTACTCACGACCGGCGGGTGTGTATGACTAGATGTAGAGCCTGGCAAACGAAAGTAGACACTCGAATTATTAGCAAACTTTTTATATGGCAATGCTATACTAATGTCAACCTCAATTTTCCAAAACAAGATGGCGTGTTGCTTTGATTTGTTGTGGTCTTGTTAATAGAATTTATTCGGTGAAAAATGATTCAATTAAAAGTGGATTACAGAAGATGTTGTTTCCCATGATGTCTAAATATAAAAAAATAACAATAGGAGACAGACAAACCATTTATTCAGCTCAACATCACGCCTGTATCGCCCGGGCACAAATCCAAACTCCAGGCTTCTACTGAGAAATGCCCGATGTAAAACCCAATAAAACTATGCCCGACCGAGAAATCGAATCCAGGACCTCTTGCTCCGCAGTAGCGCTTGCAACCACTATAACAACGAGGCAGTTACATACAACAAGTAAATTTAAATAATCCCTTGTACTAATCTAAAGAACAATGCCATTAAACGCGTTGATAATTTCCCTTTAAAAGCGGATATCAATGATACCAACATGTAATTTGATTGAAATAACCATGAAGTGGTTGGTAATCCTGATTGCAGTCATTATGTTGGCAGTGCACGTAGCTACACAGATTTATACAGGTTAGTACTCCAAATACATAGTGTTAGATCGTTCGGTTCCTTCATGATGGTTGAGCTGAGTGGTGCCAATCCATGTGTCATATTCGTGAACGCGCGCCGCGTTATCTATTAGGATTAGTCATAACTTAGCTGCCTCGGCCTGTTATAGTTACTTGTTGTATTTTAGGGTTGTTTGTTTTACTACAGACGCTTTTACGCGCACGTCAATTTACGTCGTTCTCATAAATAAATGTAACTATCTGTGCCCAGCGGCTTGCTCAGCTCCTATTGGTCGTAGCGTGATGTTATATATCCTTCCTTGACAAATGGGCTAACCAATCCAAAAATATTGTTTCATATCAGACTGGTATTTCCAAAGATTAGCGCGTTCAAACAAACATTCAAACGCTTCAGGATTATTATAAGTATAGATTTTTCAACAGTAATGATGTAACCAAATACTTGAAATCAAATTATACTGGTTGAAAAGAGAGTCCGTGGAGTTTATGTAAGTTTTTCTCCAAAGTGATTAGTGACTGTGCTAAATTTACATAGCTTTGTTGCTTTTCTATTCAAAATAACCTTTAAATGGATTAAATTAAGTACATCGCCTATAGGCCTTATCAGAAAGCTTAAAGTCACCCAAAGGGCTTTTTCTCCATATTGATTAGTGACTGTGCGAATAGCTTTGTTGATTTTCAATTCAAAATAACCTTTAAATGGTTTAAATTAAGTACCTCGCTTATGGGCCTTACCAGAAAGCTTAAAGTCACCCCAAAGGGCTATGCAGAGGGCTATGCTCGGAATTTCCTTGCGTGATCATATCAGAAATGATGATATCCGCAGGAAAACCAAAGTTACCGACATAGCCCGAAGAATTGCCAAACTTAAGTGGCAGTGGGCAGGGCACATTGCTCCCAGAACGGCTTGGCGATGGGGCCGAAAAATCTGGAATGGCGACCGCAAACCGGAAGACGATACGTTGGACGGCCTCCCGGACCGGTGACCTGGTTAAGGTTGCAGGAAGGCGGTGGATGCGAGACGCACGGGATTGGTCAATGTGGTAACGCCTGGGGGAGGCCTATGTCTAGCAGTGGACGTCTTTCGGCTGAAATGATGATGATGAAGTACCTCGCAGTTCAAAAAGCTAGTTTATTACATTCAATACTATTTTTTTTAAATTAATCTAAGGAAAACTATGTAGATTATATTATTTCATTTGTTTTAACAGAAGCCGAAATGCGTAAACGTTCGAAGTGTGTTCGTGACTTCCAATGCCAAGACAACTGCTCCTGCAATTACGTCCCTCGCTTCGGGTCGAAGTTTTGCCTATGCTATAGTAACAACACCCCAGGGTAAGAATCAAGCAATTCTTGAGGCAATAATAACAGCCGCACGTATCGATCTTGTCAACGACACGGTAGCCGCAGCGGCTCCGAGCGAACGGCTGTAACGCTGCCAGTCGCAGGTACGATTCCCGAACGGAACAAATATTTGTATGGTCTACAGATAGTTGTTCCGGGTTAGGCTTTTGTGTATGAGAGTTTAAAACGAAGCCACTATACAGGTGAAGTTCCTAGTGCAAGTTGACGTTAACCATCGCTTGCCGAGACCGCATCATGGATGGGTGATTATTCATTACATGGCGAAGTTCTCTAACGTTGGTCCCGGCTGACATTTATACATCTTTGACAGTCGTTACGGATAGTCGCAAGACAGGAAAATGACACCAGTCTTGCCAAGGGGTATCGTGTTGCTCAGTTACTGGATTGTGGATTTCAGATAGACAGTCGCTCTGGAACTCAGTAGCATCCACTCGGACGAAGCCGGCCACAGTATAGTTGGCAAAAGCTAGGCAGGTTAATATTTCTGTTGATGATGATGATGATGATGAGGGAATAAAAATCTTGCCACGCATGCCTTAGTTGCCCCACCTTTTTTTTTAGGATTGGTTTGCTCTTGACTCTAGTCTAGGTCAGAGGTGACAGAGACAAAGCCTCTTAGCTCTGCGTTCCGCTGAGTCAAGCGCGGCAAGATGATTTTTAGCTGAGCATCCCAAAGGTGGCTGCAATACTTCATGCAGGATCGGACTTGCGCTTTGTAAAGAGTTAAAAGCTGTTTAGGCGTAAAGTATAGGATGCCCAGTTTTTTGTCCGCAATTTGGGCTTTATACTCAATGGAGGCGTCGAAGTTGGTCGATTTTTTTACGTCATCTTTCTGTTGAGTAGTCAGTCTCTCCCCCGTTTTGTACGATGCCGTCGCCATAGCCTATTCCAAAATAGTTAAAAGCTTGGGGGGTGCAACCTCCAAGAGAAAGTTCACATTGCAGAATTAAGCAGGAGAGTATTTTGCGGTCTGCTCTGCTTTTGTTTTGCTTTTCGGTCTCTGAAGCGTCTCCAGAACTTCCTGCCTTTTCCGACTAAAGTTACTCTTGCTCAAGGTTTCCTTCTTCCGACTGAGGCACTTATTGATGCGACTGAGGCACTTCTTGATGCGACTGAGGCACTTATTGATGCGACTGAGGCAGTTCTTGATGCGACTGAGGCACTTCTTGATGCGACTGAAGCACTTCTTGATGCGACTGAGGCACTTCTTGATGCGACTGAGGCACTTCTTGATGCGACTGAGGCACTTCTAGATGTGACTGAGGCTCTTCTTGATGCGACTGAGGCACTTCTTGATGCAACTGAGGCACTTCTTGATGCGACTGAGGAACTTCTTGATGCGTCTGAGGCACTTCTTGATAATAATAATAATGATAAAACTTTATTGACATAAAAATATTACAGACATACATGTGAAGCCCCTGACTCCCGTGCTAGGCGAACCTGTGTTACAGGAATCAGTGTCCTCCGCTGATATAAATCAATACACATTTCAATTTTTATGTAATATAACACAAGGATTAAGTAACACTAGTAGCTATTGAAACAGTAAAGTAAACAATATAAAGACGCAAAGCGAACGTGCAAGCGCGTGATTGCGAGTGTGTGTGTGATTGTATGTGTGGGTGTGTGTGTATGTATGTGTGATGGTGAGTGGACGCATGAGTGAGCGTGTGGGTATGTTATGTAATCTTGATGAAACTTAATTTTTCAAATTATACTCGTATTTTATGGTACTGATAAAATTAACTTTTCAGTGTCGTCATAACTTAATGACTGAAGCCATGATCTTAAAATTTGCTTCACTTTATATAACGTGAGCTTATAAATTGAGATAGATTTATTAACCCGGTTGTAGATCTTTGAACTTCATGCACAAAAGTGTCTGGACGCGAGTGCGGTGCGACATTTGGTTACTTTGCAGACTGGAAAACCAGTGCGTCTATTTATTGCATCTAAGCTTATTGGTAACATGTGTCTACGTAGGACAGTACGGAGGATATATAATTGTCGGACCGTAAGGACATGGGCTCCAGAGTATAACTTCCTAGTGGGATGGATTTGTTTTTTGAAGGACATCACTTTAAGTACAGCCCGTTGTGCCCGTTCCACTCTAAGCATAGCTGTCTTAAATGTCCCTCCCCATACTGGAATACAGTAGGTAATTATAGACTCACACAACGTGCGGTAGACCATTGTTGCCGTCTCCCCATCCGCAGAATGTCGTAGTTCTTTAAACAAATAGATAAGCTTACGGAGCCTGGAACATAAAGCATCTATGTGTGATCGCCAGTCAAGCTTTTCGTCTATATATATGGACTCCTAGATACTTGATGTTAGGTACCAAAGTGAGGCTAATACATTTACATTGGGTAGAATCTTTGCATACATGTGGAATTATATCTTTAGTAGTTGGAGGCTTAGGGCAGTTTGTTGGAGAGAACTGTATGATTTTAGTTTTAGCTATATTCAATGTCAGCATGTTGTTGCTTAGCCAATCCATTATACTACGCAATGAAGTTTCAACTCTATCAGTCACCTTGGTCCAGTCTCTGTCATAAATAAGGAGTGCCGTATCATCAGCGTAGGTGAATATATCACAATGGATGATAGGTAATTGGCAGAGGTCATTGATGTAAATTTGGAAGAGGGTGGGCCCCAAAATACTGCCTTGTGGTATGCCGTAGCAAACCGGTTTCTCTTTACTGATAAGGTCTTCAATTTTTACGCATTGGCTACGGTCGCTCAGGTAACATTTAAAAATATCCAGAGCCAAGCCACGTATTCCCATATGCTCCATCTTGGCCAAAAGTTTAGGAATTGAGACGGTATCGAAGGCCTTAGTGAGGTCCAAAAAGACTCCGTAGCATTTAAAGCGATTGTCCAGTTTATCCACCAAGCTGTTAACAAAGTCTAATACCGCATCCTCGGTTGAGACACCTGTGCGAAATCCGTATTGTTTTGGAGATAAAATATTATTTTTTGCAAGGAATTTAGTCAGGGAATTATTAAGAATGCGTTCTAGGATTTTGGAGAATGCGCTGAGAACGGATATTGGTCGATAATTGGACAAATCACCTCTTGCCCCAGCCTTGAATATAGGGTGCACTACTGCTTTTGGGAAAGTCCCCGAATTTATGGCACAGTTACAGATGTGAGTTATTATAGGAGCGAGAGACCTACTAGATTGGCGAAGTATTCTGGCAGGTATATTGTCCCAGCCAACCGCACACTCACTGCGCAAATTCTGAATTATGCTTATCACCTGTTCTTCATCAACCAAGGGAATGACCAATGAGTTCAGTGGCGATGGGGAAATGATGGAAGCGGTGCTGGGACTATTGGAGCTGAATTTTGTTGCAAGATTTTTGCCGACATTCACAAAGAAATTATTAACGTCGTCAATAGAGGCAGCTGGGTCGGGTTTCAATTTTAGCAGCACACTAGGTGATTCTTTAGCGTGATAAATATTCGTGATACTTTTAATTACCTTCCATGTGGCCTTAGGGTTATCTTTCGCTTTCAATAACTCTGATCTTTCATGTGCTCGTTTGAATTTTCTAAGTAAAGCATTGCAGAAATTACGATATCGATTATATGATATTTTTAAAATTAAATTGTCGGGTTGAGCTTTGGCCTTGCGATGCATCTCATCACGATGTCTTAAACAACGGACTAGACCAACAGTCATCCAAGGTTTCAAGACTGTTTTTCTGTTAGATGTGTGTATGGTTTTACTATGCTTTAATAGTACTCTTTGCATGAAATCAACCAGAAAATTCGTTGCAAGGTCCGGGTCCTGCATACTAAAACCAGCGGCAAAATCAGAGTTATCAATTTCATTTTTTATGGATACGTAATCATATCGAATTGAGGATCTTTTTAATGGGGATTTACAAACTTTTAGGTCTATGAATAGGGCAACGGGAAGATGGTCCGTTATGTGAGAATTTAGTACGATGACTTTAGCCGGTGACCGAGTTCTTAATAGAATATGGTCAAGAAAGTTATTTATTCTAGTGGAGAATGTATGTCCGGGTAATAAGCCGAGTGTCGCCATTGTTGTCAAATAATCATTAGAATGTCGATCAGAGTTACCAGGCTTAATATCAATATTAATGTCACCTATTAATGTTACATTGCAGTAAGATTTGACAGATGTTACTATTTCATTTAAACTAGAATAAAAATTTGTAGCATCTTGATAAGATGGAGATCGATAGACAGCGATAATCCCTGTATTGTTGCAGCAACACACCAGACAGTTGGCGTCACGTATCGTTGGTTCATATGTGAGACAATTCAGGGTGCTTTTGGCATATATTACAACACCGTCATTTTTAATGGGATTATTTATTGTATGATAGGAATTATAGCCCTGTAAGTAGGGTGGGTGTCCCGTGAGTTGTAACCAGCACTCAGTCAGAATTATGATGTCAAATTCGATTTTTGTAACTGAAATCATTGTGATAAATTGGTCCAGATTCTTTTTTATGCTCCTAATGTTTATATGAATTATGCCAAGTCTTTGATTGCTCTGTCTAGCAATGTTCCGAAAATCTTCTGGACTACATATAAAAGATTCTGCAACTGAAACATTATCGATGTCAAGAGAAATTTCATTAATGTTCATCATTTTTAGTTCTATGCAAAAATCTCGAGATCGAGTCACAGTAAGAGCTAAGAATGTTATGAATTATCATAGTAATTTTACAGTTTATCATCATCATCATCATCATATCAGCCGAAAGACGTCCACTGCTGGACATAGGCCTCCCCCAAGCGTCGCCACATTGACCGGTCCCGTGCATCTCGCAACCAGCGGATCCCCGCAACCTTCACCAGGTCATCGGTCCACCTGGTGGGAGGCCTTCCAACGCAACGTCTTCCGGTTCGCGGTCGCCATTCCAGAACCTTTCTGCCCCATCGGCCATCCGTTCTGCGAGCAATGTGCCCTGCCCACTGCCACTTAAGTTTGGCAATTCTTCGGGCTATGTCGGTAACCCTGGTTCTCTTGCGGATCTCTACGTTTCTGATTCGATCACGCAAGGAAACTCCGAGCATAGCCCTCTCCATTGCCCTTTGAGTGACTGTAAGCTTTCTGATAAGGCCCATTGTAAGCGACCACGTCTCAGAGCCATATGTCATCACTGGCAACACACACTGGTCATAGACTTTCGTCTTGAGACACTGCGGTAAGTTGGACGGACACCGCGCAACTTCCCAAACGCTGCCCAGCCGAGTCGGATTCGACGGTTGACCTCTTTCTCGAAGTTGGCCCTACCCAATTGGATCGTTTGTCCCATGTCCCAGTTTGTCATCGAGACTTGGGCTGTACTGCAGTCTCTCCAACGGTGCCAAATTGACTACCGGTACATCGAAGTGTTGAAGTGTTTATACAAAAACGCCACAATGTCAGTTCGACTCCAGGATCAGACCTCGGCACCCGTCCTTCTGCAGCGAGGTGTGAGACAGGGAGACGTAATATCTCCGAAGCTCTTTACCGCTGCACTGGAGGATGTCTTCAAGGTTCTGAACTGGAGAGGGCTAGGCATCAACGTCAATGGCGAGTACATCACTCACCTTCGGTTTGCCGACGATATAGTGGTTATGGCTGAGACCATGGAGGACCTCAGTACAATGCTCGATGATCTCAGTAGAGCTTCCGAAAGAGTGGGTCTTAAGATGAACATGGACAAAACTAAGTTGATGTTGAATGCCCATGTTACACCCACTCCTATCAAGATTGGAGACTCTACACTCGAAGTTGTGGGCGACTATGTGTTACAGTTTATAAGGTTACATAAACGAAAATCGTAGTATAATTGTCGGGTTTTAATTTTTTTGATTTTGTTGTAATAAGACCACATGATATATTGGGATTTAAATATTTTGTTTTATAAATTTTTATGTACGTAAATTTAACTGAATTATGTAGAATGTTTATATGATAGAATGATCGGTAAATGAGAATGTAGTGTAGGTGAGTATTGGACGAATGGATTGTGAGAGTGTTATGAGTGATAGATTTTAATATTGTGAAAAAGTAGTGATTAAATAGTAGTGTACACGTTATGGCTACAAAATTTGGTTTTTTAAAGTAATATGAAATAGAAGTAGTCATTGCTCAACGGTTTCAGATTGTTAAGACAGAATTCCGACTCCACCAGTACATGTTTAGAACCTTGCTCCTTCCGCAGGAATACTTTTCCATTCGAGTACCAGCAGAATGTGTATTCGTGTGTTTTTGCAAACTCTCGTGCCATCAAGAAGGTTTTCCTTGCAGATGGTGCCATATAATCTGCTACATAAATCGGCTGGCGCGCTCCAGGAAGACCCAAAGATACTGTATTCAATTTATCTTCCCTAGTGCGGTTTTTATTAAAGTTGCGAGTGGCTGTTAGCAGATTATTTTTCATATGTACTGTGGTAAGTTCCGCAACAATAGTTTTATTAGTGTTGGGCTTACCAGGCAGTCGGTATACGTCTCTTATGTCCTTGGGGCTAAAGTCGAACTGGACCACATTGCCAACCTTGGTAATTAGGTTCGTCAAGTCGACCATTGACTCCCCTTCCCGAGCTGGGACATTTCTCAATTCAATAACGGAGGCGCGTGAAGAAAGCTGCATATCTTGAATTTTTTCTCAAGCGCTGTAATGGAATCTAGAAAGCCTTGGCGCTCATTTTCTAGAACTTTTATTTTATTTCTCATTTCTTCGTAGTCCTTATTTATGAAATTTATTGATTTTTCAATTTCAAGGTTTGACTCCTTTATTTGTTGGTTCTGGGCTTTTAATTCACCCACATCACGGACTAACTTTTTTAAGATCACCTCCTGGTCCGATTTCCAAGTTTCCAGCATTGTTTTTAATTGTTCATATTGGTTTTCGGGACACAGGTCATCCGACCTCATTCGTTTACGAGTCGTTTTGTTTGATAAATCATGGTCACTCACTCTCATCGAAGATAAATCTGGTTCAGAATGCGCGTATTTTATGGCACCGGCAGTCAAAGGCGGAGGTGGTTTAGGAGTGCGTGGCATAGTAGTCTACCAGTAGTTGCCGCAGTTATTAAAGATGTAGTAAATCCACACAGTGCGTTCAAGAACCAAGAACACTTTCGTAGCAGAAGTGCGTAGCAGTTAAAAAACGTTCGTAGCGCTCGTAGCATCCAACGCGTAGCCAATGCGCGGTAGTGACGTTGATGCGACTGAGGCACTTCTTGATGCGACTGAGGCACTTCTTGAAGCGACTGAGGCACTTCTTGATGCGACTGAGGCACTTCTTGATGCGACTGAGGAACTACTTGATGCGACTGAGGAACTACTTGATGCGACTGAGGAACTACTTGATGCGACTGAGGAACTACTTGATGCGACTGAGGAACTACTTGATGCGACTGAGGAACTACTTGATGCGACTGAGGAACTACTTGATGCGACTGAGGAACTACTTGATGCGACTGAGGAACTACTTGATGCGACTGAGGAACTACTTGATGCGACTGAGGAACTACTTGATGCGACTGAGGAACTACTTGAAGCGACTGAGGAACTACTTGAAGCGACTGAGGAACTACTTGAAGCGACTGAGGAACTACTTGATGCGACTGAGGAACTACTTGATGCGACTGAGGAACTACTTGAAGCGACTGAGGAACTACTTGATGCGACTGAGGAACCACTTGATGCGACTGAGGAACTACTTGATGCGACTGAGGAACTACTTGATGCCACTGAGGAACTTCTTGATAAGCTCGAACGTCTACAGAATTTGTGCACCCGTTTCATTTTTGGCTTCCAAAAGTACGACCATGGATATGAATATTCGACAGTGCCGAGATGGTCACACTCTTTCATTACCCTTTTCTGTTCTTCACAATCCAATAACTCTCCTTTGTATCCTCGAGAAAACTGAGTTTCTTGTTCCGGGAGGAAAACCTTGTCGTCTGTCATCATCTCTTCTCCTTCATTTGCCTCCCCACTCTTCAAGTCGTTACGGTGGATCTTTTACTGTTTCGCGCTGTCCGCCTTTGGAATACTTTTCCATTCTCTATACGGGATAGCCCTTCTTTGCGAGGTTTTCAAGATAAGAATTAGGGAATATTTACTATCAACATGATACTTTAATTTATGTATTTACAATTGTAATATTTTAGTTATGTATTTTATATATGCTGTATGTATTATGTTAATGTATTTTGTGTTCGTTTTAAGTAGCCTAGTCAGCAAATAAGTTATCTGCGAATTAGCAAATACTTGTTCAGGTAAAAAGTAAAACAATATCATTTATTTAATTTTTATTTATTTATTTTAGTACATGGAGGACTTACAGCTAATAAATACAGGTAAACAAGGAAACCATAGTAAACAGAAAGCCAATTACAAATCCTCACGTATAGTCTTATAATAATAATTTATGGTGTGAGCACAAAAACAAAAAAAACTTACCGCTTTAATTAAAGTATCAAACAAATACTTAGTTTGCTATTATATGACTAAAAACAGAAACAAACAATTTAAGCTAATGCTACTTGAAAAATTTGTGGCTTAAGCACCTGCTGGCCGAATTCACACTGATTGTGAATGGATCCAAACCATATTCCTTGCATACACCAAGTTTCTGCTTGCGCGCACAATATAACTGTTCTGCCTATAATTCGAAGAAGTATGAGGTAAACGTATGGGTGGATTAAACCGAAATGTTTTACATGACACATTGAAATAAAATTTTGACAATAACTCGGGGTTATCAATCTTGTTATTGAGAATTTTCAGCAAGAATAAACAGTCAGCGATCTTACGTCGATCTACCAGTGGTAGCAGATGATACTTCTTACAGAGATAATTGGTTGACTGATATGGAATCTTTTGATGAAAGCAAAGATATTTTATGAAACGTCTTTGGATGTTATCAATGCGGTCAATGTCAAACAAACAAAAGTGCAATACAATATTTTAAGTGTTTTAGCATCTGTAAAACACTTAGAGAGACGCATTATCATGTGGCAATGTTCGTATACCGTACCCCATACTTATTGTTTCAGAGAGGCGATGCAGATGTATTGTCGAAGGGCTGAATACCTGTAGTTTCATCTAACATATCTTCATGTGACTTCAACTCAGCGGTCTTTTACAACCTAGGTGTGTGAACAGCTTCCTTCATAAAATAAAAATATGATTCTTCTTGAATGCCTTTTTATTATAACTAATACTTACAGGGTGTCTTTGACACCGACGCGAAAAGGAGTACCATAGATTTTCAGTACGTGATTCAAGACCCCCTAGCGTTCGCATTTTTCGTCGCGAAAAGTCGACGAATATAAAGAAATTTTAATTCCAACCCTTGCATTAATTCACAACAAGCTGAAAAGGCACTTAAGGGATACCACTCTAATGAAAGCCTGAAAAGTCCCCATTGATCCCGTGCGTGCAAAAAAATCTAAGTCAAAGGTCGCAAAAATGTTTTATTTTTATTTTTGTCCAAACGATTAGTTTCACGATAAAAAAGCTGAGATTAAAATTGTAGATCAGGTAAATTACCTACTAAAATTTATCTATTCTATTTTCTCTAAGATTTACCATTTCTTAGAAAAAGCCATTCGAAAGTTAGCTGGAGATTCTCTGAGGATTCTTCATAAAATGCACACGTTTCCACGCCACCTATGAGGTAGTGGTACGACGCGTTTTCTTTAACGAGGTTTCTCCGGTGAGCATATTCCACGGTCTGTTTTTTTTTTATTGTCAATAGGCTCGCGCTTGACCACTATCTCACCTGATAGTAAGCAATCATGTGGTCGACGGTGAAGCACACTTCTTGCCTAGAAAAAACCCATTCACTCTTGACTTAAAGACCCCTAGATTGAAGCTATCGGGAAACACAGACTCCGGCAGGGCATTCCTCTCCTTAGCTGTACGCATAATAAAAGTGTCCCCAGAACGTTTTGTGCGTATGGGTGGGATGTCCACCATCTACCGATGACGCATCGCCGTGCATCTGGTTGTCCGATGATGAAACGGGCTGGGCGGAATTAAATCATGCAATTCCATCGCACACTCCCCGAAATGTAACCGATAAAAAACTGACAAGCAAACTCGACGACGATGTTCAAGGCCCTGGAGCTTTGATTTGACCAGTGCCTCATTGCCGATGAATCTCTTGGCCCGCTTTTCGATCGACTCTAGTGCATCAAGCTGGTATTTGGCAGATCCGTCCCAGAGATGAGAACAGTACTCCATGCACGATCGAACTTGCGCTTGATACAAGTTGAGCAGCTGTTCCGGCGTGAAGTACTTTCTCACCTTCGCAAGGATCCCCAACTTTTTGGCAGACAGCTGAGCCTTTGCCTCAATTTATGGCCCAAAATTGAGAGTCGATGTTAGCGTAACTCCAAGAAGCTCAAGATGGTCCGTTATTGGCACGGTTACATCACTGAAAGTTGGAGCCGGGTGAAATTGGCTTTTTTTAGCGGGAAAACGACACGCCTGGGTTTTAGCAGCATTAAACTTGACCATATTGGCATCACCCCATTCGGAGACTGCCTGCAAGGACAAGTTCAAACGCTCCACCATGGCCTCACGGAGAGACTAGATCTGTGGCCCGGTAGCCCATGCGTTGCACAAGTAACTCTCAGCAACAGTGCTGTCGTCTGCATACCCAAAAGGTGCCGGCCGGGTTTTAGCAGATTGTTAATGTGCAACAAGAACAATGTTGCTGACCCCTGAGGAACCCCGGCATTAATATCCAATTGGGTTGTTGAATTTAAAAAAATGACGATTTTTTTTATGTATTTCAAAACTTTACATATCATAAATAATATTGTCGTTTAAAAAAACTCTTAAATATTTTTTTTTCAATTTATTATAAGCAATTGAAAATCGATAAAAGTTTAGAAAGAACCAAGGGACTAAAAACGGGCCACGATTGGTCGCCATGTTGGTGACGTCATAACGTTCAAGGAATTTTACGATACAATGTCAACTACACGTGAATTGACTAAAAATATGCGAAAAATTGTGCAAAAATATTATTTAAAACAGCAAATTTTATTTACTCATGTGTATATGTAAATATAAAGGATTCATATAGGCTAATTTCGATAATTAACCCACCTGATCGACGATTTGGAAAATTTTGAGCACTAATAGTAATAGTAGTAGATTTAGTATTTTATGAAATTAAGTAGTTATAGTTGTTTACCAGGTACATTTAGAAACATAATTGTCATAACGTAATCGATTTCACTTATGGGTAAGTAATATTGGTGTAAAATAAAAAGTTAACAAACACGATTGGCGCGAAACTTCGACTTTGGATATCAAAAAACTTCATTAGATACCACTAAATATGATATAACCCGAAATATGTGGAGCCTTTATTTTTATTTACTTTTTGCACAAAATCCTAAAAATGTTGGGTAATTTCTATTATTTACATATCTCTTAATAATATTAAACACTAATATCTGTATTATATATTCGCAAACACTAAAAAACTTTGTAGAACAAAAACGTGAAAATATTAACTTGGTAGATTTTTCTTCCACTAATTCTTTATTAATATCTCTTAAATGCCTCGACCGATTATCACAATTCAAACAGAAATATTAGTTTTACGCCTGTATCTGTCATTTCAGAATAAAATAATGAATATATCCTTCGATCATGAATACACATAGATTCGCGGTCAGCGCTTAAAAAACGGGCCGAAAAATTGGGCCACAAATACGTTTGTGGCCCTATTTCAAAATTAGTAATGTCCAATCATAGCCAACATTAATACGTTAAAAATGCCGCAATGTGCGTTCAAAAACTGTAAAAATAACCACCGTAACACATTGATTTTGGAAGGAATATCTTTTTTTCGGTAAGTTTATATCATTAAGTGTTTTTCTTATAGTAAAAACCGAAATAAATAGAAAATATGAATCAATTACGAAATAATGATTGTTTGACCAACGTTTGCGTCGACAAAGCGAACGCGCCAACTATTGTAACAAACATTGACTGTTCTGGAACAGAGAATGCATGGAATAGTTTGTAAAACTATTTTTTTTTTAATTATTTAAAAAAATACTATCGTGTTATTTTGGTCCGACTACTTTTTTAAATCAGTCAAAAATATTTGACTGATTTAAAAAAGTAATAAGCTGAAATTTTAAGTTTCATTTTTTAATAAATATTTTTGTACATAACTGACTTTTAATTTTCAAGTTTTCATGCAAACCCTACCCCACCTAACTACCCTACCTACTTAACTACCCACGAATCTATTTTTTTAACTGCCTCTATTCGAGCGAACAAAACAAAAAAATAATTATTCAAATCGTTTCAGCCGTTTTTGAGTTTCAGCGAGACCAACGAACAGCAATTGATTTTTATAATATAGAAAGATAGGTAGGTAAGTGTGTTTGGCCATTTGAGCGACTTATTTTCGTTCCTGATTCTTAATCTAGTATTTTTATAGATCGATGATATAAAAAAAAAAATTGGACGTTTCGACTCCACTCATTCCTTGTCCAAGCTCAAACATAAATTTTAAAAATTAGAATTTCGAATTGATTTTTTTTTTGCACATTGTGATTTAGACTTTAACACTTTAAGCTCTTAATTTTTTTTTTTTTTTTTTTTAATATATTTTAGGCTCGCGCTTGACCACCATCTCACCTGATGGTAAGCGATGATGTGGTCGACGGTGAAGCACGCTTGCCTAGAAGTAACCTATTCACTCTTGACTTAAAGACTCCTAGATTGTCTAGTATTTATTATAACAATATATTTTTGAATATATATGTCACGTCAAAGTACCTACGAATCATAGGACCGCCATCATTAACCCCAATGTCTAGAGGCAATTCCTTTATTCTTGACTGGAGCGGGTTACTTCAATAACACACAACACTGGATTGAAACTCAAGAGTGTTTATTTGATTTAGTTACAGGCACTTTGAGTTTTCAAATGAACTTGAAGCTAAAACCACATCGTGTGGCTTGCTAGGTCACAAAGCTTTCGTCGGTCGCTGGAGAAGACCTAGCCAGAAACTCCAGGATACTCTTTTTAAATGTTTTTATAGATTACACAATTACTTTATGACAATTAACGTTACATGTTTATTAGGTTTTCAAACATCTATTCAATTAGCAGTGTGCCCGATTGGCACCTTTTTGATAACTTGTCTATGTTTTTCTATATTTTACTTTTTTACATTGTCTATTTTCGATTTTGTTTTGTAATTTTGTTTTCTTGAAGTCATTACAAAAATAACGTTTGCTTACGGAAAGTTGGGTTTTATTTAAAATATCTTCAAACTTGGATATTAATCCATATTTTCAGTAATAAGTGGTCCTTCGAGGGTTTTGAACTGTACCTAACTAGTTCACAAAAGTTTTTTTCAGAGCTTTTCTTTTAGCCAGAAAAATGGTGGTCACCAGGTCACAAACTAAACTGCCTCAAGAAGAGCAGAATGCACCTGCCCAATCAGGTAGTGAGGCCGTTCCTGCACCACAGACCAGGGAAATTCAGGTACATTCTCAGTATAATCCTACAACGAGTGCTCGGTCTGTCGTGAGTCGCAATAGTCGCTCTTCCGTGGTAGTTGCGGCGAGAAAATCCGCAGCGGAAGCGCAACATGTTCGTCGCGTAGCTCAGTTACAAATTACCCAAATGGAAGCTGAGATGCGTGCACAGGCTAGGCAGATGGAACTAGAGCGCGAAGCTGCTGAAGCTGAATATAAAGCTGAGCTCGCAGCAATTGAGGCGGAGGGCAGTATCCACGGTTCGAACAGTTCACGAAGCCGTGCCAGTGTCCAACAATGGCTAGACACTACTGCCCTCCCTGCCAAATTACCTGTTCATGATAGGATTCGATCTACCAATGGATGTGAGGTAGGGGCTCCTAACGTTTTCGTGTGTTCCCAGCCTTCACGTGACGTCCGACATGCCGTTTCTGATGATATCGCAGCACAGAGTCTTGGATTTTTGCCTCAGCACAATTTTAGCGGGGCGGACAGGACCGCTGCCACTGATATTCCAGGAGACGGCGGCGATTCAAAGGGCGTTGCACAGCTAGTGGAGGCCCTAAAGACACTTGCGAAGAATAACGTCTCCAATACCAATAAAAACATTATAAGGCTTCCGTGTTTTGATGGTAGTTCACCCCTTGACTGGCTTATGTTCAAGCGGGCTTTTCAGGATACTGTAGGTGGATTTACAGAAGCAGAAAATCTTGCACGCCTAAACCAGGCCCTAAAAGGCGCAGCACGCGAAGCCGTCAGCATGCTGTTGGTGTTGGCACCTCACGCCAACGACGTCATTCAGGCCCTAGATCGTCGCTACGGTAGACCTGAGCAAATCGTTCTACAAGAGGTGAGCGCCGTCAAGGCGCTGCCCAAGCTGGGTTCGGAGGTAAGAGACCTACACGTTTTCACCACCCGTGTGCGCAATTGTGTCGAGATTGCCAAGCTATTGCAGCATACTGACTATTTGCGTTCTCCGGAGCTGTTTGCAGCCATATTAAGTAAATTTTCTCCACTATTGCGCGCGCGTTGGTTAGACTTTGCTGATAAATATGAGTATACAGACCAAGCTAGGGTCGAATTATTATCGAGGTTCTTAGATCGTGAAGTGGATTTGTCTATGAAGTTTAGTGCTACGTTTGAGACAACATCGGCCAGCACTACACAGAAACAGCGAGCACATGCAGTTTCTGAGTCGGCGGCGGGGGCTTCAACTACATCAAATTCTAAATGGAAACCTGCAAAAATATCAGATCAAGAAAATATTTGTTTATTTTGCAAAGGGGGACATCAGTTGTCAAATTGTCCGACATTTACATCTTTGACAGTCGATGACCGATGGCGTTTTGTCAAAGACAATAAAGTCTGTTATCGTTGCCTTCAAAAAGTGCCGCACAATTTTAGGTTTTGTAACAAAAATAAGGCTAGTTGCACAATAGTCGACTGTAAGCAAAGGCATCATACTGTTTTACACAACGATAATTATGTTACCTCGGCTCACGTTCAGGAGGTCATGTCACTTGAACCGATGAAAACGGAGGCCGAAACAATTGATCAGGTTCTTGCAGCTGTCAACAACTCGCAGGTTGAAATCACATCTCGTCCGCTATTGAAAGTAGTACCCGTCACAGTTTCTGGGCCAACTGGGAGTGTAGATACTTTTGCTCTTTTAGATGATGGCTCGACGGCTACTTTTGTAGATGCCGACATCGCCTCCGAAATTGGAGCCGAGGGTCCAGTGGGTAGTCTGCATTTGGATTGTGTGGGAGGGTTATGTATGGACAGCAGCGTACAGTTTGTTGACTTTCAAATAAAAGGCCGATCTACCCCACAAACGTTTTCAATTCAACAAGCTAGGGCAATTAAGAACTTAGGGCTGCAAAGTCAGTCGGTCACACGCGAGTCCTTACGTTCCTTTTCCTACCTCTCTGATGTGATGGAGGAATTGTGTTATGCCGAGGCAAAGCCCACCATTTTGTTAGGGATCGACAACTGGCCTCTTATCATAGCATCGGAAGTTCGGAAGGGAACAAAGACCCAGCCTGTCGCCATCCGAACACCACTGGGGTGGGTGTTATTCGGGTGTGCCAGCAGTCGGACAACTTTAGTAGAAACTTCTTGCCACTTGCGTGAGCGTCCAGAGCGTGATCTAGAAGTGCTCATCAGGGATCAATATAGGTTAGATGCAATTGGCATAACTAAACAGGAGCCGCGCAGTGCGGATGATCAGCGGGCTTTACGCATCCTTGAACAAACTACCCAGCGCCGACTGGATGGGCACTTTCAGGTTGGCTTGTTGTGGAAGGCAGACAGCCGACCTATTCCTGATAGTTATCCTTTAGCGCTGTCTCGTTTCAAAAGCCTAGAGGTAAAAATGTCGAAGGATTTAGAGTTTGCCAAAAGGTATAGGGCTAATATCGACGACATGCGGGCTAAGGGGTTTGCTGAGGAGTGTACAAGGCAGTCGCACTCATCGGTTTGTTGGTATTTGCCGCATTTCGGAGTGGTAAATCCCAACAAACCGGGGAAACTTCGTGTTGTTCATGACGCAGCAGCTAAAGTACAGGGCGTGTCACTAAATTCTATGCTTCTTTCGGGTCCTGACCTTTTACAACCTCTATTAGGAATTTTGATGCGTTTTAGAGAGGGGAAAGTAGCCTTGACCGCCGATATAAAAGAGATGTTCCCGCAGGTTAAAATTCAGGACTGCGACCGTGACGCACAGCGTTTTCTCTGGCGCGATGATCCTGCGGGTCCAATAAAAATCTTTCGAATGTCATCTATGATTTTTGGGGCATGTTCTAGTCCAGCTACAGCGATTTACATCCTCAATCGAAACGCATCGGAATTCATTGCCGAATATCCGCAGGCTGTGGAAGCTATTACTTCTGATACCTACATGGACGACTATATCGGAAGTGTAGATGTCCCTACGGAGGACGCAGCTCGATTAGCAGCTGATATCGTAGAGGTTCATAAGCGCGGAGGATTCGAGATGCGCGGTTGGGTGTCGAATGAGCCCGAGGCACTCAATCAGCTGCCAAGCGATTTGTTGTCTGACGTCTCTCTAGCCAATCGTCGTAGTGTAGAGTTAGGTAGCTTACCGTGTTCAGTTACCACCACACGTACTCTTGGTCTTATATGGAAACCATCTCAGGACATCATCAGTTTTAACTCCAGCATTAAGGATACTCCTAACCATTTCACAAAACGTGTAGTGTTAGCCCACGTCATGCGCATTTACGACCCTCTAGGCGTTTTAGTTCCCTTTGTAGTAAGAGGCCGGATTTTATTTCAAAATTTGTGGCGCAAGAACCTTGACTGGGACGAGAAGCTATCACAGGCTGACCAAGAAACTTGGCTCGAATGGTTTGAGTGCCTTAAATCCATTTCAGAATTGATAATTCCACGGTGCTATAATTTGTATAGGTTCTCGGAGCTGGAGTTACACGTGTTTTGTGACGCTAGCGAGCTGGCACACGCCGCTGTTGCCTATTGGAGATTTGTGCTTCTCAATGGTGACGTGAAACTGGCGCTGATAGCTAGCAAGGCACGTGTGTCCCCGTTGAAACCAGTTTCGATCCCGCGCCTAGAACTACAAGGCGCCTTGATAGCTGCTCGTCTTGCTTCTAGGATTTGTGAATTCCACCGTTTGAAGCCGAATCGGCGTATATTTTGGTGCGATTCCATGACCGTATTAGGATGGTTACGCAGTGATGCGAGAAATTATAAACCCTTTGTGGCACATCGTGTAGGAGAGATCTTGGAAATCACTAGTGTAGATGAATGGCGTTGGGTTCCAACCGAGCTAAACGTGGCTGACGATGCGACGAGGGGGAAGTCCAACATTGAACCACGTTGGCTATATGGCCCAAAATTTCTCCTGACCGCCACTACTGAGTGGCCTTCAGAGCCCAAAATCGCAGCGCCAGTAGCTTTTGGAGAGGAGGAGCTCAAGCCATCCCTCCGTCAGTCAAAATCATTGCATCAATCACAATCACATGGTACAGAATACATTAACGTTACTAGTTCCCATCAGTTATCCGTACCTGTAGTAGCTAACATTACCCATTTTAGCTCTTGGATTAGACTGGTAAGGGCAACAGCTAGAACACATAAATTCATTGCTGCCATTTTCAAAAATCATCGGGGTCGTGAGTTTCAAAATGTTTGGGTTCGGGGTATTTGTTTTAGAGATATGTCTAACCGCGGTTCACAGCCGGATGTCACTCCTCCCAACACTCCAGAACCTTTGATCGCTGAAGACATCATTCAAGCGGAGCTCCACATTTTGGCTAGCAGTCAGATTAGCGCCTTCGGGGAAGAACTGCTTCATCTATCACGTGGGCAGCCCATATTGAAGGGCCGATTAGCCAAATTGTCGCCTGTACTCAGGGACGGAGTGATCCGCCTCGCAGGTAGAACGTCAGCCGTCTCTAACAGCCAGCCTATGATTTTAGAAGGGAAAGAGCCAGCCGTTCGTCTTTTAATCACTTACTACCACCACAAGTTTGCGCACGCCAACACTGAAACAGTCATAAACGAGATGCGGCAACAGTATTGGATTATTGGACTAAGGAACGCCGTAAGGGCAGTAGTACATAGGTGCCAGCTATGCAAATTGCTGAAGAGTCCAACCCTACAACCACCAATGGGAGACTTGCCAGAGGCAAGACTTGCTCATCATCGACGTGCCTTCACGTTCACCGGCGTGGACTACTTCGGGCCCGTATCCATTTCCATTGGGCGTCGGCGTGAAAAGCGATGGGTCGCCTTATTTACGTGCTTGGTAACCAGAGCGATCCACCTCGAAATCGTAGCCAGCTTGTCCGCGGATTCCGCTATTATGTGCCTAAGACGCTTTATCGCCCGACGTGGTACACCGACAGAAATATTTTCGGACAATGGGAAGTCGTTTGTGGGAGCAAATCGGGAGCTGAGAGCCTTGTACGATGCTGCGGTACCAGATTTTGCAGCACATGAGAAAATTAAGTGGCGTTTTATACCCCCATCAGCGCCCTTCATGGGCGGAGCTTGGGAGCGACTGGTTCGGTCGGTTAAATCCGCCCTGAGAGTAACCTTGAGAGAACGGGCACCGAAAGAAGAGGTTCTGGCGACTCTACTGGCTGAAGCCGAGGCTGTAGTGAATACACGGCCACTGACACACGTCTCTCCTGACGGGAACTACCCGGAGGCGCTGACCCCTAATCACTTTTTGTTAGGGGATTCATCCGGTCGCCCCTTTCCAGCCGAGGATTTGACGGATGCAGCTTTGATTGGTCGGAGCGGGTGGAGGAAGGCACTCCGGCTGAGCGACCACTTTTGGCGTCGTTGGGTGTCCGAATATCTTCCCGCCTTGGCACCCCGTCGCGTACCGGGAGTAGATGTCGCTGTTAGAGTTGGCGACCCGGTCCTCATCGGCGACGGGGATTTACCGAGGGGAACCTGGCCACGCGGCGTGATTGCGGCTCTGCACCCGGGGCGTGACGGGGTTGTGCGGGTAGTTGATGTCCGGACCCCAGCAGGCACATTGCGGCGGCCATTAAAAAAGATAGTTCTCTTGTAAAAAAGGGGAGCATGTGCCCGATTGGCACCTTTTTGATAACTTGTCTATGTTTTTCTATATTTTACTTTTTTACATTGTCTATTTTCGATTTTGTTTTGTAATTTTGTTTTCTTGAAGTCATTACAAAAATAACGTTTGCTTACGGAAAGTTGGGTTTTATTTAAAATATCTTCAAACTTGGATATTAATCCATATTTTCAGTAATAAGCAGTTTAATTAAACAGTTTTACAGTTATTATTTTTTACACACTATGCACCGTACGCGCCATGCGATGCGCGTTCTAAGTGGGCGGGACTTCCTTAATGTTTTTGTTTAGACACTAATTACTTGGATAGTTGAGTAAAGTTAGCAAACAATACTAAAATGCTGATCAGTTAATTATTTTAACATTAAACAACCTCAATACTCACAAATACAAAGTGGTTTGTAGTTTATTATTGAAATAGTCATCTAATAACAAAACTATTCAAGTTTCCGGTGATCTAACAATCTTACTAATTAGAAAGTTTCTCATTATTACATAGCTGTGTAAAATAGTCTTATGACTTCTTAGTATTTAATCATTTACTCAAATTTGTTTAGTTCTCGTATTAAATTATTAAATCTGGTTATTGGTCATAGAAATTATAACATCCGCCATTGTTTGACAACTTAATAAGAATAACATAATCAAACACATTTACTTCGTCAAATGTGGAATAGTTAAAATGAGAACAAATCCAAAAGTCCTACAATAAGTGTTCCTGTTTTATTTAAACATCTCGTATTAATTAAACATTAAAATTAGCATAACAATGATCATTCGAACAGATTAATACCTGATTCCACAGTGAGCCAATAGATGGCGCTGAACTCAAAACCCAACTTAAATAGACATTGACCCTTAAAATGATTAATTATGATAATAAATTAGCAAATTCACGCCTACGCGGCGACACGGCCATTGTGATCCGAGGCTCGGGCTCTGAGCCTTCCGGTGTCCTCAGTCTCTGTGTTTCTTGGTTGTTATCTGTAATAGCGGAGAAATATTTGTCGGCAGATTATTTTTGTTTATCATCCTACAGTATTAATTAAGTTTAGGATCTGATAACAACTGATTTGTTTATCATTGACAGCTTGTAATAAATCTAAGCTGGGTATGCCTTATTTTTGAAATATTGAATGTATTTTTACACCCACAGCTATATGCTTTAGGTATTCTACTTGCTTTGGTAAAGACCAATGTTATTAGGAAACAACTAACTGCTACATGTCATGTCAATGAAGGCATACAATTTCTATTTCAGATTTTTGACATGGAATAATCAGTTGCTAGCTTATTTAGTCCAATTTGAATCTTGTTTGCAGAATGTTATTGTTTGTATTATCTTACAATATTCATTGATTTGTAATAGGTAATAGTCAGTTTAAGTTATCAAATTATCACTGAATACTTATGAAATTAGGTAACTATTAAGTTTATCTCAAATGAAAATATTTGATGCATTAACGAGCACATACCTACTTATAAGAAGGCTTACATAGCAACCTTGTATTTGGTAAGTAAAGGGTGTCTCAGAATGTTTTTCGTTTTTGATACTTAAAAAAAAGGTAATAGAATAAGTTAAAACTCGCTTTATTTACTGTTTAATTAACGAGCAGTTTTCCAATTTTGTTTATTAAAAACAATAATAAGTAAATGTGCATCCTTGACTTCCTGACACTCAATTTTCCTGGAACTAAAATCTTAAATCACACGCCAAAAAGTGAGGGACCGACTATTCCTTGACGTGATATGGCAGCCCAAATAGCCCAGATTAAACGCTTGCTGATGTTCTCCTATAGAGCTGCTTAAAAAGTTAAGTTTACAAACTAGTGCCACCCAAACTGAATGTTTAAAAGCAAGCAAAGACTCACAGACGAAACAAATAATGAAAATTTTAGTTGCAGGCCAAACGAGTGTCAGGACGAGGAGGGTGCGAATTTACTTAATTTCGTTTTTTACAAATAAAATTACAATACTGCTCATTAATTCAACAGTAATTAAACTGAGTTTTAACTAATTCTAGTACCTTTTTTTTAAGTATCAAAAACGAAAAACATTCTGAGACACCCCTTATAATGTAGGTAGTGTAGGAGTATTGTGATCAGCTGTTTTTTGTTTAGTTTCATTCTCACGGGACGGTAATGCTCTGTGATAGACACAAAGTCTTTGATTTGACAGGATTAAAGGATAGGATTAGGAACACCGCTCTGTGATAGACACAAAGTCTTTGATTTGACAGGATTAAAGGTTAAGGAGTTTAGGATCATTGCTCCGTGACAGGCACGAAGTCTTTGATTTGACAGGATATAAGAAACCAGGCTCTGGGTGGTCTTGTAAACCGTGGACCCAGCAGGATAACATGAGAGATTGTTCATTAGCGGCCTCCACGCCTAACCAATGGATATTAAATCTTTATTAGTTGCTTCCACAGCAAACCAATAGATTGTGTGTTGTATTATCACTATTAGTTTCCTCCACGGATTACTAACAGACAGCTTATTGTGTTATCATTATTAGTTGCTTCCACAGCATACCAACAGGATAGTTTATTGTGTTATCATTATTAGTTGCTTCCACAGCATACCAACAAGATAGTTGTGTTATCATTATTACTTGATTCCACAGCATACCAATAGGATAGTTTGTTGTGTTATCAATCTTAGTTGCTTCCACAGCATAATAAGATAGTTTATTGTGTTCTCATTATTACCTCAAATCCATCGCCATGGATGCTGATAGTTTGGTGTTGATATAACCTATTATTTTAGTGCCTCCAGAGCTATAGGTTATTGGACATCTCAATAATTAGAGCTTGTTTTATTATTCATTTTTATAATTGACTAAATATGACAATAGAATAGCATAAACTGAAACGAGTTACAAAAACATAATAATAACAGTAGTCCTCCTGACTGTTGAGCCATCTGCATAAGGAGGTACTATGGTGCACAAGGCCAATGGCTCAACATGCTTTTTGAAGCATGGGGGTTCACCAATTTCAAAACTCTGGGCTGCTACAGAGGAATCCCTATTGGAAAAACCCCATAAACAAATTTTGCCCAACCTAGGAATTGAACCCAGGAATAATAATTTAAAAGTACTTTGTTGCATGGTAGTATCATGCACAAGCGTCATGTAGTTATTCGACATGGCTATTGTGTTGAGCCTTCTGATACAACAACACCGTATCAGTTAGCGAGGTGAGTAGAAGATAGTTTGAAAACTTCTCACCTTTTACTTTAGTTATGTTGGGCTGGAAGTCATTTTTCAGCTGACCTCTATTTGGTGGCTTGTATGTATGTTGGTAGCTTCTAAGGTCCTGACCCGGCGACACGGTCACTTGCAAATCAGGTATTTTTAGTTTTGTTTCCACATCCTTGATAATACTTGACTATGTAGGTAACCATTTTGATTTTTGATATGACACAGGAATCTGGAATGTGAGAAGGTATACAGATAAATAATAATAAAAGAAAAGATGATCCTATTAATATTTAAATAAGTAGGAGTTAGTACTGATAACAAATAAATTATGTTATTGTTTTGAAATAGTAAGTGAGTAATTCAAAGTTAACTAGAATCGGATGACACTGAAATGAATAACTATGAAGATTGCTGCATTACTTATGATGGTGTTTGCACTAGCTAAAGATTAATGTTAAAACATGTTGAAAACTACTTTTAATGATGCATGTTTGCATACCACACACACAACAACCTATTTACACACCTATTACAAACCTATTTCATTACAAAACATTTATGTGTGAACAAGTTTGAATACAAGCTAGGTAAAAAGTTGCAAAAAGAAAAGAAAGTTATTGAATGCTAAAAGTGACAAATTATCAAAAAACAAACCTGTCTTTTGATTGTTTTTATTCTGTGCAAGTGCATCCAATAACAAGCTTTGAAATCTGTCAGAAATTACTAATCTATTTACACCCATGTACCATAACAAGTAAAATTCAACTAAACCCATTGTGAGATTTAATTCATTAGGAAGGTTCTCAAATATTGAATGATTAAATAAACTTTATTATAACAAACTTAACTTGAACAAGCATAAATCTTAGAGCTTATAAAAGGCCCCATCAGTATCCAACTGACAGTCTGAACCAAGAATGTAGGGTCAGACAATTTTTTAATTAGATTTAACTTATAGCGCTATCACTGTCAAGAACCCCATAGCCAAAACAAATCTACCAGATCATGTAGACAGATAAGATGGAACACAGTAATCACATTAGATTCACTCAAATATGTCTTACATACACAGGACCATTAATTTACCAAAAATCACAAGGTCCATACATAATAGGTTACTCACACATACTAAGCGTACCTACTTGTAAATTAAAAGTTACCAGGTGGCTATCAGCTTATGACTATTTATTATTATATTATGATTATACATGAACTGAAGCTCTGCTGATACTTACCCTGATTATAAAGTTTGTAATGACTCACCCAGGTGTATCACAACCCTTTCACCCATTCATACAAATACATTTATATTAGATGCATACTCACTCTACAAAAACATCTAGATAATATTTTAAATATTGTTTAGTCTTGTAACCAAACAATTATTCTCACCCCAGCTACTTAAATGCAAATCGTTGTAAGTATTTTCTTGAGCACACTATAATTTTATTTTTATTTGTTGTGCTTTTCATGTTTAAGGAATGTGTTAATACATTTTCTTATCTTACTTTACTTTAAAAAAGTATGACATGCAACGGGTTCCACATTATTCAATAATAAACCCCGTTTGGTAGTCGGGTAAAAACAATAAATTGCAAAAATGCCAATTAGTGCGTCAACATGAATATGTCATGGCACTTTCTGCCAAATGTTTACTACTTCTGTTGCACATACATTCTGTAACTTACTTAACTTATTTACCTACTAAACTTTTGTTTTAGCTACCTAAATGTAATGAATGCTATAAAAATAAGTTGTTACTTTTTGTCCGGTACTAAACTCAACGTAGGTACTTTGAATTGTTTAACATTCATACACTCACACCTTGTCCCCATGGGGATAGGCAGCAACCACAGATTGCCACTTGCTACGATCCTTACACACTCCTCAAATAAAATAAAGTTTCTCAAATAACTGAGCCATTGCAATTCTTAAGACAAAAGAACCATATTTAAACAATAACATTGAGTTCCTAGTCAGCTGTCTTATTTAATGGAGTAATTTAAGCCGTTTCATTCATTTTAATTTAAAAAATTGCCACACAAACAACAGCAGGGACCACTCAGTCAGTAAGGGGTATTGTGTTACCCAGTTACTGGGTTTTGGTTGCTCCATGTAAAACACTGGTACTCAGCTGAATCCAGTTAGAATGGAAGCTGTCCCGGACTTGGTTGGGAAAAGACTAGGCAGATTGATTAAAATTGTCACACAAAAGGTCACTGACCTTGCCTTGTATGATGAAAATAATTAAGAATGTTAAGTTACATAAATAAAATAACAGAATACTCCCCTCAACCATGATGGAATCTATCAATGAACAAAGTCAAAGTCAAATGTGTTTATTTCAAGTAGGCCATTATGTGGCACTTTTGAACGTTAAAATTTACATTTAATAAAAATTGATTCTACCGTGCATTCGGATATGTAGGTTGTTATGGAGAAGAACGCACAAGAAACTCCATACTTACTCTTTTAAAGAAAAGTTTTACACAATATTTATATAGGTACATACATTAATAAATTCGTATACGTGAGGACGATGTACCCAGCACTACTATACTACATATAGGTATGAGAGAATTACAAGCATTAACAGATAAATTCCTTTACTTGATAAATAGGAACATGGTCCTCACGTACTTACAAATAGTGCAAACATAGGTACATTACCTAATTAAACAACAACAGAACAGTGTGCGAGTCAATTTTTTTAAACAAAAAAAGAAGAAAAAATAAAAATAAAGCGTTACTATAATTATGAATATAATACAAATTAACCATTTTGATTTTGTCCACACCAAAGATAGGCCTATGGAGCAGGACCAGCATGTTTCCAAGCATTCTTATCTTGAATATAATCATCTAATTTGTAATATGCTTGTTTACAAAGTGTGCTTTTAACTATTGTTTTAAATTTTCTTTCATTTAACTTTAATATCTCACAAGGTATTTTGTTATAGAATTTAACACAGTACCCCATGAAAGATGTGTGTACTTTAGCTAATCTATATGATGGTTGATCTAACTTATCTTTATTTCTGGTATTAAAATTGTGTCTATCACTAACTTTACTAAAGAGATTTAAATTTTTCCTTACATACATAATATTTTCATAAATGAATTGGCAAGAAACTGTCATAATATTAATCTTTTTAAATAGCTCCCTAAGAGATTCTCGGTGACTTAACTTATATATGGCTCTGACAGCTCTCTTTTGCAATATAAATATTGATTCAATGTCAGCCGCCCGACCCCACAGTAAAATACCGTATGACATAATGCTGTGAAAGTAACTAAAATAGACCAAACGCGCGGTTTCTACATCCGTTAACTGTCTTATCTTTCTAACAGCATAAGCGGCTGAGCTCAGCCGTCCTGCCAGAGATGTTATGTGAGGCCCCCATTGTAATTTGTCATCTAGAGTGATTCCTAGGAAAACTGTTTGATTTACATAGTCCAGCTTTTCTCCATTCAATATGATGTCACATTCGCTACTTCTAACATTCGGCAATGTGAATCTAATACATTTGGTTTTTTTTTCATTTAGTACCAAATTGTTTGCCGTGAACCAAGTTTGGACCTGATGAATAGACTTATTCACATCATCAAGATTTTGTGATCGTCGATCTATTTTAAATATCAAAGATGTGTCATCAGCAAATAACACGATCTTCGGTTGATTTTGTAATAATTGGGGCAAATCGTTAATGTAAACTAAAAAGAGGAATGGACCCAATATAGAGCCTTGAGGAACGCCCATTGTCATTTCAGACCCTAGTGAGTTTACGCCGTTTACCTGAACTTTAAGTTGTCTGGCTTTCAAATATGATCTAAGTAATTCAAGGGCCGTATGCCTAATCCCATAGTGCTCGAGTTTTAACAATAGTGTCTCATGGTTAACGCAATCGAACGCTTTCGAGAGGTCGCAAAAGATTCCAATGGCGTCTTGTGCTTCTTCCCAGGCGTTAAAGATGTTCTTTATTAGGGTGACGCCAGCGTCAGTTGTGCAACGCCCTTTGGTGAAACCGTATTGTTGATCATGAAAGATGGAATGTTTGTTAAAATGACGCAACAATTGGTTGAGCATTAACTTTTCGAAGACTTTACTGAGAACCGGCAGAATTGAAACTGGCCTATAATTATTGGCTTCCTTGCTATCCCCGGATTTAAACAATGGAACTACTTTACTGTGTTTCATGAGGTCCGGAAAAATTCCTTGATCGACACTCGTGTTAAAAATGAAAGCTAAATAGGGTGCAATAGTTTCAATGATTGATTTACATACTTTTACAGATAATCCCCAAAGATCTTCTGTTGATTTAATTTTTAGATCTTTAAAAGCTTTTAAAATAGCCTGGGGGTTTGTATGTTGAAACTTAAACTCCGAAGGGCACGCATTTACATTCTTTCTAAGTAAGTCAGCAGAGAGCACGGGTGAGGAGTTTAAAGCTGCTGTAGTTTTAAAAGGAATATTAACAAAAAAGTTTTCTAATTCCTGAGCAACCTCTACATCTGAATGTATGGGACCATGTGCAGTCGCTAAATTAATTTTAGTATTACGCTGTTTTTTTCTACCTGTTTCATTATTTATTATTTTCCAGGTAGTTTTTATTTTATCGTCTGCTGATTTTATTTTATTGCTTATATACAGCGCTTTAGCTATTTTGCATGCATTTTTAAAAGTTTTTGAATAATTCGCAACATATTTATCAAAGCTTGCATTATACATATGTTGCTTTAGGCCATAAAGTTTATATAGCTTTTCCCTGCTTTTACGAATGCCTGGAGTCGCCCAATCGCTAAATACGAACTTGGTGTAGATACTTTTCGCTTTCAGTGGAAAAATCTTATTAAATTGCGTGTTTAGCACTTTAGAAAATTCGGCATAGAACTCATTTGGGTCCACTATATTATTAAAATTTTGAACACATAACTTACTATTCACGGTATTATTAAATTTTTCTAAATTTTTACAAGTAATTTGTCTAAATTTTATTTGTATTTTTTGTAAAGGTATGTAGGTACTAAACGTTATTGTTTGTCCACTGTGATCAGATGCTAACTTATTTACAATTTCTTTATCAAAGTAATCACAATTACAAAAAACATTATCTATACAAGTCGCAGAAGAACCTGTCACTCTGGTTGGTTCCATAAAAACATTTTCCAGATTAAATGATTTAAAAAGACCCAACAACCTGATACTGTTAGTGTTATTCTCTAATAAATTAATGTTAAAATCGCCACATATGACAATTGATTTGCTACTAGTACTAACTTTTTTTAACACATCTTCCATTACAGAGTCAAACACAGATAGATTCTGGTAACTTGGAGGTCTGTAGACGCACACTACAATATGCTTATCAAGCTCAACACAAGACAATTCAATGGTGTGTTCAACCGACAATCTAACAATGTCTTTTCTTTCTTTAGATTTAATAGAGTTTTTAATAAGTATTAATGATCCGCCATGTATCATTTGTTGTCTGCTGAAATGGCTAACTACACAATAATTTTCATAATTAACGGACTTTACTTCATGATCTTTTAACCAATGTTCAGTTAGACAAATAATATCAAACTTGGTTTTTTCTAAAAATAATTCAATTTCTAATAATTTGGAAGAGCAACCCTGAATGTTCTGATTTAATAATTTTAAAGAGTGTTGCTCTCCTCTCAGCTTTGTACCACTAAATGGATTGCCAGAAGATACCTTTTTACTATGTTCTAATAATAACTGATTATTTACAGGGGTAACTTCTGTTGTCTTATGGACTAGTTTAAATCTATGTTGCTAGTTAAACTAGGCAACACAGGCTCATCAATTAATATAAAATTTGATAGATTTCCTATCAATTTATTTAAAGAATATGCTATCAACATAGCTACCTTACGTCTACATTTGTATGACAGAGAGAAAGCTCTCTGAGTTACTCTAAGTCCACTAATAAATATATTAGTGTCAAAAAACAATAATTTGTCGTTATGACAAGTCAACATTTGCAAAATGTTATTTAATTTAAAAATACGATTGTTCTCCTGTTCTGAGAAACTATCAGAGTATGGAAAAGCACATACCATCAGATTTCTTAAATTTAATCCTAACAAGGTGTCAATACCGCCCACTATGTCCTTTTTGGTAATACCAGTACTATTACCTAACAACAAAACCATTGTAGAATAACTATCCATATTCGAATTTATAATTTTTTTAATCATTTGCTTGAAACTAATATTATGGTAGCAATGATTTGTAGAACTGTAGCTAAGGTAATTATTTAATATTTTTCCAAAGCCAGAACCTATTTCGTCACTAAACATTATTGTTTTATATTCCTGTGAATTGGGTACACAGATTTTTTCTGGAAGTGCCAACATTGGTGGAGACAAGTCACCTTGCAGCGGGGTGGGTGGTGTATGGTTGGCACAGCTGCATGAGGCACTAATCAGAGACTCATACCTCTCTGCATTGTACTTAACCAAGTCCAACAATTCCCCGGCCTCAAACAAGCGCTCACTCAATTGCTGCAACAGATCAAGTTGTTCGTTTAGCTGCTTCGGTCATTCTGTGCTGTATAAAGTTTTGGTCACAATGGTGTAGGACAGCATTCATGCCACCAGTCAGTAGCTTCTTCTGTCGTTTCAATAGAGTTCTGTGCGTCGTCACAAAATAAAAATATTTTATTGCAATAATCTTCAATTTTCGTTTCCATTGGCACTTGCGGAAGCCATGATTTTTCTAACCAGATCGTTCACGTAAAAATATTCCAGTTATTTTCGCCTATGTCTGGGCATCGCTTACTCTTGGAAATTATCATAGGAAAATCTTTTGCCATGCCCTCGGCGCTGGCGATGTTGTACGAAATTCTTCGGATGGCTTTCATAGCATGGGCAGAAGGCGATAGTGGGAGCTGATCCCACTTCTGATGTCACGTCGAAGTACCTACGAATCATAGGACCGCCATCATTAACCCCAATGTCTAGAGGCAATTCCTTTATTCTTGACTGGAGCGGGTTACTTCAATAACACACAACACTGGATTGAAACTCAAGAGTGTTTATTTGATTTAGTTACAGGCACTTTGAGTTTTCAAATGAACTTGAAGCTAAAACCACATCGTGTATATTGCTAGGTCACAAAGCTTTCGTCGGTCGCTGGAGAAGACCTAGCCAGAAACTCCAGGATACTCTTTTTAAATGTTTTTATAGATTACACAATCACTTTATGACAATTAACGTTACATGTTTATTAGGTTTTCAAATATTCTATATCTATTCAATTAGCAGTTTAATTAAACAGTTTTACAGTTATTATTTTTTACACACACCATGCACCGTACGCGCCATGCGATGCGCGTTCTAAGTGGGCGGGACTTCCTTAATGTTTTTGTTTAGACACTAATTACTTGGATAGTTGAGTAAAGTTAGCAAACAATACTAAAATGCTGATCAGTTAATTATTTTAACATTAAACAACCTCAATACTCACAAATACAAAGTGGTTTGTAGTTTATTATTGAAATAGTCATCTAATAACAAAACTATTCAAGTTTCCGGTGATCTAACAATCTTACTAATTAGAAAGTTTCTCATTATTACATAGCTGTGTAAAATAGTTTTATGACTTCTTAGTATTTAATCATTTACTCAAATTTGTTTAGTTCTCGTATTAAATTATTAAATCTGGTTATTGGTCATAGAAATTATAACATCCGCCATTGTTTGACAACTTAATAAGAATAACATAATCAAACACATTTACTTCGTCAAATGTGGAATAGTTAAAATGAGAACAAATCCAAAAGTCCTACAATCAACAACATCAACATCTCGTATTAATTAAACATTAAAATTAGCATAACAATGATCATTCGAACAGATTAATACCTGATTCCACAGTGAGCCAATAGATGGCGCTGAACTCAAAACCCAACTTAAATAGACATTGACCCTTAAAATGATTAATTATGATAATAAATTAGCAAATTCACGCCTACGCGGCGACATATATATATGTTTTAATGTCATAGCAGTACACCACAGACTACCCCCATTTTCATTGTAAGTTCTTTCAGTCCATCCAAAGGTTGTCTGGTAGATATCGCTGTCAGCGATAAGACCGCCTTTGTACCCGTAACAATTAAGTTTTTCTTATAAAATAGATGTGTAACTTTTATGGTGTACAATAAAGTATATTCTATTCTATTCTATTGCAGCTATCGATCGGGAAACACAGACTCCGGCAGGGAATTCCACTCCTTAGCTGTACGCATAATGAAAGTTTTTCCAAAACGTTTAGTGCGTATGGGTGGTATGTCTACCATGTAGCGATGGCGCATCGCCGTACGTCTTGTAGTCCGATGATGAAACGGGCTTGCTGTAATTAGATCATGCAATTCCATCGCACACTCCCCGAAATGCAACAGATAAAAGACCGACAAGATGGCAACTCGGCGACGATGTTCAAGGCTCTGGAGCTTAGACTTAACCAGTGCCTCATCGCCGATGAGCCTTTTGGCCCGCTTTTCGATCGACTCTAGTGCATCAAGCTGGTATTTGGCGGATCCGTCCCAGAGATGAGAACAGTACTCCATGCATGATCGAACTTGCGCTTGATACAAGCTAAGCAGCTGTTCTGGCGTGAAGTACCTTCTAACCTTTGCAAGGATCCCCAGCTTTTTGGCAGCCAGCTGAGCTTTTGCCTCAATGTATGGGCCAAAATTGAGAGTCGATGTCAACGTAACGCCAAGAAGCTCAAGATGGTCAGTTATTGGCACGGTCACATCTCGGCAAGTTGGAGCCGGTTGAAATTGGCTCTTTTTAGCGGAAAAAAGACACGCCTGGGTTTTAGCAGCATTAAACCTGACCAGATTGGCATCGCCCCATTCGGAGACTGCCTGCAAGGACAGGTTCAAGCGCCCCACCATGGCCTCCCGCAGAGACCGGATCTGAGGTCCGGTAGCACGAGCGTTGGACATGTATCTCTCAGCAACAGTGCTGTCGTCTGCATACCCAAAGGTGCCGGGTTTTAGCAGATCGTTAATATGCAGCAAGAATAAAGTTGCTGAGAGTACCGACCCCTGAGGGACCCCGGCATTGATATCCAATTGGTCCGACGAGCAGCCATCGATAACCACCCGAATGGACCGATCTCTCAGGAAGTCTGCAATCCAATCACACAGACCACCGGGCAAACCGAATGAAGGAAGCTTACTAATAAGGCTTTCGTGCCAGACCCTATCAAAAGCCTTCGAGATGTCGAGGGAGACGGCAAGCGCTTCCCCGTGCTTCTCGATGGCCTCACTCCAGATGTGAATGGCATACGCTAGAAGATCCCCAGTAGACCGATTTCGGCGGAAGCCGTATTGGCGGTCACTAAGGATATCGTTAGCTTCTAGGTATGCCAGGAGCTTTATATTAAGTACACGTTCCATACTCTTACAGGTTACAGATATGGGTCTGTAGTTGGCCGGGTCAGCTCGACTGCCCTTCTTGGGCACGGGCTGTACGTTAGCTTGCTTCCAAGCATTCGGCACTTTTCCAGCCTCATACGAAAGGCGGAATAGGCGTGTCAAGATCGGAGACAGTTCAGGCGCACAGGTTCTAAGAACAATTGCTGGAATGCCATCAGGGCCGCTAGCCTTGTTCACGTCGAGGTGGCTCAGCACCCTACGGACGTCCTTTTGGTGGATACGAATGTCCGACATACTCGTCTTGCATCCATCAGGAGAAGGAGGGGGCTGCGCGTCACCAGGATTCAGACGTGAAGATTCCGCAAAAAGAGAGGCAAATAAATTTGCCTTCTCCTCAGCGGAGTGTGCCAGCGACCCATCGGGTTTCAGCAGTGGTGGTAGTGAGGGACGGCAAAAGTTCGACTCGACCGACTTAGCCAGGGACCAAAACGCTTTACTTCCTGCTGGGTAAGAAGCAAGTTTGGCCCCTATTCGGCCAATGTGATCGAACCAACCCCTTCGCAACACCAGCTTGCAGGACTTGGCAGCCCTGTTGAAGGCCTTCTTCTTCCGAGCCACGTCACTCGCCTTGCGCGATCGAGCTCCGACCCAAGCCAGGTACGCCTCATGTTTAAGCGCGTCAGCGCGCCTACATTCGGCGCCAAACCATGGCCGGTCAACGCTGGACATTGTTACGTCAGAGAACGGAATGTAGTACTCCATTCCCTGACGCAACACATCGGTCACGGCGTCTGCACACGACGATGGATCAGTCGAAAAAAAGCAAGTAGGCTGCCAAGGATAGCATGCGAAGGATGATCGCATACCATCCCAATCTGCCGACTTGTACCGCCAAACCCGCCGGGTGCCTCTTGGGCTGGGATCGGGCGGGGAATAGACGGACACAGACTTCACCAGACAGTGGTCGGAACTACCCAAAGGTGAAGCTATCGACACAGAGTATCTGTCCGGATCTGTTGTCAGCAGAAGGTCCAAGCAATTCGCTGTGTGCGAATCAACATCCGGTACCCTCGTTGCCCCCTGGACCAGCTGGGTGAGGTTTAGCGCAAGCGCAAGCTTACGCATCTCCCGTCCAGCATGGTCAGTGCACTGGTATGGGAAGAGCCACTCCTGGTGGTGGGCATTAAAGTCCCCCAGTAACACTAATTGGGCGGAAGGGTACCGCTGCTGTGCCGCATCAGCCGCCTCACTGAGGTACTCTGTGAGCCTGGATGTCTCCTGATCTCCACTGTGCGAACGGTAGACACAGGCGTAGATAACTTTATCCAAACCTGTGTCCACCAGAGCCCAGAGCGTTGAGAATCTGGAGTCCTCAAGGTTACGGAGACGCCTATAGCAAACGTCGTCACGGGCATACATACATACGCCCGCCCGTGGTCTAAAATTGTGCTCCAGGGTGAACCCTGGGTAAGACAAGTACGACACGTCTGACGGTTTCGCTATCTGCGTCTCCGTAAGGAAAAAGAGCGCTGGTTTCTCAGCCTCCAGATGGTAGTGGACTGCAGTGATAATTGAGTGCAGACCTCGAATATTTGTGAGGTGCACTTTGTGGGGGAGGGGGTGCAGCCGCTGTTTAACACCATTATTCTTTTTATTGCTTTTTATACATCGTTTTGTGAATGCAACTTTAAACTTTGCGTTTAAGGTTGAATTTACATTAATGTATATTTATTCCAAGTAGAATTCTTAGAATTACCTAAACACAATTGGCGTCAGTTTTAAAGATAAGTTTTGTACGGGATCCTCAATCTAGGTGTATTCATGATCGAAGAATATATCTCCATAAACAAAAAATCATGTTTTCAATTTACGTAATTATACAACAATGTCACCTTTGCACGAAAGTTCCCATAAAAAAAAAATTTTCTCAGTCTTTAATGATGAAAGTAAGAGATTAATACGAATCTAATACCTGCGCTAATATTAAATTAGAACAAGATAAAACATAATTAACACATTCTAATTGGAATCTAGTTAGAAATAGAACATTTCTCAAAACTTTAGTACAGATTGCTAGGTACTTGGCTATTGCGCGATGCTCATATGGTTTAATGTTTTTGATCTATGAATTGATTTTCATCAATATATTCACGATAATCACAAGATAGAATCGGTTAAAAGTCAAAACAGTACATCAGCTATGTGCTACAAAGAGTAGAAATGAACGTTGTGACGTCACATGGGCTCTGGTTTTGTTCGGGTGTTTTCGGTTCTGGATTCAACAAAATCTTTTCAATTTGATATAACTTTGTAATTACAGCGAAATAATCCGTTCACGATGAATCATCTGTTTCGTTGATGTTGGTATCTTCTTCTGTTGAAAGTTCAACGTTTGAACACGACTGGCCTTGACAACTGATACATGTTGTTGAACAAAATAAGGCCACTTTTTTGCAGCTGCATTTTGAACTACACTGTTTCTTGCAATTGCAAAAAATGGTGTTAAGGAGCATCTCTGGTGCAGGTAGAAGTAGAGTATGGATTGGATCCATTACATTGTCAATTAGCTTCCAAACCCATTCTTCTGGATCCAGTGCATTGCCAAGCCACACTTAAACCTGGTAATACACTCGATAGAAATGTTGCTGAGCAGAAGCTGAGGTTGGAGGAAGACAAGCTAATCGCACACGTGTTTTATTACGTGATTGTTTAGCAAAGGATAAGTAACGATACTTATCAATGCAGGTGATTTTTGCTGGAGGTCCATAGACTGAAAAAAGAAAGCGAATTCCGTGAATGATTAGAGTTCCTGGCGTAGAATTTAAGTCTGCGAACACTTGGGCACTTCTCACTAAATCCAAAAATAAAGTTTTTCAAATATATTCAAAATTGATGTTTTTGCCCTCTTGAATTATGCTGAGGTAGTATCACAGCCAGTGAAAGCATGTAAAAATAAGAGACAGCGTTTACATTTAGGGAAAGCCGATAAACCTCAGATTAAACAGTAAACAGATAGAGCGTAAGAACCAGGAGAGCGCGATACAATCTCGCGTTAGTACGAAAATACGCATTGCACTGCTTACACATCACAAGTCATTTCTTAGTTTATGTGTAAAAATCTTTAAATATTGCAAAAGTAGTTCCCAAAAACAAAAAAAAAGAAGATGGAATCTCTTTCCACACGTAACTATTGATTTTTTTATAGTTTTGATATTGATTTACCCACTAATATTTACGGCTCACTCGGAACACAAAATATTGGCATTAATTGGTTAGTGTTGCCAGTTCACATCGAAATAAGTTTCCTTGAATTAGGAAAATGTACATTGGGCGTAGGAAGATCGATTAATTTGTACATCTATACAGGAAAATTTTGTAACTAGTGTGCAAATAAGGGCGCTCGGTTGGCGCAGTGGTTGAGCGATTGACTGTTGCGCTGCGTGTCTCGGGTTCGATTTCCGCAAGGAACAAATATTTGTATGATCTACAGATAGTTGTTCCGGCTCTGGGTGTTTGTGTATGTGAGTTTATGTATGTAAACGCACCCAAGATACAGGAGAAATTCCTAGTGTGGAGCAAAAATTTTAATAAATAAAAAAAAATGTTTTTAGTGCAACACTGGTACTGTTTAAATGAGCGGAGTATTTCTAATTCAGGAATAATATTAATTGTTGTCTAAATAGTTTAAAGAGTGGTTAGATGGAGTGTAAGAACTAAAATTAACAAGTGACATTATTGGTGACAATTTACAACAAGTGAAAAAGCAAATACGATGACTTATGAAAACAAAAACATTCTAGTGAAAAAACGGTGTATAAACAATAATTACGTGTACGTGAAGACAATATAACATCTTATCACAGAACATTACGGAGAAATCACTACTTTAAGTGCGGTTTTATAACATTTTTGGTGATATACATGAATTACAAAAACGATAATACCATTAGATTTTTAAATATTGGACTTTGGACTCGGATTATTGTATGACAACTGCCGCCAATACGGTAAATTATTCAGAACGAGTTCATTACGTGATTTGACTGCAGATAGTTCTGCTCTTTTTGATACTACAATGATGAGTCTACCTAATACATCACTGAATACCAGCCAAACAGTTTTGGAACTTCAGGAAAAAAAAAACAAACAGCTGACCAATGCTATAAAAAGTGCTCATCAGGAAATCGAAAATTTAAATTCTGAAAATTTTAGGCTTAAAACGGACATACAAAAATACATGAAAATAATAAATGCTTACAAGGAAATAAATATTACTGACATAAATAATATGACTCCGCGCTCTGGGCGCAAGCGGAGAATAAACCAGAACAGAAAATCAACGCCTGTGGGAAATAATAGGCAATCATTTGGCAGTATGAAAAATGACGAATTAGCCGACGACAGACCAGGAAAAAATAAAGCAGAGACATCCATAATAACACCTAAAAAAAAGACAAAACAAACTCAGACCATAGAAAGAAACCACTCGTCCCCTACGAACACAAATACAATCAAACACGGTAGCAGCAACGTAAGCTCATCTAAAACCACTGAAAACATACGAGCCGAAAATAATGTAGAACAATCCTCAACAAAGCACAAAATATGCCTTATCAGTAGCGAAACTTGTAATAGATTATATACACTTGCCGAAAGGAAAAAAATATGCGACTTTGAAATATGTCACTATCGCAAACCTACATGTGGATTATGGCAATTACTTGATCAAATTGAAAGTAAAGTACAACACTTTACATTTTCGGACTATTGTGTTATTTATATTGGCGAAGAAGACTTTCGCAAAACACAAAACTATTTACAGCTTGTTATGTTTGTTAGAGAAAAATTGTTACCACTAAATCACACAAACTTTATTATTTCTATCTGTCATATATCGATAGATATATGACAGATTCCAACATTATGTTTAACAGCCGCATATAAACTTTTAATAACCTTCTTTACTTAGATATACATACATGTAACTATGCATACGTGGGACACTCAGAAAGTTTTGCGAAACTAAAAAAAATTGTTCTATACGTACATATATTTTTATTAAATCTTTTCAAAGTACTTTCCACCAGCCTCTATACAAAGATTCATGCGCCTAAACCAGTTTTCAAAACACTTTTTCCAGTCCGCCGCAGACACCTCGTTTACAGCCTGCTCGAACGCAGCCAGCGCATCTTCCGGCGACGAAAATTGTATCCCTTTGAGCTGATTTTTTATTTTTGGGAATAAAAAGAAGTCACACGGTGCTAGATCAGGGCTGTAAGGAGGGTGACCCAGGAGTTTGACTGGCGTGCTGTCCAGGAAGTCCCTCGTTTTGAGTGCGGTGTGCGCAGGTGCATTGTCGTGGTGGAGCAGTAGCCCGCGGAGCCCTGTGTTTGGTCGCTTGTTGCTTATAACAGAGAAAACTTCTGGCAAACATTTGGTAGTATACCATTCGGCATTAATGCTTCTTTGATCCCGTAAGGGAATTGATACCAAGTGGCCAGTCAAATTAAAAAAGCTAGCGATCAAAATCTTACCCCCGCTTCTAGATCGCTTCACTTTGGTAGG
The DNA here is from genome assembly GCA_949775005.1 of Orthosia gothica. Lineage (NCBI taxonomy): Eukaryota > Metazoa > Arthropoda > Insecta > Lepidoptera > Noctuidae > Orthosia > Orthosia gothica. The sequence continues at coordinate 63,245,754 of OX459034.1, read as the reverse complement.
CGTTGGCTCATTTTGAAACACCCAAACAGTCGACTGGCGCTTGGTTTCTGGGTCGTATTGATAAATCCAGGACTCATCACCTGTAACGATGTCGTAAACACGCCGAGACGAGCCTGCTTCAAATTTGTTAAGCATATCATGGCACCATTCCACCCGGGCCTGCTTCTGAGCATCGGTGAGGTTGTGCGGCACCCAGCGTGATACTATCCTCCTCACGCGAAGATGGCTGTGTAGAATCTCGTGAACGCTTCCCGATCCAATCTTCAATATGTGTTGAATCTCCTGATATGTAATTCGCCTATTGTCTTGGATTAAATTTTTCACTGCTAGCACGTTTTCTTCGGTAACAGCCGTCAAAGGGCGACCGCTTCTTTCGTCATCCCCCAAAGTTGGTCGACCGCGCTTGAATTCGTTATACCAACGATACACGGTTGCCTTGGAAGGGCCTTCATCCATGAATGCCATTTGAAGTCTATCGTACGATTCATCCGGTTTCAGGCGACACTTGAAATCGTATAAAATCATAGCTCTAAAATGTTCCCGGCGCAGATCCATATTTCAGTGAGACACAATACTTTGAATTAACTCGCAAAAAATGTGGAGGGAAATTTTGAAATTGGAACTTACTTATTTTTACTTATAAATAATCATATTTTCGAAAAACATTATAACTGGCCAGTCTCCCATATATAAAAACTTTTTTTCGCAATACTTTCTGAGGGGCCTGGTATTTGCTAGATTCTAATCTTGAATCTCCCTTATGACTATAAAACCTATAATAAAAAATATGGGACCTTGAATAATCGTGGTTTAGAAATTGTTGTATGTTGTTGTGTGTTGTTGTTGTTGTATTTGACCTGAGCGATCTGAATTCTACGCACTCAGAAGTTGACTGCCTCCCTCAAAATAGTTTTTGTGCAGAATCACAAGTCAATTCTCAGTTTTTTCTTCAAATACCTTATATTCTACAGCAAAACACTCAGATGAAGTTTTTACTTCATCTGAGTCAGAGCATAGCAGGACTGATAAATAAATCAGATACACTGACTGTAAAGCTAGTGGAGCTATCTGACAAAGGAACCATTATAGATGTTATTTGTGTAACAGAACATTTCATACAAACGGGTTATGAGGATTTATTGCACATGCCAAATTTTTGTCCAGCCGCTTTTTTTATAGAAATATTAAGAGAGGAGGGGTGTGTAATTTTGTTAGGGCAGGATTGCAATTTAAAGAAATATCCAGCATAGCAAACAAATCAGTGGCAGGGATTTTTGAATGTTGCGCTGTAGAGTTATTATCATATAAAATTATTATTATTTGTATATGTCGCCGCGTAGGCGTGAATTTGCTAATTTATTATCCTAATTGATTAATTGCATTTTAATTTAAGTGTCAATGTCTATTTAAGTTGGGTTTTGAGTTTAGCGCCATCTATTGGCTCATTGTGGAATCAGTTCTTAATCTGTTCGAATGAAGATCATTTGTTATGCTAATTTCAATGTTTAATTAATACGAGATGTTTAAATAAAACAGGAACACTTATTGTAGGACTTTTAGATTTGTTCTCATTTTAACTATTGCACATTTGACGAAGTAAATGTGTTTGATTATGTTATTCTTATTAAGTTGTCAAACAATGGCGGATGTTATAATTTCTATGACCAATGACCAGATTTAATATTTTAATACGAGAACTAAACAAATTTGAGTAAATGATGAAATACTAAAAAGTCATAAGACTATTTTACACAGCTATGTAATAATGAGAAACTTTCTAATTAGTAAGATTGTCAGATCACCGGAAACTTGAATAGTTTTGTTATTAGATGACTATTTCAATAATAAACTACAAACAACTTTGTATTTGTGAGTATTGGGGTTGTTTAATGTTAAAATAATTAACTGATCAGCATTTTAGTATTGTTTGCTAGCTTTACTCAACTATCCAAGTAATTAGTGTCTAAACAGAACCAATATGGAAGTCCCGCCCACTTAGAACGCGGATCGCGCGGACTGTGTGTGAAAAATAACTGATTAATAAATGTAATTGAATAGATGTTTGAATACCTAATAAACATGTAACGTTAATTGTCTTAAAGTGATTGTGTAATCTATAAAAACATTTAAAATCCTGGAGTTTCTGGCTAGATCTTCTCCAGCGATCGACGAGGGTTTTGCGATCTAGCAAGCCACACGATGTGGTTTTAGCTTCAAGTTCATTTGAAAACTCAACGTGCCTGTAACTAAGTCAAATAAACACTCTTGAGTTTCAATCCAGTGTTGTGTGTTATTGAAGTTCACCCGTTCCTATCAAGAATAAAGGAATTGCCTCAAGGCAATGGGGGTAATGATGGCGGTCCTATGATTCACAGGTACTTCGACGTGACATCAGAAGTGGGATCAGCTCCCACTATCGCCTTCTGCCCATGCTATGAAAGCCATCCGAAGAATTTCGTACAACATTGCCAGCGCCCAGAGCATGGCAAAATATTTTCCTATGATAATTTCCAAGAGTAAGCGATGCCCAGACGTAGGCGAAGATAACTGAAATATTTTTACGTGAACGATCTGATTAGAAAAATCATGGCGGCCGCAAGTGCCAATGGAAACAAAAATTGAAGATTATTGCAATAACATATTTTTATTTTGTGACGACGCACAGAACTCTATTGAAACGACAGAAGAAGCTCTGGCTGTGGTCTCGTCTAAGTTACTGACTAGTGGCAGGATGCTGTCTTACACCATTATGACCAAAACTTTATACAGCACAGAATGACCGAAGCAGCTATACAAACAACTTGATCTGTCCATTGATAGATTTCATCATGGTTGAGGGGAGTATTATGTTTTATTTATTTATGACAGCTTAAATGACTCCATAAAATAAGACAACAAAAGTTTAGTAGGTAGATAAGTTAAGTAAGTTACAGTATGTTTGTGCAAAAGAATTAGTAAACATTTGGTAGAAAGTGCCATGACATATTCATGTTGACGCTGTAATTGGCATTTTTGCAATGAGTTATTGTTTTTACCTGACTGCCAAACGGCTGTTATTATTGAATAATGTGGAACCCGTTGCACCTCATACTTTTTTTTAAAGTAAAGTAAGATAAGAAAATGTATTAACACATTCCTGAAAACATGAAAAGCACAACAAATAAAATTCTTTTTTTTTTCTTTTTTTTTTAAACTTTGCCCCACACTAGGAATTTCTACCTGTATCGTGGGTCCGTTTACAAACATATAAACTCACATACACAAACACCCAGAGCCGGAACAACTATCTGTAGGTCATACAAATAAAATAAAAATTAAAATAAATAAAAACACACCCACACATACTATATTTTTATTAATTAAAATTATAGTGTGCTCAAGAAAATACTTACAACGATTTGCATTTAAGTAGCTCTCTCTAGACACCACACTAGGATACCCTGTGTCATGATCTAGTTTTCTTGTCTTTATTGTCATAGTTTATGCACTTAGTGGTGAGAAAAATAGTTAGGTTACAAGACTAAACAATATTTAAAATATTATCAAGAGGTTTTTGTAGTGTAGTATGCATCTAATATAAATGTATTTGTATGTATGGTTAAAAGGGTTGTGATACACCTGGTCGAGTCATTACGGACTTTATAATCAGGGTAAGTATCAGCAGAGCTTCAGTTCGTGCATAATCATAATATAATAATAAATAGTCATAAGCTGATAGCCACCTGGTAACTTTTAATTTACAAGTACGCTTAGTATGTGTGAGTAACCTATTATGTATGGACCTTGTGACTTTTGGTAAATTAATGGTCTTGTGTATGTAAGACATATTTGAGTGAATCTAATGTGATTACTGTGTTCCATCTTATCTGTCTACATGATCTGGTAGATTTGTTTTGGCTATGGGGTTCTTGACAGTGATAGCGCTATAAGTTAAATCGAATTAAAAAAATTGTCTGACCCTACATTCTTGGTACAGACTGTCAGTTGGATACTGATAGGGCGTTTTATAAGCTATAAGATTTATACTTGTTCAAGTTAAGTTTGTTATAATAAAGTTTATTTAATCATTCAATATTTGAGAACCTTCCTAATGAATTAAATCTCACAATGGGTTTAGTTGAATTTACTCGTTATGGTACATGGGTGTAAATAGATTAGTAATTTCTGACAGATTTCAAAGTCTGTTATTGGGTGCACTTGCACAGAATAAAAACAATCAAAAGACAGGTTTGTTTTTTGATAATTTGACACTTTTAGCATTCAATAACTTTCTTTTCTTTTTGCAACTTTTTACCTAGCTTTTATTCAAACTTATTCACACATAAATGTTTTGTAATGAAATAGGTTTGTAATAGGTGTGTAAATAGGTTGCTGTGTGTGTGGTATGCAAACATGCATCATTAAAAGTAGTTTTCAACATGTTTTAACATGAATCTTTAGCTAGTGCAAACACTGTCATAAGTAATGCAGCAATCTTCATAGTTATTCATTTCAGTGTCATCTGATTCTAGTTAACTTTGAATAATTTACTTACTATTTCAAAACAATAACATAATTTATTTGTTATCAGGGGGGTGACCACAAGCTCTTAGAGTAAGGTTATTTTGAGTGTGTGTAAGGGACAGATGTATATGACGTGTATACATCTGTCACTTACTCGATCTCAAAATAACCTTACTCTAAGAGATTGTGGTCACCCCACAGTACTAACTCCTATGTATTTAAATATTAATAGGATCATCTTTTCTTTATTATTATTTATCTGTATACCTTCTCACATTCCAGATTCCTGGTAATTGTCATATCAAAAATCAAAATGGTTACCTACATAGCCAAGTATTATCAAGGATGTGGAAACAAAACTAAAAATACCTGGTTTGCAAGTGACCGTGTCGCCGGGTCAGGACCTTAGAAGCTACCAACATACATACATGCCACCAAATAGAGGTCAGCTGAAAAGTGACTTCCAGCCCAACATAACTAAAGTAAAAGGTGAGAATATTTAAGAATAATTTTTAAGAAGCAAACTAAAACTATATGCCCTAAGTTTTTATTCAGTGACTGGGCGACTACAGGACTTAGAAAAAGTAGAGAAAGACTTTACGAACTTTACGGCCTTAAGCCTTTTATTAATACTGAAACGTTTAATAAGTATGTTGCTACTTACTCAAGAATTTTTAAAAATACATGTAAGGCAGCTAAGGCCTTGTACATTAGCAATAAGGTTAAATTAGCAGAAAATAAAATCAAGACGGTTTGGCAAATTATAAACAATGAAACGAACAGGAATAAAAGAAATAATAATGATTACACACTTGAGACCACACACGGACTTATTAGAGATAACAAAGAAGTTGCTCAAGAATTTGTAAATTTCTTTACCAACATCCCAATTAAAACTACTGAAACCTTAAATTCTCTCGCCCTCGCTCGCTGTTGGATTATTAAACGCGAACGTTTCAGCCTGCCCCAATGAATTTAACTTTTCACATATAAACCCCTTAACAGTAATAAAAGTTTCTAAGCAAATCAAGATAAAACCGACCGAAGATCTATGGGGAATGTCCATCAAAGCTTGTACCTCCATTATTCAGACTATAGCGCCGTACTTAGCTTTGATTTTCAATTTGTGTGTGGATCAAGGAGTCTTTCCGGATCTAATGAAATATAGTAAGGTTATACCACTTTTTAAATCCGGGGACAGTAAAGACACAAATAATTATAGGTATTTGAGAAGATAATGCTAAATCAAATGCTCATTCATTTTAATACGAATAACATCTTACATGATAAACAGTATGGTTTCACCAAAGGACGTTGTACAACTGACGCTGGTGTCACCCTATTAAAACACATATTTAATGCGTGGGAAGAGTCGCAGGATGCCATAGGTATCTTCTGCGACCTGTCGAAGGCGTTTAATTGCGTTAATCATGAAACATTACTTCTGAAAGTTGAGCATTACGGGCTAGGTCAATCAGCGTTAAGTTTGATTAAATCTTATTTGAGTGATAGACAACAATTAGTTCAAATAAACGGTGTGAATTCGTCGGGGTTAAATGTGAAAATGGGGGTACCCCAGGGCTCAATTTTAGGTCCTTTCTTATTTTTAATATACATAAACGATTTACCCCATTTATTCGAAGGCAAACTAAACATGGTGTTATTTGCTGATGACACATCTTTAGTTTTTAAAGTAAATAGACGTACTTGTCAGGTTGACGACGTAAATAACGCGCTACGGCAGGTTCAGGATTGGTTCACTGCCAATAATTTAGTATTAAATGGTAAAAAAACCAAATGCGTAAAATTTTCGTTGCCAAATGTCAAAAGTACTGATTGTGACATTATATTAAACAAGGAGAAGCTCGAATTCGTCGATAAAACGGTTTTCCTGGGGATCACGCTAGACTCAAGGTTACAATGGGGTCCTCATTTAGTATCACTTGCGGGGCGGCTGAGTTCGGCAGCTTATGCTGACAGAAAGATTCGTCAATTTACTGATGTGGATACCGCTAGGCTAGTCTATTTTAGTTACTTTCATAGTATAATGTCTTACGGTATCTTACTATGGGGAAGGGCTGCAGACATTGAGTCTATTTTTATTCTGCAAAAACGAGCCATCAGAGCGATTTACAATCTTTGCCGCCGTGATTCTCTAAGGGAACTGTTTAAGGACATTAACATCATGACGGTTCCTTGTCAATATATTTATGAAAACATCATGTACGTGAGAAAGAATTTACATCTTTTTAGTAAAAACGGAGACAGACATAATTACATTACAAGAAATAGGGACCAATTAGTTCAACCAGGTTTCAGACTGGCAAAAGTGGCCTCATCTTTCATGGGGTACTGTACGAAATGTTACAATAAAATTCCTCCCCATATTCTAGAACTGAATGAGACGAAATTTAAAAATTGTATAAAACGCACACTATGCAGGCAGGCATATTATAAGTTGGGGGATTATATCACTGATAAAAATGCTTGGCTCAATGCTAGTCCTGCTCCACAACCACTAGGGCGCAAAAACAAATGATATGTTTATGTTTGTGTTGTATAGACTCGATTTCTTTTAGTATTGTATAGCTGCACAGCACGTGTGTGGGTACTATGTACCCAACTGTAAATCTACCATTTGCTATACCTATGTGTCGTTCGTTGACTTGTGTGTGCCCTGGCAGTTGAGTGTGTCATGCTCTCTCAAATGTCTCTCTGATGGTGGCGCGTGTGTTGGATCATTCGGTTCCCTTCATGATGGTTGAGCTGGGTGGTGCCGATTCATGCGTCATGTTCGTGAACGGGCACCGTCAGTTGGGATTGGTCATAACTCAACTGCTTCGGATGTTGATGTTTTTCTAGTACCTATTGTATAACTGCACAGTACATGTGTGAGTACTTTTAATACTTTATACCTTTACATAGTATAGTGTGTAGTGCTATTCTGGGTGCATTGTCCTCACATATGTGAATTTATTAATGTATGTACTCATGTACCTAAATATTGTAAAAATCTTTTTTTTTTTTTTTTAATAGTAAGTATGGAGTTTCTTGTGCATTCTTCTCCATAACAAGCTACTTTCTGAATGCACGGTAGAATAAACTTTTATTCCATGTAAATTTAAAAAGTATGGAGTTTCTTGTGCATTCTTCTCCATAACTAGCTACTTTCCGAATGCACGGTAGAATCAACTTGTATTCCATTTAAATTTAAATTGTGACATTCAAAAGTGCCGCTTGGTGGCCTAGTTGAAATAAATATAATTTGTCTTTTTGTCTTTTTAGAAGTTTTCAAACTATCTTCTACTCAATTGGTGAACCCCCATGCTTCAAAAAGCATGTTGAGCCATTGGCCTTGTGCACCATAGTATCTCCCTATGCAGATGGCTCAACAGTCAGGAGGACTACTGTTATTATTATATTTTTGAAACTCGTTACAGTTTATTTATTTATTTAATACTTCATGCACACAAACGTACAGAGGCGGACTTAATGCCTTAGGCATTTTCTACCAGTCGACCTTTGGGTGATGCAGAGAACAAATAGTGGTAGGTGCAATATTTAAAGTAAACATGATACCTAAGGCAGGGTCATTCAAATACAACGCTATACATACATACTATAAATACATACAATAAATACTCAAACATATAAACTAAATACACGAATATACTTAAAAATTAGTGGTAGCAGATGATTGGAGAAAAATTATCGCTGTGACGATACTACTGCCAACTTCTTACGAACATGCTCGCGAGCTTTCTATTGTCATATTTAGTCAATTGTAAAAATGAATAATAAAAAAGCTCTAATTATTGAGATGTTCAATAACTTATAGCTCTGGAGGCACTTAATAACATAAGGTTATATCAACACCAAACTATCAGCATCCATGCAGATGGATTTGAGGTAATAATGAGAACACAATAAACTATCTTATTATGCTGTGGAAGCAACTAAGATTGATAACACAACAAACTATCCTATTGGTATGCTGTGGCATCAAGTAATAATGATAACACAATAAACTATCTTGTTGGTATGCTGTGGAAGCAACTAATAAAGATTTAATATCCATTGGTTAGGCGTGGAGGCCGCTAATGAACAATCTCTCATGTTATCCTGCTGGGTCCACGGTGTACAAGACCACCCAGAGCCTGGTTCGTTATATCCTGTCAAATCAAAGACTTCGTGCCTGTCACGGAGTAATGATCCTAAACTCCTTACCCTTTAATCCTGTCAAATCAAAGACTTTGTGTCTATCACAGAGCATTACCGTCCCGTGAGAATGAAACTAAAAAAAAAACAGCTGATCACAATACTCCTACACTACCTACACTAAACTTACCAAATACAAGGCTGCTATGTAAGCCTTCTTATAAGTAGTTATTCAATGTCAAAAATCTGAAATAGAAATTGTATGGCATAATGGCCGTGTCGCCGCGTAGGCGTGAATTTGCTAATTTATTATCCTAATTAATCATTTTAAGTGTCAATGTCTATTTAAGTTGGGTTTTGAGTTTAGCGCCATCTATTGGCTCACTGTGGAATCAGTTCTTAATCTGTTCGAATGAAGATCATTTGTTATGCTAATTTCAATGTTTAATTATTACGAGATGTTTAAATAAAACAGGAACACTTATTGTAGCACTTTTAGATTTGTTCTCATTTTAACTATTGCACATTTGACGAAGTAAATGTGTTTGATTATGTTATTCTTATTAAGTTGTCAAACAATGGCGGATGTTATAATTTCTATGACCAATGACCAGATTTAATATTTTAATACGAGAACTAAACAAATTTGAGTAAATGATTAAATACTAAAAAGTCATAACACTATTTTACACAGCTATGTAATAATGAGAAACTTTCTAATTAGTAAGATTGTCAGAATACCGGAAACTTGAATAGTTTTGTTATTAGATGACTATTTCAATAATAAACTACAAACTACTTTGTATTTGTGAGTATTGGGGTTGTTTAATGTTAAAATAATTAACTGATCAGCATTTTAGTATTGTTTGCTAGCTTTACTCAACTATCCAAGTAATTAGTGTCTAAACAGAACCAATATGGAAGTCCCGCCCACTTAGAACGCGGATCGCGCGGACTGTGTGTGAAAAATAACTGATTAATAAATGTAATTGAATAGATGTTTGAAAACCTAATAAACATGTAACGTTAATTGTCTTAGAGTGATTGTGTAATCTATAAAAACATTTAAAAGAGTATCCTGGAGTTTCTGGCGAATAAAGGAATTGCCTCTAGGCAATGGGGGTAATGATGGCGGTCCTATGATTCATAGGTACTTCGACGTGACATATATATAGAATGAAACACAGGTTTGAAAGTACCTAAATCGGGTAGGTCCCTACCAAAAAAAATAGACATTCTTTTTTTAATAATCTTGTAGTTGTATTATAATATTTTAGAAATAGTTTACATATAAGCTCTATTTATACCATTGTTTTAGAAATTAAACTACTGCACTTCTAATGTAACTTTTGTGAACATACTTACTTTTTAATAAATTATTATATTATTCTATTCTATTAATTCCTAAACCTAATTATGAAGTCTTATGAAAAATTAGATAATATTTTGACTAAAGTTTGTATATCTTCAAATATGAAAATCATCGTGTGTGGTGATTTCAATGATCTAAGTAACTCAAGGGCTTTATGTCTAATTCCATAGTGCTCTCGAGCTTCAACAATAGTGTCTCATGGTTAACGCAATCGAACGCCTTCGAGAGGTCGCAAAAGATTCCAATCACGTCCTATGCTTCCTTCCTGTGCATTAAATATGTTCTTTATTAGGGTGACACCCGCGTCAGTTGTGCAACGCCCTTTTGTAAAACCGTACTGTTGATCATAAAAGATGGAATGTTACTAGCTGACCCTCGGGGCTTCGCTCCCGTCAACTGGCTACCCCTACCTACCTACTTTGCCTGACCTGCCTACCCTTTCCACGGTGCCTACCCTACCTACTCTGCTTACCCTGCCTAATCTGCCTACCCTGCCTTCTTTGCTTGCCCTGCCTAGCATGCCTACCCTGCCCTGCCTACCCTGCCTACTCTGCTTACCCTGCCTAATCTGCCTACACTGCCCTGCCTACTGCCTATACTGCCCTGCCTACTCTGCCTGCCCTGCCTTCTCTGCCTACCCTGGCTACTTTGCCTGCCCTGACTACCCTGCCTACCCTGACAACGCAGCCTACCCTGACTATTCTGCCTGCCTACCCTGTCTACGCTGCCAACCCTACCTACCCTGTCTTCCCTGCCTAACCTACCCTGCCTACTTTGCCGTCCCTGCCTAACCTACCCTGCCTACTTTGCCTGCCTAGCCTGCCTGGCCTGCCTACCCTACCTACCGACCTACTAAATTTTATCTATCATCAATAGTTTTCTCAGCGCACGCCAAAGAATGTATTTTATAGGCAACATTTTGCTACCTTGGGTTACATTATTGCGATTTTCATATGGATCTCTATTTTTTTTGAAAATATATTATCCCATATGACACTCAGGAATAACGTAGCTTTCTACTGGTGAAAAAAATTTCAAAATCGGTTCAGTAGATCCAGAGATTACCCCTTACAACGTCACAAACTCACAAACTTTACCTCTTTATAATATTAGTTTAGATAATTGAATTTAGTTATAATAGATTGACGACGGTTGAAGAAATCTGCTAGAGAACAAGTAGAGAACCATGGTTACCGAAAAGCCCGAAGTATTGCCAAACTTTAGTGGCAGTGGGCAGGGCATATCACTCACAGAACAAATTTTGGATTCTGGAGTGGCGATCACGAACCGCAAGACCTTCAACTAAGTGGACCGGTGATCTGGTGAAGGTTGCGGGAATTTGCTGATTGGGGCTGGATGGATCGGTCGTTATGGCAACACTTTGAAGAGGCCTATGTTCAGCAGTGGGCGTCTTTCGGCTGAAATGATGATAACGAGATTAACGTTTTCACTATAGACGCGGAGCAACTTCAACGCTCGCTGTGCACGGCTGACTACCAGTGCAAGGATGGCTGCAACTGCATCAGCATCCAGGCTACTGTCCCCAGGATGTGCTTATGCTACTCTACGGAAAACAAAAGGTAAGAAACTAACATTGGATGAACTGTAAACAGGCTCTGAGCTTCACGGCCTTTTCTGCCGACTGTTTGTGCCCAACTAATATTTACATTAGACACCGTCAGGAGTCGCCATCACAACCGGCTCTAGAAGGGACTTTCTGTTAGCTAATTCGATGGACGAAATGAAATCTAAGGGATTGGACACGTGACATACCGAATGTCATGTGTCTAATCAGTTAAATTTTCGTGCTTGCCATTCCCATACATTTTAATCATTTTTAAATCCCGACGGAAAAAGAGGGGTGTTATAAGATTGACGAGTGTACTTTGTGCTTGAGTATCTGTCTGTGGCATCATAGCTCCTAAGCGGCTGGTGTGGAATGGTGAGTTTTTCGAAAGTGGTCGTAGCTATGGTTGATGAAAATCAGTTCAGCCGTTGTAAAGTTATGGGCGTTTTACTGTTTGAATCTAGGTGTTTTCGCAAATTACCGTGTCTTAAATTGTCGACCGAAACGTGTCTAATAAATAAATTATATAGCATGAAATAAACATGTGTTGGGTGCTTTATAAAGAACAATGGCAGGTGCCCATACATTTTTTTAGCTGAGATTAAATTCCTACGTCTTTAAATGAAAAATATCTGGTTTATCTCAGGGTGATGTTCTGAATTAGTTTGTGCAAGAATTTTTGTTCGAGAATGTCGAGAATAATAGATATTCAGTCATAAACTTTTGTAGGTTATGTCTGGGTAACTTTTAATAATGTGTTAAATAGGTAATATTATTCAATTTCGTGGAAGTAAAAGGGGAATATCGCATTCGCTTTTCCCTTACCTAGTTATTTCAGCATGAAGTGTATAATAAACTCTTTGGAAAGAGTATATTTATTTAAACTAAGCGACTTCGACGTTTATCAAAAGGTCGTCGTCCTCGTCAACAACCAAGCTATATTTTTTAAACTTGGATACTAGTCTTTTTGCCAATCATTAATTAAAAGTAATTCATTTATTTCTACTGCACTACAATATTCTTACCTACCTGCGAGGAACATCTATACTTAGACATAAACTGTATTGTTAACTCATTTACTTTAATAAATACATTAATTATATTATTAATTAATATAGTTACTATTTGTCACTTGGCAGATAAAATATATAATGGCAACACCTAGCTAAAGAAACTAACTAAAAAATCAAATAACTTTTTATTTATTATGATTTTTTGTTATCCGTTTTGAACCAGCCCAATAATATTTTAAAAAAATGTAGACAATTAATAGAACGTCTTTCGTATATAACTCACTTTCAGACGCTCAAATTTAAGTCAGCTAAAATCTCGCCATTGTTCTTTACTAGTATAAAAGACTTTCCAAGAAGGAGGAGGGGTCTGATGCAGAGCGGTGTCTTTCGTTATCATATTATGACGAAAAAGCAGTTAAGTTGTTCAACTGCCTCGTTGGTCTAGGGGTCGCAAGCGCTACTGCAGAGCTTGAGGTCCTGGGGTTCGACTCCCGGGTCGGTCAGTGTTATTGGGTTCTTACATCTAGAATATCTCAGTAGCGCCTGCAGTCTGGACTGGTGTCCAGTTGACGGCAATTAATATGTGGCGAAATGCTCGCCACATATTACATGGGACTTAAACATAACTGGTGAAATGTACGAGTAGGTGTACTGTAGGTGCAGCTCTGCTAACCCCTCGCGGAACACAGGCGTGATGTAATATTAAATCATATTTTCTGTTTCTAGGCCAGAGCTGATCTGTCGCAGAAAGGAGTACATGTAGGCAGCACTCTGCGTTGAAGATCACAAAGTTCCACCAGACTTAGCGGCCCTTCAACGGACTTACTTAGACGACTAATACAAACATGTTAAGTATGCTTGCCTGTATGTTTATACAGCCAAGCACTGTCTCTCCTCAATAGTACATTTTACAAGCTTATATTTATTTTTATCTGTCGAGGTTCTGTAATAAACATTTGAAAAATCAAAAAAAAATGCTAGGTTCAGGGTTTGACCCCATGAAAGAGCATGACAAATACTCTTAAAATAATTAGATGTTGCCAAAAATTTTTGGACTCTTTCGAAAAGAGTATCTTCACCAATGAAAGCGTTCAATCTGGACAGCAGTATATTCACTGACCACAGAGAAACATCGTAGAATCATACGCTTGATTTGTGAGCAAGATTGCGATTATGTAAATGTCATTTTTAATAAACCCAGTGAATCAAACAATGTGTGATTTCATTTACAAGTTTAAACCCACGAAGTCTTAACCTAAAGGAATAAATCCTGACTTCCCGATAAGTTCATATTTTGGCCACACTGATGCGACACATACTTGTGAAAATTGGCTAAGGCGTACGCCAAATGCGTCTGCCGTGAACAAGCTTTTCATGTTAATTAAAAATTGTGTAGGCATTATTTTTTAGGGTTCCGTACCTAAAGGGTAAAAACGGACCCTACTACTAAGACTCCGCTGTCCGTCTGTCTGTCTGTCACCAGGCTGTATCTCATGAACCGTAATAGCTAGACGGTTAAAATTTTCATAGATGATTTCTGTTGCCGCTATAACAACAAATACTAAAAACAGAAAAGAAAATATTTAAGTTGGGCTCCCATACAACAAACGTGATTTTTTTGCCGTTTTTTGCGATAATGGTATGGAACCATTCGTGCATGAGTCCGGCTCGCACTTGGTCGGTTTATTCTCATTTCAAACTAAATCAAAACGAGCGTTTGCAGGTAGTTTCCATACTGCTGGTCCATATTTATTGTGGTTCTGGCGTGCAAGAGCAACAAACATCCATCCATCTATCCTCACAAACTTTCGCGTTTATAATAGTAGTAGGATTTATAATTAGGGCGCACGGTAGGCGCAGTGGTTGAGTGATTGACTGCTGCGCTCCGTGTCGCGGGTTTATTCCCGCACGGAAAAAATATTTGTATGACCTACAGATAGGGGGTGAGGTGGGGTAGGTACAGATAAAAAATAGTTTCAGATTAAGATTAAATAAGACGATACAGTTTCGCTTACCTTGTTTAACGAATAACTTTAAATATATCTATCTAATACCTTTAAACAAGCAATTATTGTATATGTCACGTCGAAGTACCTATGAATCATAGGACCGCCATCATTACCCCCATTGCCTAGAGGCAATTTCTTTATAGGAACGGGTGAACTTCAATTACACACAACACTTGATTGAAACTCTCAAGAGCATTTATTTGACTTAGTTACAGACACTTTGAGTTTTCAAATGAACTTGAAGCTAAAACCACATCTTGTGGCTCGCTAGATCGCAAAGCCTCGGAGATCTAGCAAGAAACTCCAGGATACTCTTTTAAATCTTTACACAATCACTTTATGACAATTAGCGTTACATGTTTATTAGGTTTTCAAACATCTAATCAGTCAGCAGATTTATTAAACAGTTATTATTTTTACACACACCGTGCACCGTACGCGCCATGCGCGTTCTATTCGGCGGGACCTCCATATTGTTTTTGTTTAGACACTAATTACTTGGATAGTTGAGTAAAGTTAGCAAACAATACTAAAATGCTGATCAGTTAATTATTTTAACATTAAACAACCTCAAAACTCACAAATACAAAGTGGTTTGTAGTTTATTATTGAAATAGTAATCTAATAACAAAACTATTCAAGTTTCCGGTGATCTAACAATTTCTCATTATTACATAGCTGTGTAAAATAGTCTTATGACTTCTTAGTATTTAATCATTTACTCAAATTTGTTTAGTTCTCGTATTAAATTATTAAATCTGGTTATTGGTCATAGAAATTATAACATCCGCCATTGTTTGACAACTTAATAAGAATAACATAATCAAACACATTTACTTCGTCAAATGTGCAATATTTAAAATGAGAACAAATCCAAAAGTCCTACAATAAGTGTTCCTGTTTTATTTAAACATCTCGTATTAATTAAACATTGAAATTAGCATATGATCATTCGAACAGATTATTAACTGATTCCACAGTGAGTCAATAGATGGCGCTGAACTCAAAAGCCAACTTAAATAGATATTGATACTTAAAATGATTAATTAGAATAATAAATTAGCAAATTCACGCCTACGCGGCGACATATATATCTATACTAATATTATAAAGCTGAAGAGTTTGTTTGTTTGAACGCGCTAATATCAGGAACTACTGGTTGGAATTGAAAAAATCTTTTTGTGTTGGATAGTCCATTTATCGAGGAAGGCTATAGGCTTAACATCACGCTGCGACCAATAGGAGTTGAGCATAAATGAAAAGTGTTGCAAAAACGGACAAAAATATTCCTTTTTGAGAGCTTCCATTGCGTGCGCTGCGTAAATGGTTTAAGTTACGCAAATATCATGTATGATGGAATTGTTTCTCTTTAAAAGTTCTAAAAAAAAGTCCGTGACACCATATGTCTATCTTTTAAGGTTGACTCACAATAGCAACTTTTATGTTCTAAATTTTAATTAGATCAACGCTGCCGGTAGAAACAAAAGTTGGTTGCATTCGTATAGTAGTATATTATTTCTTATTCAAATAAATAGTTCAACAAGTTGGTAGGTAGATAGGGTAGGGTAGGGTAGGGTAGGTAGGGTAGGGTAGGTAGGGTAGGGTAGGTGCGTCACACGCCCTGTACGTCACTAGTCTCCGATTTTGTTGAAACTTTTTGAGGAAATTGTTCTCAAATTGTTCTATTCAGTACCTTCAATGAAAAAAAGTGTACCTCTCGGGTTTCGCTAAAAAATGCAAAACAAAAAATGACGTACAGGGCGTATACGCCCCGTACGTCATTTTTTTTTCTATAATACTTAGAGATGCACAGTATACATCAAATAAATGTTCCCGAATATAAACCTACGAATACTGAATATTGACTCTACAGCGCCCACCAAACCGCCACAATATTAAATTTAAAATCGTAAAAATATAACCTAAAAATTTTGGACCCAGAAAAAAGGAATTTTGTTGAGTTTTTTTTACCTGAAATAAATGTTCTCATTTAGCGCTCCACAAATATGTAATTATATCACAGATAAATGCGAAACTTTCAAAGTTATTAGCAAATCAAAATTAAACTAACATCACCAACTCAGATCTAAAGATTTTTGCAGTACCTAGATGTGGCAATGAAATTTCAAATTGGAGCGTATAGATAGAACTATATGTTGTCTAGAGATTGTTTATAACTGGTTACTGATTGTTTCTGCCTCGACTGTATAATACCTGGATATTATTATTTTTCACACCTCATAATTTTCGAGAAAAATATTGCTTAATTTTGAATAATTTTTAAGCTAATTTAAAATTGTCATAATTTGCCACTGTTAATGTAAAATAAGTGAGAAAACGATTTTAATTATTATTAATCATATTTCAGGTTTCCATGTATTCATGGATATTTTAGTTTTGAACTCATATTTCAGGTTTCCATGTATTCATGGATATTTTAGTTTTGAACTTTGCAGGTGATAGGTTGATTTCAAATAAAGTTTCATTAACGAAACATCTTCTCGAAATCGAATCGAAAATTAGATTTCAATTCGATTTCGAGAAGATGCTGTAAATGATATCTACAGTTTTTTTTAAGTTTTTTTTTTATTACATCCTATTAACCTTTGTTTTAACCTTAATGATCGGTTCCGTCTATCCCAACTGGCTATCCCAATCAGTTGGAATAGATGGAATATTTTTCCACTCTTCCCAGCATGCGAAATTGTTTCGTTTTTATGCTGAACATGTGATTATAATATTTATATTTTTTAGTTTAAAGTTAGTAAGTTTGACGTTTTATTTGTTAAAAAAGTTAGATTAATGAATTTTCACTTTTCCGGAAAACTTCCTTTGAAAAAATTGGCATGGGCAGAAGAAAATTTTAAAATATGACGTTACACCCTGCAGAAAATGGGGCTGATATTATTGACGTCTTAAACACTACAATCGTGTTCAGAATTTGAAGCTTGTGTATCAAAAAGAATTACCTTATAATATTGATGGGTGATGATGTCAAGGACAAAATTAAGGAAATTTGAGAACATACTAGTTATATTATGCCTTCTTGGTCAATGAAAATGACTGTAGTCACTGATGATGATAATATTATGATAGCTACAATCGCCCTAGGCCTTCACTCTCATGTTATTATGTCTTCTTTAAGTAAAGAGTACTCAAAAGTAAAGTACTCAGTACTCTACGTCGTATTTTGTACGCAAAATACGCGCTTGGTCGTGGAGTTGCGGAAACCAGCCCGTTTTAACCTAACCTAACCTAAAGAGTACTCAACGGTGAATAGGTTACTTCTAGACAAGCGTGCTTCTTCTTCGACTACATTATCGCTTACCATCTTGAGATAGTGGTCAAACGTGAGACTACAGTTACTGGGCCTCTACGAGTTGGCTTTGGCTTCTCGCACGCCTTTCAAAGGACTGGGACCCTAAGGACCCGAGATATACAAAAAAAAAATATCATCTTCCCCGTGGCCTGAAATTAAATGATTTAGAAGAATCCGTATGAATAAACACGATAAAAATTATATATGATATAATCTATACCAATCAACAGAAAGCTGCCTTATTAAATACTTGTAGAATAGTTTGAAAAAACATGCAGCTGGACGAGGAAATCTCAGCCTCATCTTGAATTCACAATGCCGCTATATTTCCTTGGCTTTAGCCTGTGAATTTCCGATAATAATAATAATAATCTGGCTTCTAGCTTTAGGCACTCTGCCTTCCGCCGACAATCAGTGAGAAGTGAGTAGAGCTAGACACTAGATACGAGTTGGCGAGCAGCGCAAAGCGAGTGTGTAATTTCGATGGTTTTGTCGCTTGGCTATTATAAGCGAGTTCTTGTGCGGTTGGCGATTACTCTCACTACTCGCTCGGGGAATTCGGTTGTGGTTGGTCTTTCATCGTGAGCTCCGACTGCCAAGCAAGCATCGCTGCGCGATTATTATCTTTGATAGCTCTTGTCGCTGTGACAAAATAGTGGTGAGAGGGCTCTCGCCGACAGTGCGAACATCCATCGATCAACTATTAATACGTATATATCTTTTGTCCGTTTCTTCAGCGAGAAAATAGTCAATAGCTACCTCATCACTTCCTCGTTGGCGGTGGGACAAGTGCCTTATCCACCACAACGAAGTAACGTGAGGGTACATAATGTCCTGAATGGCTTCGAAAAATAGATGTGTGTGGTAGTGATGTGTTGTTTGTTTTTATTTTTGCTTAACTGCCGTGATTGCAATTCCATTTCTAGATTCTGAGAAATACGTGGACAAATAAATGTAAAAACAAACAAAGTAAGAAATAAAGAAAACATATTTATTTGCCACAATTCGACCTACAAATTCATAAATTTTGCATAATCTGAACATTTCAGTGTTTTCGATGGTAGTACATACATGCGCTTATAGTCAAATCAAGCTGATACAGAATCGAAGCGAAGAGACGCGTCAAATTCTCTCAGATGACCGCGAATACGTGCTATCTATGTATAATATAGTATAAATTAAATAAAACGAACAATGAATAAAATATATACTGAAAAATACCTACATTTTTAAATGAACGAGATTCTCATCCATAATCAGTCAAACATTTTTTTTTCAAAACACACAGGCCACATGTAATAGCTGCACTTCTAATAGCGACCATCACATCACATCACATCATCAGCCTATTAATGTTCCCACTGCTGGGACACAGGCCTCCTCTCTGTGAGAGGGAATGGGCCGAAATCCACCACGCGGGCCCAGTGCGGGTTGGTGGATGTCACATGTCTTCGAATTTTTGGTTCTAGGACATGCCGGTTTCCTCACGATGTTTTCCTTCACCGTTTTGAGAGCAGTGGTGAAGAAATAATTTACACAAAGTAAAGCGCCTGCCTGGGCTAGAACCCACGACCTACAACTTGTAAGTCGCGGCCGATACCACTGGGCCACCACTGCACTGCAATAGCGACCAAACACGTAACAATATGTATGTTGGCCATTGATTAATGATAATAGCCGAACCTTCGCCAGACGGCACCGAACGTCTCGTAACGTGACGATTTCTACCAGGCAACTCTTTCCGCCAGCATCATTAAGAAATTGCGTAAAAAAATACCGTCGATTTTTTTACGTTCTCATATCACTACCACTGATATTATTAATAAAAAAACCTAAGTCAATATAGTATCAACGATAGTTTGTACCTACTTGAAATTTGATTGCCACATCTAGGCACTGCAAAAATCTGTAGGTCTGTGTTGGTGATGTTGAGTTTAATTTTGATTTGCTATTATCTATGCAAGTATCGCATGTTTCTGTGATATAATTACATATTTGTGGAGCGCTAAATGAGAACATTTATTTCAGGTAAAAAAATCTCAACAAAATATGTGCGTGTGAACTGAGGGACCACACTGGTAATTCGCAAAACAAAAATCGTAGGATTTAGTAGTAGATTTAAAACAATTGTAGAACAAATCTGGGAATTTGTAAACAAATATATTACAAACTACAGCCCTTAAAGTGTGGTCCCTCAGTCCTCACAGACCATCAGCCAGATCTCGGGCAGTATCTGAAAAATTAAGGAGTTGTGACTACAGAATTTTAGTAAAGAATTTGTAAAGATATTTACTAAATAACAGACCACAAAGCATTATAGACAAAAAATATATAACGGCTAACCTGTGGTCCCTCACACCACACAAGAAAGATAAATATTTTAGTGAATATTATCGAATCAAATTAATAAACTCGTTCTTTTTCTACATAAAGTTTTAGTAAGAGACTTGAAACATTTTGTAAAAAAGAAATGGAAAAAAAATATCGATGCTATTTGAAGATAGCGATTAATAAAAGTGGTCCCTCAATCCTCACATCCACTGACATATATGCATGTACTAGCTGCTAGACGAGAGTGATATTAGAAAGACTAATGTACTTAACTTTTAGTAGAAAGTTTCTACTAAATAATAGTTATCTAAAACTGTTTATTTCTTACCTCTTAGCTGAGATAATATTATTTTTTTATTCCTATGAAAATAGATAGAGTAGTGTGGCCAAACAATGAAACAAAATGTAGACAGTACTATTCTACTTCATTTAGTATTAGTATAGTATTATATGAAACGAAAACAATGTTGAACTGTTAATTTAATGTTATATTACATGGCTTAAGTGACTTTAATTTGGCAACTTTAATTTTTGAAAGCTCGTAATTGTAACTAACTTGGTCATCACAAGTTGTACAGTTCCTGTTTCCTTCCAAAATATCTATGCCAAATATTTTAATAATATTTATTTAATTTATATTTAATATTTTATTTTATTTTATTTAAGGGCAAAAACGCAACGTCTCTTTTAATTAAATTAATTGGCAGGACGTATTTAAACACATTTTTGAGCTCGTGGCTAAATAATAACAGCCGCACGGGTCGATCTTCAAGGTTAAGCAACGCTTGACGAGGTCGGTCCGTGGATGGGTGACCATTTCAACATACCGAGTTTCCTCCGTGCCTCGGTCCCGTTGGTCCCGGCTGTCATTTGAAGATCTTTGAAAGTCGTTACGGGTAGTCAGAAGAAGCTTGAGATCTGACACCAGTCTTGCCAAGGGTTATGGTGTTACCCAGTTACTAGGCTGTGGAGGTCAGATAGGCAGTCACTCCATATAAAACACTGGTACTTAGCTGAATCCGGTAAGACGGAAGCCGACCCCAACAACAATTGGGAAAAGGCTAGGCAGATGATGTATTTAAACACATTTTTGTAAAAGTTGCACTGAAAAAATATCTTAGAAGTGAATGTTCAAATACATCTGGCAATCATAACTAATATGGTTTCCTTTCTCGTTTAATGGGCTAAAATATTGTAATGCATTTTTTGCTCTCATTAAATAAATCATTTACACACACTACTTAATTCTACATTTTTAATTGTAGAATTAAGCGAAACTGGTATATCCAAGGTCGGAGGTTGATAACAGTAGGTATTTAGATTTTAGGGAGTTTTGAACGTAGGTTACGTTAGATCTTTTTATTTTAGGTATTGCAATACGTACCCGTTCAAATATATTTTATTTTATTCGTAAAACTTACAGCAAATTTTAACAATTGTGCGTTATTATAATAAGATCGAGACCAATTAAAAGTTTTCACTTATAGTAAACAAGTGCGAGCCGGACTCGAACACGAAGGGTTCCGTACCATAATCGCAAAAAGCGGCGGAAAAAAAACATGTTTGTTGTATGGGAGCACCACTTAAATATTTATTTTATTCTGTTTTTAGTATTTGTTGTTATACCGGCAACGGATATATATCACCTGTGAAAATTTTAACTGTCTAGATATCACGGTTCATGAGATACAGCCTGGTGACAGACAGACAGACGGACCGCGGAGTCGGATGACCCCTGGAGTACCTGCAGTTTTTGGGATTCCGAACATCTTTCAACGGGTACCATACATATTTTTTTATAAACGTCGTGTTTTGGAGAGGAACTACCAAAGGTTGTTTTGTTCTTCCAGCGTGGATTATGTGGTCATTTTTTTTTTTTTAAACTTAGCTTACTTTTTAACTTTTCCAACTTTTATAACCTTACTTATATCATGTTATGGCTTTACTTGTATGCTTAAAATTAAGCCCTCATAAAACCGGTTGCAACTGCGTTGAAGATTAGGCACGTGAATTCAGCTTTAACTTTAGACCTTTTCTAAATTCCACTTTTATGTTTTATGTAAACTTAATATTTAAAAATAATTAATACTATATTGACTATTGCGGTTCTTCCTGGTTTAAAAAAATAGGTGTTTTACCTTTTTACTTTTTTATTTTCGGTGTATTTATTTTAAATTTAAAATAATACGTTTCGTTGCGTTAAAAAAAAAAATATAACGCTACAATAGGTACTAACGTACTTGCATGAGTAGGTATTGCATAAATTTCGTTATTTTACCTAATCAGCTTGCAGATGGGTTTTCTTCGCCGGTACTTTTATTCCTTGGAATTATAATTTCCAAAAATAGTAAAAGACACGCAAGGTGCCTCATACACTTACAATAATGTTATGCGAGTAAACAGAGTATTTTCAATTTAACCGGGTAATATAGTTTTTTTTTGGAACAACAAAGAGGTTGAAAAACCATAAACCAAACCATAGCTGTCAGGTAGCACGTTCTTCTTGGTCAACGTGCCAGCAGCAAAAGAGAGCAAGCAGACGAGCACACGCTATGCAACTCCTTCCATAAACTTCCACCGTCCGCAATTCGCATGGCATAATACCTATGACACCAACTCGCCTATCGGCTATTAATATTATGTGTATTATAATACGTTATTATAATATCTAAATGTAATAATTACTTTAATTAAATTCATTAAGTAAATTATATCGGTTTTATTCGCATCCTCGACTGCAGCCGTAAGTAATTACTTGTTCTCAGTTTCCTGTTTTATTTATCCTAATAAACACTATGCGTACCTACGTAAATAACCACGGAGCAGATACACATTAAACATAAATTAACAGTTCAACATTGTTTTCGTTTCATTTACTGCTATACTTAATGAAGTATAATAGTACTGTCTACATTTTGTTTCACTGTGTGGTCACACTACTCTATCTATTTTCATAGGATTAAAAAATAATATTATCTCAGCTAAGCGGTAAGAAATACACAGTTTTAGATAACTATTTATTTAGTAGAAACTTTCTACTAAAAGTTAAGTACACTAGTCTTTCTGATATTACTCTCGTCTAGCAGCTAGTACATGCATATATGTCAGTGGATGTGAGGATTGAGGAACCACTTTTATTAATCGCTATCTTCAAATTGCGTCGATATTTTTTTTTCAATTTCTTTTTTACAAAATGTTTCAAGTCTCTTACTAAAAGTGTATGTAGAAAAAGAACGAGTTTATTAATTTGATTCGATAATATTCACTAAAATATTTATCTGTCTTGTGTGGTGTGAGGGACCACAGGTTAGCCGTTATATATTTTTTTGTCTATAATGCTTTGTGGTCTGTTATTTAGTAAATATCTTTACAAATTCTTTACTATAAGTCTGTAATCATAACACCTTAATTTTTCAGATACTGCCCGAGATCTGGCTGATGGTGTGTGAGGACTGAGGGACCACACTTCAAGGGCTGTAGTTTTTAATATATTTGTTTACAAATTCCCAGATTTGTTCTACAATTGTTTTAAATCTACTACTAAATCTTTAGATTTTTATTTTGCAAATTACCAGTGTGGTCCCTCAGTTCACACGCACATAACAAAATGCCTTTTTTCTGGGTCCAAATTTTTTAGGTTATATTTTTACGATTTTCAATTTAATATTGTGGCGGTTTGGTGGGCACTGTAGAGTCATTATTCAGTATTCGTAGGTTTATATTCGGGAACATTTATTTGATGTATACTGTGCATCTCTAAGTATTATAGAAAAAAAATGACGTACGGGGCGTATACGCCCTGTACGTCATTTTTTGTTTTCCATTTTTTAGCGAAACCCGAGAGGTACACTTTTTTTCATTGAAGGTACTGAATAGAACAATTTGAGAACAATTTCCTCAAAAAGTTTCAACAAAATCGGAGACTAGTGACGTACAGGGCGTGTGACGCGGGTAGGTAGGGTAGGGTAGGTAGGGTAGGGTAGGTAGGGTAGGGTAGGTAGGGTAGGGTAGGTAGGGTAGGGTAGGGTAGGTAGGGTTTTTTTTTTTATTTTTTTTATAATTGAAGACGGCGCCTACCACTCGGCGCTCTGCGATCTAGGGAGGTTCCCCGGACATAATCCGAGACCTTAGGGACTCGTCTTTAATCAATGTTCCTATTTTCTATATCAGTCTTAGTCTATCACATGACGAGTATCTTATTTTATTTATATTATCTACAATCTTACTCTAACTTATTATACAGCATGTTACTAATAATACCTTATTTCTATTTTATCTATAGTTTGTATTATTCTGTTTGCTTCCGACTATATATAATTATATACAACTTTGAGCATTGCTGTTATTTATTTTTAATTATTGTTTTTTGTGCAATATTTGATAAATTCAATGCTGTATTTTTTATTAGAGATAAGTGTATTAAAATTCCCTGGTCTTATATCAATTCCCAACTTTTGCTCGAGCTCGTACCTCTCGAGACCATAGGCCGGGCAGTCCGTCAGCAGGTGGGTCACTGTCTCGTCCTGGTCAGAGTCGCACACACATGATGGGCTTTCCTTACACCCAAACCTGTTTAGGTATTCTGAAAACCCACCATGTCCGGTCATTACCTGGGTAATTACCCCTGTAGGACTTAATTTTCTAATTATTTTATATGCTTCAACAGCGTCCGGAAAGAAGAGTTTTGTTGTTGAGGCTGTGACACCCATCCTGTACCTCCGGTTCCATTCGGCAATCGAATCCTTTCGGATTTGCCGCTTGACGAATGAAACCGGACACTGGTCGTAGTCCGGCCTCTTCTTCAGTTTTAGCGCCGCATCCTTAGCCAACTGATCGGCTCTTTCGTTCCCCTCCAGTCCCACGTGGGCCTTAATCCAGAACAAAGATATATCTTTGTTCTGGGATTTGCATTGCTGCAGATTTTGCCTAATTTCGACTGCAAGGGGATGAGAAGAGCGGTGGTTTGCGACCGTTTCGAGTGAGGATCTTGAGTCACTATAGATTCCGTAGGACTCGTATGTGTTCTTTTGTATCTCCCGCGTGGCTTTGCATATGGTCAACAGTTCGGCCTGGTAAACCGTGCAGTAGGACGACAGCTTCAATTTCTGGAATTTGGTTTCAGCGCCATTGCTCCAAAGAGACAATGCCGCCCCCACTTTCCCATCAATTTTGCTGCCGTCCGTGAAGATCTGCACTGCTTGAGTGCAGTGGTTACTGAGTTGTTCTTGGTCTGCCAGGCATATGAACTGCAGACTCATATGCTCCGCCGGATGGGGTGTTGAGGCAAATGGGGTGCGTCACTCGACGTCCCTATCTCCTAACACCGGCTGGGGTACCCCCCTCCTTGCCTCATACAGGGCAGCTGCCTCTCGTATTCGGAGATCGAGGGGTAGTATCCCAGCCAGCACCAGCGCCGAGTTCAGGGATACGGTGCGATAGGATTTGCACATTTTTTGTGCAAATCCTCTTTGGAACGCATTTAACCTCTTCTTTACACACATCTTGGTGGCTGCGGATGCCCACGCACTTGCCGCGTACAGTATTACCGGTTCGACTACTGCCGTGTACATGGTGCGGATGACTTCGGGGTGGAGGCCCCAGCTGACCTTCGCAGCCCTCGACAACTGCTTGTAAAAACCAATCGCCTTTTGGCACACATTCGCTACGTGCTTGTTGAACGTAAGCTTGTTGTCGATAGTTAGCCCCAGGATTTTGATCTCTTGTGTCATGCCAATGGCGACCCTTCCCATGCTCAGCCGCGGGGTGTCGTATTTCAGTTTCCGCGTTATTACCATCGCATTCGTTTTATGCGGTGCGAATTTCAACTTGTTACTAACACCCCACTGATTAACATGGGCGAGGGCGTCATTTGCTTTCCGCTCGATCTCTATCGCTGAGTCGCCATCAAATATGCGGTGCGAATTTCAACTTGTTACTAACACCCCACTGATTAACATGGGCGAGGGCGTCATTTGCTTTCCGCTCGATCTCTATCGCTGAGTCGCCATCAAATATCAGCACCACGTCGTCAGCAAAGGCTTGGCAGTAGTCTCCCCGCTCTGCCAGCCCCTTTAAGAGGGGGTCCAGTAGGGTGTTCCAGAGGATCGGTCCTCCAATGGAACCCTGTACACAGCCCTTTGACGTAGCCCTTACGACCTCTTCACCTGCATACCTGACCCTGACCCTTCGGTTTTCGAGGTAGCTGTCCATTACTCTCCTCACATTTACCGGGCATTTTTCCTCAGCCAGTCTGGTTCGGATAGCTGGCCACCATGCGCTGTCAAAAGCTCCCTCTATGTCCAGCGACACCATAACGATGAGCTTATGGTCTGCCAGTTTTCCACGTACCAGGCCCCTCAGAAAGTATTGCGAAAAAAAGTTTTTATATATGGGAGACTGGCCAGTTATAATGTTTTTCGAAAATATGATTATTTATAAGTAAAAATAAGTAAGTTCCAATTTCAAAATTTCCCTCCACATTTTTTGCGAGTTAATTCAAAGTATTGTGTCTCACTGAAATATGGATCTGCGCCGGGAACATTTTAGAGCTATGATTTTATACGATTTCAAGTGTCGCCTGAAACCGGATGAATCGTACGATAGACTTCAAATGGCATTCATGGATGAAGGCCCTTCCAAGGCAAACGTGTATCGTTGGTATAACGAATTCAAGCGCGGTCGACCAACTTTGGGGGATGACGAAAGAAGCGGTCGCCCTTTGACGGCTGTTACCGAAGAAAACGTGCTAGCAGTGAAAAATTTAATCCAAGACAATAGGCGAATTACATATCAGGAGATTCAACACATATTGAAGATTGGATCGGGAAGCGTTCACGAGATTCTACACAGCCATCTTCGCGTGAGGAGGATAGTATCACGCTGGGTGCCGCACAACCTCACCGATGCTCAGAAGCAGGCCCGGGTGGAATGGTGCCGTGATATGCTTAACAAATTTGAAGCAGGCTCGTCTCGGCGTGTTTACGACATCGTTACAGGTGATGAGTCCTGGATTTATCAATACGACCCAGAAACCAAGCGCCAGTCGACTGTTTGGGTGTTTCAAAATGAGCCAACGCCTACCAAAGTGAAGCGATCTAGAAGCGGGGGTAAGATTTTGATCGCTAGCTTTTTTAATTTGACTGGCCACTTGGTATCAATTCCCTTACGGGATCAAAGAAGCATTAATGCCGAATGGTATACTACCAAATGTTTGCCAGAAGTTTTCTCTGTTATAAGCAACAAGCGACCAAACACAGGGCTCCGCGGGCTACTGCTCCACCACGACAATGCACCTGCGCACACCGCACTCAAAACGAGGGACTTCCTGGACAGCACGCCAGTCAAACTCCTGGGTCACCCTCCTTACAGCCCTGATCTAGCACCGTGTGACTTCTTTTTATTCCCAAAAATAAAAAATCAGCTCAAAGGGATACAATTTTCGTCGCCGGAAGATGCGCTGGCTGCGTTCGAGCAGGCTGTAAACGAGGTGTCTGCGGCGGACTGGAAAAAGTGTTTTGAAAACTGGTTTAGGCGCATGAATCTTTGTATAGAGGCTGGTGGAAAGTACTTTGAAAAGATTTAATAAAAATATATGTACGTATAGAACAATTTTTTTTAGTTTCGCAAAACTTTCTGAGTGTCCCACGTATGTGTCCAACCAGATCATAGAGGGAATCTTCTGTGCTCTTCTGGGGCATGAACCCGTACTGGCGAGTACTGAGTTGCGGTATAATGTGCCATTTAACTCTGTTTATGACCATTTTTTCCAAGACTTTTCCCAGCAGCGGCAACAGACCAATTGGCTTGTAGGATTTTGGAACTGTATGGCTCTCCCTCCCGGGTTTCCTTAGGATCACAACTGTGGCTTCCTTCCAGGTCCCGGGAAAGTAGCCCAGTTCCAAACACTTGTTAGCCAGTGCTAGGAAAGTTCCCGGATCATGGTCGATCGAATGCTGGCAGATGTCGGCCGTGAGACCATCCGCCCCTGGTGCTTTCTTGGGGTTGAAGGTGCGGATAGAGGAGTTTAGCTCCTCGGTAGTGAACGGTGGGTCATGTTTTTCATCATGACCCATAACGTTCACTTTTTCTGCTAACATCCTTACATGCTTGTGTTCTTCGCTATCCTCTTCCCTTCTGTCGCCCGGAAAAAATGTTTCCGCCAGCAGTTCGGCAGAGTGGAGATTATCCAGTACCTTTCCGTTCACGATCAGGGGCAGGTCCTCGTGCCGTTTCTTTGTTCGGCCTATGACGCGGTATATGCCGTCCCATAGCCCTTCCCCATCTTGCCTCTCGCAGAAAGCTTTCCAGCTTTCTGTCTGTGCGTTTCTAGCTTTGCTCTCATATTCATTCTTTATTTGCAAGTACTCAGCGACGACGACCTCTCTCCTGACAGGTGCTGCACAGCGGATCCTGCGCTTTTTGGTGGCGACTGCCCTCTTTAGGGTGGCGAGCTCCTCTGACAACCATGGTAAGTTGACCCTGTTATTTGGCTTTATTAGGGGTATACTTGTATTAGCTGCTTCTATTATGGAGTTTTGATAAAGTTTAATTTTGTCTTCTAATACTATTGTGTTTTTAATATTTTCTACGCCTGAAGGGTTAATTTTATTTTCGGTTAGCAACTGGGCCAATTTCTCACGAAATTGGTCCCAGTCTGCTTTTCTGCTGTTAAATATGCGCGTTGTTCTACTTATTTGTATACCCCTTGCCTTCTCCAAGGCCAACTTAAAGGTGATGGTGTTGTGGTCTGAGCTCGTCAAACCCTCCAGAACCTTCCAGTCGTCCATCAGGCCGAGCAGCTCCGTCGTGCAGACCGTTATGTCGACTATGCTCGTGTAAAGTCTGGTTCCACGGACTGTGTGGAACGTTGGAGTGTTGCCGACGTTGAGCACCTGCAAATCTCATCCAGGGCACCAGCCGCCTCTCTCCCTCTTTCGTTTGCTTTGTGGCTTCCCCACCAAGAGTTTTGCGCGTTGACGTCGCCTCCCATGATGATCCGCCGGCCGAAGCTCCGCTCAATCCTTTTAAGCTGCTCCAAGTATGGCCCTATCGGTTCTGGCTTAGGCTCGAAATAGAATGAGACCACCACGATCTCCCAGGCAGTTGTCCTCATCTTCACCACCGTGATGTTAGGTGTGGTGAAGTAGGGGCACTGGACGACGTCTATATCACCGTCAAAGACAGCGATTGCTGTTTTGACGGCACCGTCTTCTGTCCTATTGCACTGGTATATTCTGGCGCCGTGGTAGTCCTTCATTCTGCCTATGCCTCCGATGTACGGCTCCTGGAGCAGTGCGAAGGCCATTTTCCTTTTGTTCGCCTCAAGCATTAATTCATTTGTTGCCAGTGCCTTTCTTTGCAAATTTGCTTGGGCTACTACGTATGGCCTTGTGTTTGAGTCAGATATTCCGCCGGTGACCACCTTAGCAATACGCCGTCGTGCTTCGGGCCATTGCATCCCATTTCCTTCTTACGGGGCACTCTTGGCTGAAGGCGTTGTGCTCCACTTTATCAAGTTTTGCCCGCGTGCAGTTGCAGCATGACGGGCCCGCTCCCTCAAGCCAGCCTGGGCAGTCTGCCTTCATGTGGACACCTCCACAATGGCTACACCTTGCCTGGGTTTCCTGGCAGAAACGCCTGCCGTGTCCGTATCCCAGACAAAGCGAGCACTGGACTAACGGAGACTGGTCCGCCACTCGAATCCTCTGGAACTCGATGTGTACCGACCCAGCCCCCGTCATTCGTCGCCAAATTGTGGGGGACACCCGCACTATGACATGGCTTTGGTGCGGGTTTCTCGTGCGCTTCCTGTAGGCGATCTCCAGTCTATCGGCTTCGCCGACTCCTTTAAACATATCCTTGTTTTGTTTTCTGAGCGCACCAAGAATCTCCTCGTCGTTGTTGTACTGCAATACGTCTTTGAGCACAACTAATGGGTCTTTATTTTTTAGGTCTTCGGCTCTCAGGTTTTCTGACTTTGTCAGCCTGGCCTTTACCTTCTCCCTTTCTTCCTGATTTCTAAAGCCCATTATAACCTTCCTATCGTTGGCTTTCCTTACTTTCTCTATTTCTACTCCTCCCGCCTTTGCGTTTACGGCCTTTCTTATATGATTCAACACGTCCTCGCCTGTCTCCTGCTCGTCAGTCGCCGTGACCACCAGCGAGTGCAGTGCAGTCCGCTCCGGAGGCTGTCTCCCAACGGACGACACTACGCTCGCGTAGGTTTGTTTTTCAACCTTTTCGAGTTTTTCCTTTAATTTGACCATGTTTTCTGTGCTTGTTTTTATCAGGTTTGCATGGTCATCAAGCATTTTCCTGAAAGCCTCCCTCTCATTTTCCCTTTCCCGGTCCGCTATCCCTTCCTGGTACGCCTTTGAAGGTTTGGGCGATTTCTGAGGCAGTTCCGTCTTTTTTGTGTTTGTCGTGGACTCTGCCTCTTTAGCCAAGTTGTAGAGCTTTTCCGCAGCCAGAGCGATTTCCGCCTTTATCTCGGTTTTTATGTTCCTCGAGAGGCCTAGCTGGGTCTTAATCTTTACTAGGCAATTCCTGGCTTCGGTCACTCTGTCTTTCGGCTTTGCTGGCTCGACCAGGGTGGGTGACGCGGCGGCGGTGGTGGTGTTGGCGGAGGTAGAGGGGGCAGTTTTTAGTTTCTCGGGGGGGGGGGGGGGTTGGGGCTTTATTAGGG
This sequence comes from Orthosia gothica, assembly GCA_949775005.1. Lineage (NCBI taxonomy): Eukaryota > Metazoa > Arthropoda > Insecta > Lepidoptera > Noctuidae > Orthosia > Orthosia gothica. The sequence continues at coordinate 63,214,798 of OX459034.1, read as the reverse complement.
ACTTTTTTGTCGCCTGCTTTGCCGCTTCCCATTCCCCGATACTTCTCCTGACGGTTGATTTCGCTACCAGCGTTGTTTTATCCGGTGCGGTGTGGTGTGGTGAGGTCCTCGTAAACGTGGAGTTTAAGCAGGGGTTTGCTACCAATTTTCTGGGAATGGCCTCCTCTCTCTCCTTGTTTTGGGCTGGTGTCCTGCTCATCATTTTAATGCCGGAGGTTGGGTGGCGCCTATAAGTGACACTTACAAGGTTGTAAAAAGCCTAATAAGTGTGTGTCACAAGCAAATTTACTAAATAAATTGAAAATTGTAAAGGGGGTATTGTATAAGATACCCCTGTTTGTGTCACTATTGGTGTTCCCCTTTTCAAATGAGGTACTGGTCAACAGTTTATATTTAGGGCGGACGATTTGTCGGAGTCCGACAACGAGTCCGGAGTGTTGAGGTCGAGAGCGAGCTCGATGGAGGTCGACTCTCGCTCAAGTTCACGGAAGCGGGCCTTTCTTAAGGAGAGTTCCGATGGCTCGGCCTCAGGTTCGGCGAAAGAGTCGAGGAGGGCGAAGGCCAAAAAGCCGGTGACAGCGGCGGACACCCACGACGTGGGTCTCGCAGACGCCCAACGTCATTTAGACCTGGCTCGGCGGGAGCAGCTCCAGCAAGACCTGGAGGAGCAGGTGGCAGCCAAAGAGCAGCAGGCACAACTCGCCCGGGCCAAGTCCGGGTACGGCTCGTCCCGCGTTTTATACGCGGACCACTCGATGACTGAGCTGGAGCGGATGGCTGAGGAGGACGTAGAGGAGATTGTAGTGGTCGCCTCTAAGTCCTCCCACCTAAAGGGCACCTTTCAAAAGTCCCTGAAATGCCGGGCCGCGAGCATGCGTAGCATCGTCGCAGAGCTGATGCAGCGCAAGGCGACTGACGAAGCGCGGCAACTGCAGGTGAGAGTCGATCGCCTGCAGTCGGAGGTTAGCCAGCTGCATCTTAAGCTGGCTGAAGCCACGGCCCGGCCAACCCAATCCGAGCCCAGACCTGCGGCAGAGGGTTCCGCCTCCTCTGACCTTGAGGACACCATCCGCAAGGTGATAATGGAGGAGCGGGACTTCGTCCGAGCCTGCCTAGCAGGCATTGAGGACCGGCTGCTGCCGGAGAAGAGTAACCGGCTGCCGCTTGCCTCGGACAAGAGGAAGGGTGGGCCGGCGCCGACCTCAAACAGGGAGGAGGACCCCCTTCTCCCTTCCACCACCCCGACCAACCAGCAGGGCTGGACGAGGGTCGTCGGCAAGGGGAAGGGGAAGGGTAAGGCCACAAAGGCGGCAGCGGCCGTCCCTGCTATCCCCGCCACCACCCCTCCCAGCCAGTCGCAGTCGACTGGCAAGGGAAAGGGTAAGGGGAAGGGGAAAAGCTCCCCCCCAGCCGTCTCCGCTGCCAACCCTCCCAGCCAGTTGCAGTCGACTGCGCAGGGAAAAAGAAAGGGGAAGGGGAAAAGTTCCTCCCCAGCCGGTGCCAAGAAGAACCTGGTTCCTCCAAAGACCGCAGCCGTCGTGGTGACTCTCACCACGGAGGCTGCGGAGCGGGGTGAGACGTACGCGTCCGTAATGATGCGGGCGCGTGCGAATGCCGATCCCACCAAACTAGGGATCGGCAAGGTCTCATGCCGCCGGACGCAGGCTGGGGCTCGAATATTCGAGTTCCCGGGGGCCGATGGTGGGGCACACGCGGACCTCTTCGCAGCTAAGCTGCAGGAGGTCATCGCGGACGCGGCCAAGGTGGCCAGGCCGGTGAAATCGGCGGCCTTGGAGATCTCCTCCTTGGATGACACAGTCACCAAGGAGGAGGTGGTGGCGGCAGTCGCAGCCATAGGGGGCTGCAATGTCGCAGCGGTGCAAGGCCGGGACATCAGGCCCGGCCGCGGCGGCATGGGCACCATTCGCTTGGAGTGCCCAGTCGTCGTTGCCAAAGCCGTCCTTGCCAAGGGACGGCTAGCCGTTGGCTTCAGTTCGGGTGCAGTCCGGGCACTCGAAGTCCAGCCTCTGCGCTGCTTCCGGTGCTTCGGCATCGGACACACCCGGGCCCTCTGTCCGTCCAGCGTAGACAGGACGGACAGTTGTTACCGCTGCGGCAAGGAAGGGCACAAAGTCGCCTCCTGCAAGGCCGCCACGCCGCACTGCGCGGTATGTGCCGCCAGTGGCCGCCCTGCGGGCCACGTTATGAAGGGGAGGAACTGCAGTCCTCCCCTTAAGAGGGGCAAAGCACAGGCGCCGACCCGGCCTGTCGCTGCCACCGCCGTCCCAGAGGCTGGGACCACGGCGGCTGTGGAGGAGGGGGGTGCGATGTCCGATTAATGTATAGAGTCGCACATCGCATCCTCCAGGCGAACACCAACCACTGCAGAGCGGCTCAGGATCTGCTGATGCAGACCGTGGCTGAGTGGTTGGTGGACGTGGCGGTGGTCGCTGAGCCGAACTCGGTACCTGGCAGTTGGCTGGGTGATCGGGACGGCTTGGTGGCGTTGGTGTTGCGGCCCGCCACGGACTCCCCTCCCCTCTCGCTTTTAGAGAGGGGACCGGGATACGTGGCCGCCGCGTGGGGAGAGATAGCCCTGGTCGGGGTCTATTTCTCCCCAAACCGCCCTCTAAGGGACTTCGAGAACTTTCTCGAAGTCCTAACGGCAGTCGTCGGGAGGGCGGCACCACGCCAGGTCGCCGTGCTAGGCGACCTGAACGCGAAGTCTGCGGCCTGGGGCAACCCGGCCGCATCTTGCAACGTCCGGGGAAGCGCCGCCGAATTATGGGCGGCTTCGTGCGGTGTGTCTCTCCTAAACAGGGGGGATGTTCACACGTGTGTGCGGCAGCGGGGAGGGTCAGTGGTTGACGTTTCGTTTGCCACCCCCGTGCTGGCCGCCCGCGTTGTGAACTGGCGGGTTGAGATGGTGGAGACCATGTCGGACCACCGTTATGTGCGGTTCGACATCTCCACCCAATGCCCGCGGGAGGGAACAGCCCACTCGGGCCAATCTCCCTTCCCGCGTTGGGCTCTCACCCGCCTGGACCGAGAGGCAGCTCAGGAGGCGGCGTTCCTCCAAGACTGGCTCTCGCCCCCTGTGGAGGCCCTGGACGTTGACGCCGCAGTGGTCCAGCTCCGTGGCTCCCTGACCGAGGTGTGCAACTCCAGCATGCCTCGGTCACGACGTCCGCCTCCCCGTCGCGCCGTCTATTGGTGGACGGTGGAGTTGGCGGGGCTTCGGGCCGCCTGCGTGGCGGCCAGGAGGGAATACACGCGGTGCCGGCGGCGCACAACCCGATCTCAGGCCGGGGAGGACCGCCTCTACGCCTCGTACCTAGAGGCAAAGACGGTCCTCAAGTCGGCAATATGCGCCGCCAAAGACTCGGCAAGGGCCGAGATGCTGGAGGGTCTCGACAGGGATCCATACGGGAGACCGTATAAGCTGGCGCGGAGCCAGCTGCGGCCCTATGGTCCCCCTCTGTCGGAGACCCTCGAGCCGGCATTGCTGGATGGGGTGGTCCGGTCCCTGTTTCCGCGCAGGGCCAACTTCACCCCTCTAGTGATGGACCCCCCGCAGGAGGCAGCTTCGCCGGAGGAGGAGATTCCCCCGGTGACGCTGGATGAAGTCCAAGAGGGGATTCTTCGCCTCCGCGCGAAGAAGACAGCCCCTGGGCCTGACGGCGTCCCTGCACAGGTGGTGGCAATCGCTGCCTCTCAGATGCAGGACAGGTTTCGGGACCTCTTCAGCGCGTGCTTTGCGGCTGGGAGGTTCCCGAAACTATGGAGGGAGGGGCAGCTTTGCCTCCTCCGAAAGGAGGGACGCCCGGCGGACTCCCCCTCGGCATACCGACCCATCGTTCTGCTCGATGAGGTCGGAAAAATGTTCGAGGGGATCGTCGCCGAAAGGCTGAATAGCCTGTTGCGGGGGGTGGGGCCAGACCTGTCGGACGCCCAGTTCGGGTTTCGACAAGGGCGTTCGACGGTCGACGCCTTGGCCCTGTTGAAGGGCCAAGTGCAGGAGGCGGTGGAGTCGGGGGGCGGGGTGTTGGCGGTGTCATTCGACATCGCCAACGCTTTCAACTCCGTGCCCCACTCGACGATATTGGAGGCGCTCCGATACCACGGTGTGCCCCAATATCTGCGGTTAATCCTGGCCAGCTACCTGGAGGACAGAGAGGTCCTCCTGGTGGACAAGACGGCCAGGATCAGGCGTTACGGCGCGGAGTCCGGTGTTCCACAGGGGTCGGTGCTAGGGCCCCCCTTGTGGAACATCGCATTCGACTGGCTCCTGCGGGGCACCCTCCTCCAGGGCACGAGCGTCATCTGCTACGCGGATGACACTCTCCTCGTTGCCCGGGGGAGGGACTTCAGGGAGGCGGCCTGTCTGGCCTCGGCTGGCGGATCCTTGGTCGCAGATAGGATCCGCCGGCTAGGATTGAGGGTGGCGCTGAACAAGACCCAGGCCGTGTTCTTTCACGGGACTCGGCAGCGCTGCCCTCCTGACGCCCACATAGTCGTGGAGGGCGTCAGGATCGAGGTCAAGGCACAGATGAAGTATCTGGGCCTCACGCTGGACAGCAGGTGGCGCTTCGGCCCACATTTCAGTGGGCTGTCAACGCGCCTGCTGAAGGCCGCCGATGCCCCGTCGTGGCTCCTGCCAAATCTGGGGGGGGCCTAGGCGCGATGCCGGCGGTTCTACGCTGGCATACTGAAGAGTACGGCCCTTTACGGGGCCCCAATCTGGGCAGACTCCCTCCATAGGAGGGAGAACGCGACCGCCATCCGCAGGCCCCAACGGGCCATTGCACAGCGGGTGGCGAGGGCCTACCGGTCGGTAGGCTTCGCGGCGGCGTGCGCTCTGGCGGGCACCACTCCGTGGGAGTTGGAGGCATGGGTGCTCGCCAGAGTGTACTATTGGACGGCGCGGCGTAAGGCGCTCGGGGAGCGCCCCGCCGCGGAAGAGCGGGAGGCCGTGCGGCGGGAAGCGAGGGACGCGATAGTCGTCCACTGGACGGAGGACCTCGCCACCGCCACCTTTGGCCGCCGGACGTTGGACGCGCTCGGTCCAGTCTTGCAGGGCTGGCTCGGGCGTCCCCACGGTTTCCTCTCATTCCGTTTGGTGCAGGTGTTGTCCGGACATGGTTGTTTCGGAACGCACCTGCACCGGATCCGGTGGGAGGAAACCCCGGCGTGCCACGACTGCGGCCCGGAGGAGGACACGGCGCAGCACACCCTGGAGGTGTGCCCAGCCTGGGCAGAGCTGCGCCGTGTCGTGATCGATGTTCTCGGGCAGGACCTCTCACTTCCCAGTGTGGTCAACTCCATGCTGGGGAGTGAGGAGGCCTGGGCGGCGGTTGCCTCCTTTTGCGAGGTCGTGATGTCGCAAAAGGAGGTGGCGGAGCGTTCGCGAGAGGACGATCCTCTCGCGCCACCGCTCCGCAGGCGAAGAAGGGGTGGGAGAAGGCGGTTGTTCGATCGTCTCCTCCCACCTCCTGGTGGTGACTAGCGGGCGACAGGCGCGGGGGCGCCTCTCGTCTGCATTGCACTAGTCACCACCCTCGACGGGCGGGAATGGCCGAGCACGTGGTCATTCCCGGGCCCCTCCACTAAGGGAGGGGCGTGAAGGCCCCGCTGTAAAGGCGGGCGGTCGTCGGCGGAGGACTGGACGTAAAGGCTGTGCCAGTTTCCCAGTCCTCCTCCAAACAGACGATGCGGGAGTGCCGCTGGGTTATTTTAGTGGGTATACCAGAACTTTCCCGGGGAGTCCCACATAGCCCGTCCCCATTCCCGCAATGGGCGGGTATGCGTAATGCATTTTTACCCAGCGTGATCAAAAAAAAAAAAAAAAAGGGTAGGTAGTGTAGGTAGGGGGGATCCCCTCACAGTTCTTACGTACACGTCGTATCCCCTGGAAACGTCCCAGTCCTGACCACCGTAACGGAGTGGCAGGCTGGGTACGGCTAAAGTGAAATGTGCATCGTAGCGAATCTGATTTTATTGCCTTGAGTGCTTCGAACTGCGGTGAATTTTATTTTATTTTATTATGTCTCAGCGACCTGCGCGGGACACCCGCGGGCGTTTTTTAAAACCCAAAGGCCCTTCTAAGGGCCAACCCAAAGGCCCTTCTCAGGGCCAACCAAAAGGCCCTTCTCAGGGCCAGCGCGACGCTTCAGCGTCAGCGGAGGAAGGTAGGACTTTCTACGGAGGAAGGGCGGACGAGTCCGACAACGAGTCCGTAGTGTCGAGGTCGAGAGCGAGTTCGTTGGAGGTCGACTCTCGCTCAAGTTCGCGGAAGAGGTACTACCTCAAGGAGGTTTCCGATGGCTCAGCCTCAGGTTCGGCGAAAGAGTCGAGGAGGGCGAAGGCCAAAAAGCCGGTGACAGCGGCGGACACCCACGACGTGGGTCTCGCAGACGCCCAACGTCATTTAGACCTGGCTCGGCGGGAGCAGCTCCAGCAAGACCAGGAGGAGCAGGTGGCAGCCAAGGAGCAGCAGGCACAACTCGCCCGGGCCAAGTCCGTGGTACGGCTCGTCCCGCGTTTTATACGCGGACCACTCGATGACTGAGCTGGAGCGGATGGCTGAGGAGGACGTAGAGGAGATTGTAGTGGTCGCCTCTAAGTCCTCCCACCTAAAGGGCACCTTTCAAAAGTCCCTGAAATGCCGGGCCGTGAGCATGCGTGGCATCGTCGCAGAGCTGATGCAGCGCAAGGCGACTGACGAAGCGCGGCAACTGCAGGTGAGAGTCGATCGCCTGCAGTCGGAGGTTAGCCAGCTGCATCTTAAGCTGGCTGAAGCCACGGCCCGGCCAACCCAATCCGAGCCCAGACCTGCGGTAGAGGGTTCCGCCTCCTCCGACCTTGAGGACACCATCCGCAAGGTGATAATGGAGGAGCGGGACTTCGTCCGAGCCTGCCTAGCAGGCATTGAGGACCGGCTGCTGCCGGAGAAGAGTTACCGGCTGCCGCTTGCCTCGGACAAGAGGAAGGGTGGGCCGGCGCCGACCTCAAACAGGGAGGAGGACTCCCTTCTCCCTTCCACTACCCCGACCAACCAGCAGGGCTGGACGAGGGTCGTCGGCAAGGGGAAGGGGAAGGGTAAGGCCACAAAGGCGGCAGCAGCCGTCCCTGCTATCCCCGCCACCACCCCTCCCAGCCAGTCGCAGTCGACTGGCAAGGGAAAGGGTAAGGGGAAGGGGAAAAGCTCCCCCCCAGCCGTCTCCGCCGCCAACCCTCCCAGCCAGTTGCAGTCGACTGTGCAGGGAAAAAGAAAGGGGAAGGGGAAAAGTTCCCCCCCAGCCGGTGCCAAGAGGAACCTGGTTCCTCCAAAGACCGCAGCCGTCGTGGTGACGCTCACCACGGAGGCTGTGGAGCGGGGTGAGACGTACGCGTCCGTAATGATGCGGGCGCGTGCGAATGCCGATCCCACCAAACTAGGGATCGGCAAGGTCTCATGCCGCCGGACGCAGGCTGGGGCTCCAATATTCGAGTTCCCGGGGGCCGAGGGTGGGGCACACGTGGACTAAGCTGCAAGAGGTCATCGCGGACGCGGCCAAGGTGGCCAGGCCGGTGAAATCGGCGGCCATAGAGATCTCCTCCTTGGATGACACAGTCACCAAGGAGGAGGTGGTGGCGGCGGTCGCAGCCATAGGGGGCTGCGATGTCGCAGCGGTGCAAGGCCGGGACATCAGGCCCGGCCGCGGCGGCATGGGCAGCATCCGCCTGGAGTGCCCAGTCGTCGTTGCCAAAGCCGTCGTTGCCAAGGGACGGCTAGCCGTTGGCTTCAGCTCGGGTGCAGTGCGGGCACTCGAAGTCCAGCCTCTGCGCTGCTTCCGGTGCTTCGGCATCGGACACACCCGGGCCCTCTGTCCGTCCAGTGTAAATTGGAATGTATGTTTGGCGCCGATGTTTTAGTGAGCGCATACTCACTAAAACGTCATCATCATTGTCTTGCCCTTGTCTCAGTCTGCCCACACCCTAAGAGTAGCTAGTATTTGTGTTAACAATTTTTCTCCCCTTAGGAGGGGCAAAGCACAGGCGCCGACCCGGCCTGTAACTGCCACTTCCATCCCAGAGGCTGGGACCACGGCGGCTGTGGAGGAGGGGGGTGCGATGTCCGATTAATGCATAGAGTCGAACATCGCATCCTCCAGGCGAACACCAACCACTGCAGAGCGGCTCAGGATCTGCTGATGCAGACCGTGGCTGAGTGGTTGGTGGACGTGGCGGTGGTAGCTGAGCCGTACTCGGTACCTGGCAGTTGGCTGGGTGATCGAGACGGCTTGGTGGCGTTAGTGTCGCGGCCCGCCACGAACTCCCCTCCCCTCTCGCTTTTAGAGAGGGGACCGGGATACGTGGCCGCCGCGTGGGGAGGGATAGCCCTGGTCGGGGTCTATTTAGCTCAGGAGGCAGCATTCCTCCAGGACTGGCTCTCGCCCCCTGTGGAGACCCTGGACGTTGACGCCGCAGCGGTCCAGCTCCGTGGGTCCCTGACCGAGGTGTGCAACTCCAGCATGCCTCGGTCACGCCGTCCGCCTCCCCGTCGCGCCGTCTATTGGTGGACAGAGGAGTTGGCGAGGCTTCGGGCCGCCTGCGTGGCGGCCAGGAGGGACTACACGCGGTGCCGGCAGCGCACAACCCGATCTCAGGCCGGGGAGGACCGCCTCTACGCCGACAGGCCGCAGGGCCGACTTCGCCCCTCCAGTGATGGACCCTCCGCGGGAGGCAGCTTCGCCGGAGGAGGAGATTCCCCCGGTGACGGTGGATGAAGTCCAAGAGGGGATTCTTCGCCTCCGTGCGAAGAAGACAGCCCCTGGGCCTGACGGCGTCCCTGCACGGGTGGTGGCAATCGCTGCCTCTCACATGCAGGATAGGTTTCGGGACCTCTTTAGCGCGTGCTTTGCGGCTGGGAGGTTCCCGAAACTGTGGAGGGAGGGGCAGCTTTGCCTCCTCCGAAAAGAGGGACGCCCGGCGGACTCCCCCTCGGCATACCGGCCCATCGTTCTGCTCGATGAGGTCTGTAAATTGTTCGAGGGGATAGTCGCCGACCGGCTCAACAGCCATCTGCGGGGGGTGGGGCCAGACCTGTCGGACGCCCAGTTCGGGTTTCGACGAGGGCGTTCGACGGTCGACGCCTTGGCCCTGTTGAAGCCAAGTGCAGGCGGTGGTAGAGTCGGGGGGCGGGGTGTTGGCGGTGTCATTCGACATCGCCAACGCATTCAACTCCGTGCCCCACTCGACAATATTGGAGGCACTCCGGTACCACGGAGTGCCCCAATACCTGCGGAACCTCCTGGCCAGCTACTTGGAGGACCGACAGGTCCTCCTTGTTGACAAGACGGCCACGGTCAGAAGGTACGGCGCGGAGTCCGGTGTTCCACAGGGGTCGGTTCTAGCCCCCCCCCCTGTGGAACATCGGTTTCGATTGGCTACTGCGGGGCACCTCCAGGGCACGAGTGTCATATGTTATGCTGATGACACTCTCCTCGTTGCCCGGGGGAGGGACTTCAGGGAGGCGGCCTGTCTGGCCTCGGCTGGCGGATCCTTGGTCGCAGAAAGGATCCGCCGGCTAGGATTGAGGGTGGCGCTGAACAAGACCGAGGCCGTGTTCTTTCACGGGCCTCGGCAGCGCTACCCTCCTGACGCCCACATAGTCGTGGAGGGCGTCAGGATCGAGGTCACGGCCCAGATGAAGTATCTGGGCCTCACGCTGGACAGCAGGTGGCGCTTCGGCCCACATTTCAGTGGGCTGTCGACGCGCCTGCTGAAGGCCGCCGATGCCCTGTCGTGGCTCCTGCCAAATCTGGGGGGGCCCAAGGCGCGATGCCGGCGGTTGTACGCCGGCATACTTAAGAGTATGGCCCTTTACGGGGCCCCAATCTGGGCAGAACGCGACCGCCATCCGCAGGCCCCAACGGGCCATTGCACAGCGGGTGGCGAGGGCCTACCGGTCGGTAGGCTTCGCGGCGGCGTGCGCTCTGGCGGGCACTCCTCCGTGGGAGTTGGAGGCATGGGTGCTCGCCAGAGTGTACTATTGGACGGCGCGGCGGAAGGCGCTTGGGGAGCGCCCCGCCGCGGAAGAGCGGGAGGCGAGGGACGCGATAGTCTTCCACTGGACGGAGGACCTCGCCACCGCCACCTTTGGCCGCCGGACGCGCTCGGTCCAGTCTTGCAGGGCTGGCTCGAGCGTCCCCACGGTTTCCTCTCATTCCGTTTGGTGCAGGTGTTGTCCGGACATGGTTGTTTCGGAACGCACCTGCACCGGATCCGGAGGGAGGAAACCCCGGCGTGCCACGACTGCGGCGCGGAGGAGGACACGGCGCAGCACACCCTTGAGGTGTGCCCAGCCTGGGCAGAGCTGCGTCGTGCCCTAAATAGTGTTATCGGGCAGGACCTCTCGCTTCCCAGTGTGGTCAATTCCATGCTGGGGAGTGAGGAGGCCTGGGCCGCGGTTGCCTCCTTTTGCGAGGTCGTGATGTCGCAAAAGGAGGTGGCGGAGCGTGCGCGAGAGGACGATCCTCTCGCGCCACCGCTCCGCAGGCGAAGAAGGGGTGGGAGAAGGCGGTTGTTCAATCGTCTCCTCCCACCTCCTGGTGGTGACTAGCGGGCGACAGGCGCGGGGGCGCCTCTCGTCTGCATTGCACTAGTCACCAACCTCGACGGGCGGGAATGGCCGAGCACGTGGTTATTCCTGGGCCCCTCCACTAAGGGAGGGGCGTGAAGGCCCCGCTGTAAAGGCGGGCGGTCGTCGGCGGAGGACTGGACGTAAAGGCTTTGCCAGTTTCCCAGTCCTCCTCCACTCAGAGACGATGCGGGAATGCCACTGGGTTATTTTAGTGGGTATACCGGAATATTCCGGGGAGTCCCACATAGCCCGTCCCCATTCCCCCAATGGGCGGGTATGCGTAATGCATATTTTCCCAGCGTGATCAAAAAAAAAAAAAAAAAAAGTAGGGTAGGTAGGGTAGATAAATGTTTGGTCTTTTTATGGCAAAACAAAGTTTGCTGGGTCAGCTAGTGTATATATAATCTCAATCTCGGAAACGGCTCTAACGATTTCATGAAATTTAGTGAGCAAGGGGTTTTCGGGGGCGATATATCGATCTGGCTAGGTTTCATTTTTGGAAAACGTGTTTTCTCTATTTTCACCCGAGCAGAGCTCAGCAGGAACTAGTATTTAAACAACAACGCCTATATTCCCCGAAGTATTGGGCAGAGTTGTACCTAGGGTAGGTTATATTTCGTTCATCAACCTGGCACAAATAACTCCAGGCTTCTACTGAGAAATTCCAAAAGTAAAATACATTATCACTAAGCCCGACCGATAAATCGAACCCAGGACCTCTTGCTCCGTAGTAGCGCTTGCAACCACTATACTAACGTGGCAGTTACATTCAACAAGTAATTTTAAATAAACCCTTGTACTAATCTCAATAACAATGCCATTAAACGCGTTGATAATTTCCCTTTAAAAGCGGATATCAATGATACCAACATGTAATTTGATTGAAATAACCATGAAGTGGTTGGTAATCCTGATTGCAGTCATTATGTTGGCAGTGCACGTAGCTACACAGATTTATACAGGTTAGTACTCCAAATACATAGTGTTAGATCGTTCGGTTCCTTCATGATGGTTGAGCTGAGTGGTGCCAATCCATGTGTCATATTCGTAAACGCGCGCCGCGCCCATCCATTGAGATCAGTCATACTCATAACTTGTTTTATTATAGACGCTTTTACGTGCCCGTCTTTTAACATCTTTCTCATATATATATAACTTGCTGTCCCCCGCGGCTTCGCTGCCGTCAACTGGCTACCTACTTACCCACCTAGCTACCTTACACTACCAACCTACCCCCGTACCTTGCCTACCTACCCATAACCTACCTACTAACCTACCTACCCTACAATACAGTACCAACCTACCTTGCCTACCTACCCACCTACCCTACACTAACAACCTACTACTGTACAGACCTACCTAGTCACCCAACCTATCCTACCTTGTAACGATTATTTTTGGTATCACAGCGACATCTTGTGTCAAAGAGTAGAACCAGCTTGGCATGGGAGTTGATCATTGTGCGATACGGGATGGCGTTGCTATCTGCAGTTATATAAAATGATATAATAAAATTACAATTTGTGTGTATCAATTTAATTCAACAAACACACAATTCAACACTAAAATATTAAATGATTAACTTCTTGAAAATACATACTTATAGAAAAACCAGACATGTCAAGTCTATGGGTTAAACTTCAATGTCTATGAATGACGGACAAGAATGACAATTCTTTTTTCATTGGAAGTATTGGGACAGTGCAGTCGATAAAACTTTGATTAAGTAAGAGCGAAAAAGAAACGATCTGCATGACTCGTAGGCGGCAGGGAACAAGCCCTAAATACAAAAAGATAATGTGTCAGCATTCGCTGTAAGTATAACGTTGAATTTAACTAAATTTCCATACTTGTGAAAACATGTGCGTGTGTGATACTCATCAAGCATTTTATTCTCCTTGGCAGGGCACCATAGGATTAATTTTATTATTACCAATATAAATAAGTAAATGGTCAACTAACTATATAACTACATCTACACATATGACTACAATTCCTGAAGAAAACAGTATCTGAGCTCCATGTGGTACCGAACACAAATGACATTTTAGCTTGCACGAGGCTTGATTATGGCTTTCAAGGCGAATGATACTGCTTGAGACATCATACCTCCGGTATTGGAAATAATGGGTAAATTGTATCCCAAATAAAAGTAAGTTTCATTGTACTTGTTTAACCTCAAGAAATTGTGATGACGGATTGTATGTTCAAGAATTAAATTAGTTGACCAAACTGTGTGACTTTTACTTCAGTCAACTTCATGCGAAACCACACCCTACATAGTCTCATGCTGATCACCCATACTTGAGCTAGCTGGTGAGTAAGCAAGCAAAAAACTTTCTTACAACCTACCTGCCCTACCTACCATCCTACCTACCTACCTACCTTGCCTACCACCCACCTACCCTACACTAACAACCTACTGTATAGACCTACCTACTCACCCAACCTATCCTACCGACCCTACCTACCATCATCCCACTTACCTGCCCTACCTACCATCCTACCTGCCTACCTACCCTACGTACCCTAACTACCTATTCTACTTACTTGATTGTTGCGTCTGGGGGAGGTCCCATCTGGGGGAGGCCTATGTCCAGCAGTGGACGTCTTTCGGCTGAAATGATGATGAATGATGATTGTTGCGTATATAACGAAGCACGCACTGCGCGCGGCTTATACTTGTTATGTGTATTTAAGCGAATGTGGAGTCATGTATGAGTGACTCACAGTGTACATAGTGCCTATATTAACTTAGAACACTATATACACTGCATGTATGTAAATAGTGAAGTATTATTGTATGAACGAGGTGCGTGTAGTGAGTGTTCTTAACTCCCTTATATCGTAGCGATTTGCGGGTGGGCTGTATGCAGCATAGATATTTAGGTCCTCGCCGGCGACGTAAACCTGCACTCCCAGCGTGTAGAATGTGCTGACTGGGGGCGGGGGGACGGGTTGGTGGACGACTCTCCGCTTGACTAAAACCACCAGACCGCGGTAAATAGTGCCAGAGGCCGACCTCTCGTCCTTTCTGTAGACGTGATATTCTGGGAACCTGATCTTGTCTGTAGGTCCCAGGAGCGTCTCACTGATGAGCGCCACGTCATGCGCGCGGCAATCTTTGTGATATTTGGCAGACTATTCGGCGCTGCATCTTGGGCGGTATTCTTGGATTTCTAGGCGCTTTGCGCTCGGTATCAGCAGCGACAGGGGCGGTCTGTGCCGCCGCCTGCGCCTTGGGTGTGGTGATGTTTGTCGCCCCAACGTTTTGACTTTCTTTAGACGTAGGTGGTTGGGGTTGTTTCCCATTCTGCCCCCCCCCCCCCTCTTGTTTTTCCGCCGTCTCCCAGAGGGGGCTTCCTGCTTGTTTGTGGGCCCGTTGGCTGCCGCCATCGGAGACTCACTGGGAGTCTCTTTTTCGTCAGTGTTGACGGGCCTATATTAGTGGCGTCGTTAGCATTACGCTGTTGCCTAGTAATGGCGACAGTGCGCTTGTTTTTAGCCTCCCGTATCATCGTCTCAGTTTTTGGGCGCGGACAGTCCCTGGTGGCATGATTTTCGCCGCATCTCACGCAAGTGAGCGGGCGATGGCACAGATGAGAGCTATGCCTAAACTTCTGACATCTGTGGCATTGAGCGGGCCCCTGCTTGCCCCTCCACGCCTCTATCTTGACACCACGCATATACAGGAAAGTGGTGGTGTCGTATATTCTGCGGAAATCTGGCGTCCTCTTGATTACTGCATGAAATATGCAGCCGGGTCGTTCTCCGCGCGCCTTAATATGGCGGACATACTCCGGCTCATATCCGTGCAGTCGCAGCTCTTCTTCTATTTCGGAGACTTCGGTATCCGCTGGCAGCCCTCTGATGGCCAGCCTTACGCTCCTCTCAGCAGGGAGAGAGTAGGCGAACCAACTAAGGCTGCTTTCCTTCTCCAGGTCTGTGAGGTACCGTTGGACAATTCGGTACTCCTCCGCGCTTTCTATAAACCATTTTGGTATGGCCGCGCGTTAGGTGGATGTGCTAACTTTTCCCTCACGGCTCTAGAGTGCGCCGCATAGTTGGGCAGCTTCTCCACTAGTCAGTGTACGCCACTAGCTCAGAAATTTTAGGGGTGGGTTCGGAGTTTCGTCGCCCTCCAGTGGCGTAGTGGGTGGGCGGAATCGAACCGCCCCTTTCGTTAGGGGTACGTTGAGGAAGAGGTGCATCGATGCAGCACCGCTTCGCTGCCTCATCAGCATCCTCCTCATCTGGGCTTCTTGGCCTACGTTGGGGTCTAGCTGCGACATCGAGTGCAGACTCGTAGTCAAATCCCAACGTATCCATTGAGGTTGGGGTATCTATATTTTATTTATTATGTATGTATACTCACCCTTTGTGGTGTCTCGATCGGACATATCTAGTGACATGCCTCGACCCTCGACGATCATCACAGGAGCCCCCTGAGTTGGCCGACATATCTGATCCCTGACGGGACGAGCATGCAGACAGCATAGCAGGGGAGTCCTGGGCGGACATTCTTGGTGGCGACGTAAACAAGGTCTTGGCTCCGCTTCGATATTCGGCTTCGATATTCGTCCACGGCGGCGCTTGTGGTGCTCGCCAAACGGCGGCGCGACATGGGCGACACGGTGGGTTGCAGTTGTTGACTGTCTTGGCGCACTTGGTGGTATCTGGGATGCTGTTTCTGCGGCCGCATAATGTGTGGGCGCAACAGTAGTCGCGGCCCGCGCATATGTATCGCGCATAGGCAGGTTAGGCACAATGGGGCGCGCACTTGGTGGAGTTTTAAACACGGGCGACACCACGGGGCGCGCTTGGGTGGTGCGGGTATTGTCTCGCACCGTCATCGCCACGGGGCGCACAGACTGCGATCCGGTCACGCACTGTCCCGGTACAGCTTGACGCACGGCGGCGGCGGCACGAATAACCTGCGAGCGGCTCGGTGGCCCGGTTGATCCCGGTGCTTGTATAGGCACAGGACGGAAAGCAGGAGGCCGGATCGGTACTGCATGGTGCCGGTTCGACGACGGCACCGGTGATACACGCGCAGTCGCCGATGTCGACGGCGATCCGGTACTTGCAGGAACGGCCCGGCTAGTAGACGGCGTCTTGAAAGCATTTTCGGGTGCAACCGCTCCAGATGACGCGCCCATAACATTGTACGCGCCCATAACATTGTCTCGCAGATTCAATCTAAGTGATTGGCTACTGCTTAACCGGACTGACCTACGGAGACTAAGCTATATTATAGCCTCCAGCAAGACACAATTTCTAAACCTAAGCGACAACGCTTAGGGCTACCCCAGTTGGGGTCGAACCTCGGCTCAGGGCGTCGCTGGGGGACAGCTATGCTGGATCTAGATGCTGGTGTGATTCGCGGTCCCCTGCGCGCTTGGCCATTTTAGGAACCAGTTTGGGGGCTCGAGGACACCCCTTGTGTCCTCGAGACCTTGTGGCCGTGTGACCGACTTGGTCACAAAGCACGCAGCTTGGGGGATCCGTGCATTCGGCGAGGTTTTTCGGACGTGTGCATTCTTGAGTGCTATGCTCCCTTCGGCACTTAACGCACCTGGGGGTCTGTCCGTAACGTTGGCAGTGATGACACTGACCAACGACTAAAGGACGATATCGTTTCTCAATTGAGATACCGGACAGTGAGCACAGCGCTTTAAGCCCGAAAATCGGGTTATGGGACTCGGTAGGGCTGCATTCAACTACTACCATGTCGTATTCTTGTCCACCTCTAGCTTTATGCATGCGGTGTACAGATAGGACTGGGACTTTTTGTGTGATTAAATCAGCACGAATATCATTAATTGGGATTTCCTCTTGGATACGCCGAATCACCACGCGGGTGGGCGCCTCCTCAGGGAGCGTGTAAGTATGAAAAGGTATCTTAGATACCCTAAGGAATTTTGTGAGATTCCTGAAGTTGGTCGAGGTAGGTACCTGGATTTTAATGCCCATCTGACAGGCGACGGCATTTACATAAATAATATTGCGTTCAACGCAAGATTTAGAGACATCGGTCCACTTTTCCTTGTCGGGGAGAAATATTGGCGGGGGCTTGGGGATTTTGGGGACTTTGGGGACTTTAGTAGGACTGGGGGGGCGCGGCTCGACCCTTGAGACGTCGGCAACGGTCATCGGGCTGACAGAGCGGCTAGAGCGCGGGGTAGCGGTGAGGGGAGTGGGGGCGGGGGAGGGTTACTCGTCGGAGGAGGTGGACAGCTTAGCTGGGGACTTGGCGGGAGACGCTGTCACCTTCTTGACCTTATTGGTCTTGAGAGGGGACTTGCCCTTCTTCCTCTTCCTCTTACCATCAATGACAACATGAAAGCTGCCAGAGGAAGAGGAGAGGTCATCCGACGTCTCATAATCGTCTGAGTCCATAGCGGACTCATCGATCACGAGCGCGGGAGGTGAACTCGGACTGTCGTCCGTAGCGGGCGGGGGAGAGGCGGGACTTTCGTCCGAAACGGGCGGGGGGGCACCATAACGGTCCCACTGGGCCAGGGAGGCGAGGATAATCTTTAACCTCTTTTGATTTTCGCGACGCGGACTGGGATATTCCGATATCGCGTCCTCGACTAATTTTATCAGCGCCTCTACAGGATGCATAGTCGCCAATAAAACGATCCAGGGCGATCCAAGTGACAATTTATTAGCCAAGTAATGATCGCTGCGTCCCTTCAGGGGGCGCTACGAAGCGGTTTATAGGCATGGCCTTTATACCGCGGTTTCGTTGCGTGTCCGTTACAACGTGCACGAATCAGTTGGGTGTCTGAATCTTGGCACATTGGTATATGGCAGGCGTGTATATACTAACCTGCCATGGGAGTGAATGCATATGTTCAGCAGGAGCGCCGCGAAGCTGTCTCACAGCGCCGGTTTTCACGGCACCTAGGCGACACATTCCTGCACGGTGAGACTAGAGGCGAACCATTAGAGGCCACGCAAGAAATAGTCAGCGACTAGATGACGACTATATAGGCGTGCCCGACTGTATGGCCGGCCCCGCCTGACAAGCTTACGCCGAAGCTAGCCAGTTACGTCCCAGGCTAAGGAACTGTTATGTACGTTTGAACGGTATTGTATGTGTAACAACGTTCATGTATATAACGAAGCACGCACCGCCCGCGGCTTATACTTGTTATGTGTGTTTATACGATTGTGAAGTCATGTATGTGTGATTTACAGTGCACATAGTGCCTATACGAGGCGCGTGTAGTGAATGTACGGCTCGCTCAAGCGTCGATTGTGTGTATGAGGCTGCGGGGGAGGGGTTGGGGGAGCATGGGCGGGGCCTATGCGTTGCACAGGTCACGTGGTAGGCGGCGAGCGTCCGTAGGACGCGCGTGCCATGGCGCTATCTGCTTGATATGCGGGTGGGCAGAGGCGTCGGCACGCGCGAAAATGTTAGTAGTGAGTCGGGCGCAAAAGCTGTCCAGGCTCTCAATCCCTAGATCTCGAGCGATAACATAATTTCTCACATAGCTAGGTGCATCCGTTATCCAGCGCAGCGTCTGGTTTTGCTGCGCACGGATACGTTTCTTGTTAGTCTCGCTAGTGAGGACGTACCATCCCATGTTGAGCCTTCTATCTATGGTCACCCCCAGGTATTTCACCCGGGGGGTCCACTCGATATCGACCCCCTGCAGTGTGAGGGGTGGGGGGAGGTAGGCACACCCGACTAGGAGGGCCTGTGTCTTACCCACGTTCACCGATAACCGCCACTTCGACAGCCATTCGGGAAGAAGTTCTAACACGCGCTGCATTCTGACGGCCGCGTGCCGCGCGTTTAGCGAGGTTCATATGTACGCGGCGTCGTCTGCATACAGCGCGAGTGTAGATTCCTGCGTCGTGGGAATGAAATCGGTGTAACATGAGTAACACAGTGGCGAGACACAACCGCCGTTAATCATCTTATAGATAAGGCCTTCGTGCCAGACGCGGTCGAACGCTTTTTCCATATCCAGGAATACTGCGACTGCGTGCTCCTTTTTATTTAGCGTCGCTGTAAGTAAGTGCAGTAGATAGTAGAAGAGTAATTGACCGATAGCTCTCGGGCCTTAGCACATTTTTGTGCGCCTTTGCCCGCTCTGCACCTGGCTTTGCCCGCTCTGCACCTGGCTTTGCCCGCTCTGCACCTGGCTTTGCCCGCTCTGCACCTGGCTTTGCCCGCTCTGCACCTGGCTTTGCCCGCTCTGCACCTGGCTTTGCCCGTTCCGTTAATCTCAAACTTTCAAAATCAATCGTTAAAAAGTTAAGTAAGGGTTAGGCTATACTTAACTTTAATTGTCATTAAGGGACGTCAAGGAACCGTTAATTGTCTCTGTGAGCGTACTGTTTTAAATCTTTACTAAGGAACGACTTAAGTAAACGTTAAACGTCTCTGAGTGTGGCAGTTAGTCTTGTTACGCCAAACAATTTTTTAGTGTAACCAACAACTGAATTACGTAGGCTACTGCCGGAGGACTAAAAAAAAACCGAATTTATTACAAACTAATTTATTTTAATACAATTATTATTATAGAGATTACAATTATTAGAATATTAAGTCGACCCGATCGATGGTGGATACGAAGTGCGCGGGCTCGGTCACGTAGACGGTGCCTTCGGGCCTCGTGTTCTGTGTCAGCAGTTTCCCCTCGTAGCAACTGGGTCGATGATGCGCACGCGTTGTGCCTCGTGCCATGTGTCAGCGCTTTACTTGGTAGTGATGCGCGTAACACCTCCCCCCTCAGATCGACGACTCTTTCAGATTTTGAGATGAAATATCGTCGAGAGTTTAGATTGATCTTGTGGTTCCAGCTGGTTCCGGCGGGTTTCAGATGTTTCCGGCTCGGTGTACATGGCTTCATCTGGGTTTGTCATCTGCTTCTTACGGCGGATGTGGACTCGGTATGATAGTGTTGCTCCCAGTACAAGTAAGGCCAGTAGTGTACCATAAAATGGGATTGTCGTATGGTAAATGGTTGAGGTTGGTTCAATGTGGATTGGCTTCTGTGAGTCTGTTCTATCTTGAATATCGTGCAGCTTCTTCAAGTTAATAGCACTGATTTGAAGGGGTGGCGTGGTTGATACTTCGATGTCATCTGGCGCACGCTGCTAATCTTCATAGGTTGTCCACTAATGTGGTCGTCGATGTTGATGATGGTGAACTCGTCTGTTCGTAGCTTGCAGTTATGTTGCAAGGGGTGGATTTATTAACAGGGCAGTTTTGATCTTAGGATTGACATACTCCTTAATGGCATTAATTAAATCTTCCTCCAAGTAGGATTCAGATAGCTGGACGGATGTGAGTGTGGGTGTCAAACGGATGTTCGAGTGTGGGTGTCAAATGTCTTGGTTGCCATAGTTCGTCTTTTAAAGTCGCCTACAACTGTTAAACATAACTGTCGGTGAAATTTGTTAAGTGGTTCGTCGGTGATTTCAAGTATGGGGTTTTCCTCAGAGGTGTGCGCTGTCAGGGTGTTGGAGTTATCTGGGGATGGTGGTCGGTCAGTTGCGTTTGCAATCATAGAACTAACTTCCTCGTTGTGGATTTCGACTCGAGAAAGAGCGTCAGCATTGGTGTTGTGTTTGCCCTTTTTATATATGACGGTGAAATCATATTTGCTTAACTTTAATCGCCACCTAGTTAATCGTGAATTTGGTTCCTTGAGGCTCATGACCCACTGTAATGGTTTGTGGTCTGTTACTATTTAGAACTTGCGTCCGAAAAGGTAAGGCCGGAAATATTTTGTAGCCCATACAATGGCTAGTTATTCCTTCTCTATCGTACTATAATTTACTTCACTTTCATTAAGTGTTCGCGACGCATATGCTACGGGTTTATCCGAGCCAATAGAACCTTGTGAGAGTATAGCGCCGATTGCAAAATTGGAGGCGTCTGTGGTTAATATGAATTATAGGGTCGTTGGTCAGTAGAGTCTTTTAGCTACCTTCATGCTATAGCAACGAGGTCAGTCCGTGGACGGGTGACTATCTTAACATACCGAGATACCACCGTGCCTCGGAAGGCACATTGAAGATCATTGACATTCGTTACTGTAAAGGTGTAACCTCCTTATCTCTTAGGTTCGGTGTCTGCCTCTTTACACTTCTCAAAGCAGTTAATATAATCTGAGTCTAAGGTTACCCTTTTCCCTTTCTTTAAACATTGGGTGAGAGGTTTGGTAATACGGGAAAAGTCTGGAATGAATTTTCGGTAATAACCGAGGTGTTTTAGGTATGGGGTAATTTTGAATAGCTGTGATTTTGTCTGGGTTAGGCTTTATCCCTTCGGTACTGATGACATGACCTAGGTATGCGGTTTCGAGTTTTAAGAACTCTGATTTATCTAGCTGGATTTTAAAGTTGGATTCTCTTAACCTCTGGAATACTTTCTCTAGGTTGTTCATGTGTTCCTGGAGAGAACTACTGAACATGATTATATCGTCGAGATAAACAAGACATAACATTTTGGAGTCCTCTGAGTACGTTATCCATCACTCGTTGGAACGTAGAAGGGGAATTTTTAAGTCCCATGGGCATTCTCAAGAATTCGAAGTGCCCATGTTCAACATTAAAAGCGGTCTTGGGAATGTCACTGGGGTCCAATTCCACTTGGTAGAAACCTGATGCTAGGTCAAGTGTGGTGAAATATTGGCACTTGCTTAGTTTGTCCAAGACGTCTGTAATATTTGGAATAGGGTATTTGTCATCGATCGTTTTTTCGTTAAGTTTCCGAACGTCAATGACAATACGCCATTTCTGTTTTCCAGAAGCCAAATCGTTGTAGAGAGCGGTCTCATCTCTCTGATCAGCAAAATTGTTCACAAGAGCACTACGTATGCCTGCCCAATCATTTGGTATACCGTTTGCATTAATCAGGCGGGCGGCGGGCCCAATAACTTTGTTTAATATGCCGTTTAGAAGCGCTAAGTTATTCAAGTGTTATTTGGATTAAAAGGCATTCCGGGTTGGTGTTGAGATGACCAAGGCCGGGGCATAAATTGCGGTCCTTGCGGTCTATATGGACTGAGCATGTTAAAAGGGTTAGGCCTAAACGGAACAAGCATATTGTTACCTGGATGGACTGGCATTTTATGATTAATTTCGTTTTGTTGATTGAGTGGCATTCGCCCTGAAGGTTTTTTATCCGACAAGTTATCATTTCTACTCTGCAAATACATAGTGTTAGTCTCCTCATGCACGAACTCTAGAGCCTTCTCAATTGTTTCTGGTCTCATACATCTTATACGCGAGCCTAAGGGATCTTTCAAACCTCGGAGATAGGCTTGCAAAGTTAGTTTGCGATATAAATCACGTTTTGCCGCAATAGTTGAATCCAGGGTATCGTGCAATGAAACATATGTCATGACGGTGCTGAAAAGTCCCTGGCAACGCTCAGAATTCCTGCGGCGTGCCGGAACCCTGTGTAAGTAAAGCCAAATCGTTGTAGAGAGCGGTCTCATCTCTCTGATCAGCAAAATTGTTCACAAGAGCACTACGTATGCCTGCCCAATCATTTGGTATACCGTTTGCATTAATCAGGCGGGCGGCGGGCCCAATAACTTTGTTTAATATGCCGTTTAGAAGCGCTAAGTTATTCAACGGTTGCTCCTCTCGAACGAATTCAACTACCAACTGGTCACACAATTTGATGAACCTGGGAAGGCTTTAAATATACTGTCTAAATCAGCCATCTCTGGTTCAATTTCGGGATTAATATTACGTCTAAAATCTACACTTCTATTCCTACTATTAACTAACCTACGTGTACTATATCTACGTGGATAAAAAATGTTGGACAAAGTATATGGAACCTACACACAAAAAGGAAGCAAGCAACCACTAAGAAAATTCAGCGGACTTACATGAACATTCTGGTCTTCGGTAACCGCAAGCACGACCCGGGAATCCTACCGACTGCGCCAATTACGTAGGCTACTGCCGGAGGACTAAAAAAAAACCGAATTTATTACAAACTAATTTATTTTAATACAATTATTATTATAGAAATTACAATTATTAGAATATTAAGTCGACCCGATCGATGGTGGATACGAAGTGCGTGGGCTCGGTCACGTAGACGGTGTCTTCGGGCCTCGTGTTCTGTGTCGGCAGTTTCCCCTCGTAGCAACTGTGTCTTCGGGCCTCGTGTTCTGTGTCGGCAGTTTCCCCTCGTAGCAACTGGGTCGATGATGCGCACGCGTTGTGCCTCGTGCCATGTGTCAGCGCTTTACTTGGTAGTGATGCGCGTAACAACTGCATATACAAATGGCTAACATCACTAACATAATATACAAATGGCTAACATCACTAACATAATATACAAATGGCTAACATCACTAACATAATATACAAATGGCTAACATCACTAACATAATATACAAATGGCTAACATCACTAACATAATATACAAATGGCTAACATCACTAACATAAACAATGACCTCGACTAACTCTGTAGGGAATGCGTCTATCTGCAGCCCTGATAATTGCAAAGAATACTTAAAACATTTTGGCACAAACAATTTTAATATTTTGCACATAAATATACGCAGTATAAATAATAATTTTGATTCACTACAAGCACTATTGAGCCGTACTGATATAAATCATGACATCATAATATTTACCGAAAGCTGGCTCAATAAAACAAATAATTTACCTAAACTGGACGGTTGTCAATCGTACTGTACAAAAACAAATTCTAATCAAAATGATGACACTCTTGAGTTTCAATCTAGTGTTGTATGTAATTTAAGTTCACCCGTTCCTATCAAGAATAAAGGAATTGCCTCTAGGCAATGGGGGTAATGATGGCGGTCCTATGATTCATAGGTACTTCGACGTAATTCAGTACAAATAAAAATCCCAAGACGCAAACGAACTGTAAAACCATGGATAACTCCAGGTCTTCTAAAATGTATGAAAAACCGTGATAAACTTCATGATAAATCATCAAAAAAGCACCCGATAATCTAATAAGACTAAGGCGAACCTATACTCGCTACAGAAACTTTTGTAATTCCTTACTACGAAGGTTACAAATTTCATTGTGAAAATTGGTTGAAAATTGTGCGTTCTTCTCCATAACAATCTACTTTCCGAATGCACGGTAGAATCTTTTATTTTTTATTATTACTTGTAAATTTTTAATTTTAATTTAAGTGACGTTCAAAAGTGCCGTTTATTGGCCTAATTGAATAAATATATTTGACTTTGACTTTGAAAAAAGCGAACTAGAGAGAACGAGAAATAATCCCTGAGAGTTATGGAAAACCATTAAGAATATTACAAACACATCGAAAACTCGAACTATACCTGAAGAGCTACTAAGCTTATGTGACAATCCTCATTCTTCCGTTAACAAGGTATGCCATTTCTTTGCTAACATTGGCAAAAACCTGTAGCGGCTAATATCAAATCAGGTGCACAATCCCTCCTGCTCCAAGAACAATGTTCATCCTCTTGTAATATCTCCAACCCAACTATCAATTCATTGGCTCTGTTAGATGTAGCCGAAGTAGAGTCACCTATACTTCAATTAAATAATGACAGTGCTGTTGGCTGGGATGGAATTTCACCCTTACTGTTAAAGAACTGTAAAAATGTATTAGTTCGTCACATAACTTACCTTTTTAATTGCTGTCTGCAAAAGGGTGTCTTTCCTGAAGCTTTAAAAAAAGCTATAGTGCATCCTATTCATAAAGGAGGAGACAGAAACTGTGTCAATAATTACAGGCCTATTTCAGTGCTACCGGTACTTTCTAAACTTCTCGAAAGGATACTCCACAACCGTCTCAAAATAATAGATGAGAATCAGTACGGCTTTCGGAAAAGAATATCAACAGAAGACGCAGTACTTGACTGGACGAAACATGTAGCGAAGAACCTGGATAGCAAAACTAAATGCTTAGGTATATTTCTAGACCTAATGCTTAGGTATATTTCTAGACCTGTCTAAGGCGTTCGACACAGTTTCTGATTTCTAAACTGGAGTTGATTGGTGTGCGAGGAATAGCCCTAGAAATTTTTAAAGACTACTTGAGAAACCGCACTCAACTTGTTAAAATCAATACTTACCTCAGTGACGAAGAACTGGTCTCCTTCGGCGTCCCACAGGGTAGCATTCTGGGGCCTAGTTTGTTCCAAATTTACATAAATGGCCTATGGCCATATTGCTCACCCTTTCAAAGCCTGCCCTTGTGAATAAGTTTTCCAGCACTCGATCAATACAAAATGTTGCCTGCAGAGAGTGAAGCTCTAATGTTAAAGTGTTGAGCACTGCAACCTCCGAGGTCCGAGGATGTCACTGCCATGGAAGACACCATGTTAGAGCATGTCCTTTCCAGAGGCCCTGGGACCCGAAGTCTGTCAAGTCTGCCAGTGGGAAAACATCCCGTTGGACATCTTCGACAGGGCTATCTCTCTTAATGTAGAAGGGGATAAATCTCGAGGACCTGTTCAGCCATACATAGGCGCCCCTATAAGAGCTAAAAGGCAACCTCTACAGGAGATGGAGTCGTATAGCTTCACCCAAGTTCTATCTCACCCTCTCCAGCTCAGCTAAGCGCTCAGATCCTGGGTGAATGGTTGAAGGGACACGATAATTCAACAAAAGACGGACGCAAGCGAGGAGGAGCTGGACCGCAGGAATCTCATGTGTACTCCGGCTTCCTGACACATCTACTCATCGTCTCCCCTGTCCCACCATGAGTAGGGGTGGGCAAAGCAACTCTACCAGCAACTTAGCAACTCTACCAGCAACTTTGCATCTCATGTGAGGATAGCACAGCCACTGCATACGCTATAAAAGGAGATGATTATACCATATGTTTCCAATCAGTCTTCCTATACGGAGTGCCCGTCTAAACATCGTGGCTACCAACAGAATTCGCAGGCACACTCTCCTTTTCAACATTCTTCACAACCGAGACCGCGAGACCTGGGATCTCTGGGCAAGAAGGGATGAGTTTCTTTCTGAGGGTCTGCGCCAAAGAGTGTCTGCGCCAAAGAGGGTCTGCGCCAAAGAGGGTCTGCGCCAAAGAGGGTCTGCGCCAAAGAGGGTCTGCGCCAAAGAGGGTCTGCGCCAAAGAGGGTCTGCGCCAAAGAGGGTCTGCGCCAAAGAGGGTCTGCGCCAAAGAGGGTCTGCGCCAAAGAGGGTCTGCGCCAAAGAGGGTCTGCGCCAAAGAGGGTCTGCGCCAAAGAGGGTCTGCGCCAAAGAGGGTCTGCGCCAAAGAGGGTCTGCGCCAAAGAGGGTCTGCGCCAAAGAGGGTCTGCGCCAAAGAGGGTCTGCGCCAAAGAGGGTCTGCGCCAAAGAGGGTCTGCGCCAAAGAGGGTCTGCGCCAAAGAGGGTCTGCGCCAAAGAGGGTCTGCGCCAAAGAGGGTCTGCGCCAAAGAGGGTCTGCGCCAAAGAGGGTCTGCGCCAAAGAGGGTCTGCGCCAAAGAGGGTCTGCGCCAAAGAGGGTCTGCGCCAAAGAGGGTCTGCGCCAAAGAGGGTCTGCGCCAAAGAGGGTCTGCGCCAAAGAGGGTCTGCGCCAAAGAGGGTCTGCGCCAAAGAGGGTCTGCGCCAAAGAGGGTCTGCGCCAAAGAGGGTCTGCGCCAAAGAGGGTCAGCGCCAAAGAGGGTCTGCGCCAAAGAGGGTCTGCGCCAAAGAGGGTCTGCGCCAAAGAGGGTCTGCGCCAAAGAGGGTCTGCGCCAAAGAGGGTCTGCGCCAAAGAGGGTCTGCGCCAAAGAGGGTCTGCGCCAAAGAGGGTCTGCGCCAAAGAGAATCTGCGCCAAAGAGGGTCTGCGCCAAAGAGGGTCTACGCCAAAGAGGGTCTACGCCAAAGAGGGTCTACGCCAAAAGGGATGGAGCGGCAACAATTTCTTGAGTCCCTGAAACCCCACACTAAACCTCTACAACGAATGAAAATCGTTTCATAGAACTCCGCCCCAGAAAGAGATTGTATGACAGACACTTTTTTAGTTTATCGCAGAACTACAAAAAGACGGAGCGGAAAATTTATTATATTAGATGGCGCCATGACTTACAACCAACCGTTTTATGATTTTAGAGGGACTAAGACAGAAAGGATGGAATGGCAATAATCATATTAGCCTTTATTTGTTCTCGGCACCTGTAGCAGTTTTATGAAGGGTTCAGACAAAAGGGGTGTAGTACCAGTAATCAAGGTCTGAAACAACTAATTTTGCCAAACGAGAAGTTACGGGGCTAGAAGAGCGTAGCAGTACATACAGTACGGAGCACGACATGCGTGTCACTCATCTCTGTAACAGAGGGTTTGTTTGTAGAGAAAGAATTAACCGTAAATCACAAAGAACGTTTTTACCTTTATCCAACTACCTTCTTTAAGTGTCATTTCGAGTATATATGTAGAATGGCTGTCTACATTCTGTATCTGTGTGCTATAGTACATTACAGCAGAATCCAGTAAGTAAGCCTTCCTGGCCGAGTATGAGTTAACCGGACCGAACCGCAGGTGAGGTCCGGTTATATACGAGGCCAGGATGGCTTTCTTACTGGTTGAGGTTTGTATAATGCTTTTCTCAAAAATGAAAGAAAGTTTAACAACAAATTCGTTTAATTAATATTGAAGGTTACATTCATATTAGGGCAATTACTGATAGATATTGTGATCGATTTACCGGGGGCATTTATATTTGTTTGTTGTACATCTTGATTAACGGACTCTTTAATCCAACATGATTTATAAACTGAAATGACTAAATACAAACATAAAATCCCACACTATACTTCTACAACATTACTAAGTACAAAACGCAACGTGCATACTTTTTCTGCGTCGCGTTATGTGTCACAGACCCATAAAAAAAAAAAAAAAAAAAGTGTCACAGACAATAAAATGGATGTTTAAGGCTCCAAAATATATTATGTATCTCATAAAATGTCATACCAAAAAGAGATAGATATATATTTGGAGCCTCCCTCTAACCATGTTATAATGGCTAAACTCTAATCTGTGTCTGGTACTATGTTTTTTTTTTCTAAGCAGATCTAAAGAGGATGACCTAAACCGTGCGAAGCCATAAAAAAAAAAAGGGATGAAGGATGACCAAGTGTCCAGTAAGTAAATTACATACTTACTTACTGGACAGTAGGAGATTCCAAATTTAAAATCTCGCTTCTTACCGGACAGTTGTGAATAGTCTCCGGTAGAGTTCACTTTCTGGATACTTTTTAGAGATGTTATGTCAACATTACATACCATTTTTGAGAAAAATAATTTACAGGTCAGTTTCTACCTCAACATTAGTACATTACAGCAGAATCCAGTAAGTAAGCCTTCCTGGCCGAGTATGAGTTAACCGGACCGAACCGCAGGTGAGGTCCGGTTATATACGAGGCCAGGATGGCTTTCTTACTGGTTGAGGTTTGTATAATGCTTTTCTCAAAAATGAAAGAAAGTTTAACAACAAATTCGTTTAATTAATATTGAAGGTTACATTCATATTAGGGCAATTACTAATAGATATTGTGATCGATTTACCGGGGGCATTTATATTTGTTTGTTGTACATCTTGATTAACGGACTCTTTAATCCAACATGATTTATAAACTGAAATGACTAAATACAAACATAAAATCCCACACTATACTTCTACAACATTACTAAGTACAAAACGCAACGTGCATACTTTTTCTGCGTCGCGTTATGTGTCACAGACCCATAAAAAAAAAAAAAAAAAAAGTGTCACAGACAATAAAATGGATGTTTAAGGCTCCAAAATATATTATGTATCTCATAAAATGTCATACCAAAAAGAGATAGATATATATTTGGAGCCTCCCTCTAACCATGTTATAATGGCTAAACTCTAATCTGTGTCTGGTACTATGTTTTTTTTTTCTAAGCAGATCTAAAGAGGATGACCTAAACCGTGCGAAGCCATAAAAAAAAAAAGGGATGAAGGATGACCAAGTGTCCAGTAAGTAAATTACATACTTACTTACTGGACAGTAGGAGATTCCAAATTTAAAATCTCGCTTCTTACCGGACAGTTGTGAATAGTCTCCGGTAGAGTTCACTTTCTGGATACTTTTTAGAGATGTTATGTCAACATTACATACCATTTTTGAGAAAAAGTAATTATCTCAATTAGGGTATGGCCATCCTACCCCGCACTAATACCTAATGAAAGTTACATAATTTTCTATATGTACTCAGAAGAAAGTATGGTAAACTTTTCTGGTGATCGGTGAGGTAGTCTCGCAGATACTGAAAACGATATGGAATTTATAACTGAGATATTCAATTGTTTAATTTTACCAATTGAGAAAATAAAACGAGATACTCCCTTTATTTTACAAACTTGTACAATAACTATGGACACCCAACAAAGTCATTTTGTCAGATTGAAAAAAGCAAACCGTACACTAAAAGCGAGACGACCATATTGCAAAGAAGATACTGTGTGAGTTTCGTGAGAGTTACTGTTATAATTGTTTAGAATAAAAGAAGTCATTTTGTAAGAATGAAAAAGCAAACCTTACACTTAAACTGAGTAAACGCAGTTTCGGTTATAATAAAATTTCTGTGTTGGGGCATGAAAATATCGCCGGTGAATAGTTAAACCTGATAATAATTTAAAAAAAAAATGTTTTACTTTTATCAAAAACTGGCAACATTCATAAACCACCTTTATCATAACCACCTTTATCATAACCACCTTTATCATAACCACCTTTATCATAACCACCTTTATCATAACCACCTTTATGATAACCACTTTTATGATAACCACTTTTATCATAACTACCTTTATCATAACCACTGTTGGTTTTTAAAAAAAAAACTAAAAAGAAATTATTGACAAAACCATGAGGCATTTAATCACAACGCAACTGCAGGAAGAAAGCGCCCCGTAGACAAAAAGCGGAGTACAACCATTACCAGGTATCCCAGACTGGGTTACAGCTAAGCGCTGACTATCGACGACGGCCGGAAGATGAGAAGGCCTGGGAGATGCGGCTCTTCCTAGCCACGGAAAATTATATTATAAAAAACGTTTTCAATTCCTCATCAAACGATGACAAAAAACGGAGAACGGCCTATTTAAGCACCTTCTTAAGATTTACGGTATCAAAAAACAGGGTCCCTTAACCTTGGAAGGTAATAATAGGGGTGGTCAAAGAGCGGGAAATGCAAAAACGGAAGGCCCGGTTCTTAGGAAAGTTGACCCTTGAGATGCGGCTCTTCAGAGCTACGGAAAATAATATGAAAAACGTTTTCAAATACATTCCTCATCAAACAATGACAAAAACGGAGAACGGCCTCGTCTGATGAAGGACGACACGTATTCATGGCGATTGACTTCTCAAGCGTATTCATGGCGATGGACTCCTCAAGTTGGCCGCACCAGTTTCCGATACGAAGGGGTAACCCCGCTCTTCGAGGAGCTGGATCGCCTCTTGGGAGTCGATCACGTAATGGCTTATACTCAGATGTTCTCCTTAGAATCCATCCTTCTCTTCCAGGACAGGTTCCCTCCCCTCCCCCTGTCAATGTGAGGATGGCCAAGAACGGCCCAAAGTGTCCCGAGGTCTGGATGGTGGGCTTGCGACAGAAAGGGTGGATCCTGGCTACCCTCTTACTTATTCTTATAGCTTCATGGAGATGTGGTACTATAGCGACACTCACGGGTCAAGGGGACAACCAAGTGATATATACCTGAGGTTGATTAGTCCAGCTACCCTCGAGGGGATGCGCATGACGCGAGCCAGGTGTATTGCTTGGTTTGAGGAAACTCTTCTTGGGCTGTACTCAGGCGGGGATCACGTTAAAATTAGAGGAGACCTGGGTATCCCCGCATCCCTACTTGAGTACGGAAGGGAGTTCTTCTTCAAAGGTGCTCAAGTTAGCTCTGCTCTAAAGCGGATATCCAGGATTGCCAGTGAGGCGAATCAGACTATCCCGTCCCTAAACAGTGATATTATTGCAGGTCTGTACTCGACGGGAATGTCTTCAACCCAGAACAGTGATATTATTGCAGGTCTGTACTCGACGGGAATGTCTTCAACCCAGAAGGACCATACTGCTCTGGCCGCCTATTGGACTACGGTTCTCGAGGCCTCGTGCATGTAACGGATAGGAGACATGACCAGTCTCATAACCGCCTCCTGACTTTTTCGCCAGCGTTTCGCACCAGAGCTGTCCAGGACCCACTCACATGCGCTCTGCATCTTGTTAGAACATACAATCTTCCCTTCACAGGTAGCATATGCTTCGGGTAGCAAGCACACGCACGAAAGAGACCCCAACCATGCTCATCAAAGACCCTCAATCCCTTCCACTGGTTATGCCCCGGCAACCGGTGAATTACCTGAAGACGAAGATAGCAGTAGGACTTCTAGGTATTATTCGAAAAAAGGAATTGACCCCTCTATTCACACCCGAGCTAGCTAGCTTTAATTGACTCCGGTTTGTCAAACATGTGAATTTTTCTCTGAAAAATATTGTAATTTTTCTGAATCTAAATACCAAACAGTTTCTTGTGCTACTGAATTTGCATATCGGCCTTCAACTTCTAAATGCCTTCCAAACATAAAACACAAATGGAATAGGAGACCTCTTTCTGCTACTAAAACCTAATGATGACTGTAAATGATTTAAAAACGACATTTCTAACTTACGTATACAGCGAGGTGTTGAAGAGTGATGAGAGAGAGAAGTGAAGGATTCTTTGGAGAAAAATAACACTTGGAAAGTAGTTTATAAAACAGAAGCTGGAAATAGAAGATTGATAACCAGTAAGTGGATTTTTACTTGAAGCCGGGAGGGAGATACAAAGCACGACTTGTTGCTAGAGGAATTCTACAAAAATATAATATCAATAAGAGACTTATAGTCCAGTGGTGTATACTACGAGTGTTAGATTATTGCTTCCGAATGCTGCACAGAAAGGTCTACAGTTGAAACAGTTTGATGTGAAGACAGCGGTTTTTGTATGCAGAGTTAAATGAAGATATTTTTATGGAAATTCCATTAGGATACGATTATGGTAAGAGGCGTCTTTATAGCACCACTCACGTGGAATAAGCAGCTAACTGAATATTTAAAGAAATTGGGCTTTCAACAACTGAAATAAGATGCATGTCTGTTTTTGTGTAAAGAAAAGGAAATTTACTTGGCAATTTATGTCGATGATAGAATTTTGAAAGGAAAAAGTGAAAACTAATATTAATATAATGAAAGGACTGGAAAAAGAATATAAAACAGAAAATTTGATAAGCCGAGAAGTTTACTTGATATACAGGTTGGACAAAATAATTATAAACTCTAATAAAAAAATAATCTCACTTTGAAAAATATTGTTTTTTTTGGAAACAGTGACTTAAAAGAAATTTTATTTCCGAATTTTAGTCGTTACACATCAAGAGGGGTAGAGTAATAAGTAGTGATGTGCATCCTTAGTAAATAAAACTAGACCACATGTTTCGTTTCATGTTGGTTATTGTAGTAGACATGAGTGTCCTAATTAAAATGATTTCACTAATATCAAAAATCTCTTCAGATACCTTAAGAACTACATATCTTCTGGTATTCAATACTTACTGGGAATTGTATTAACAGTTATAGTGATGTATCTTCTCACGATGAAATAAATGTGTGTCGGAACAATTCAAGAATTATTACTGTAAAATATTTACGAGCCCCGACGGGATACCGGCAATCGTACTTAAAAACAAGTTTCACACCAGTCAGTTTCAGTTTCATAGATCCTGCTGACACACCTGGCATACCTAGAAAACAAATACATCCTCAGTGACCGCCAATACGGCGTCCGGTACGGCGTACGGTGTTGTTTTATAGAAGGGCTCAGACAAAAAGGGTAGAGTGACAGTAATCAATTTTCTAAACGGCGCCATAATGATGTAACAACCGTTGTATGATTTTCTTGCTGAACCAAAAAAAAAGGACAATGTCAGAGCGAGCGAAGCATGCTTGAGAAAATGTTAGTAAAATTCCTCATCAAACGATGACAAAATCGGAGAACGGCATATTTAAGCACCTTCTTAAATTTACGGTATCAGAAAACAGGGTCCCTAAGTCTTAAAAAATTAACGGTAGGGGTGGCAAAGGACCGAGAAATTAAAAAACGGAAGGCCCAGTTCTTAGGAAAGGCTCTTCAGAGCTATGGAAAATAATATGAAAAACGTTTTCAAATGCATTCCTCATCAAACAATGACAAAAACGGAGAACGGCCTTGTCTGATGAGGGAAGACACGTATTCATGGCCATGGACTTCTCAAGTTGGTGCACTAGTTGCCGATATGAAGGGGTTACACCCCGCTTTTCGAGGAGCTGGATCGCCTCTTGGGAGTCGATCACGTGATGGCTTACTTTCAGATGTTCTCCTTAGAATCCATCCTTCTGTTCCAGGACACGTTCCACATTACGATACGAAATTAGAACATGCTCAAGTAAGTAGCCCAAAACAGCCTAAATGAGGAATAAATTTACTTTAAGTGGTGGTGGTGGAAATTTACTTTAAGTGGTGGTGGTGGACAAGTGGAAGATGAGAAAGCTTCGCATACCGATTTCCATAGCGTATTTGGAACCTATAAAGCAGATCTCAGCATCTTATCTCAAAAACTTGGTTTGCCATAAACTTTTTTATGATAAGAAAATTTTGTAACAATCCTGAAAACATGAAAAGCACAACAAATAAATTTAAAATTATAACATAATCAAGAAAATACCTACAATGATTTGCATTTAAGTAGCCCAAAACTTAGCAGGCTAAGTTATGGTGGTGGACAAGTGGAAGAGGAGAAAGCTTCGCAAATCGTTTTCCATAGCGTATTTGGAACCTACAAAGCAGATAAGCGATGTGTCAACTTGGTTTAGACGAGAAGCCCTTGACATTAACGTAGCTTAGGTTTAGCCTCGTCTTTACGTTACAGTTTGGCGCGCCCAACTCTCTCTCTCTTAACTTTCGCAAGGTTATTGTTTGTGTGACAATTTTTCTAGAACTCACTCCATCAACCACCCACACACTGTGGGCTCGATTTTCTTTCTCAAAATTCAAAAACATACTTGCACTCAAGTAATTAGGCTAACTTTTGGTTTCTCTTTCAGACCCTCATATCATCATTTTTCTTTTTCACTTTAGCTAGCACTTTTATTTTAATACTTCACAATTTACACTTAACAACCTATTAGGCAATTTTTTTAACCTATTTATGTTTTATTTCCACTTTAGAGCGGTGAAGCTCCCAGGTTTTGGCAACTCTTAAAATATGCCAATGCCTTGTAAATATGTTCTAAACGGGTTATCAAACAGGTGCGGGTTAAGACACATAATTAAAATAAAATAAGCCTTAGTAATATTATATAAATATTTCCTTATGGAGTATGCGTCATCGAATGTGAACCATATCCGTGATTGTGAACGTGTGATTGAACTTTTAAGTCCCAGTCCAACAAAGCCACCAAAAACTATCTACGGACTTATCTAGAACGAATGGGGAAGAGTGATCAATTTACTATCTATCGCAATGAGGGCCTACAACAGAAATAATGATGATGAAGAAGATTGCTTGAAGGATGGAATGCCAATAATCATCGACTTCGTTCTCGGCACCTAAAACATGTAAGATCTGTTTTATAGAAGGACTCAGACAAAAAGGCTGGAGTGGCAATAATCAACTTAACAAACCCACAAAGACTGACGGAAAGGTTATCTGGAGGGTACCCCTCAATACGCGTCATATGTTGATTTAATTTTTTACTTGGGAAAAAACTACCTCGCTCACATGTATCGAAGAGCAGCACACTTTTAAACACACACAACTTGATAGTTAAAATTGAAAACCCTCAAGTATCAGTAACAGTTGTGGAAAACTGGTAACGAGTCGATAGAAGGACTAAGACAGAAGGGTTGGAGTGGCAGTAATCAAAATCCTTGAAACGACACAAAGTGGCGTGGACCTCCTCCGACCGTGAGTAAGTTATTCACACCTAAATGTGAGAGCAAAACTGAGCAGTCCAGATATACTGATACGTTCCGATAACACAATCAGCCTTTCTGCTAACGTTCCGATATTACAATGAGCCATTTGGTTGAATGAAGATCATCAAGAGTTATTTGGTTGAATGAAGATCAAGAGTTATTTGGTTGAATGAAGATCAAGAGTTATTTGGTTGAATGAAGATCAAGAGTTATTTGGTTGAATGAAGATCAAGAGTTATTTGGTTGAATGAAGATCAAGAGTTATTTGGTTGAATGAAGATCAAGAGTTATTTGGTTGAATGAAGATCAAGAGTTATTTGGTTGAATGAAGATCAAGAGTTATTTGGTTTGTTGGTCTTATTTTATTTGGTTTGTTGGTCTTATTTTATTTGGTTTGTTGGTCTTATTTAAGTAGGTAACCTGGATTAATTAAGACGTTCCTACATGGATACTATTCTTATTTTTACTCATTAAGAAGTTTAATGTTCAGTTTTTACAAAGTGTTTAAGTGTTATCTTAATACTAAGTGTTCAATTCTGATGATTTCATTATAAAATGTTCTATTTTATTTTGTCCTAAGGTACATAATATGTGATAGGAACGGAGACAAAAAGCATGGATAACCTTTTTAGTTTATCACAGAAACCTAAATAGACTGGGGGACGTTTTGTGGACTGGAGTCTAAACTAAAATCTAACGTACGTAAAACCCCACACTAAACATCTACAACGAATGAAAATCGTTTCATAGAATTCCGCCTAATATTGTGTGTGACCCTTTTTTTTAGTTTATCGCGGAACTACAAAAATACGGAGCGG
The DNA here is from genome assembly GCA_949775005.1 of Orthosia gothica. NCBI lineage: Eukaryota > Metazoa > Arthropoda > Insecta > Lepidoptera > Noctuidae > Orthosia > Orthosia gothica. The sequence goes on along the minus strand of OX459034.1, from coordinate 63,179,378 downwards.
GAAATTTATTTAGACGGCGCCATGACGAACCACCAACCGCTGTACGATTTTCTTTCTGGACTAAAATAAATAAATAGAAGGCCTACGCCAAAAAGGATGGAATGGCAATAATCATATTAGCTTTTATTTGTTCTCGGCACCAGTAACATGTGAGATTGTTTTATTCAAAAGGTCCGAAGCTGGATGAAGGATGTTTGGGCGCCCCGGAACTTTTGATATAGGATCTTCGTCAGGAAGGGATGGAGTGGCAACAACCAATTTAGTGATTCCCTCTGAAACCCCGCACGCACTACACATCTACAACGAATGAAAATCGCTTCATAGGCCTCCCCGCCCACAAAGTTTGTGTCACCCTTTTTTTAGTTTATCGCAGAACTATAAATAGACGGAGTGTACCGTAACAACCGTTGTATGATATTCGTTCTGGACCAAAAAAAAAATTCGTTCTGGACCAAAAAAAAATTCGTTCTGGACCAAAAAAAAATAGAGAAGGCCTACGGCAGAAAGGATGGAATGCCAATAATCAAATTAGCATTCATTTGTTCTCGGCACCTGTAGCATGTGGGCTTGTTTTATATTATAGGAAGGGCTCACAAAAGGATGAAAAAAAATTGGTTATTGATATTGGCGAATATTTTTTTTATGTAAACGGAACGGACAAATTAAGCCTAATAATCAACAAAGAAGAGACCATGCAATCTGCTGATTGAGCAAATGCAGCTTTACCAAATGCAAATAGTATTATTTTTTTTGATTTCCTCTACATCAGTCGTATCAAACACAAAACTTAATAGTCAAGTAAGCCGCGTGAAACAGCAGCTGCTAAGCTAAACTTGCTTTTACGTGTCAAAAGGAACAAACGAGACGAAATAAAGCAGGACCCAAAGATAGTCGCGCTGTATTCTTCGAGTGAACTTACACAGTCAGAAATTAACGCGATTTTTTCTACTAAACCTCAAACACAACATGTCCGGCGAGGTACACTTCTGTCGAAATCGACGGTGTGACATACCACCAGTAATGTGAGGTTGTCAAAAGGTTAGTTAAGAACTTTAAATATGACCGTGAAATGGGAATATTATCTCTACCCAAAATATCTCTTCGAAACGCAATGGCAAAATCGGGTCTACTCAACGATATGCCTGTACATGGACTCCCCTTCTGCGAAAACCCAAACTCATTTTAGCTCAAGTTTTAAGAGTCTCTCGCTAACTTGCAGGTACACCGGTTAGTATTTGTATCTGGAAGTGGCTCTCACGTCCCAATCTTCAGGTGGTCTAGCAATCTCCGCTCTATCAAAAATGACAAATATAAACTATGTATTTACAAAAACGGTTCTGCAGTCCTCTCAAATGCTTTGAACGAAAATACACATACGTATATATGGATCTCTCTTAACTTCATAAATCCCTCAAAGCCGCACAGAAAGAAAGCCGCACAGAAAGAATGCCGCAAAGAAAAAGACTCAATTACGAACTCTTGGATACCGCTGTCTTGGTAAACGGTTTACGATAAATTTCGACAAAAATGAAAACTAAATCCTCCAACTGGCTATCTATCATACCGACTAAGAAAGACTATTTCGTTTTCTTTAGCGTATTTGGAACCTACAAAGCAGATCTCAGCATCTTATCTCTAATAAGCGATGTGTCAACTTGGTTTACACGAGAAGCCCTTGCCCTTGGCACGTGCTTCCGCCAACCAACATGGATCCAACAAAATTACCCTCTGGGTCATGCGCGAACCCAACCAACATGGATCCAACAAAGTTTTCCTCTGAACACTGATATTATGTGCCAAGCAACTGTTTTAGCGGTTTCCGACTTCACATTTTTGATGCCGCATTTATTTATTTATTCATCAAACAATTTACATTGTGTTCGAATTCTACAACATAATCACATTTCAAATTACAACAGAAGCAACAATCAAATACCAAGCAATCAGAAACAGTAACAAATAAAAAAAGAACTATGTATAAATCAAAAACCGTTTACATTTCAAACCTTAAAAAGCGCAAAAACAACCATGTCTATTCCAATTAAAATAAATCAGCCAAGAATTAAATGTCAATTAATAAAAAATATTACTGTTCACATGTCCAACCATAAAAAGCTCAAAACCTAAAGTTAATAAAATGAGAATTAGATGTCAAATTAATACAAATTAAATGTCAACTGAAATACCATAATATCCATAATTATCCATAAGAGTCAAAAGTACATAAGAGAATGATGGCGATGGACTTCTCAAGCGTATTCATGGCGATGGACTTCTCAAGCGTATTCATGGCGATGGACTTCTCAAGCGTATTCATGGCGATGGACTTCTCAAGCGTATTCATGGCGATGGACTTCTCAAGCGTATTCATGGCGATGGACTTCTCAAGCGTATTCATGGCGATGGACTTCTCAAGCGTATTCATGGCGATGGACTTCTCAAGTTGGCCGCACCAGTTTCCGATACGAAGGGGTAACCCCGCTCTTCGAGGAGCTGGATCGCCTCTTGGGAGTCGATCACGTAATGGCTTATACTCAGATGTTCTCCTTAAATTTATCTGTGTTGGGCATGAAAATATCGCCGGTGAATAGTTAAACCTGATTATAATTTTTAAAAAAAATGTTTTACTTAAAAAAAACTGGAAACATTCATAAACCACCTTTATCATAACCACTTTAATCATAACCACCTTTATCATAACTACCTTTATCATAACTACCTTTATCATAACTACCTTTATCATAACTACCTTTATCATAACTACCTTTATCATAACTACCTTTATCATAACTACCTTTATCATAACTACCTTTATCATAACCACTGTTGGTTTTAGCGATACTGAAAGGTTTTCTTCTGAAGACGTGTAAGTCGAAACATACAGTCAACCTCAACAAGTTCAACCAGCCAGTTCCTTGTTTGACCCCGTCATTACCTCATACAGTTCTTCAAAGTTCTGCAACTTCTTTACCTTCTCAATCTATTTATACCACTCGCCTCAAACTCACAGGCTTGCACGATGTGGCAAACCGGCTCCAATTTACTTTTAAAGGGAAATCATTACCTAGGTGATTCTTCCAAAGATTAGAAGAATTGTGTTATCTAGGAATGTATCAGAGGAAATGCTTTGCAAACAAGCATTTGAAATCTTCACTGATGATGCACTTCATTGGATTCGATTTCAATATAATCGAAATCTTACCTTGACTTGGAGTCAAATCCACCTTTTATTGATCAAAGACTTTGGTTTACATAATTATGACTATAAAATGCTGGAAGCTATTATAAACAGAACTCGGGGTGCATCAGAGTTCATTTTTGAGTAAGGGAGCATCTAGATGAAAACAAGCAACTTGAAATTTTACTTTATAATGGGAGACCGTGTTATTCAGTCTTTATAGCGCTTAAAGATGTCAAAACAATTGACTCCAGCTTGTCAAACATGTGAATTTTTTTCTGAAAAATATTGTATTTTTTATGAATCTAAATACCAAACAGCTTCTTGTGCTACTCAATTTGCTTATCGGCCTTCAACTTCTAAATGCCTTCCAAACATAAAACACACAAATGGAATAGGAGACCTCTTTCTGCTACTAAAACCTAATGATGACTGTAAATGATTTACAAACGACATTTTTCGTATACAGCGAGGTGTTGAACAGTGATGAGAGAAGTGAAGGATTCTTTGGAGAAAAATACACAAAACAGAAGCTGGAAATAGAAGATTGATAACCAGTCAGTGGATTTTTACTTGAAGCCGGGAGGGAGATACAAAGCACGACTTGTTGCTAGAGGAATTCTACAAAAATATAATATCAATAAGAGACTTATAGTCCAGTGGTGTATACTACGAGCGTTAGATTATTGCTTCCGAATGCTCCACAGAAAGGTCTACAGTTGAAACAGTTTGATGTGAAGACAGCGGTTTTTGTATGGAGAGTTAAATGAAGATAATTTTATGGAAATTCCATTAGGATAAAAATAAAGAATTAAATTAAAGAAGAGTCTCTATAGCACCACTCACGTGGAATAAGCAGCTAACTGAATATTTAAAGAAATTGGGCTTTCAACAACTGAAATAATGCATGTCTGTTTTTGTGTAAAGAAAAGGAAATTTACTTGGCAATTTATGTCGATGATAGAATAGTGAAAGGAAAAAGTGAAAACTAATATTAATATAATGAAAGGACTGAAAAAAGAATATAAAACAAAATTTGATAAGTCGAGAAGTTTATTGGACTTGATATACAGGTTGGACAAAATAATTAAATTTTTTAAGGAATCTCACATTGAAAAAGGGTTGATTTACCAAGGGTTGGTTAGATAAGAGTATAACCATACCAGATAAGTCAAAAGTTGAGGATGACATACTCAAATGGGGCACTCTATTTCTTGATACACACGTCATAACATTATTATCAAATGCAGCGTCACAAGAGGAGATAACAAATCTGAGGAAACAAAATAGGATTGTAGAAATCAATGATATATCTGGACTTTGATATAACCACTGAATCTATGGGATCAGTCTTAGTGACGAAAAATGTGTGTGTTATATTAGATCAAGGAGTGATTATGGACAGAAATACTTTGTTGATGATCAAAGACATTGCTGTCGCTAGATTTCAAACAATGTTATCCATGAAAAACAGGTCAGATGATCGATTCCAACCGAATGACTGGATTTTCCTCCAATCAATCGTTTGTACAGTTTAGGAGATGATATGTTAGTTGCTAATGGGATAGAGGCATATATTGGAGTGAAATTATTGGAGCCTATATGCAACAAGAGATAAGCAGATCTTGCTCAAAAAGAGAAGGATCTATTGCCCAAATTTACTAATTTTGATAATCATATTACAGATTCTATTAGTGAGTTGTCTAAGGATATAAGAAATCTTATACCGTTTTCACCACATATTGATAGAAGGTGATACGAGGGTGTTATTGAATATGTATGGTTGCTTCAGACACTGGGGACATCCTTACATTGATTATAAAAAGGGACTTGTGAAATTGGAGAGCCAAGTCAATCTCAAAAAAGACAGACACCGCATATGCTAACATGTTGGCCAGCGATCTTGCTTACATGGTATTGAGGTCACAATTCAGAGAGAAGGAAAAAGGGTATTTAAACATCACATTGCTAGATGAGAGGAATCCTCTGTACAATAATGTGAAAGAGAAAACATGGCCAACTCCAAAAAAGATTATGGATTTCGGAAATCACTGGCATGAACTTCCGTTAATAAAGTAATAATAATAATAAGGAGGCTCTCGTTAGGCGGCTGGGTCAAGGGCCTGATCCAGAAAGCAGTACTGCTGGACACGGCTCGTATTGTTAGGAGGTTCCTCTCTCTGGAGCCCTGACCGCCGGTAGCTTGGACCCTGTTCCCGATACCGGTGGGCCTCTATTTTCTATATTTTTAAATGTTTTTGTTTTTTAATTTATTTTATAAAAATATTTAAAAATGTACAAGATAAGAAATTTAATGAATAAAGAAAGGAGATAATAATAATAATCTTTATTCATATAAAAACAGATTGCAGTACATGTAATAAAAAGTGCTTTGAAATTCCAGATGTTATTGACCCTTCAATAATATAGTGAATAGAGTCATTCAATGCAATTGTCTGAAATAAAGCGACACATTATGTCTGGGTCAAACAATCCAATCCCAACAAGAAAGGTCTTGGAAACATTCTTAAAAACACCAGCTACGGATTGGCCTAAATTTCTGCAAGAGATTAATGATTATGGATTAAATGAAGAGGATTTTTAGTCTTCGGATTGAAGGCTAAGGAGAGGGAGATCAAAGTAGAAGGGCGATTTTTCTCATTGATGTCCTGGCGCTTTAGAGAATACTTTGTTATCACTGAGTATTTAATTAAGACCCATTTTGTACCTTTATTCAGGGGATTGACAATGGCTGATGATTGAACAACCGTGGTAAAGAAAATGATGGAGACAACTTCAGGTCTCGGCAAGGATGGTTATGACACTATCTGTATATCAAATCATTTTGATTACAGCAAGTGGAATAACCACCAACGTGGTTCCGCTAATGATCCCGTTTTCACTGTCATGGGCAAGTTTTTAGGATATCCAAATCTGTTAATCCAAACTCTCGAATTTTTTGGAGCAGTCCGATCAAGCTGGATGCCACTCCAATAAATGATGCCGATCTATACTCACTCAAAAATCGGGGGAATAGAGGTTTTAATTGATCTTAAGAATAATAAGAACCGATCTTCTTCATGCGACATGTAAAGCAGCATTGCTTTAATCGTCTGATTCTTGATTAATCTAATATCGTGTAATAACTCCTGTTTGATTTCCTCTTTGATTAAGACAGTGGATTGAACTCTCCAGGCATATTCAGAGACCAAGTTCTTCCAAGTTTCGGATTACCGACTTTGATACTAAGCTCTTTAACCCACTGTCGTCCATGATTGTAGACAATCTTCCAAAATGTCAATGCTTCAGTCACCGGATTAGGGAAACCTCGGATGAGGAAGCGAGATAAGGACATTCCTGATATTCCACCTAGAGAGGGATCTAAGAATAAAGCTGCTGCTTTATATTCTTTAGTCCTCTTAAACTTTGATCCTAAGGTTGCCTCCGATATAGAACCTTTAATGGCAGGATTGTGTAATTCTAAGATATTTTCTACAGAAGTTGCCTAAGAAGTTGTACTGCAAGATAGGCTCGATTGGACTATTGAAATAATGCTCGTTCATGCTTAGATTTACGTAGCAATATCCATTTACTGATGACGTATTCTTTCGAGAAGCCAATGTCACAGTTTCATGCCAAGGGAAACGTTTTAGGTTCAACATCTGAGCAAGATTTCTGTCAATGAAACTAGTCGAGCTGCCATTATCAATCAAAGCATCAGCTTTGTAGTTATTTGTAGTTATTTATCATAACAGTAACCGTAGTTTTACGTAAACTTGTAGGGGATGCTGCTAAGATTGCATCTCTGGTCCCGAATCAAACAAAGCATTATTCGTTGGCTTGGTTGTTGGACTTCTGCAAACTTTAGCAAAGTGAACTTTCTTTTCGCATTTTTAATCCTTTGGTGCACACTGCCACCACAAAAAAACAGCGTCTGCGTGATGAGGTTGCTGCAAGATCATTAGGATTTTCGAGTTGAGGTTCCGAAATCTGCGTCTGATTGATATCCAACGGCGAAAGTCTGTTGTCGAAATCCTTCGTTCGAGTTCTTTTCTGCCATTTCCAGTGACAATTCTTGATTGCGTGCCTCTTCTATAGTTATCTTTTGATTCTCAAGGAGACGTGCCGTATTTTCTGAGAATGTATTCCACTAATTAATAAATGCGTCACGGAGATATTCCTCTCTATATTTTCCAGCCGATATTGCTAAAAAAAGCGCTAGATCTGGCGCTGAAAGCGCTAAGTTGGCAGCACTGCCTGGAGACAATATGGTTATCATTTTATAATTTTATGTACTGGAAGTAATAAAATTATAAAATGATTATATTATTACGATATAGAAACATGACAGAGGAACTGTCAAAATTAGATAAAAATTCAAACTACATTATTTGGAAAAAGAAATTACTGCTATTACTATTATCGAAAGGATTAAAATCAGTTATAGAAAGAAGGTTTAAATGATGAATATAAAATAAAGGAAGAATTTATTAGTAAAGATGCAAAAGCCCAATTTATAATCATTAATAGTGTAGATTCAAAATATGTTGGACGTATCATTGACTGTGAAACTGCAAAAGAAATTTTAGACACATTGGATAAGATATATTTGGGACAAATTGAAACAAAGAGATGTCATTTACTTCAAAATTTTTACAATTATAAATTTGAGAAAATAGATTTACTAGAGGATATTGGAGACCTAATGAATATCATTACCTTAATCAAAAGAACTGGAATGAACCTAACTAATACAGAGATTGTGTCGAAGATTTTATGCATTTTACCTAAGGAGTTATCTATCGAGTTTCAGGACAGCATGGGAATCTACTGCTAAAGAGGACAAAACTTTTGTAAATCTAATTTCAAGAATTCAATTAGAACTAAAAATGAAAGAAAGGGTTTTTTTTTTTTTTGAAAATACAGAAAATTGTGATACATTTTTAGCAATAAAAGTTTGTTTTAAGTGTGGAAAGAAAGGACACATTGCAAAATTCGGCAGAAATGAAGAAGATACAGGGTCCAAGAGCTTGAAGAACAACAGATTTATAAGATGCTTCAAGTGTCTGAAAAATGGGCATAAAAATACTGAATGTAAAGAAATATATAATTGTGTGTTTTGTAAGTCAAACACACATTCAAAATTTTGTTTAGAAAAACCACAATTTTCGGTAAGTAACTGTACACAATTAGAAAGTGATGATGAGGAAACTATTGAGTTCATATTAGATTCCGGAGCTAGCAGCCATATCATTAATTCTGAAGTACGAGGGCTGCACTAAAAGTATCGGGCATGGAATATTTCCTTCCACTGTTTCTGTCATATTAAAATCTTTTTAATTGAAAACTCCTTGGTTTTAAAAATCGAATACCATTTATTTATTTAAAAAAAGATTCTCGGTCTTGTCACAAGGTTTTGTCAAACTTGTTTAGTCGTTGAGAAAATGGAATTGACTCGACAAAATTCAAGAGCGATGATTTATTATGACTTTCGAACTGGTTTAACACAAAAACAGTGTGTTGACCGGATGATTTCTGCATTTGGTGATGAAGCCACAAATTATCGCTGGTTTGCTGAATTTCAACGTGGATGTGTCAAGCTCAGTGATGATCCCCGTCAAGGTCGTCCAAAAACTGCAGTCACCCAAGAAAACGTTGATGCTGTGCGTAAGCTGATTGAGGAAGATCGACATGTGACATACCGCGAAATTCAGGCAACTTCAGACATTGGCATGAGTCAAATACAAATAATCTTGCATAAATAATTAGGTGTAAAAAAGTTGTTTTCCCGATGGATACCGCATTCGCTCTGTGAAGCGCAAAAAGCGGCTCGCGTTACTTGGTGCGTCAGAACTCTCGAAAGATTCTACAAAGATTCTACGCAGGATCCTCAAATGCTGTATACAACATCCTATCAGGTGACAAATCCTGGATATACGCGTACGAACCCGAAACAAAAAACCAGTCACAAGTTTGGGTGTTCGAAAATGAGTTAAAGCCAACAAAAATTTTCATTTTTCACAGGTCGTTTCTGAACTCCGTAAAGAGAACTGCAACCGCCGCATTATCCTCCATCACGACAATGCGAGTTCTCACACCGCGCACAGAACAAAAGAGTTTTTAGAGCAAGAAAACAGAATTATTAGACCATCCGCCGTACAGCCCCGACCTAAGCCCTAATGATTTCTATACTTTCCCTAAAATAAAGAAATTGCGTGGTCAGAGATTTACATCACCTGAAGAAGCTGTGGGCGCCTACAAAACGGCCATTTTGGAGACCCCAACTGCCGAATGGAATGGTTGCTTCAATGATTGGTTCCATCGTATGGATAAATGTGTCAAATTTCGCGGAGAATACTTCGATAAGCAATAAATACATTTTTAAATAGTAATGTTGTGTCACTTCCTTGATTCCCGAAATTTTCAGTGCCACCCTCGTATATTTACATTTGAAAGAAAAGTGCAATCACAAAATCTCGACAGCTGACGGCAATACACATATTATTGACACTGTGGGAAAGGTTATGCAGGTCTAATACCAGTTCGCATAAAATTACATTCAATGATGTGTTACTAGTTCCGAAGTTGAAGAAGAACCTAATTTCAATTTCAAAAATAGCAAATAATTAAAAAAAAAAAAATTTCAGAAAAGGATGTAAAGTATACGAAAGAGATGGTACCTGCTTACTGACAGGTGAGTTAAGGAGTGACGGACTGTATTATGCAGAGCTGACAGCGACTCTATCAACCACAAAGTCAGTAAACTTTATTTTACCTAACAATTTAAACTTTTGGCATAGAGCATTGGCACATATATCCATTTAAAAAACGCAGAAAATAGTGAATGGTATAGATTCAAAACATAGTGACAACAAAATTGACTCCTGCGAAGTCTGCACACATGCAAAACTTTGCAAGACCATTAAATACTGAAAGGTATAGAGCGCTACTAGGCCATTAGAAATAGTTCATAGTGACATTTGTGGTCCAATAGGTTCAGACACGTATGATGGTTTTAAATATTTAATCACTTTTCTAGACGACTATACTCATTTTGCTAATATTTATCTCATCAGAACTAAGAGTGAAGCTTTTTCGAAAATAACTATTTATATCAATTTATCCGAAAATCATTTTAATTTAAAACTTAAAACATTTAGATGTGACAATGGTGGTGAATATACATCAAATAATTTCAAAAAATACTGTGTAAATAAAGGAATTTCAATTGATTATACAATACCGTATACTTCACAACATAATGGGAAGGCAGAACGACTAAACAGAAAAAATATGGAGCGAACTCGTGCTCTTCTGTTCGACATGAATTTGCCGAGAGAGTTATGGGGCGAAGCGGTGTTAACAGCAACATACAGAACCAATAGGTGTTCCAATACAATTAACGAGAGAACTCCATCAGAAATGTGGTTTAATAAAATTCCAAATTTAAAACATGAATATTTTCGGTTCTTTGGCTTATTACAAAATAAATACAAAACTAAATAAATTAGATTCCAGATGTAATAAGGGTTTTCTAGTAGGATTTACGAACAATGGGTATAAGATTTGGGATCCGGTGGGTTCGAAGGTATGTTATTCAAGAGATGTGACTTAATAATAATGCGAAGGATGTTTTGGAATTTTTAAAGCAATGTAATAAGAGTGCTAAAGTTACAGATTTATATAAATTATTTAAAGAAGAAGAGGAGTTGGAAGAACAAAATGAGAATAGAAATGTCATTACAGCTGATAATGGTTGTCAAGTTGAGAGGGGAATTTTTTATAGAGAAAATCAGAAGAAGAAGACAAATGTTGAAGTTTTTTGGAAGAAGAACGAAATGTCATAGAAGAAGAGCGAAATGATGTCATAGAAAATATTTTAGAAGAAGAACGAAATGATGTTATAGAAAATGAGGGAATTGATGTTTTTGAAGATAGTATAGCTGAAGAATTAGTAGATAATAATAGTAGAAGAGAAGTTAATTTGGAAGATAGTAGTCAAGAAGTGAATAATGGAAATGAAATTTAAGATAAAAGTAGATTGACGGTGGATGGAAATGAGTTGTTTGTGGATGCGAAGGAGCCGTTGAAGAAATTAGTGGTAAAAGGATTTTGCCAAAAAGAGATAGAAGATTACCGATAAGGTTGAAAGAATGATTTAGAAACGTCATTTTTAACTTACAGTGAGGTGTTGAAGAGTGATGAGAGAAGTTTATGGGAGAAAGCGATCAAAGAAGAGATGGATTCTTTGGAGAAAAATAAAACTTGGGAAGTTGTTGATAAAATAGAAGCTGGAAATAGAAGATTAATAACTAGTAAATGGATTTTTTTACTGTGAAGTCGGAAGGAAGATACAAAGCACGACTGGTTGCTAGAGGATTTTTACAAAAATATAATATAGATTACAAAGAGACTTATAGTCCAGTGGATTAAGAAACGTCATTTTTAACTTACAGTGAGGTGTTGAAGAGTGATGAAAGAAGTTTATGGGAGAAAGCGATTAAAGAAGAGATGGATTCTTTGGAGAAAAATAAAACTTGGGAAGTTGTTGATAAAATAGAAGCTGGAAATAGAAGATTAATAACTAGTAAATGGATTTTTTTACTGTGAAGTCGGAAGGAAGATACAAAGCACGACTGGTTGCTAGAGGATTTTTACAAAAATATAATATAGATTACAAAGAGACTTATAGTCCAGTGGTGAATACTACTAGTGTAAGATTATTGCTTTCGATTGCTGCACAGAAAGGTCTAAAATTAAAACAGTTTGATGTAAAGACAGCATTTTTGTATGGAGAGTTAAATGAGAATATTTTTATGGAAATTCCATTAGGATATGATTATGGTGAAAATAAAGTATTGAAATGAAAGAAGAGTCCATGGTCTTAAACAAGCATCGCTGATGTGAAATAAGCGGCTAACTGATAATTTAAAGAAATTAGGCTTTGATCAACTGAAATTAGATCCATGTTTGTTTTTGTGTAAAGAAAAAGAAATTTACTTGGCAATATATGTCGATAATGGAATTCTGATTGGAAATTGTGAAAATGAATTGAATAATATATTGATAGGAATGCAAAAAGAATTTGAAATTAGAAAATTTGATAAAGTCGAGAAGTTTATCGGTATTGATATAAAGGTCGGAGAAAATTATTTGAAAATTTATCAGGAATCTTACATTGATCAAATGTAAAATAAATTTGGATTTAATGACTTAAAAGAAATTATATTGCCGAATATTTTAGTTGATACACATCAAGAGGGGAAGGGTAATAGTAGTGATGTGCATCGTTATAGGCAGTTGATAGGGTCTTTATTATACTTAGTAAATAAAACTAGACCAGATGCTTCATTTCATGTTGGTTATTGCAGTAGACATCAAGAGAATCCTAATTTAAATGATTTTGCTAACATTAAAAATCTCGTTCAGATATCTTAAGAGCTCTATATCTTCTGGTAACTAGACCAGATGCTTCATTTCATGTTGGTTATTGCAGTAGACATCAAGAGAATCCTAATTTAAATGATTTTGCTAACATTAAAAATCTCGTTCAGATATCTTAAGAGCTCTATATCTTCTGGTATTGAATATTTGCGTGGTAATAGTTTAGTTTTGACAGCTTATTGTGATGCAGACTTTGCTGGTGATCCTGATACTAGCAAAAGTACGACTGGCTTTGTAGTTTTGTACAGTGGTGTTCCTATACATTGGTGCTCGCGTAAACAGTCCGTCACCGCTCTCCCCAGTACGGAAGCAGAGTACCTACATCTCTGCCGCAGAATGTATTAAAGATTTACTTTATGTTCAAAGTCTGATTAAGGAGATTACAGGGCATACACCAAAAACTCAATTATTTGTTGATAATCAGTCAGCTATTGTTTTAATTAAAAACGGAATTTTAAATCGGAGAAACAAACATATTGATATGAAATATCATTTTATTACAGAAAAGATAGATCAAAATTTAATTGAAATTTTCTATTGTCCAACCAATTCTAATATTGCAGATATTTCGCTTCTTCCTCGTGGTCAAACTATTTTGTCAAACTGATTTGACCAAGAGGAAAAAAATTCCCGTTGGTCAAACCTCTAGGACAGATGACTCTTTTTTCATTTGACTTATCTTGTTGCGTACAGTGATGACTAAAATTTACAATAATAATATGTCATTCTCATTTTCTTGTTTTGTTTGCATTCATTATTGCGGTGTTACATTAAATGAATCTAAATGGATTTTAAATACATAAATCGTAAAAGAGGTACTGTATTACTGCATGATGGACGGCAGTATTATAAATTACGAACGTATAAAAATGGCAATGTCTTTTGGACTTGCAGCAACTTAAGAAAGAAACAGTGTCACGGGTCTATAACTTTGAACGTAAATATAATATTTATAGAATTTATACTATACATTACCTTTATAATTTAATATTGTGTAAGCTTTACGCAATATAATACAAATCTATTGTTTTTCTCTTAGAACGACCAAATAGTTAAACATAAGGATCACATAAATGTATAGCCGATTACGGCAAGTACGAACTGGATGAAGCGATAGACGATAAAAAAAAAAGACAACATTAACGTGTCTGCCTATTCCGCAGTTATATCGCGAAACAAAGAATACACTTAAGGATAGAGGTCTTAACTTTTGTGGGAACAATACCATCATTGGCCAACATTAAAAATACTTTATGTTTAAGTAGGAGCAAAACATGCTTCAGTAAATTAGCAGAAGTCAGTATTCCTGACCAACTACAGTTTTTTCTTCTGGCGGAATACGCAACGCAAACTTCTAAAATTCTTGTTTTTTGCTCCGAAAAAGGAAAAGTTTTGTTGGCAAAATCAAATGAGTTATTTTGTGATGGCACATTCTTTAGCTGCCCGAAGCCATTCAAACAAATGTATAGTATAATACATGCTGATATGGCCCAGTCAGCGTCAACTACGAATATAATTCCAGCAGCGTATGCCTTGATGACTGATAAAAAAGAGGAGAGTTATACTGCATTATTACAGATGATAAAAGCCCAAATTCCGCAGTGTACACCAATAAAAATTGATTGATTTTGAAACCGCGGCCAGCAATGCTTTGGTACAGATTTTCTCTAGCCTCAAAATAATAAAATGCTACTATCATTTTACCAAAAGTCTATGGAAAAGAGCGAGAAAATTATAAATGAAGACTAAAATTCAAAAAAGAGTTGTGGGACTTTGTTCAGCTCTCCCTCTATTACCTGTAGACGAGATTGACGCTGGCTGGGAGTACATCATATCGGAAAGTACCAGAAACAATAAAATCGAAGTTTCTTTTTTTTTTTTCTTAAAAAAGAAAACGTTGCCCCACACTAGGAATTTCTTCCTGTATCGTGGGTGCGTTTACAAACATATAAACTCACATACACAACACCCAGAGCCGGAACAACTATATGTAGGTCATACAAATATTTTGAAAAAAAGTGGTTGAAAGACAAAGGCAATCAGAGTCAAATTAGAGTGGTCAGTATTTGGTGAGAGACAAAGAAGCAATAACACTGTAGAAACAGCACAGCTAAATCATGATATGAAAAAAAACATCGTCAAATCACAATAGCTCGTCTATGGTTGACATTGCTGAAAGAAAATGGAGGATGATGACAACGAACCGTCCCCGCGCCGAAACGAGCATATTAACAGAGATGATTTCATAATGAAATAAATGCCAATTACAATTTTTGCATAAAGAAATAAGTATCGGTAATTTTCTTGACAAATTACGCTGACGCTTTTTTCTATAAGCAAAAATTGTAAATTGGCATTTCCTTATGACTTGGCATTTTATTATATTATAATTTAATTTTTTTAAAGGACTGTACTTTTCTTAAACCATAACAGTTTGACCACAGGGAAAAACTATTCCTTGTGGTCAAATCAGTTTGACAAAATAGTTTGACCACGAGGAAGAACCGAGATATTTTGACAAAAGGATTAGACAGAACTAAGTTTTTACGTTTAAGAAAGCATATTGTGAGTGATCAATGAGTTTGATGTGAACTTTAATGAAGTGAATTTGGAAAGTGAAATGATTCAACAAACAAAATGAATCACTACAACTCGACACAATATTTTTGGTTGGACCCCAAAATGGACCGATGGAACTACGAAAGATTCTCCAAATAATGCAACAATACATATTTTTTATTTTTTGACTCTATTTGACCCGACCAACCATCTCAACCACGACCAACAAGCAATTAATTATCCAAAACACCAATTATCACCTTCAAGATTATTCTTACTACCTATTCGCCTTTATAAACACAAAATACAAGGAATAACGGCAACAACCAATCAATTTGTCTACCTTTTCCCAGTCAACAACAAAAAGTTGTCAGAAAACCAAAGAATCACTCACATGGAGCGACTGCTTAGCTCATTATCTGACCGACCTCCACAACACAACCCAGTGACCCGATATTCTTCGATATTATAGCGAAAAGAGATCTATCAGCATTTTCATTGATTGGAACAGAACTATTAGCACAGAACAATAATACTCCAACTATTGGACCTTTGGAAGAGGTTTAGTCTGACTACACACTAGTTTCTTCTCCATTTTTCCAAGCACAGCCAGACACACAGAACATATATACCCTGCCAGAAAGCATGTCTGCTTCCAACAAGACAACACCAAAATTCCAGAAAAGGAAGATTGCTAAATTTCTTGAAATAAATTCAAATTTTCAAATGCGAGGAATTCTCAATTTTTTATATTCAAAATTCTACTGGCCAGTGTTACCATTCGAAGATTACTTTCTATTTCTGTTTCTAAGCAAATAAAGGCGGAACCACATTTACGTGGCGTGGCATGGCGTGGCGAATACTGGCGTGGCGCTGAGTGTGCACACTATGCTGGCGTGTCGTGGTGCGCCCTGGCGCTATTTCTGAATTAGTATACAACACAGAGTACTTTTTTATATAGGTGTATACAACGAACCTTTGCAACGTGTAGACGTACATAATATTAACTTCAGATTCGGATGATGATTTCGATGAAGACCTTCAATTTATTTCTATGCACCTGCCATGTTATATCTCCACCACCCTTCCACCATCTTGGTTGACTGGTAGAGAATACCTTAAGCTTTAAGTCTGCCTATGTACCTTTAAGTTGCATGAAATATTAATAAATTAATCAATTTCTCCTAGCAATTAAACTACTTTAGAGCAAAATTTAAAAAAAACCGGCCAAGTGTGAGTCGGATTCGTGCACTAAGGGTTCCGTACCATTATCGCAAAAACGGCATAAAATCACGTTTGTTGTATGGGAACCCCCCTTAAATATTAAATTTATTCTGTTTTCAGTATTTGTTGTTATAGCGGCAACAGAAATACATCAACTGTGAAAATTTCAACTGTCTAGCTATTACGTTTCATGAGATACAGCCTGGTGACAGACAGATAGACGGACCGCGGAGTCTTAGTAATAGGGTCCCGTTTTTACCCTTTGGGTACGGAACCCTAAAAAAGAAGGCAAGGCAATTTCAAATTTAAAAGTTTTTAGTACAAAAACATGAAAAATTCGGGTTGTTTACATTTGGATTATAATGATATGCGATTATCTTGGAAACGTGTGGACCGATTTACATGATTCAAACGCATAATATGGTTTTAGACAAAGACCTTTCATTTGACACTAACTTCATCATAAAATCTCCACAAACAAAAATTTACTTTTTCAAGTTCCTCGAGTAATTAATTAAATATAGTCAAAGACCTTATACTTGTAGTAAGAAATACGTATAAGGTCTTTGTATATAGCTATTAGCACAGAGAAAGTAAAACTACGAAGGCGGAAACACATTTGACTGGCGTGTCGTGTCACGCCAGAGCGGTGGTGGAACTATGGCGCAATCAGTCGCAGGCAGTCCGCGCCACGCCAGGTCACGCCACGCTGGGCCACGACACTCAAATGTGCCTCTAACCATACTAAATGTATGAAACCGATAGGCGTCTGGCGCGGCACGCCACGCCACGCCACGCAAATGTGTTTCCGCCTTCGTAGTTTTACTTTCTCTGTGCTAATAACTATATACAAAGACCTTATACGTATTTCTTACTACAAGTATAAGGTCTTTGACTATATACTAGTCAGAGATTACTTTCCTCTATGATTTGACAGGTGAAAGGATTAAAAATCGACTGAAGCTTGAAAAGAATCGACGAAAAATACCGTAATTTGCATTGAGAAAGAAGGAAGCTATTATCCAATACACATAGTCTAGCTATTCGTTTTATTCCTTTCCTTTTTCTTAAGGTGGATACAGACTTGGCGAGGCATGCGCCACGAATAGCGTACAACGCACGCCTTTTGCTCGCAACGCACGCAATTTGCTTTGATTTGAGTTGTCGTAGCATATGCCTCACCACGAACATGAACGTCCACACCTTAAGAGGCACGCAAAGTCTGTATCCACCTTTAGCAACAGAGTGGAAACTTGAAAAGCGCTCCAATATTATTGAGACCAATCATTTATTTAATGGTATCCATGAGGCCAGCCCAGTTCCATTTAAGTTTGGCTGCTGGATTGCCTAGGTCTGGAATTTGTCTTTTGAAAATAAGTTAACTGTTCCGTTTATTGTCTGTGATTTTAACTCCGAGAATACAGGTGGAAACGTACTATTGAAACCCCACGCGACGGCGACGCCACTCCACCCAACGTCTTCTGACGCATTGAAGTACTAATCAATCCCATACATTTAGTGTGGTCAGAAATACATAGTCAACACCCCATGTGACCACACGCATTCCCACGCGGTAACACGCAGTTGGTTTGGATCAGCGGTGTTGCCGGGAGAGCCGCCGCTTTGCACACATTGTGTTTCTAGTTAACATCCGACGCCAGGCGTCAGTCAGTCGAGAGCATTCCTGACTTAAAGACATTTTTTTGTATGTTTTTATTTAAAATGTTGGATGAACAATTTATAGAAATAGTAAAACGGTTCTCATTATTATATGGTACTAGCTGACCTCCGCAAATTCGCTCTCGTCAAAATTATAGCCTATGTTACTCGGCGGGCTTATTACGTAAGGAACAGCAAGTAGCAATAATTGTACAATTATTGCGCGATCAATTTAGTGACCTGGCTACTGAGGCCTTTAAGTCAAGTCTTTTTTTTTGACAGTCACTTTTAACAGAAGCTATTTTATCTGTCCGATGATTTATAAAATGTATCGCAGATGTATCGTTTGATGAATTAACCAGCTAACAAAACTAAAAACAAACGAATCTAGCTATAATTTACTTTGGGACATGAAAAATAAATTTCAAGTCCAGCTCCTATAGAAATTTGGCCATTGTTCTTTAATTTAGACATTGGCAGAATAGTCGACATCGGTGTTTGCCATATAAAAAAAAATATAATAGAAGATACTTATTGCGGACTAATCACATTCTCATGTGTTTGTAAGTATTTAGTAGTAAACATATAAGCTTCGCTCAGGTAGCCAACACAGGATTTAGAAAAAGCCTCCACTTTACCGTGAACACTTCTGTTTCAATGATTCAACAAATAGTCCAGTTGCGTAGACATTAGAGACTCAAAACAACACCAATTTGTCATTTACATTTACAATATTCACTAGGAATTTGTTATTTCAATATTTATTCTTATATTATTATTCTAATTTGCGGATACTTAAAGTAGCTACAAAATAACATACGAAAGTATCCGCCAAAAACTCAAAAACTTCTGTACCTACTCAGCCATCAGCGAGCGATTGGCAATCGACCTACAACAAGGGAAAAAGTAATCGCAATTTGACAGCCACATTTGCTCGCCGATCGCTGTCGCTCTGCTGTCAAAAACCATACGTAATACGAAATTATCCCGATCACCTTGCGATAAATGCACATTTCAGTTAGCAGATTTTTATTGTTTGTAGTGCTGTCGTATAATTATTACGGTGTGGCTCATATATAATGCGGATTCGCGATTGAAGAGCAATTATTTCGCAAAAATAAGCCTTCCAATTGTTTGATGTAAAGCGATATTCGCGCGATGATTGTACAATCTCTGCGCAAATATTGTTAATTGCTGTTTCATACGTAATAAGCCTGCAATAATTTAGCTTTACCTAGGTGAAAGAATTTTTAAAATCGGTCCAGTAGTTTCGGAGTCTATTCGGTACAAATAAACAAACAAACAAAAAATCTTTTCTCTTTATAATATTGGTATATAGATGAGTTCAGGCCAATAAAGTGATCATAGTATTAGAAATAACACTAGAAACGAAGCTATGATACTAATTACTAACGTAGGGTTGCCAAGTTGCCATTTCTAAAACGCCGGTTTTTGGAGCTTAAAACCCGGACATTTGAGGAGCCTCCTGACTCCTAAGGGTGATAGCTGACAGGCCTGATGAGAGTCCTTTAATGGGACATCTCATCAAAACAACACTGTCTGTCGTAGAGTATAAGTACTAACATAGATCATAAGCCACATTATTACTAACATCCTAGTATATAAGTACTAACGTAGGTCATAAGATAAATTGTCACTAACATCTTATTATGTAAGCACTAACATAGGTTATAAGATTTTATATAGTTACTAACACCCTATAAGTGTTTTATTTTTGTTTTGTGAGTGGACCTTTTGTTGTCTGAATAAATAAATAAATTATTATTATTTAAACTGATTTTATTTTCATAAATTTCTTAAACTAAATGTAGTTGCAGAATCTTTTTTTGTACAAAAAAAAAAGGATGGCCGATGGGGCAGAAAGTTTCTGAAGTGGCGACCGCGAACCGGAAGACGTTGCGTTGGAAGGTCTCCCACCAGGTGGATCGATGACCTGGTGAAGGTAGGGGATCCGCTGGTTGCGGGACGCACGGGACCGGTCAGTGTGGCGACGCTTGGTGCAGGGCTATGTTCAGCAGTGGACGTCTTTCGGCTGATACGATGATGATGATGAACAAAAAATACAACCGACTTTCAATTAAAACACTACAAAGTGAAAAATTATTTAAATTTCGCAAGTTTCTCTTTATGGTTTCGTTACTTCGTTTTTGACACCGACTTCCAAATTCTGAAGTTATTTTTCACTTTGTAGTGTTTTAATTGGAAGTAGGTTGATTTTTTTGTAAAAGGTTTTAATTTTTCACTTTTTTGTACATTACGGTACGGCACAGTTAGTGCAATTTCTATAGTTATCTTACTTTATGGATGTATGTTTGTCAATCACGCCAGACCGGCTAAACGGATCTAGATGAAATATGGCAGACAGATGGATTATAGCCAGGAATAGCACATAGGCTACTTTTTATCCCGGTATAATGTTCCCTTGGGTGCAGAAGCTAGTGTACAATAAATAGACATGCAATCTCGGGTGATCTGCTATAATATTTTGAAGAGTTCCGTTGAATATCTTCGAATTTCTGCATAAGAATTCGAGTAGGTACATGAATTTCCAAAAAAAACAATGAACCGTGATAGCTAGACAGTTGAAATGTTCACAGATGATGTATTTCTGTTGCCACTATAACAACAAATACTGAAAAAATAATAAAATAAATATTTAAGTGGAGCTCCCATACAACAAACGTAATTTTTTTGCCGTTTTTGCGACACTGGTACGGAACCCATCGTGCGCGAGTCCGACTCGCACTTGGCCGTTTTTTTATTCACGGGTAGTCATACAAGCAAGAGATATATCAAAATATCATTAAAAATGGAGCAGCTGGTGGTTGTGGTGGGATCAACGTCCTCTTTTTGCCCTTGGTCACAAGCGCATACCTCCCAACCAAGGCTGTTGCAAGGTCAACTCAATTTGGTTGGTCAACCACCATCTACACGATCTTTTTTGGTTGGTGCACCGACCTGGGACACCTTTGTCGGACGATTGTTCCAACTGAACCACCTTGATTCTACTTTCTTTATTTAGAAAGTAGAATCAAGGTGGTTCCGAAATTCTTTATCATTGGAGAGAGTATTAATCGGGGACATCAATTTTGGGTCTCATAAATATCCATCCATAAACGCAACGACTTATGTCGCTGGCCATTTTAGAATTCTATGCATTTTCTGACAGCACTGCGATTGAACATCATAGACCATAAAAAAGAATGACTAACAAATGTCAAAGTAGTCAAAGTCAATTCGATAATTAATCTATGGATTCATGTTTATTTTGGCCGAAAGGTGTTTGTGTTGTTTATTTCTAGAATCTTTATTTCAATTTGTACTAATCTAATGGCTGAAGATAGCACGGTTTCCAAACTATTACCTCACCATGAGCAACAGGATCTATGCTCAACGCGTTTGCCTTACAGACAAGGTAGAAAACTTACTGCTGTGAAAGTAAGTAACGAAGCAAGAATTTGTCTAATTTTCAGTCTTAGTCTTAAAATTCTCGGCACTGTTTACTACAATTTTGTAATGTACATTTCTTTAGCTGATTCTAAATTCAAACCCCCAGAGAATTGTGCTACTCAATATTGCCTAAGTGTGAGGCCGAATGAATATTATTTTGTGAGTTGTAAGTGGCGTTTTGTGAGTATTTTGTCAATTAAAAAGTACCATAGTGAAATAAAAATATTTTGGTTTTGAGTTTATATATTTTTAGCTTTCCTTATTACACAAAAGTCATGTTTGCGCTACACGGCAACGCAAAATAAGTTTAATAAATCAGTTGAAACGCGAATCACAACTTACAAAGTTAGGGTTTCTTTGTCCACACTTAACAGCTGCTGCACAGTTCCGAGATTTTTATGAAAAAGTATGTTCGTCTACCAGTGGTCCACCAAGAATTTCTTATTCATCACAATGTAGATTTACTGAGATACCAAAAAGTGTAGAATAATATGTATTGGCACAGTTGGTAAAAAATAATGGATACTTGTGTATTGTAATATAATTACGCCTATAATCCCCTAGCTAAGGGTTAGGTTGAACATCTACTTTTAACCAGTTATTTTACATGTAATAAAGGGTTAGCTTATTGCCATCAATATGTTCAGTCAAGAAACAAAAGTGCAGTCTTACTCTCCCAAAATTCAAATGGCTAGTTTTAGTAGAAGAAGTTAAATTATCCACAACTTTAATATGTTGTATAGAAATTAAAGTATAGATTATACCTACTACTTTGTGTAATTTTTCTCATTATCATTGCTCTCAAAAACGGTGAAGGATAACGTGAGGAAACTGGCGTGTCCTAGAACTGAAAATTCGAAGACATGTGACAATTACTAACTCGCACTGATCCCGCATGGTAGATTATGGCCCACTCCCTCTCACAGAACGGAGGCCTGTGACCCAGCAGTGGGAATATTTATTTATCTATTTAATACTTCATGCACACTAACATGCAGAGGCATTTTGATTGTGTGCTTCTGATTTGACATCTACCAACCCGCATAACCTCTCTCTCTCACCGAGAGAACGCTTGTGTCCCAGTGTCACAGTGGAGAAATTAAAGGCTAGCTAATTCTGCCTCTGTATCTTTCTGAAGTTTTAATAAATCTATACTAATATTATAAAGCTGAAGAGTTTGTTTGTTTGTTTGAACGCGCTAATCTCTGGAACTACTGGTTGGAATTGAAAAATTATTTTTGTATTGGATAGTCCATTTATCGAGGAAGGTTATAAGCTATATAACATCACGGTACGACCAATAGGAGCGGAGCATAAATGAACAATGTTGCAAAAACGGGAAAAATAATTCCTTTTTGAAAGCTTCCGTTGCGTGCGCTGCGTTAACGGTTTAACGGTTTTGACATTATTTTAATATATGAATCTGGTTTTTTTTTATGATCCATTGTTATAAGTTAAATTGTATTTTATTTTTTGTAATTTAGTTATTTTTTTTACTGTTTTGTGCTATAAATATTGTAGAATATATTTGTACGCCTCACTAGGCAAAACATGACAGTGTATAAAATAAAAAAAAACTTAATTAAAAAAATCAAAAAACCCGACTGCTTCAAAAGCGAACTAAAAAGTCGGAGTCAGAGTCAAACCAGATTTTGGTCAGCCAGCCCGCGAATATGTATCCTCCGCCTGCACAGCATGATTTTTTCCTTGTTTACGACTTTTTAGTTCGCTTTTGAAGCAGTCGGGTTTTTTTGATTTTTGAATTAAGTTTTTTTATTTATAACTTTTTAGTTAGTTTTTTTTTGAATTAGATACATTTAAACATATAAGTGTTATATATTTTTGAAATCACCTCTTAATACCCTTTATTTTGATACCCCGCACGATTGCATCGGCAGAAAAAAAAAATTGGGCCCCCACAATATGGCACCCAAAATCCGCCATTTTTCTATTGTCCAATTTTAATGTAGCCTATGACACTCGCAGGGTTGAGACGAATCGATTGACGTATGAATCCTCAAAATCGGCCAACGCGTTTGGTCTCTGGAACGCCATATAGGAACAAACATACATACATACATAGACTGATAAACACATTACCCTCCTTCGGCAGTCGGGTAAAAATAGAACATCCTGCATGCCTACTGATGTGAACTCATGTTTTGACAAATAAATTATCTTTATCTCTTTATCTTTAAGTTACGCAAATATCACATAACTATGATGTAATTGTTTCTCTTTAAAATTTCAAAAAAAAAAATCCTCTTAAGAAAATCTTTTAAGATTGTCTCTCTATAACCTTTTTTTATGATAATCAAATTTGTTCATTTGTGAAGGAGTTTTATCAACATCTATACTAATACATATTATAAAGCTGAAGAGTTTGTTTGTTTGTAGGGTAGGTAGATAGATAGCCAGTTCACGGGAGCGAAGCCGCGGGGTCCAGCTAGTTAATAATACATTTTGTAGAAGTTTTCATTGTATTTGTATTTTGAGGAATCTTCACCACAAGTGTCCTTACTCTGCTTATCTTAGAAATTTGTGGAGAACATGATCAAACTCGCTTATCTCGTGCTTGCATTTCTTGTGTATTACTAACACTAGTTAAAAGGTGTAGTGGTGTCAAGCGCTACTGCTGAGTATGATGTACTGGGTTCGATTTCCGGGTGGGTAGGCGGTCGGTTGCATTTTACAATCTGGAATTTCTCAGAAGCCGACTGGAGTTTGGTGTTTGGACCTGTTCCCAGTAGGTTGTAATAGGTTCGTCCCCTATTAAGGTTACACTAGTCGATCATTCTTCCATACAAACGTAGTCTGGCGATTACTCCTCTGTTTGACGATGTACGTTCAAAATAAAACATGATATCAATTTGTCTCATCATTATCTAGCCCTGTATGGAAACAAAAAAGTAAAACAGTAACTATTTGAAAGTTACGAGCGTCAAAAGTTCCATAATTCAACACTATTTTTAACGCATCTTTGGGCGGAAATAAATACCGTAAGAAGAAGGAAAATTGCAAAACGGTCTCCATACACATACAGCCTAGCGAGCATGGGCGTACCCAAGACATTTGTGACATGACATGATAAATTATATCATGTCTTACAATTTGTCTTAAATGCTAGCAAGGGTCAAACATGTGACATATTTTAAAGGCGCAACATGCCTTTCTTGTTGCTGCCCGGCGAGCACGGCCTACTGTGACATGGCTTGAGTCACACATTTCATCGCAAATTGGGCGATAACGCCATTTTGTCCTAAATAATAGCACCGGCGGCGTGAGAAAATTTCCTGACGTTTCTTTGGGACTCATCCAGTCTTATTACAAAAAGCGGTTTAACTAAAAACCCTGGTTTAAATCTCTATAAACCACGGTTTAAATAAAAATGATAATTATTACAAATAATGGTTTAGCGATAAACCATGGACCATATCATGGTCTAACGCTAAACCTCGGCGGCCCCTAGTTTAACGGTGGTCTAAGTCGTATCTGTCAAAGTTTTTCTTTTAGGTTATAGAATCTTTTTCATTGTGTTGTGTTGTTTTTACCCGAAAATGGATATTAACATGGTGGATTTAATTTATATTGAGGATATTACTTTTTCCTCGGTACTCCGATTCTCAGATGTTATTTTTTGTTGGTCCATCACAACACTTAATATACTAACACATTATTAACAAAGAGGCAATTGTTATAATAGAGAATTAGAGACTTGGAGAACTTAAAAATCCAAAGCCTAATTAACCTTGTTCAACGAGCGATGGTTTTGTTTATTGTTATGGTTTCATGTAACGCGCGAGAATGTTACGTTTCGTTACACGTACGTAGATGTATTATTAGTAATTAATACGAATTTAAGTAATGTGCTTAAACCTAAACAAAACTGCAATCGATAAAATAACTAATGTTTATATACATGCAAAATAACAAAGTGTCAATATTTTAATACTCCTAAACATCATTTAATCCTTATCGTATTATCAAAAAGTTTTCTTTTCTGGGCATACGGAACGTTGCAATTGAATGATATTATGGTGAACGAATGATATTTGTTTTAATCTGTGGTTGATATATTGACAATGGTTCAAATGACGGTACTAAGAAGACCAGGGTTTTTCTAAGTTTTGTAATACGGACAAATTTAGACCATGGATTTGCAGATAAGCCTGGACTTGATAGGCCAGGTTTAAACCAAGGTTTATTGAGTTTTTTGTAATAAGACTGTATGGGTCTAAATTGCTAATACGGGCGCACCCATTTTGTCACATTTTGACAGATGATTTAGAAAAAAGTATCACTTTCGTTCGGAGGTGGTGATAAAATTTTATAGTTGAAAAAAATATATTTGCCTTCTAATTACTGCACCAAATGGCAATACATTCATTTTGTGTGTATGGTGAATTGGTGATCAATGCTTATTAATTAATTGAAATGTTACAGGATTATTAATTAATTTTATATTATTACTTTTTCATAATTGTATTTTTTTTTATAATTATTTTCTTTTATACCATATTCTTCTTGCTTTCTACATTTTTAAATGTTTCTTAAATAAAATCCCCAAAAAACATTTAAAATATAAAAATAGGGGCCCACCGGTATTGGTCCAAGTTATTATATTTTTTAGTAATTATTAAAAATTTTACAATATTTATATATTTCTAACAAACACTTAATATGTTATCAAACAAACAAAGAAAAATAAAGTGTGCATAAGTCTATGGTCGTGGGTCAATTATTAATTTATTCCCAACAAAATTAAAAAGTTGTTTAGCTGTATGAACGGCATACTTTTATACGTATTATTTTATTTGGTCGTCTATTCAAATTATGTCGCACTATGAAGTCAACAACAAGAAAAGCAAGTCGCGCCTGTAAATTATGTCACATGGTTGTCCCGTGCTAGCATTTAAGACAAATTGTAAGACATGTCATATTTTATCATAACTTGTCATGACCGAGTCGAAAACCAAGTAATTAAAAAAAAAAAAAATATAATTCATGTTGGGATGCTGCTAACATGGCGGTAGCAAAGGGGGGGGCTAAATTTTTGTTTTTTTTGGCCTAGGACATACCGTTTTCGAGATATCATTTTGGAAATATGCAAAATAAAATAAGATACGGAGGCCCATAATTCGGCAACAGTGCGTCGTAGGGCTATGCTTCTCAGAACATAAATGGTTTTTATGGCCAAGGTTAAACCGAAACTGCAATAAAATTGGAAAATTTCCGAAAAAGAAAAAAATAAACGTCAAGAAGTTATGCCACAAGTCAAGAAAATATCTCACGCCGCCGTGCTAGCATTTAAGACAAAATGAGTTTATCGCCCAAACTGTGATTAAATGTGTGACTTAAGCGATGTCACAGTAGGCCATGCTCGCCGGGCAGGGATAGATTAGTAATTCAACGGCTCCTGCGGTGCGTCTAGGTGCGCGTTCACCTTTACGTGAGATTTAAATATAACTGAGGAAATGTGGGTGTGGTATTATTATAGGTGCACTTCTGCATACCCCTTCGGGAAATACGGGCGAGATGTCATTTTACGTTTACTAACAAATAAAAGTTAATTCGAGAAATCAAAAAACCCGACTGCTTATGAAGCGAACTAAAAGACGTAAACAAGAAGAAAATCATGCTGGTTTTTTGATTTTTGAATTGACTTACATATTTTATTTTTAACTTTTTAGTTATTATTTTCTTTTCGAATTACATTTAAACATATAAGTACGCAAAATACGCGCTTGGTCGTGGAGTTGCGGAAACAGACCGTCGAAACCTAAACCTAACATAATTCGCACACCTAGATCTAAAGAGAGCTAACTCAAAAATCTCAATTTTTGAGGTATGCATACCATCGAATTCCTTAACTCACTACCTAGCGGCCAACAAAACAGATTCAAAAATAGTTCCAGTACTCAACGCTAGATAGCGCCGAAAGCCCTTTTTGTTGAACGAGCGAGCCGCGCTCCTCCCCCACCAAAACAGGGACATCGCTAGTTGCAGCCAGAATGTCATGCAGAATGCACGTATCTGTCGTAAACAAATTAGAGTCATTTTGAGTTGATTCCGTGTTGTTGAGTTAACCACGACATTGTAATAACTTTATTTCGAGTTGTCGCCGTTTTGTGTAGTTAGTGCTGAGTAAATTAAAGTAACATTTTGAGTTGAACCAGTGTTGATGGTGAGGTGAGTAAAGTTTCTGTTTTTATTTAGACTTGTTACCGTGTTGAAGAAAAAATTTTGAATTTTTAGT
The DNA here is from genome assembly GCA_949775005.1 of Orthosia gothica. Taxonomy (NCBI): domain Eukaryota; kingdom Metazoa; phylum Arthropoda; class Insecta; order Lepidoptera; family Noctuidae; genus Orthosia; species Orthosia gothica. The sequence goes on along the minus strand of OX459034.1, from coordinate 63,151,587 downwards.
TGAGTCTGTTTTGTTGACTCATTGTTTAAACTCTTATAATTCTTTAAAAAACAAATGAAATTGAACTTTTTTGCTAGTGGCGATTGCAGTTTTTCCATCTTAATTCTAGTTTATTTTCGTCCTAGAACTACACAGCTTATTTATTTATTTATTTATTTATTTAAACTTCATGTACAATAGTGGTACATAGGCGGACTTAATGCCACAAGGCATTCTCTACCAGTCAACCTTTGGGTTATAAAGGACAACGATGTGAATGGGTACAAAATAATATTTAAAAAAACAACTTGTATACGAAAATGTATATACTTACATATAATAATACACATATACAAATAAAATAGACTAATATATACCAATAAAAAATAAATAAACGAGAAACCTATTAATAATTAATATGACTAGACTTCTACCTCTAGATGAGAGCTATTTAGTCTGACTCAAATCTTATTGTGTTTTTACAGAACAGTTTTTAAGTTAGAGCTGTTTAGATGGACTCCGGTACGCCACATCAAGTTTCATTACATTGAAGCTCATGAAATCGAACACGTTTCACCGATGGCTTATTATCTTTCAGTTAGTGATATTTACATTTTGTATTTCAGAAAAAGAATGAATGGTGGACGATTTTTAGTAAATATGGTTGAAGAAAGGGACAAAGAAAACATCAGCCCTAGCATACTGACTCAATATGAAAATACGCAACCAGATACTACTCCAATAGAACAGGAGTTTGAACAAATACCACAGAAGGAGATGGTACTTATAAACAGACCACAAATAGGAAATAACCACAAAATGTCATTCAGCGATGAAGACTCATCTACAGAACCTCATGCCCCCATATCCGTGGTTGATAAATCTATTCCGAGCACGTCTAAACAACAACAGCCTGGTACATCAAATTATTACATTTCACCAATCCGAAGTGACGAAAGTGACTTTGACAACTCAGATGAGGATCCCAATTTCCGATTAACTCATAAAAGTAAGACTCCAGCTAAGGTTGTGCCTTCTAGTTCATCGTCTTCGTCGAGCACCAGCAGTAGCAGCACTGAGAGTTCATCAACTTCTAGTAGCTCGTCGGACTCCGAAGATAATAGTGCAAATGTTCAACATCAACCTCAAGATGCTGTGGTTGCTGAAATTAATGCGCAAGAGCGCGAGATAGAAGAAAAAAAGGGTAAAAAGAGAGTACGTAAACCAACGATGTGGAAATCGAAAGTTGCAAAAGTGCTGAGAAATTCTGGTAAAGCGTACCAGTCTTTGTCCAAATCGAAGATGCAAACGCCAGAGAGAAAAGTTGGACCCCCCTGTGGAGAAAAATGTCGACTGAAATGTAAAGACAAGATCGATGCAATAACAAGGCTGCAGATTTTTGATGCATTTTGGGGACTTGGCAATCTTGAAAGGCAGAGAGAATTTGTAGTGCGACACTCCCAAAAAATAAAGCCCAAATATCGATACTCAAGCACACAAGATTTTAGAGCTCTTAATACCGCCTTTTATTTTGAGGTTGATGGATCCAAAATTAGGGTATGCAAACCGTTTTTCAAATCCACTCTTGACTTGAGTAATAAAGCGATACAAACAGCACTTTCGAAGAAGTCGGAATCAGGAGTCATACAAGCTGATTTGAGAGGAAAACACGGCAATCAACCAACTATTGATCCACAAATTAAACAGAGCGTTATAGATTTTATAAATTCTATTCCAAGGATTGAATCTCACTATTTGAGAGCTCAAACGACTAGGGAGTTTATTCCAAGTGACAAATCATTGGCCGATATATACAGAGATTATAAACAACTGCGTGAAAAAGATGGTTTAACTTTTGCTACGTCTTCCACATTCAACAGAATATTCAACACCGAATTCAACATTTCTTTTTTCGTACCGAAAAAAGATCAGTGTGATCTGTGCGAAAGGTACAAGAACTCAGACGTAGAAGAAAAACGCAAGTTAAGCCAAGAATATGAACAGCATCAGAAAGAAAAATCTTTGGCAAGATCTGAAAAAGAAAATGACAAAAATAAGACCGATGGTACTATCGTAGCAGTTTACGACTTGCAGGCAGTATTGCAGATTCCAAAGGGACAAATATCCCTATTTTTTTATAAATCCAGAATCAACTGCCTCAATTTTACCATCAGCGATTTAAAGGTAAAAGAAGTGGTGTGCTTCTTTTGGGATGAAACCCAAGGAAAGAGAGGACCTGTAGAAATTGGCAGCTGTATACTCGACTACGTTAAAGCTCAGGTTGACCAATATCCTAATAAAGAAATTGACATAATTTTCTACTCGGACAATTGTGGCGGTCAACAAAAAAATAAGTTTTTGCTGTCTGTCTACGCCTACGCTGTAAACAAGTTAAGAGTCAAGACAATTACTCACAAGTTTTTAATACGTGGACACTCTCAAAATGAAGGTGACAATGTTCATAGTGTCATAGAAAAGCAAATTAAAAGATACTTGCAGTCGGGCCCCATCTATATACCAGAGCAATATAAAACTTTGATTGGTACAGCAAAAAAGACGGGCAAACCTTACACAGTCGTGGAAATGACGCATGACAAGTTTTACGACGTCAAGGCTTTACAAGAATCGTGGGGCACAAATTTCAATATAGACGAGGAGAGAAACCAAGTCAAGTGGCATGAGATTAAGGTTCTCAGGGTTGAAAAAGAACACCCTGAAACTTTTTTCTACAAAACATCATTTACCGAGGAAATGTATAGAAAAGTTTGTGTGCGAAAGAGAAATCTCCGCCTAAGAGGATCCGGAACTGCCATAGATCAATCTTTATTTTCAGTCGGTTTAACACGTGCATACACTGAAAAGATTGCATTGTCTGGTTCAAAAAAAAAGAGACATACAAGAATTGATTGATAAGAACGTCATTCCAAAATCCTATTATGATGTTTATTATAAAGATGTTGGCGATAATGACAATTGACATTTGAGTTTCAAGATTATAAAAAAACCAAAATTGTTTAGTTATTATCTAATACATAGTTTTACGATTAAGTGATTGTGATTTTCAATGTGATCTCAAATTGCCATTATTAGTTTTTAAGATTATGCTAAATATAAAGTTGTTTATATTTTGTAGTTAAGTCAGTATGCACTTACCGACACTTTGTTATGTTCAGCATACTCATGTAAGTTTTTTTTGTTTATACATTGCAATAAAAAAATTAAAAGTAAGAAATTAAGAATATATTTATGTATACCTAATTATCATGCTCAATTACTCATAGTACACAAGGATAGAGAAGTGTCGTACTTAAATATAAGCCAAATGTGATTTTAGATGTGCATTTTGAAATGTTTTCCATGAAAGGTTTCAATAAGTATTTTGTTTATGTCGTGTTACTGTTTTATAAGATAATTTTATTCGAACTATTTACATAATTACGAGACTGTTATTCGTTAAAATTATCTTAGTAATGATGAATAAATAAAAATGTTTCATTTGAGTACTTAATTCTGTGTTTTCTTGACAGTTTATCAACCAATATACTCCTACTGTTGGTCACAAACCCGTCTATGAGTTGAATTGTTATAAAATAATTCAAAATGATGTTAAATTTAAATTAATATCGAATCTTCAAAAGAGAGCCAACTAAAAACTAAATTCAGCAACACAGGTTCAACTCAAAATATCAAAAAATATATACAAACATTGTTATGCAATACGGCAATAACTACAAAATTTCAATTTTCAGCCCTTATATGCGATTAAACCACAAGACTCTTATAATATCATTGTTCTATCTGCATTTAAAAGTATTGCTGAAAACAGCAAACTCCTGCAGTGCACAGGGAGACCGTAATCAGTTTTTCATCTTTTCTGAAAAAAGTGTTTTTTTGAGTTAATCGCTGTTTAGATCTAGGTGTGCGATATAAGTGTTATATATTTTTGTAATCACCTCTTGAAATCCTTTATTTTGATAACCCATACGATGGGTACGAAAGAAAAATAAATTGTGCCAAAATTCACCATTTTCCAATTTAAATGAAGGCAGTGACACTCGCAAAGGAAGAACAACAAATCGATTGCCGTGAGAATCATCAAAATCGACCAACGCGTTTAGTCTCTAGAACGCCACATAGGAACAACGTACAAACATACATACATAGACTTATAAACACATTACCCTCCTTCGGCAGTTGGGTAAAAATGGACTATATTATTTTCGGAAATGAATACATACAAACTTAAACGCACGCCTTTTTCGGTGGGAGTGTACGTAACGGGGCACTGAGAAAATATATTTTTTTTCGCAAATCGGTTTTTTTCTCGATTCTATCGTATATAACACCTAAATATAAATCTGAACACGTCTTGGTGTTTTTTGTCTCCGACCAGTCGTTTGTCGTATAAATGATGTCGAAAAAATTCATTAACAAACGCGTTTGGGACTTTTTTTTTTGCCGCCATATAACTGAATTGGGGCACGGGGTCTTTTGGCTGAATATTTACCTGTTACTCCTGAAAATCGCGGATCTCGATATTCGTCATTCTGACCTTGACCTCAAGGTCAAAAACCCAGAGGTCAAGGTCAAAAACCTCAGGAGAATCCCGGACTTTCACTTTGTAATTAATGTTCCCCATACTACTACTCTTAGATACTACCGGGTCCCGAAGGCTTGATTAGGAGATGGTTTTTGGTCGTCTCAGCCTTTTTTTCATAAGGCCCTGTTTCTAATCCACTGACCCCTTATTCCCATGGGGATAGGCAGAAATTACGAAACGCCTGCTACGATCCTTACATACTCCTTTTGCTTCATGTACTTTCAAATATTTACAGTCTTATATGCATTAAAAATGAATAAATAAATATATTTTTTTCTTTCGCAGGTCTATACAGTCAACAATGAATCCAGACATCTATTGGTATTTGGAGTACCGTCTCTCAATCTTCGTCAAGAAACCAAAGCACTGTTCTCAAGGTTCGGCAAACTGCAGCTCAACGTAACGAAATACCCTTCGGAGCAGTTCACAGAAACTTATCATGCAATATATGAAGACATACAGGCTGCTAGAATTGCAAAGAAAATGTTAGACACAAAAAACTACTACGGTGGTATCTTACATATCTGCTACGCTCCTGAACTTGAAAATCTAAACGATACAAAAGCAAAGTTATTACAACGGCAAAAAAATGTAGTTGCTAGACTTAAAAATTTACAGCAACCTACCGTGAATAAAACTGGTAATATAAATGAACCTGTAATAAAACAAGTAGATCAAAAAGATACAGAAAGCAAAAAACTTTATATGGGCCACGAAAATAATATTGGATTAGGTAAAAGAAAGACTGATTTTAAATCTGTGAAACATTGCAAGCTTAAAAAAACAAGGAATTTTGACAGAAAATCTTGTGTTGCTGTTACTGAAAATGGTTTTGGCAATGACAAGGAGGTTGAATCGCATACAGATTCTGCAAAACCAGACACTGTTTGTGAAATTGTTGATTTTACTTCTACAGAAAGTGACGTTTTGACTAATATTAATGAAGCTTTAAATTATAATAATTTTGGCAATGAATTGATCAAAAAAGTACCTTACAAGCCAGTGAATAAGATCAAATTTAATTTAAATAAAAATCTTTGATATATATCGTGTTTTTTTTATATAAGTTTGTCTGTCCGTTACGTTTTCAAGTCAAAAACTGCTGAACGGAATTTGCTGAAACTAGGCACATGGATAGACTACGACCTGGACCTGAGTGCCTTAAACCAGGATCCACGCGAGACACTATGGCTTTCTATTGGTTTCTGTAATTAAAGCACACAACCGGGTTGTTTTTATTTGCGGAGGTCAGATAGACAGCCTCCATGTAAAATACTTGTACTCACCTGTATCCAATTAGCCTGGAAGCCAGCCTCAATATTGTTGGGGAACGGCTACCTATCAGATTAATTGTATGTTTTTGTAAATACACCCACACACTACCACACTATCTTTCTTCCCGCGGCTTCGTTCCCGTCCTTGGTTACCTACCCGGTAAGTTTTTCGTAAGCGAAGAGACTCGGCATTCTATCATTGAATGAATTTTCGATATCGGATTAGAGTGTACCTACTCCCTAAGCACAAAGTCTGTAGTTTCATCGGCGTTTTCTTTGGTTCGGGTCCCAAACTACTAATGCATGACAACACAATTTGACAGTTTTGACCTACTCCTGATGTGTGTTCACTTCGAAGTTCCGGAGAACTTTCGGACAGGCCCGTAACTTCTTTGATGGAGTTAGGGAGTACTGGAAGTACACCACAGATTCCCCATTACAAAGACATAATTACAATTTTACCACTTTAAATATTAATTATGATAATAAACACCTAGACCAACAAAAACACTTGTTATTTTCTTAACATAGGTAAATACATACTAATATTATATACTAGAGGGTAAATACTTTCCGACACTCAAACCACTAGAGTTCAGTATACCACAAAACTCGTCGTTTTGAGGGTATTCAGAATTTACCTCATCCAATTTCGGTGTGACATCAAAACAAACATAGATACGTCAGAATAAGGTTCGGTTTTAAGAGGCAACTAAATAAAAAATACTTGATTTCTAATGTTTTATTTATTAACTTATATCTAAAAGATACATAACTAATATAATAATAATGTTACTGTGATTCAAAACATACCTTCGGTTTCAGGATTTTTAACAACATGCTTTTTTTATTTATAAAAGGTTTTTTTAACACGCGTTTATATAAAAAAAATGCATTGTCACGAGAAACTAACTTTGCGTTTCAGCTCAATCGGACACTGGGAAGTAGAGCAAATTTAACTTTCAAGATTTGATTACAAACACCGGGAAAATTGAGAGTACCTAAATAAAAGCTTGTAGAATGTACTAAAAACTTGTTTTCAAAGAATTGACGGAGAAATCGGTGAAGAAACACAAAAAAAAAACAACTAAGTCGAACATAGAACCTCCTCCTTATATAAGCTATGTTCGACTGTATTTTTTTAAATGTAAACATACATTTTTTCACCGATTGCTCCATCAATTGTGGACCGATTTGGAAAATTATTTTTGTGTTTGAAAGGGTAAACTGCCGAAGTGGTCCCATTGTAACCAAGTCAGAATTTGATGATGGGATCCCTTGGAAATCAAGGGAACTCCAATAATATTATATAGTAAACATAAAAAAATGGACTGTAAATTGTCTGAACTTTGAAAATAGATTAAATCAGAAAGCGATTTTGGTATTTTTATCAACAATGCAAATATTTACACTCAGAAAGTATCATTTGGTGAAATGGAACTGATGAAGAAGACCATAGATGGTCACTGGAACTCCATACATAATAATAATAATAATAATAACTGAAAGACTTACTATAAAACGACAAAACGGAGGGAGAGGCCTTATAGACATTCAGAATCTTTGGCGGAAACAAGTCTTTAGACTCAAAACATTCTTTCACACTAAATCTCGCTCAAGTAATATCCACAAAGCCATAGAACTAAATGATTTCAATTACACTCCTCTTAATTTACATGAAAAGTTAGATAACCAAGATAGTACTGTCGATAACCCACAGATCCAAAAAATGGAAGACTGGAAGAAGAAAGTACTTCATGGCCGACATCCGCATGACTTAGAACAATCACATGTAAACAAAGTAGCGTCAAATAAATGGCTTAAAATAGGTAATTTACTCCCTGAAACTGAAGGATTTATGATTGCGATACAAGACCAGATAATTAATACTAGAAACTACAGAAAATTTATCATCAAAGATCCTTCAGTAAATAACGATAAATGTCGTAAATGCCACATTCAGCCTGAAACGATCCAGCACATAACAGGAGCGTGCACAACTCTCACGCAAACAGATTACACACACAGGCATAATCAGGTTGCAAATATTATACATCAAAAATTGGCAGTTAAATATTCACTCACACAGGACACTAACACCCCTTATTATAATTACACGCCACAAACTATATTAGAAAATGGCAAACATAAACTTTATTATGACCGCGCCATACTCACTGATAGGACAATTCACTACAATAGACCGGATATTACCCTACAGGATAAAATGAATAAAGTCACTTACTTAATAGATATTGCTGTGCCCAATACACATAATATACAGAAAACAATTACAGAGAAAATTAGTAAATATGCAGAACTCAAGGAAGAAATAGTTAGAATATGGCGGCAAGAAAAAGTTTATGTGGTCCCCATAGTCCTTTCAACAACAGGCGTTATTCCGAATCACCTTCTCCATAGTCTGAAGCTGCTTGATCTAAATGAAAACGTTTATATCACCCTTCAAAAAGCAGCCATCTTGAACACATGTCGAATTGTTAGAAAGTTCATGCAAATTGATGAAAACGAAATAGCTCCACATCATTCATCCTCAATATAACACACCACACGCTGCATTTACTTGGTCTCGGCCCGTAAATGTAGCTTAAACCAGCCTAAGAGCTGAGAAGTTGAAACACTTCCAAATAATAATAATAATAAAATCTCTATATCACCCTTCAAAAAGCTGCCATCTTAAACACATGTCGAATTGTCAGAAAGTTCATGCAAATTGATGAAAACGAAATAGGACAACATCATTCATCCTCAACATAACACACCACACGCTGTATTTACTTGGTCTCGGCCCGTAAATGTAGCTTAAACCAGCCTAAAAGCTGAGAATTTGGACACTTGAAAATAATAATAATAATAATCTGTGGCTCGACTTGACAGACGCCAAAAATTTTTCTCTCCGATTTTTTTTACAATATATTTAATTTTAACCATATAAATCGACACAGCCAAAATGAAACCAAGAAAAAAAAAACATGGAACAATATTATAAGTAACGTTATACCAAATTACAACATACATAAATAAATGAGAAAAATGAAGAAGACGTCATGTTGACGAGAGCTGCAGCCAGACGCAAAGCACGCCCACCACCTCTGGCCTCGTCGCCCAGCTCCGCCTCGCCGCCGCCGGAACCCAGCTCCACCGTGAGTGCTGTGACACCGGCCGCGGCAGTTGCGTCGAGCTCGAGCGACGAGTACTTCTCGCCGCCGACGACACCACCACCTGCGCGTCGACGGGGAGGACGCCGGCCGCCGGACCGCTTAGGACCTCGAGGCCTACCGGTCTCTGATAGGGTCCCAGCACCCGGCGGAAGTGTGCAGCGCATGAGATGGACACAATCCATCAATGAAAATGTCATGCGCGCATACTTTGGGGCTACAGAGGGAGGAAACAACCTGACCGCGTACCGTGTCCGGATGCTCTCTTTGTTTCAGGTGCTTGAACCAGCCGTCAACGTTTCGGCCCAACGACTGTCGGATCAGGTACGGGTCATCCAGCGTAATCGTATGTTGGATGATAATGTACTTGATCGCCTCCGAACTGAAATGGGTAACCGTGTCACTGCACCATCGTCGCAGGCTGTGGTGCCACCACAGTCCAACCACACTCCCAGCCACGCTGACGAGGAGAGTAGTGACAGGATTACACACGTAAGTACCCAGTGCAGTGAGGAATTAAGGAGTGCTTTGGAGTGTGCTATTCGGGAATATCGCTACATGCCACCCGAACTTAGGCCACGATTACCTCGTTTGCCCATGCATAACAAAAATAGGGCGCTGGTGGCTGCTCTGGATTCGCAGTTGTCAAACTACTTTGATGACTGCGAAGACCTCACTGATACACATTCGATCATGTACTGCGCGGCTGTAGCGGCATGTCGTGTAGCCCACGTCAAATTTGCAGATGACAATGCTACACGACCGACGCCAGCCGTACCAGCTTGGCAGTGCAGGATCGAACGTCGTATTGGTGGGGCCAGAGCACTCATTGGCAAACTAATTTGTTTCAGGGAGGGCAATACTCGGCCAAGAGTGATGCGCTTTGTGAGACGGGCGTTTTCGGGGACTGATGTCAGCCCCCGAGACTACATATCCCATGTCACGGAGCGCATCGACTTCCTGAAACAGAAAGTGTATGCGTGGGCAAACCGTATTCGTAGGTATAGGCGGCGAGTGGAGCGATACACCCAGAATCGCACATTCCAAAGAAATGAAAGGTGGGTTTACCGAGCTTGGGAGCGACCCAACCAAGGTGTGACTGATACGCGCCTGCCGGATGATGACGCCATGTTCAACTTCTGGCGCAGTATCTGGTCGGTGCCTGTCAGTCACACCGAAGGTGAATGGACTCGGGAGGTTGAGCGAGCTTGCGATCCCATACAAGAAATGGGAGCAATCATGATCAGCGCCCAAGATGTAGCCCGTGCAGTCCGCCCGTTGCCGAACTGGAAATCTCCAGGGCCGGACGGACTGCACAACTTCTGGATAAAATGGCTACAAAGGTCGTATGCTGGTTTGGTATCTCAGTTCCAGGCAGCCTTAGAGTCTGGTTCGCTACCCCGGTTCTTAACAACAGGAATTACCCACCTGCTCCACAAGTCTGGTAGCACCGCGGAACCCAAAAATTATAGACCTATTACATGTTTACCGACGGTCTATAAGGTTCTTACATCCATTTTGAGAGTTAAAATTAATAAACACGTCGACGATAACTCGATCATGTCGGCCTCTCAGAATGGATGTAGGAACGGGTCTCGCGGTACTAAGGAGCTACTCCTTATAGATATGGCCATTAGCCAACAGGTTCGGCGTTCCCGAAAGGATCTGTCGACATGTTGGATAGATTATAAGAAGGCCTATGACTCGGTGCCTCATACATGGCTCATGAGGGTGCTAGAATTGTATAAAATAGATACAACTCTACGCACCTTCCTGATGTCGTGTATGAGGCAATGGAGCACAGTCCTTTGCTATCCAGGATGTCGAAATATCCAGAGGAATAGCGAACCTGTAAGGATCGAGCGAGGTATATTCCAGGGCGATAGTTTGAGTCCACTTTGGTTTTGCCTGGCCCTGAATCCTCTAAGCATGCTGCTGGAGAATTCAGGACTAGGCTATCGGTTGAAGAGAGGTGGTCAGGTTATATCTCACCTCCTTTACATGGATGATCTGAAGCTCTTTGCCCCCAGCAATCTTCAGCTGATGGAGCTACTGAAGGTAACTGAAACTTTTAGTAGCGCCATCAGGATGGAGTTTGGCGTGGACAAATGTGCGGTCATGCATGTAAAGCGAGGCGAGATTGTGGAATCCGTGGGAATTCAACTCGCGGATTCCATAAACCTGAGATCCCTCTCTCCAAACGAAACCTATAAGTATTTGGGTATGTCGGAAGCGTTAGGTATCAGCACTACTGACATGAAGCAATCGTTGAAGGAACGCTTCTTTGGCCGCCTGAAAAAGGTTTTTAATAGCCTTCTTTCGGGTGGAAACAAGGTGCGCGCCTTCAACGGTTGGGTCATGCCGGTATTGATGTACTCTTTCGGCATACTCAAATGGACTCAAACGGAACTCGACGCCCTGGATAGGCGGGTCCGTACACTGCTGACTGCATATCGAATGCATCACCCACGATCGTCTGTCATGAGATTGTATATCCCGCGGAAGTGTGGAGGCCGAGGCTTTTTAAATGCCAAGAACCTCCACAACCGCGAGATATGCAATCTCAGGGAATATTTTCTACACGCCGACGTGGGAATGCATCGAGATGTAGTAGCAGTGGACAAGGGACTCACCCCGCTCTCCTTGGCGAATGAGAACTGGCGCAAGCCTGTAGTGCTTGACACTAACGACCGCAGGGAGGTATGGCAGAGTAAGGAGCTTCACGGACGCTTTTTCCGGGCCCTACATGGGTCCGATGTAGATCAGTCAGCGTCCGTAGCCTGGCTGCGTTTCGGTGACCTCTTTGGGGAAACCGAAGGTTTTGTCTGTGCAATTATGGACGAAGTTATCATGACGAATAACTACCGGAGATTTATTGTGAAGGATGGCACGGTTGACATCTGTCGGGCATGTCACCATCCGGGTGAATCGATCCGCCACATTATCTCTGGTTGTTCTCGTCTAGCTAACGAAGAGTACTTGCATAGGCACAACCTTGTAGCCAGGATTATCCATCAGCAACTTGCTCTGAAATACACTCTTGTGGCATCGGAGGTGCCGTACTACAGGTATGTGCCCGACCCAGTTCTCGAGAATGGCAATATCACATTGTACTGGGATCGGTCCATCATCACTGACAGGACCATTATTGCTAATAAGCCTGATATAGTGGTGGTGGACCGAATCGAGAAGCGTGCAATGATTGTTGACATTACCGTCCCGCATGACGGGAACCTCGTGAAAGCCGAGAAAGATAAGCAAATCAAGTATCTTGACTTGGCTCGCGAGGTTGTCGACATGTGGGATGTGGACACAGCGATCATTGTACCGATAGTCGTGTCAGCCAATGGCTTAATAGCCACGAGCCTCGACCAACACCTTAGGAGGCTCTCGTTAGGCGGCTGGGTCAAGGGCCTGATCCAGAAAGCAGTATTGCTGGACACGGCTCGTATTGTTAGGAGGTTCCTCTCTCTGGAGCCCTGACCGCCGGTAGCTTGGACCCTGTTCCCGATACCGGTGGGTCTCTATTTTTTATATTTTTAAATGTTTTTTTTTTTGTATGTTTTATAAAAATATTTAAAAATGTAGACAATAAGAAAGAATATGAATAAAGGAGATAATAATAACTTTATTTAATTTTCTCACCACAATATACATCGTTCAAAACAAATTATCTTACATTGGTCAGATTCGACAATGATACACAACATACGTATATATACATAACATACATGCTAAAAGTATGTTACGGGTATAAGATATCTCGAATAGTTTAACGACTATGATAGAGCAAATACTTATAAATAAATGGTACTGATGAAAATTTTACCGTCGAACTGATTTGATGATGAAGCCGGACAGTTGTTTTATTTCGGCGTTGCAGTGCCTACTGGCACTCCGAAATAAGACAATGTATCCTTGATTAAAATTAAAATAATGATTTTAATAGTAATTTGACGTATGTACCCACCTACCTACCATACCTATACAAAACTTTTCAACAAAAAAAATATTTTTCGCTGCTTTGTTTTCTTTTGTTTTAGAAGGCAGTTTATTTTTTTGTTGAAAAGTTTTTTTGTAGAAAAGTTTAATTTTATTATTTTTATTGATTTTGTATTATGTGCCGCATTTTGTATTGATAATAACTAAGTTTATTGCGTCAATATTCCTGTAAGTGCATGCTGAAATACAGGCTCTCACCAATTTCGGTTGCGGCCCCCCTGACTACGTTAGTAGGTATTATATTATCTGTGCACCTGACAATTGTTATGTACATAATTTTAAGTCACTAGAATCCACATTGTAAACCTTTGCCTATGTCAATAAAACATTCAATTTATTTGCGTCGCCCGTCTAGTGTTGCTAAGTGGATACGAGGCTTTAGTCTTCCGTTGGGTGAGACAGCTAGTAACGCGATGTTCTTTCTTTCTCGAGAAGCTACTCCTCCTCAGGGTACTCCTCGCAAGCTTCCTCTTCTTGTTCGTCAAACTCTCCATCGTCGACTCCCACTTCCTGAAAAAACACATTTTTTACCAGGCAAAACTGAGTTCAGGGGCTCAACCATGAGCTCCTAGAGCAAGACGAGATGTGTCTGAACTGTTTAGGTTACATGTAAGTATATCATCTTCTTCAGGCTTTCTAATGTTACCTCACTGCTGGGACACAGGCCTCCACTCTATGAGAGGGAATGGGCCGTAATCCACCACGCGGGCCCATGTCTTCGAATTTTTGGTTCTAGGACATGCTGGTTTCCGTTTTGAGAGTAAAATTATAATTAGTGAGTACCATCGTCAGGATATACCTACCTGTCTACCAAAAGGGCCTTACCATGACGTGTCAAAACAATCATGTTTGCACTGTGAGAGACAGACGGAGACCGCAGCCTAATTGTGTAAGTGAATTCAGCAAAAACTACTTTTTGTATTGCGAAAAGTCGTTTTTGGGAAAGAAACAGATTGTTTCCTTTGCCGAATTAACTTACACAATTAAGCTGCAGACCATGATAGTTTTGTTGGGCACGTCATGGTAAGGCCCCAGGACAATCTTAATTACCTACCCAAGTAGCATTGCAAGCTGTATTTAAATTGATTTATATACTAGAAGCTGTATATTCAGGCTGTTTAAGCGCATATACAATCCTTGTAGGTAAGTAAAAAAGGGCCCATATTATACAGCTGTTTGCGTTAGTAGAGCTGTATAGTAGCTGTAGAAGCAATAGAGAAACTGTATAATAGCTGTATTTAAGGTGTTATTCGGTGTACAAAGAAACCATTATACTACAGATATTATTTTGTAAAGAAAAAAAAGGTAAAGTAAAGTAAAGTTCTAAATAGGTTTTTGAGGAGAGTAACAAAATAATAAAAATAAAACAAAAACTATTTTCGATGACTTAAGCGTGTAATTAGAAACATTCTAATAATGGCGACACCATTATTTAATATTTACTATTAGAAGTAAAAGATAACTGTAGACTTGTATATCTGATGATGTTATTTGGTGAATTGTGTGAACCTGTGTAAGTTTTCCTTCAAAATATTCACGCGCCAGCAAAATAATCGAGCTGACTTATAGAAAACTACTAAATACGGCAAGTAAATGTTTGTTTTTAAGGTTAGAATACAAAAATAACATTAAAGTAATAGATATGAGGGCACAATGATCATTATTCAAGCTGATTATCATGATGCGGCTTTCGATGTTGTTAAAAATCCTTCAATTATACTTAAAATTTTGTTTTTAAACATTCGAAAATGGCGACAATTAGCTAAGCAGCCTAAACGGTATTTGGAGAGTATTATAGTCTGAATAGATGTACTAAGTAAGTTATGGATACATTGTACAGCTACCAGCTTTTACCCTTCCGCTGTCCACTCTGCCTTTTAACCATCTGTCATCGGTCGCTCATATTTTTATTACTTAGGCTGTATATCAGTTCTCTATGCATAACTTATAATGCTCTATAAAGTTACATATAGAAATGAAAAACCCTGAGCTCAACCATCGCATCGCATTGGTCGATAGGGGCCAAAATTTCTGAAATGATGGTAATGCCAGGCGAATGATGATTTTCTACTTACTTCATACTGCTGGTACTCAGAAACCAAGTCGTTCATGTTACTCTCAGCTTCAGTGAACTCCATCTCGTCCATACCCTCGCCGGTGTACCAGTGGAGGAACGCCTGAAAACATGAAAGTTCGTTCATATTAGGGCAAGATTCAGAATAAAAATCTTTCATACCAGAAAAACACACACACATGCACAAGCATTGATCTCCACGCTTAGCCGGGTTGGCGATTTAAAACTTATATTAATTTTAAGTCCGGTTTCGTCACGATGTTTTCGTCCACCAATGTCAGCATATATAACTGTACTTACTATTTTAACCCTCAGTTTCCCAGCTCAAAATTATCGGAGAATTAATGTGACAAATTGTCAAGCACGCGTTATCTGCTGTGATTGGCTGTTGAAAAGTCATTCAACCAATCACAGCAGATAACGCGTGTTTGACAATTTGTCACATTAACCCTCAGTTTCCCAGCTCAAAATTATCGGAGAATTAATGTGACAAATTGTCAAGCACGCGTTATCTGCTGTGATTGGCTGTTGAAAAGTCATTCAACCAATCACAGCAGATAACGCGTGTTTGACAATTTGTCACATTAATTCTCCGATAATTTTGAGCTGGGAAACTGAGGGTAGGACTCTTAACCGGTTGAATGCTGTCTGTAATTCTAATTATAGACACAATTAAAAAAGCCATTGTCTCGCGTGGATCCACGCTTCAGGCACTAAAGAGTTTAAGGTTGATTTTCGTACACGGTTTTGGCGGTACTGTCGTCCTATAGCTAGAATTGGGACAATTCCACCGGACTGTTCCCAAACCACTGCAACTCCTGAAAGCCAGAATCAACCGTGGCAACCACCAGAAAAGTGCCGAGGCAATGAAGCTCGACGAAGTCCCGGCGAATGAATTTAACTGTCTTGGATCCCACAACGAAATTAATCAGAAAAGAGTAACGGAGGAGTATGAAAAAACACAAATGTCCACTTCCCTCCACCCCCTTTTTCTTTCTTCTGAAAAAAACATATTTTTATAATACCTTTCTGCGGAACATGACAGTGAACTGCTCCGAGATCCTCTTGAAGATCTCCTGGATGGCGGTGGTGTTGCCCACGAAGGTGGCGGCCATCTTGAGCCCGCGCGGGGGCACGTCGCACACCGCCACCTTCACGTTGTTGGGGATCCACTCCACGAAGTAGCTGGCAGAGACAGACAGCTTGCTTACTCATGATCAGAGATCGGATATACAGGCAAGGCCGGATGGGATCGGATAGAGCTTCTTTTTTTACAACTTCGAGCGAAGTTAAAACGAAGTGAGCTCGATAATTTTTGCAACGTTATAATGTTAAGTAATTTACAACAAGAGCCAAAAACATTCAACAGCGAAGCCAGCTTGAAAATTTGAGAACCACACCTCGTAAGTTAGGTTTACTGATGAAATGAAAAGTGCTAGTGTTAGTTCAGTTTGGCCGCCTCTCGTTTATGCCGCTCTGGGCATTTGCCCGGCTCGGCCCCCCCTCCTATATCCGGCCCTGTATACACAGTACCGTCTTTAAAACGGGGTCCGTGCCCAGGGCCCCGTATCTTCACGGGGCCCTCGAAAGGCCGATTTATTCGGCTGCCTGACCACTTGGCGCGGAGCGGAGCCAACCATAAAAACTCCGCTGGCGCGTCGGAGCGGAGTTTTTCTACATTTCTATTGGAAGTCTCAGTCTAGGTGGACCAATGATGCGGTAAAGAGTGCAGCTACCCAATGGATGCGAAGTGTTTAGGACCGGTCGATGTGGTGATACTTGGAAGAGACCTGTGTCCAGCGGTAAACATCTTTCGGCTGAAATGAAGATGCCCATCTAGGGTGTCGCCTCCCATCATGTCAACTCACGTCTGCCTTGTTATTACAAGTGTAATGATTCAGCATCATCATCAGCTTACAGCAGTCCACTGCTCGACACAGGCCTCTCCAATCGCATGCCATTTGTCTCGATTTCCGGCAGCTCTCATCCAGTGGCTATCAGCCACCCTGCGAAGATCGTCGCTCCACCTAGCCTGAGGGCGTCCTATCTTACGTTTACCCATTCATAGTATAATCATCATCGTCAGCCTTCTAATGTTCCCACTGCTGGGACACAAGCCTCCTCTCTGTGAGAGAGAATGGGCCGTTATCCACCACGCGAGCACAGTGCAGGTTGGTGGATGTCCTATGTCTTCAAGTTTTTGGTTAGGACATGCCGTTTTCCTCGTACATTATTACCTCAATGTTTTCCATCACCGTGTTATAATTCTTACCTGGAGTTTTTATCCTGTACCGTCAACATCTGCTCGTCGACTTCCTTCATGGACATGCGTCCTCTGAAGATGGCGGCAACCGTGAGGTACCGTCCATGTCTGGGGTCGCACGCAGCCATCATGTTAACAGGACTGAACATCTGCTGTGTGAGCTCGGGGACCGTCAGTGCGCGGTAGTCCTGGCTGTTGCGAGCTGTGAGAGGGGCGAATCCTGGTGGACGAACAGAGAAAGGGAATGCTTTCATTGTGCGTACAGCTAAGGAGTGGAATTCTCTGCTGGAGTATGTGTGTGATAGTTACAACCTAGAGGTCTTGAAGTCATGAGTGAACAGCAGCCTAATTGTGTAAGTAAATTCGGCAACGGAAACAATCTGTTTCTTTCCCAAAAAGAAACACATACACAAAAAAGTTGAATAAAGATTCAACTTTTTTGTGCTGCGGCTGCGGGTTACTTTTACTTAAGGTTGAACTAGTCGACAGCACGAACTATTTTGTGCGCGGGGTTAAAATGCATGCTATCTCATCCGACAACACGTGCGAAAGAAATAGATGCTGTGATGAGCAGTAAGAAGCTAGTTCGCGTACGAATTAGCACTTTTGCAAATTTGTATCGAAATGGATGATGATTTAGGACGAAAACGAGCGCACGAAATTTTATCAACAGACCTTTGGGAGTCTAGATATCATGAAAAAATAACTAAATGTATATTTTTAAAATAACATTATTTGCATTGTTAAATTACTAATCTATCCCTGTATGGAGGCCGTTTTGCAATTTTCCTTCTTCTTATGGTATTTATTTTCGCCCAAAGATGCGTTAAAATTAGTGTTGAAATATGGAACTTTCGACGCTCATAACTTTCAAATATATTATTTTTTAACATTTTTGTTTCCATACAGGCCTAGATAATGATGAGACAAATTGATATATTTTTTTATTTTGAACGTATATCGTCAAACAGTGGAGTAATCTCTAGACTAGGTTTGTATGGAAGAATTTTCGACTAGTGTATCCTTAAGCGTGCTTCACCGTCAACCACGTCGTCGCTTGCCATCAGGTGAAAAAGCGCAGACCTATCAATAGTAATAAAAAACTCTAAAAAATATTTTTCTCTCTTCCTTTCCGCTGCTCTGGTTTTGGTCAGCCAGCTCGCGAATATGTATCCTCCGACTGCACAGCATGATTTTCTTCTTGTTTATGTCTTTTAGTTCGCTTCTTAAGCAGTCGAGTATTTTTATTTTTTGAACGACCTTTTTTTTGAATATTTTGACTTAGCACGCATTGCGATTTTTATTAGCGCGTTTTTTTTATGAAGAAATAAAAGCTAAGTACGCATGCGCGTATTCTTTAAAGTAGCGCAGTAGGTATGATAACAAAAAAAAACCGTAAAAAAGATTATTACAAAATATTTTATGGACGAGTTTTAGTAAGACACTTTTTACTCAAAAGTGACGTCACAAACCCCACTCTTGAACTTTGATGTGCTTTATCTCTCATTTTTTTTTTATATTTGATAAAACAAAAAATACGTGACCAATATTATTTGAAAATCTCACTGATGAAGAAAATAAAATTGTCATTTTTCTCCCCAGGAATCAAACATATTAGGGTGCTGGCGGCACGATAGCTTTGTCTCTCTCTTAACTGCCCGTTCATTCTCTACTATATCTATGGTATGAAAGAATATGTCTCTATCTTTTATATTCGTACCGGGCATGAAGAAGTGCAGCCTTGGGAAGGGCACCATATTCACTGCGAGCTTGCGCAGATCTGCGTTCAGCTGTCCAGGGAACCGAAGACATGTGGTTACACCAGACATGGTCAACTGAAACAGAAGTTATTTTCACAAGCTTTTAATTATTACCTTGCTTTTTTTTGTACATGTATTCGGCAACTAGTAATCATTTTTCAAGAACTTCCTGGCATCCGACTAAGCTGAAACATGGCGTACTTATGTACCTTTGGAAACATTGAAATAATATGGTACTATGGAGCTGGTCATGATGGAGCCGGCTGGTGGTCATAGTAACTCCTCAACCAGACAATATAGCACCATCGTGTTTGGGCTGATTGTGTGTGTACCTTTAGCTAGTTAAAAAAAACTTAATACTTATTATGTTCTATTGTCTTAGTTATTACTTATTATGTTTACTGACTGAGTCCCTGGATCTACTCTTACAGTAAAAAAACTTACAGAAACCAGGTGGTTAAGGTCGCCGTAAGTCGGGGACGCTAGCCGCAGGGTGCGGAAGCAGATGTCGTACAGCGCCTCGTTGTCGATGCAGAAGGTCTCGTCGGTGTTCTCCACCAGCTGGTGCACTGATAACGTGGCGTTGTAGGGCTCCACCACCGTGTCAGACACCTGGAACAGTGACCGGCTATTATACAAGCTTGTACTCGTATTTACCTGTCTCCTGCCCCGCAGGCTTATTACGTAAGAAACAGAAATCAGCAACCATCGCGCGATCAAACGCGTCATGTCATAAAAATCGGAATTACCTACAGTGTCAACTACAGGCCAAGTGCGTGTCGGACTCCACACATATAGGGTATCGTACTAAACCGCAAAATCAAGTTGGTTTTAATAGGTAACATGAGGGAATTTCAAAGAAATATTCAGATTTATCAGTATATTGGTAGGTATTTGTTAGTAAAATATACGGAATAAAAAACATTACCAAGTTATTAGGTCATTGGGAAGTTTTTTTTTGTCGGTCTGTTTCTTTATCTGTAAGGGCCCCATTAATACATTTGAAAATAGTTTTTGTTAATTGGATGGCTTTGGCTCAACAAGGTGTAATTTCAAGACTGTAGCTCCAACCGTTTGGCTGTAAAACCTGTGTATGTGTGGCAGTGACAGCAATAGGGCTCCGTTTGGCCCCTTCGGGTACGGAACCCTAAAAACGCCAAAAATCCTAAAACTTCTGTATTGAAGAGCAACTATTGCGCAAAAATCGCTATCGTTTTGCACTTGCAAGATCGATATAAGCCTGTCGGTGTCGGTAATAAAATCTTGCAAGTTAAAGTTGACCCCATCGACCACATGAAGCCGTTCTTAAAATATGTACCCTACCGTTACACCCTGTATTCTCCGTGGTCACATCTTAAAATTGATTACTTGTGGCCGACTACAACCATTTCATGAAATAGGCCTGCTGGACCCAAAATTTAAAAAGTGTTTTCCATCGTCTCAAAAAAAATTAGAACATGGGACAAATGGGTGAGTTAATTATTTGCTTTAATACCTTAGGAGAGGGCATCACACTAAAAGTGTTGACAATCCTGTCAGGGTACTCCTCGCGTAGCTTGCTGAGCAGCAACGTGCCGAGACCTGAGCCCGTACCTCCCCCCAGGGAGTGGGTCAGCTGGAACCCTGGCAAACAGAGATCAAATAACATCAATCAAACTCATTTATACAACTGCACAGCACATGTGTTAAATATACCACTTACCGTATACAAATAATGTCGTTTGTTGACTTGGATGGATCTAGGCAGTTGAGTGTGTGTGAAATGAAAAAAAAAATATCCCTGACGGCGCATGTGTTGGATCATTCAGTACCCATCATGATGGTTGAGCTGAGTGGTGCCAATCCATGCGATATGTTCGTGAACGGGCGCCGTCTTTTGAGATTGGTCATAACTTAGCTGCCTCAGCCTATTTTATTAAGTTTTTATTCTATTTTTGAGGTGTTTGTTTTACTCTAGACGCTTTTACGTGTAGGTATGTCTTGTTTACACCGTTGTCACATTATGTATGTAATTTTCAACAAGAATGATGTAACCAAATGGTGAAATATCATTGGGACATTTCCTTGAAACATTGCGTTTAAAACATAACTTGAAGGTTTTTAATTTAACTAATTAGTATAACTAGGACAGCACTAGTTAGGCATAAATGGTGTGGAAGAATCAGTGGTGTGACAAACGAGAACAAAATCCAGTTTTTCATACTGATGTGATAATCTAGTGTGACTACGAGTCGGCAAGGCAAGTACAAGGTAAAACTGAATAACAAAATACAATTTTACTAATTAAAATAAATGTCCGTGGAGTTTCTTGCACGATTTTCTCCATAGAGACGTTATTTGACGTTCTAAAGTGCCGTTTATTGGCCTAGTTGAATAAATATATTTGACTTTGACTTTGAGACTGCGAATGTGTTAGCTTCATCTTTTGCTTGGCAGTTCAAAAGTTCCTTAAAAATGGTTTAATTGAAATAAATTATTTTGAGTTTGAGTTTGAGTTTGATTTATTCAAATTACACTGCGAATCAGTACTTAAACATACAAAATCACATACACAAACTGCCAGACCTGTAGGCCATACAAATATTTCTTCCCTGCGGGTATCGAACCCGCTACACGCAGCACAGTAGCTGATCACTCATCCACTGCGCCTATCGTATCGTCAAAGTGTCGTGTCGTTTTGTTTCGATATGTGTATGTGTGGGATATCCACCATATATCGATGGGGCATCGCCGTATGTCTTGAAGTCCGATGATGCAACGGGCTAGGCGGAATTAAATCATGCAAGTAAAAGGAGAATAGTGTACCTTGTAGGCAGTCGCAGGGCTCTGCCTCCTTCCTTACGACGTCCATGACGGATTCCACCAGCTCTGCCCCCTCGGTGTAGTGGCCTTTCGCCCAGTTGTTGCCTGCCAACACCAAAAATGTCATAGTGTTGCCAAACAGTCTAACTTTTGCTGCAATCGCATGTCTGTTTGAAGATTTTTCAAAATTGGTCCACAATTGACAGAGAAATTGCTGAACATACATAAAAAAACATACAGTCGAGCATAGAACCTCCTCCTTTTTAGAAAGTCGGTAGTAAAATTAAAAACCGTTTTCATAAAAAAAAAATAACGACCTTTTTGTTTCTGGTTTCGTTTCTTCGGTTTTTTGACACCGACTTCCGAAATTGAAGTAATTTTTCACTTTGTACTGCTTTTTTTTGTAAGCCGGTTGTATTTATTTCAAAAAAGTTTAATTTGAATTGATTGATAATTTTAATAATTAAGTATACTTAATTCAGAAATACAGATATATCAATTTATTTATTATATGCTATATTGTACACCATAAAATACATTATTAAAAAGAAACTTAAAACTAATATACATACAATGAGCGAATGGGCATTTTATGATGGTTATGAAGATGAAAAGCAATCAGAAAAATGTAATTTTACGCTCAGAAGTAGTACTTACCAGCCCCGCTCTGACCGAAGACGTAGTTATCAGGTCGGAACAGCTGCCCGTAGGTTGAGGACCTGATGGCGTCCATGGTCCCTGGCTCCAAGTCCACTAAGACGGCACGCGGCACGAACCGCTTGCCTGGGGATCAATTTCAATTGTGACAATCATCATCCTACAGAACGGCTGAACGGATCTGGATGAAATTTGGCACAGAGATAGATTATAGTCTAGTTTTAACGCAGGCAAAGCCGATGGCAAAAGTTAGTAATTTAATATAGGCACTAGCTTCTGTCAGCAGTTTCGCCCGCGTGGCTTATTCCACTTTTCCCCGTTGGATGATCCCCATTGATGGGGATTAGTGAACTTTTTGTTCACTATTCCCCGTTGACCCAAAATTTTTATTTAATGGGGATAAGTGAACTAAAAAGTTCAATAATCCCCATTAGGTAGGTATGTACGTTAAAAAAATAAAATATATGAATCATGTTACATTTATTAATTAAAAATATAACTTTCTTATACCTAATAAAGTCACAGATTGTTACAATCATTAATTTAAAATTGTAGCATGAAAATATTTCTTTCTTATACCTTGTAAAATCAAAGATTACAATCACTTAAGTTTTTCTAATTAGGTACGTTAAATAAAAACAATATAAAAATAAAATATATGAGTCATGTACTTTTATTTTTATAAGGTAAGAACAAAATTTTAAATTACCTACATACCTACTTTACGATTTTATTAGAACGAAAAACAGATTGTTGCCCCAACGAAATTGTTCTAACGATGTTTGGGAATAAGACCTTATTATCTATCTATCTAATAAGATACACAATACTGTAAAAGATGCTCATTTTCTAGAGGCGCGCGCGCAAGGCGGTGGCGGAGCGGGGTGCGAGTTAGCTCGTATGTGATTGGTCGACCCATCTTTTGTTTTTGTTTCGTAGTCGTTAAGGGTTAGTAGTGTGTAGTGTAGTTCAAGCGTGCAGTTCTTATCAGTTCGCAGTTATTAGTTTAATATAGGAATAAATAAAGGAAATGGCTGGTAGTTCAACTGACGTTTGTTTAGAGTACGTTAAAAAAGGTAAAGCTACCATACTTCTCCGGCCCGGACATCAATACAGTAAAAAATGCAAATATAAAAATGGTGGAGTTTGAATTAATAAATGTAACATGATTCATATATTTTATTTTTTTAACGTACATACCTACCTAATGGGGATTATTGAACTTTTTAGTTCACTTATCCCCATTAAATAAAAATTTTGGGTCAACGGGGAATAGTGAACAAAAAGTTCACTAATCCCCATCAATGGGGATCATCCAACGGGGAAAAGTGGAATAAGCCGCCCGCGTGAATGGCGAAAATTATCCCAAAGGCAATAATTGCCATGTAATGTAACGTTCTTGCGAATGTTCGACGCTGTGTTCGCTGTGCTCACATCGAGTGAGTAACATTTCTTTGCACCTTGCGTTCATTAGAGACCTCACTCCACGTCACCCGCACTCGTGCCTTTTCAAAACGCTCGTTGGTTTTGAGAATCAGGTTGTAACAAAACATCGAACGTTATGTTAAGTTATGTCAAAAAATCTTTGCAATTGCTCTAAAATTAATTTCTCAAATATTTTACTAAAAGTAGGTAGTACTGAAATAGGTCTATAATTTGTAGGGTCTGATGCACTACCTGATTTAAACAAAGGTATTATTTTACTATTCTTCATTAGGTCAGGAAACTCCCCACAGTCGATACAATTATTAAAGATAATAGCTAAACTAGGTGCGACAACATCAATAATAGACTTAGCAACTTCTACAGAATGACCCCACAGATCTGCAGTCTTTTTAACATTTAAAGTGTGAAAGGTTTTAATTATGTCTCTACAAGTATTATGTTCAAAAAGAAATTCCGTATCGCAGACATTAACATTTTCTTTTAGCAAAGACTCAGCAACAGAAGGTGATGAGTTTAGGGATATAGTAGTTGAAATGGGAATATCCGAAAATAAATTTTCAAAGGCCACTGCGACTTGTGAGTCTGATTTTATGATGTTGTCATTAATAGACAGGCTGTAGTCAGTATTTCGGTTACCAGATTTTCCCGTTTCACTATTAATAATATTCCAAGTCGTTTTAATAACATTACTACTGTTTTTAATCTTCGAACTCAAATAATGCGACTTGGCCAAACTACAAACTTTTTTAAATAATTTTGAATAATTTCTAACATATAAATTAAATTCAGCAGTGTTTACATAAGGCCTTTCACTGTACAGCTCATAAAGCCGTGTTCTACTTTTATGAATACCAATGGTCGCCCAATCACCGAATGATGCGTTACTATTAACGGAGATATTCTTGGGAATAAAGGTCGAATTAAATTGTTTACAGTATATACTAAAAAAATCATCATATGAATTGTATAAGTCTCATTGGTGCTTGCCACGATTTGAATCCGCGACCTCAAGCACGAGAGGCGAGGTCTAAGCCGTACTCACCATCTAAACTAAAAGTGATACTCACCATCAGCAGCTTCGTTGTAGTAGACCTGAATCCTCTCCAGCTGCAGATCGCTGTCTCCGCAGTAGTAGCCCGTCTGATCGATGCCATGCTCGTCCGATATGATCTCCCAGAACTGACCACAAACAAATTACGTTTCATCGAAAATCATTATCATCAATTTGTCAGGTAACCCCAAAACCGATTGCAGGCCCAGATTGGTTGCTGTAGAGATCCTTTATTAAGCGTGTAATTTGAATGAGTTTTTAGGGTTCCGTACCCAAAGGGTAAAAACGGGACCCTATTACTAAGACTCCGCGATCCGTCTGTCTGTCTGTCACCAGGCTGTATCTCATGAACCGTGATGGCTAGACAGTTGAAATGTTCACAGATGATGTATTTCTGTTGCCGCTATAACAACAAATACTAAAAAAAAACTAAATTCAAAAAATCAAAAACCCGACTGCTTCCGACTTTTTAGTTCGCTTTTGAAGCAGTCGGGTTTTTTGATTTTTTGAATTAAGTTTTTTTATTTATAACTTTTTAGTTAGTTTTTTTCGAATAAGATACATTTAAACATATAAGTGTTATATATTTTTGAAATCACCTCTTAAAACCCTTTATTTTGATACCCCACACGATGGGATTGGAAGAAAAAAAAAATTTGGGCCCCCACAATATGGCACCCAAAATCCGCCATTTTTATATTATCCAATTTTAATGTAGCCTATGACACTCGCAGGGTTAAGACGCATCGATTGACGTATGAATCATCAAAATCGGCCAACGCGTTTGGTCTCTGGAACGCCACATAGGAACAAACATACATACATACTTACATACATAGACTGATAAACACATTACCCTCCTTCGGCAGTCGGGTAAAAACAGAATAAAATAAATATTTAAGTGGGACTCTCATACAACAAACGTGATTTTATTGCCGTTTTTTTGCGATAATGGTACGGAACCCTTCCCGACTCGCACTTGGCCGGTTTATTTATATTTTAGATAGATAGATAGAGATTTAGACCTGGCTAAATGGAGTCTCATAGACCCATCTCAAACACAGTGCCAGAGGGGCCTCGTAGGATATGGTCTACCTCCTTGTCTGTACTTCGTATTCGTACCCAGCCGCCTGCACCTTTCAAGATCAGAGCCGGCCAGGTAGTAACATACTGGTTTTTGAGAATAGTTGATTTTATTTATTATATGCTTTATTGTAAAAATAAAATAAAAATTATTAAATTATTTTTATTTAATAAAGGTCGCTATCATTATTTTTTTAAACTACCCCCAAAAGATGATTTAGGGGATATTTATTTTTTTGAAGAATCTGATTTCTTGGGTGAATAAACATGAAACTTGACATAAATACCATCCTAAATAAACAATAAAGGTTGTCATTATTAGTTTTTTGCAACTACCCCCAAAAGACGATTTAGGAGGTATTACAGTGTTTTTGAAAAATCTGATATTTAGAGTCAATAAACTTGAAACTTGCCACAAATACTAACCTTAAGGTTGCTATTTTTTTTTTTGAAACTACCCCCAAAAGACGATTTAAGGGATGTTAATTTTTTTGAAGAAACTAATTTCTTAGGTCAATAAATGTGAAACTGCTTAAATACCAACTTAAATAAACATAAAGGTTTTCATTATTAGTTTTTCGAAACTACCCTTAAAATACGATTTCGGGGTGGTAACGATTTTTGATTACTTTTACTGCACATAGCTTCTTTTTAAGATGTAGGGGAGCACTTAGGAGGGATTTTTGGAAATTCAACTTTTAACTTTTAAGGGTTAAAAGGGAGACATTTATTTGTATGAAAAATCTTATTCCTTTGGCAAAATATTATAGGTTGGCATCATTAGTTTTTCGGAATTATCCCCAGAAGACGATTTAGGGGTGTTAAAGTTTCTTTGAAGAATCAAATGGCACTAATACGTGGAACTACCGAACTCGACCGTTTGTCTCAGGTAAACATAGTTAGTTGTAAGTGACGTTTTAGTGTTGCGTAATTTACGCTGTATTAGGTTTTTGTGTTGTGTCGCGTAATTTACGCAGCATTCGTTTTCATACTAAAATAATTTTTGGTCCACCCGAAATTATGCGTCTCAAAAAACCCGACCAGTCTTTTGCTCCATATATCTTCTTCTATACATATAAAATGCTTTGTCCTGAATGACTGACTGACGGATCAACGCACAGCCTAAACCGCTGATCGTAGAGACCTGGAACTTGGAGTGTATGTTTTTGTGTGACGTAGGCATCCGATAAGAAAGGGTTTGCCTAAATTCTTCCCCTAAACGGGAGAAAAAGGGGGACAAAGTTTGTATGAAAAATCTAATTCCTTCAGCTAATATTCTTGAAACTTGGCATAATCAGTTTAAAGTTAAGTTTAAAGGCAGTAATCTATTTAAATGATAAAATTTTGACATTATTAGTTTTTTGAAACTACCCTCACAAGGCGATTAAGGGGGTATTGAAGTTTGTATCGAAGAATTTTATTTCATGGTTTACTAAACTTGAAACATTGCACAAATACTAACTTAAATAAATTATAAGGTTGTTATTATTAGTTTTTCGAAATAACTCCCAAAAACAGATTTAGGGGGTGTTAAAGTTTTTTTAAATAATCACATTACTTGAGTTAATAAACTTGAAACTTAAGCAATAAAAGTTGTTATTATTAGTTTTCAAAACTACCCCCAAAAGACTTTTTTTTTTTGATGAATCTTACTGCTTGACTTAACTTTAAACTTGACATACATAACAACCTAAGTAAACAATACAGGTTGAAATTCTTAGTTTTTTTTAAACTAACCCCAAAATACGGTTTTTTAGGGGTGTTAAGGTTTTTTGAAGAATCTTATTTCTTTAGTTAATAAACTAGAAACTTGACATAAATATTAACTTAAGTAAACAATAAAGGTTGTCATTATAAGTTTTTAGAAACTACACTCAAAAGTCGATTTAGGTGGAGTTACAGTTTTTTGAAAATCTTATTTATTGGGTTAATAAACTTGATACTTGACAAAAATACCAACCTAAACAAACAATAAACGTTGATATTATTAGATTTTCGAAACTGCCTCCAAAATAAGATTTAACAGGTGATAAAGTTTTGTTAAAGAATTTTATGTCTTGGGTTAATAAACTTGATAGTTGACATAAATACCAACCTAAGTAGGTAAACAATAGAAGGTTGGCATTATATTTTTTCGAAACTACCCCCCAAAATAGGATTTAGTGGGTGTTAAAGTTTGTTATGAATCATACTGGACAAGGTTTCGTTTTTGATGTAGGGATCTAGGGGAGCACGAAGAAGGAATTTGCGGAAAATCAACCTTTCACCATCATCATCATTTCAGCCAAAAAACGTCCACTACTAAACATAGGCCTTCCCCAAGCGCCACCACACTGATTGGTCCTGTGCGTTTCGAATCCACCGGCCCGCAGCCTTGACCATGCAGCCTAATTGTGTAAGTAAATTCGTAAACGAAACAATCTGTTTCTTTCCCAAAAACACACACATATACAAAAAAGTTGAATCTTTATTAAAAATTTTACTACAACTAATTTCATCTGTATGTGTGTGTTTTTAGGAAAGAAACAGATTGTTTCCGTTGCCGAATTTACTTACACAATTAGGCTGCGGGTCGGACTTCCTAATTTGCGTTTTCCGGTTCGCAGTCGCCACTGAACTGTCAACCTTTAAGGGGGTGAAAAGGGGGCAATTTGTTTGTATGAACAATCTCATTCCGTGGAGATAAAGTAAATAATCATTTACATAATACGTTTTTTAAAACTACCTCCCCCCTGATAGGGTTAAGTGATTTTAGTTTTTTTGAGACATCTTACTGAGCAATCTAACTAAAATAAACAAAAAAATTCAAAAGAGAAAAAGGGTATATTAAGTTTTAAGGGGCGGATTTTACTTAGTAGCGGTATCCTAAAATGTATTATTCTTTAAGTCAAATAACGAATCGTCCCAAACCTATAAACCGTAGAACTTTACGAAACCACATTTTTATTTGGTTTAATAACAGCTTATTTTTGGTTGCCATCACACGAACGAAGTCGCGGGCGGAGTTAATATTATAAATGTGAAAGTAACTCTGTCTGTCTCTCTGTCTACCTTTTCACGCTTAAACCGCTGACCCAATTTAAATGTAATTTGGTTCGGAGATATTTTGAGACCCTGGGAAGGACATAGGATAGTTTTTATCCAAACATACTTACGGAAATCATACTTACGGAAATCATACTTAAGGGAGTGGAAAGAGGGGTAGAAGTTTGTATGGAAAACCTACAATATTAAGCCGCGATATCAAAAATAAGCAATTCGAATTACTAATGCTTCGCAGACGAAGTCGCGGGCAACAGCTAGTACTAGCATACAGATGCCTCATCCCATACATAGAAACGCACGGTTTCTATGTATGCACGTTCGCGTTACGCGTTACGCATTCTACGCAACTAGCGTTTAAGAACGTCGATCACGTTCGGTTCCGTTCCACGGTTATAGATGGTGTTAGCAGCAAGTAAAAGGGTTTACTAGGCTCGTGAATACTTTTTTTTTAATACTGCGACGATTTGTTTTATAGTATTTTTTTGTACGTTTTTGTACGTTTTTATCCATTCAAATAATCTTTAGACAATATTTTTATAATGATCGTCTCTAGAAAATCTTAATTCCCAAAAATCAAATTTAACGAATCAAAGCGTAACACGCCATCTAGGGTAAATTATTACCTCAATGCATCTAGGCAATTATTTTTTACAAAATTTAGTTTCTTCGCGTTGGGTGCTTGGACTTTGGACCTGACACATCTCTGGTAGGAATGGGAAAGCAGCGTACCTACTTTCTATCGGTAACTGCTTATTATCATACAAAGCAAATGATGCGAATCTTCTCAAGATCTTTGTCTTAGCTCTATCAACAGCACTACCTACTAACCTACTTTCCATCGGTTTATAATAGTGATGGGCCAACTGTGATATATTTTTCAAGCGTATGAAAAGGAATGAAATGAAAGGAATTGTTTAGCTGTACGCACAATGAAAGTGTTCGCAATTCGCTTTGTGCATATGGGTGGGATGTCCACCATGTATCTACCGAACTACCGTTGGCGCATTACCGTACCTACATCTTGTACAGTAGGTAATCGCCAAAGTTCTTGGCCACCCTGAAGTTGGCTTTCCGGCGCACAGGCACGGCGTGGTACTGTTTTTGTATGAGATAATCTGCGCCGCCACACAACTCCAGGGCGGCTAAGAAGCGAGAACGTGGCGGGCAGACGATTAGACAACTAGTCGGATAAGTCGGTGCTCAAATAGCAGACTAGGCTGCCGAATAGTCGCCGACTTTAGATGTGGCCGGATAGTGGGCGTGCCTGACTAGTCAGTCCATCTCTAGTTGTTATGTTTGGCTGGTGTCCGCAACTTCATGTCCAAGCGCTTATTTTGCGTACGAGCCATAATATCTCACAGGCAGACCATATTTTCGGGTTGTCATTTTTACATCTTTATAAGGCAGCATAATTTAAAAAAAACCGGCCAAGTGCGAGTCGGTAACGCGCACGAAGGGTTCCGTACTTTGGTAAATTGCGGTTTACGATTTATGATGTATTAAAAAAAAATAATTACTAGATCTCGTTCAAACCAATTTTCGGTGGAAGTTTACATGGTAATGTACATCATTAATTTTTTTAGTTTTATCATTCTCTTATTTTGGAAGTTACAGGAGGGGGGGGGCACATTTTACCACTTTGGAAGTGTCTCTCGCGCAAACTATTGAGTTTAGAAAAAAATTATATAAGAGACCAGTTAACTCATCGTAACAGACTTTTACGCTGAAACATAACTGACCTCAATATAATTTTTGAAGACCTATCCATAGATACCCCACACGCATTGATGTATTAAAAAGAGGAAGATACGTTACGCGCTAACATGGCGATCAGAAAACCTGGGCTCGGCGCACGACTACATGCAACGAAACTCACACATCTGTGTTCAGTGTCATCACCAGTCCCAAACCTACAGACAAGGACAGAGATATGAGACGCCGCTGTAGTGCAAGCGAAATCGCGTTAGCCGCCGAATATTGGCCGAATCACCGAATGTTTACTATTATGAATGAAATGACATTGCAATGCGACAATGACAGTGCGTATCGTGTCTCTCACGCATGTTTGTAATATCTATCTCGCTCTCACAAATATGGCGAAGCAAACATTAAATATTATTGTAATTTTCAACAAATTAACCTTTTTAACTGTACTTACGAGTGGTAAGTGATCCCGTGTGACTTATTTTTCTTCCTGGTATTATATAAACGCTGTTTAGCTACACTAGAAGTCATTTTGATGCGTATTTATTGCAAAAAAAAACATAAAAAACACTGAAACAAACACGCTCATTAAGAGCTGTGTGATAAACAATGTGCCGTGCGCGACTGAGTACCCGCTACGGGCATTCACTTAGATTAGTAGGACCAAGCGCTGTCCCCCCCGGTGGGTTCCCGCTTTGTCGATGCGGGGGGGCTCAGTAACCGTGGCTTGGTCACCCACGGTGAAGCGAAGAGGAACCCGAGGAGGGGCCGCTAGTCAGGGCTTTTGCCGATAAGCCGACGACGTAGCGGCCAACATGTAGGTTGCGGTGCTGCCTAGGCGACATCGCAACTGAGGCGGGCCGCGATGTCGTATGGGGTCTCCCATACCCATACGATATTGCGGCTGAGGGTTGGAGGCCGCAGCGGGAGAGGAGTGCCGGTATTGCGGTGCGCCGCTCTCCCTACCTTCTGCGGCCTAGTCGGGGTCGCCACCGTCTGATGGTGGACGCGGTGGGGCCCCAGGGGAGGAGGAGTGCCGGTATAGCGTTGGCCGCTCTCCCTATCCCCTGCGACCCCCCGAGGAGGGTCCGGTGACGGACAGCCGCGGCGGGTTCGCGGTGAGTGCTAACGCGTACCCGTGTTCCCGCCATAAGCGGCACAGGAGGACACGGTGGAGTTTTAGTGGGTTAGAGTCCCACATAACTGCGCTATCTCCCCGTGGTAGCGCAGTATGCATGAGCATTTCTCCACGCTAAAAAAAAAAAAAAAGGACCAAGCGCTGTGAGCAGTCCCGTTTCTTCCTCTTTTTAATACATCAAGGCCCACACGTATGGGATTGATGAAAAAAATATTTTTATTTTCAGTTTCAAGTATGGGAACCACCAAAATTTATTGTTTTTTTCTATTTTTGTGTGAAAATCTTAATAGGTTCACAGAATACACCTACTTACCAAGTTTCAACAGCATAGTTCTAATAGTTTCGGAAAAAAAGTGGCTGTGACATACGGACGGACAGACAGACAGGGTAATGAGGGTTCCGTTTTTAGCCACTTGGCTACGGAACCCTACAAATTATGTACTAGCATGTGCTCGCAGGCCCGTCCAATGCGTACCTACTATCTACCCCCGTGTGGGGGTAGTACCGGGATTAGAATAAAAACATTTTACAAAAATCGAAACCACGGAAAAATTTAAGAAACTATTGTTTTCAGTCTATTCTGTCCCACTGCAGGGCAACCAAAGTGGGAAAAAAACTGTATCTAAACATCATCATCATCATAACCATTGCAGCCGAAAGACGTCCACTGCTGGACATAGACCTTCTCCAGTCGTCTCCACATTAACCAATCCCGTGTGTCTCGCATCCAGCGGATTCCCGCAAAATACTTTAATTTAAAAAAAATATGTACCTACCTCTCTATGTATTTTTTAAATTAAGTAAGTACTTTGTTTGGTGGTTTTTAAGATCAGATAACGATCTTTTTAGCAATTTTTTAGGCTTCCGTAACCAAAGGGTAAAAACGGGACCCTATTACTAAGACTCCGCGGTCCGTCTGTCTGTCTGTCCGTCTGTCACCAGGCGGTATCTCAAGAACCGTGATAGCTAGGCAGTTGCAATTTTCTCAGATGATGAATTTCTGTTGCCGCTATTACAACAAATATTAAAAAATGATATTAGAAACCTCAATATCATTTTTGAAGACCTATCCATAGATACCCCACACGTATGGGTCTGATGAAAAAAAATACTTTTAGTTTTAGTTTCAAGTATGGGAACCCCCACAATTTATTGTTTTATTTTTATTTTTGTGTGAAAATCTTAATGCGGTTAACAGAATACATCTACTTACCAAGTTTCAACAGCATAGTTCTTATAGTTTCGGAATAAAGTGGCTGTGACATACGGACGGACAGACAGACAGACAGACAGACATGACGAATCTATAAGGGTTCCGTTTTTTGCCATTTGGCTACGGAACCCTAAAAACAGAATGAAATAAATATTTAAGTGGGGTTCCCATACAACAAACATGATTTAGTTGCCTTTTTTGCGATATTAGTACCCTGCGTGCGCGAGTCCGAGTCGCACTTGGCCGGTTTTTAAGATGAGTTAACGATCTTTTTATTAGAATTTTTTTTAATGATTTATATTTGTTATTTTTGCGCGTGAGTTTCTAGTTCAGCGAAAACGCACATAAGTAGGTTCACTTAGCTTTATCTTGTTATTTATCTACCTATTTAATTTATCAGATAGCGATGATCTTTTGAACTTTTAATGTCAATCAACGGGAAATATCACATCTTTTAATAACGCAGTTCCGTAAGTCAGCTCAACCGTATCATCACGTAAAAATAGATCCCGACTTCTGTTACAAATTTGTTGAGTAAAGAAAATGTCAATAACAGTAATTACAATCCCACCTTTGAGCCGATCTGGTTGCCGCACTGCCCAGCCTGCAAATGCACAATTTCACGCATTTTCAATGTTTTCACTTTATTAACACCCAAACGAAAGCAACTGTGCTAGACAAATGTACTATTTTTAGGATTGTCTACGCGCGTAGATTTAGCTTGCACGTGGGATGACTAGAAGTTCTAAGAACTGAGTAATATTTTTTTAAATTAGTTTTTATTAAAACAAAAGTTTTTCTGTCGATATTGTTCTTTAATAAACGTAGAAATCTGTAAAAGAAAATCATATTGTACCCGACAAGCAATGGCTAGTGGGGACAAAATGTGGACATTTATTGCAGCGCCATCTATTGCCAACTTTACAAGTTATGAAAACTTAAAACATTTTCTCGTATCTAAACGAGTATTTACTATATTAAAATAATTATTCAAGAATCTATTCAAATAAAATTGCCATTAAACTAGTTTTCCAAGTTAATGTATTTAAAATACAAATAACTAAACGCATTCTAATAGGCCCGCATTTCCTCTGACCTGACTGACATTTCGCGTTACTGACTGACAAAGCCTAATGTCAAATCAGATTTTCCGTACTAGATTTATCGCCGAAACCTCGGAAATACCTAATCAATCTACGTCGATAAGCCGCCCAAAAGGCAGGAAAACTGATTTAGTTTATTTGTGAAGTATAAAATTGTGTGTAAAGTGAAAAACATGTTATCGCCATATTGCTAGGATGTTTTGCCCGAAGGCAATGGCGATTTAATAGCGTAAAGCCCTTTTGTGCTGCACCTAGACTTTGATAAAACTCTGACGTGTTATTCCAGCCGTTACTAATTGCACTGTAAGTAATTAAAGATTAGTTGTTTGTGTTTTTTTACTCTGTAGAATTTCTTTCCGAGTTTTCGGAGATCGACATTCTAAACAATTATTTTGCCTCTAGGATCCCCTAGGGGATTATAGTCATGTAATTTTAATGATGGAATATAATATTTATTGTTGTCACATGAGTGCACTAAATAACGGTAGCAAAATTAAAAATAAAGTCTATCAGTAATATTAACCCTTGGTCTGTCCACCCGACCGAATTGGAAAAAAGCATCCTGTGCGTTATCTGTCCACCCGACCGAATCGGAAAAATACCTGTCAGTACAAGTTTTGACGTATCAAATATATATTGTAATATCAAATATATTACAAGGTAAAACTGGGTAAATCCCTATGAAATCAGATAGCTTATTTTATCACAATTCTAACAACATAACATTTATACATGGTCCCCATACAAAAGTACCGAGAAATCGGCGTTTTACTGAGACCGGGCGATCGCAAAAAATGGCCCCCGGGAACGTCATCCGACAACGCCCCGGCGGCCGGCCAACCTGGACAGTTGACCGTTTAATCAATAATATTGGCAACTTATAAGGTGTACAATTTTTATTTAACTCGAAGTAGTAAAAGATAATATGCTAAATACTAGTTTGCAGATAGAAATACACATAGAATGTGTATGTATTAGCACCAAATGAAAGGATATACAACATAGTATATAGCAGCATCCTAAAATATTGTACCCATGATTAACGGCATAATTAAGGAATGTCAATTAACTGTAAATAAAAAAAATATATAGAGTGGTATCTTCAATTCGCAGTAAAGCAGAATTTATGACTCTGTAGTTTATTTGTTTCCTTTTGTAACTATTTAACTTTTACCTGTATCGACCAACAGTCTCAATTAAATAAGATAATTGTGTTTACATTAATGCTTCCTGTACCTATACAGGCTGAGTTTTCCAAGTGGGTGAGGATGGCCAAATCATCACTATGAAGAATATTAAAACTGCAACATTGGATATTTCTCACCCTATATGTCGACAACCACAATAATTGATTGACAATATCTATATTAACGCGGGCGAAGCTTCGGGTAACAGCTAGTAAATAAAATAAAAGTAAAAGTCTTTAAAATATTTGGTATCAAGTAGTAGTATGACTCCATTTCCTGCACTTTATTCAGTCCGTTGTGTGTGTATTTGGTACCTATTTATACTAGTGGCTCTGTGAGCTGTAGGCCTCGCGAGTCTTGTCTTTTTGTTTTTTAATAATCGGTTGTGAAATGCGGCCTTTAGATGAGAACAGCCACACTTCCGGCAATACTAAAGAATTTTTGTACAATCTGAAACATAGAGGCTTTGCTCGCGCATTGCACTCCTTCAGTCAATTAACAAATTTCCGTATTTCTAAATTATTCAGTGCATGACCCAGCCTAGCTATCGAGTTTGGGACTCACTAGCAATTATACCCATGTAATCTATATTATATTTAAGGCATTTCAATTAGGATA
Organism: Orthosia gothica; assembly: GCA_949775005.1. Taxonomy (NCBI): domain Eukaryota; kingdom Metazoa; phylum Arthropoda; class Insecta; order Lepidoptera; family Noctuidae; genus Orthosia; species Orthosia gothica. The sequence goes on along the minus strand of OX459034.1, from coordinate 63,115,412 downwards.
TTAACAATTTTCTGTTTAAGAATGATTTTGGAGGTATTCTATTTTATTTTTTAATCTAATTTTATCAATTTACTTTCTTATTTTTTTTAGTTGTGATGGGTTTGCTCTTGACTCTAGTCTAGGTCAGAGGTGACAGAGACAGAGTCAACGATAGAGTGAGCTTACCCAGAAGCCTGTTCACTCTAACTTAACTCTACTTTTATACTAAAATTTCAATTTGTGAGTCCTTATGGATGGTCAGAAGCCAGGCAATCGTACACTAGTCTTGCCTAAGGGGTATAGTGTAACCCAGCTGAGTACTGGAACTGAGTGGTGGAAGTCAGATAGGCAGACGCTCTGTGTAAAATACTGGTACTCTGCTACAAGTGGTCAGACTGGATGCTGACCCCAATATAGTTGGGAAAAGACAGGCAGATTGATTGAATACAATTCTAAATTAAAAAAAGCTACAAAAAAGAAAGCTTTTTTGTTGAATATTTTAAAAGCTGTGTAATGCAGAATTAAAAGCAAATATCTTTCATCTTTCTGACTCGTTGGTCCTGGCTGTCATGTGTAGATCTTTGACAGTCAATATGGGTAGTAAGAAGCCTAATATCTGACACCAGTCTGGCCAAGGAATATATCATTTTACCCAGTTAGGTACTACTGAGTTGTGGAGGTCAGATAGGCAGTCCCTCTCCATAAAATACTGGTATCCAAGTGAATCTGGTGAGACTGGAAGCCAACCCAATTTAGTTGGGAAAAGGCAGACAGTTTTTTATAGCTACCAATTGCTGCCCACGGCTTTACTCTCTTAGAATTATTACTTAGTTGGTTGCTGCAGAGATAACCTGATACAATTGGGTATCCTTGACCCAACCCAAACACTGTGCCAATGTGGAGCCCCTTCACAGCATGCGCAACCACCTGTGCTTTCCAAGACTCGAACGAAGCCAACGACACAACTACCCAGGTGGCAACATTTTGGTCAGATAAAATTGGAGTTTGTCGATTTGTATGATGAATCGACAAACTCCAATTTGCAAAGATGAAGATCTTCTTCTACTAAATATCTTGATAGGTTACATAATATTATAATTGCTAAAGTTTGGTAGGATGGATGTATGTATAAAAATTGGCACAGAGATAGATTATAGTCTTGAATAGCACATAGGCTGCTTTTTATCCCAATAAGCTACGTATAATGAACCTTTGAGATAAAACACTTTTCACGCAGGCAGAATCTATAGCCTATATGTGTTATTCTAATGTATAAGCTACTAGATACCATTGGCGTGATAATCGAAGTTATCCCAAAAGATATTCATCATCATCCTTTTAATGTTCCCACTGCTGGGACACAGGTCTCCTCCCTGTGAGAGGGAATGAGTCCACCACGCGGACCCAGTGCGAGTTGGTGGAAGCGCGCCTGTCTGGGTTCGAACCCACAACTAACAACTTGTAAGTCGCGGCCGTTTCCACTGGGCCACCACTGCTCTCCTCTGCTCTAAGACATTACTATCTTGATAATAAGTACCTATGCATGTGTTAATCCAGGTAATGATTTTTCAAACCTTTCATCCCACTAGCATTGCCTCCTATGTGTATTGTGCATGTATAAACATACAAACTCACATACACAAACAATCAGACAGGAACAACTATCTGTAGGCCATATAAATATGTGTTTTGTGCGTTAAGGACGCTGTTACATTTTCGACGAACTCAAATTTAGGTATCTAGTCGCACACAGCAACATTACGCGTACGCACACATTGAAACTACTGAGCGCTCGATTTTATACATCACGGAAACAATCTTGGTCCTTGATATTATTTTTGAATTTTATTGTTTTTATTAAGTTGATTCAGGAAGGTTAGTTGGCACTTTGAAAATGCATTTGATAACTGTTACAAACCGTCGTCGTAAAAAGTAGGTTATTATTTTCAACCGACTTCAAAAAAAGGAGATGCTCTATCTATTCGGCCAAACTACTTATCCGATACTTATCGGGTTTTCATCGATAAATGTATGAGGTGGTATTTTCAGGGAAGGTTTTATTGTATAATATATTAGGATCTGTTAAAGATCTTCGGAGATAGACAATGGAACTCTTTAATAACAAACAGCAAATGACCTGCGATTACTGTGATCGTATGTTTATGTTTTGTTTTAACCATACCATAATAAATCATCACGCTTTTACGGTTTTAGGGGGTAAACAGATGTATTTAGTGTACCCAAAATGGGGTACCTACAAAAAATTTAAAGAGGAAAATAATAGCTTTCCTGTGACGAAAAACAATAGGTACCGACACCGACTTCCGAAAAGAATTTTATTTTTCACTTTGTTGTAGTAAGTAGGTATTTTAAAAACCGGCCAAGTGCGAGTCGGACTCGCGCACGAAGGGTTCCATACTTGGCAAATTGCTGCTATCGATTTATGACGTATTAAAAAAAAACTACTTACTAGATCTCGTTCAAACCAATTTTCGTTAGAAATTTACATGGTAATGTACATAATATTTTTTTTTAGTTTTATCATTTTCTTATTTTAGAAGTTACAGGGGGGGGGGACACATTTTACCACTTTGGAAGTGTCTCTCGCGCAATCTATTCCGTTTAGAAAAAAATGATATTAGAAACCTCAATATCAAAAAAAATAGTTTCAGTTTCAAGTATGGGAACCCCCATAATTTATTGTTTTTATTCTATTTTTGTGTAAAAATCGAATTGCGGTTCACAGAATACATCTACTTACCAAGTTTCAACAGCATAGTTCTTATGGTTTCGGAAAAAAGTGGCTGTGACATACGGACGGACAGACAGACAGACATGATGAATCTATAAGGGTTTCGTATTTTGCCATTTGGCTACGAAACCCTAAAAACAACGCTACGTGAAATAAGTAGATACCTAAAACGAATTAATTGCCGGTCACAAGGATTAAAAAATAACTTGAACATTTTTCATTATATGTAATATATTAAATATTACTATCACATCATCAGTCACTATTAATGTTCCCACTGCTGAGACACAGGCCTCCTCTCTGTGAGAGGGAATGGGCTGTAACCAACAACGCGGGCCCAGTGCGGGTTGGTGGATGCACATATCTTCAAATATTTGGTTCTAGGACATGCCGGTTTCCTCACGATGTTTTCCTTCACCGTTTTGAGAGCAGTGGTGAAGAAATAATTTAGACAAAGTAAAGCGCCTGCCTGGGCTCGAACCCACGACCTACAACTTGTAAGTCAAGCTAATGACATACTACCCAAAAACCATGAAAATGACACCCATGACGAAAAGATGTAAAATTTTCGTCGGCGCCAACTTGAATTTTGGTTATGACCCCGTATTCGATATAAGCGTCCCCAAAATCCATAAAAATGACATCCATGACGAAAATTTGTCTAATTTTTGTCGGCACCATCTTGTATTTTGGTTTTTACTCCATATTCGATATAAGCGACCCCAAAAACTATGACAATGACACCCATGTCGAAAAGCAGGCAAAATTTACGTCGGTGCCATCTTGTATTTTGGTTTTGATCCCATATTCGATATAAGCGACCCCAAAAACCATGAAAATGACACCCATGTCGAAAAGCAGGCAAAATTTACGTCGGCGCCATCTTGTATTTTGGTTTTAACTCCATATTCGATATAAGTGAACCCAAAAACCATGACAATGTCACCGATGACGAAAAGATGTCAAATTTTAGTCGGCGCCATCTTGTATTTTGGTCTTGACCCCGTAATCGGTAAAAGTGACCCCAATAACCATGAAAATGACACCCATGTCGAAAAGCGGCCAAATTGTCGTCGGCGCCATTTTGTATTTAGGTTTTGGCCCCGTATTTGTCATACATACATACATACAAACCGGTTAAAATCATAAATCTCTTCCCACCCATCCACTTCTAAACTTCCCCGTCGGCAGCTTAACCTTACCCATCCAAATCCTAACCTTAGTCAGAGCTGTTTAAACCCACCCATCCATTTCTCAACCTTGTCAACAACTGCTTAACACCCAACTATTCAAAACCCAATCTTACCCAAAATAATTTCTAAATCACATTCTAATAATAATAGGAAACTCAAAAATACGGCATACGTCCGATAAAATATCAACTCCTTTCGATCACGACGAGGACGGTACTCACACGCATGCACACTACAATCTTTCTATTACTTTTATCGTATTTATTTCCTGCGAGAAAGCGATACGCCCGTCCTTCCACGAGCGCTTCTGAGCGCGGAATGATGAGCGGCGGGTACAAAATGTATGAAGACGTCGACAAGTGATTTTATTTTAGCTAATAATTAAAAAATATAATTATTTAGGTGAAAAATAATTAGCTGCACCTGTAAAGGACTATATATACCGCAATTTTTTATAATTTTGAAGATAAAATATGCTGTAAATTTACCTAAACTGGAACCTATTCGGACCCTACTTTTTTCAATTTTTTCGATTATTGTGATGGACAAAACGTATTTGTGCGAAAATTTTGTATGATGTCATACAATTTTTCTGATGCTTATCTGGAGCTGAATATATTATTTTGAAATTAAGACCATGATATCTTCACATCGGTGATTGCTTATACATTAAAATGGTACCTCAAAAGTACTGTTATTTGTAGAAAAATGTAATAGCGTCCTTAAGAGGGGACTCTAGTGAGACTTTCTCCATACAAACCCATTCTGCTGTTTTCTTCGTGGATAATGCCTCTAGAGCAATGTTTTTTTTCCATAAAATCTAGGTCTAATTAATACGTGCCTGTATCATTTCCTTTTTTCCAAAACATAGTCACAAAAAGAAATATGACAATCCAAAAATCCGAAAAAAATGCCCGTTTTTACCGCCATGTTCAGAAGACTTTCAGACAAAATTTATAAGTTTTTAACAAAAAAGGAAATGATAGGAGCATAGATATACTTTTCCTCTAAATTTTGATATAAGAATTTTTTAGATCAGACCAGTTTTCATGAAGAAAACAGCAGAATACGAAACGTCTTTTAGTCAAAGTTTTTGTAGGTAAAATCAGCCTGAGCTGCAGTTGTCCCTTTCGCACTTTACGGGGTGAGGTTGGAGGTGACGCGACGGCAATAGTTTTTTCAAATACCTATTTTTCAAATTCCTGTTGATTAGAGTCCGCTCTTAATGGAACCCGCAACACGCAGTGCACCAGCCAATCGCTCAACTACTGCGCCAACCGTGTCGTCAAAAGTTTATAAACTACTAGCTTCTGCCAGCGGCTTCGCCCGCGTCAATGTTGAAAATTATCCCGAGGGAACCTGGAACCCGGGATCAAAAGTATCCTATGTGATATTCCAGACTACAATCTATATCGTTTGCAAATTTCATCCATATCCGTCCATACGTTTGAGCGTGAAGAGTTAACCAACATACAAACACACACACACACACTCATACACTCATAAACTTTCTAATATTAGTGCTTTTATAATATAAGTGTGTGTGATATATTTTTGGGCCAAATATTCATTCAAATTCGTTCAAGAAATTTTGCGTGAAAGAGTAACAAACATCTCTCCATACCCACAAACTGTTATATTATTAATTAGGATAGGAAAGGATATTAGAACGATTGTGCTTAGAATGAATAAGCATCGAAATTAATAACACTACAATAAATAGCTCGATATCATGCGACATATCTAAACACAAGAACCCTTTAATTTCCAGATAAAGATGGAAGAAGTAAAGGTGGAGGAGTCGGCTCCGGTCATGAAGTTCATCAGCGTGACCAGTGAGGCTTTAACAGAGGAACAGCGCGAGATGTACGAGTCCGTACTCTCCACATGGAAACCCGTCATGTTCCCCAAGAGAATCAAACGCTACATCTGCAATAAATGCAATAAAGAATTCAAGAACTATCAAAACTTATACCTACACACAACCAGGGTCCATTCCTCGGAAGACTCTGCGGTCATCTGCGATATCTGTGACAAAACCTTCAAGAACAAACACTATTTGTACATGCATCGTATGAACAAACATTACTCTGAACTGGAGAAGTGTTACTGCCAGTTCTGTCTTCAGGAGTTCAGGACACGGAGGGCGTTGCATATGCATGTCAAACGGATCCATCCCAACACTCTTCCCGAACTGAAGTGCAACGAATGTGGGAAAGAGTTCCCGGTACCTTATAAGTTAAAGTACCACATCGAAGCCTGCCACAGGCAAGACAAGGAGAAGTACAAGTGTCATCTGTGTCATAAGCTCTACAAAAACCATCTGAATTTGAACCGACATCTCCATTTTCAACATACCCCTGTCGAAAGACACCCGTGCGTGTTCTGTAATATGACGTTCAAATCGCGTCATCATATGAAACGACACGTCTTGAACATTCACCCTCCTTTAGAGTCGAAAGTTACCTGTCCCGAGTGTCTGAAAGAGTTCAAAAACGACCAGTATCTTAAAGAGCACATGCAGGTCCATACCTCTCTGGATTCGAAGGTCAAATGTGATATTTGTGACAAGTTATTTCACTCCGCGATCCGTTTAAAGAAGCATAAGAAGATCGTGCATCCTTCCAAGCCTAAGCTGCGGTGTGAGAAGTGTGATAAAGAATTTGCGCATGCCCACTACTTGAGGCGCCACAATAATGCCGTTCACTTGGAACTGGACGAGAAAGAATACCCACATTCTTGCGACCAATGCGGGAAAAAGTTCAAGCTGAAGAAGTATTTAAACAATCACATTCAGAGACACGAACAACAGCATTTGAAGAGGATATCTCAGATGGTCAAAACTGTCATGGGAGACGAAAAAGAAACTCCGATTAAAAAGAGAGGCAGACCCAGGAAGACTAGGGCTGAAATCGAGTTTATAAAATGCGAGCCAGTCTCTAGTTCTGAATCGGAATCGGGAGAAACTGATTCTGAAGATTCTGATTGAGTTTCTGGCAAAAAATAGTGTCTGATTTTTGTGTTTTTACAGTGCAAAGTGTCAGTTAAATTACGTGAAAAAGTTTATCGGAATGTCACTGGTGATTTTTTTGTGGCATACAACTGTACATAGATAATTATGTTCCAGGGGTAACCTTACAAGTTTTAAATGGTTATTGATCCTGCAAGGGGTCTCGTTTACACTCTTATAGTTAGGACCAAAATTTTTCAAAGAATTCGTATTCGTATAGACTTCTGTAAGGCAGCGTCGGACGGAAGGTAGTAAGTAAGGTTTAAGTGACCATAAAAAGACCAGCGATTCGGTCCCTTTTCGCACGGATGCAATTTTTTTATCATCATCAGCCTCTTAATGTTCCCACTGCTGGGACACAGGCCTCCTCTCATAGAGCGATTGGGAGGGGTTGATCCACCACGCGGGCCCAATGCGGATTGGTAGATGTCACATGTCTTTGAATTTTTGGTTCTTGGACATGCCGGTTTCCTCACGATGTATTACTTCACCGTTCTGAGAGCAATGGTGATGAAATTACACATTACACAAAGTAAAGCGCCTGCCCAATTTTCTATTCAATGCTACTGCTCCATATTTTCAAAGTCCTGACAAATACGAACACAACTAAAATCGGGCAATTCAACGTCAATAGATCTTTCATACGTGCGGCAGTGAGCAGTGGTGGCCCAGTGGTAACGGCAGCGACTTACAAGTTGTAGGTCATGGGTTCGAACCCAGGCAGGCGCTTTACTTTGTGTAAATTATTAAATCAACATTGCTCTCAAAAACGGTGATGGAAAACATCGTGAGGAAACCAGCATGTCTTGGAACCAAAAATTCGAAGACGTGACATCCACCAACATGCACTGGGCCCGCGTGGTAGATTACGGCCCATTCCCTTTCACAGAGAGTACGCCTGCACGTACAACGGACCAAATGCGAGTCTAAGTGCCGAAAAGCCATCTATCCTATCCTATCATACATGCGGCAATTGATTTTTATTTAAATATTCTAGTTTATACGACCAACCCAGGAATCGAACCCAGGACAGGACCTCACGCGCAACAGTAGCGCTTGCGGCCACTAGACCTACGAAGCAGTCAATATAGAATAGATTAATTTCTCTGGTCATTCTACTACCCTCCGTCCGACGTATTTTGAATTCAATTTTAAATCTTATTGGGTCTTAGCTTATCGAATAAGCTTATGCTCGGAGGATGCGCCAGTAGCCCGCCTAAATCAACATTTCTTACTTTTGATGCGATTTACGGGCCAGTATTGCTTTTATTGGGAACAAAGAATAAAAAATATTTATTAAAATGTTCTTACATTTTTGGCGTTAACGACTCTGTATTTTAAATTTATTTTTTGGGGAAAAACTAGGTACCATATTATAAAAATAAATGGTCTCCGTAACAAATTAAATATATTATTTACTGAAATAAAAGCTTTTAATAACCAATATGACTCGTAAGTTTAATTTACCAGATTGAATGGCTATTTATTGAAATCATAACTTTTGAGGGTAGTCTAACTTAGAAAAATGTGTTGATGATGGCTGGCTACCTGGCGCTTTGTCCTAATTTGCGCGTCTAAATTATTAGTAAAATGGAGTTAAAAGCGTTAAAGTATAGACTTTAAATACAATTAATAGTTTTTCTTATTAATTGTTTCTTTTTTGGTAGATTTATATTGGGTATGGCAACACTGAGGTTTTGGTAGAAAAGACTGATGGTGACTTGTACCGTCTTAGACTGGCAGCTAATCAGAGTTTATTCTTGCTGTGCGATCACGTTTTGCGTTTTACAAAATAAGGGGTAGAAACTACCACTGACTCACTACCGATGGCGCTACTATCATTGGTCTTTGATTTTGACAGCTGTCGCTATCCATACACTTTTTTTAATCAAGCTCATTTACGAACTCTTTGAGCATCTGTTTATTGCATTAAACGGGGATCCGTTATCAAATATATTGCTGGATGAAAACATTGGGACGGTTATCCAATTGTTTTCTTTTACTTCGGCCGTACGACTCGCGTTTCAGCGGCCGGTTACGAACATTTTAGAACGTTGGTTCTACTTCGCTACTCGCTATATTTCGGAAAAGATAGCTTGATCTCTGCAACTGTCAGTATCAATACAGTATATAATAGCGCTTGACAGGCTAACAATAACAATAACTTATACGTCGGAGTTTTGGCGGGAACGTGATGACGTCTATGTTGCTTCTCTGATTTATTTTCCTAAAATTGTGTTTAATTCAATATTAATATTGTAAAAAATGGTGGTGTGTTGTTCTAATAATATTAGTGAACGTGCACGATTGTGGGAAATTGAAACACAGCGGTAGAACATGAATTTGTTCATGTTGGCGACAAAACTCGTGGAAGCTTCCAGTAAAGTTACCGCCATTTTACTGGGGCCTAACTAGGACATTGGACTAAAAACTAAAGAAACTAGAACTTCTAAACGTGACACTGGCTAAATGCACAAAAAGTCATGCGAAGCCAAAAAATATAAATGTATACGTCAGTTTGACATATATGTCGCAGAGATCAAGCTATCTTTTATGAAGTAGATATAAGCGCTAGGCAAAGCAAAGCGGCCGGCCAGTGCGTTTCCAGATTTACTAATCGTCGCAACTGGAAGAGGTCTGAGGGGTCTAATTCGTTTATTTTAAATCTTCTTACGTTTGTTGGCGTTACGGCTCAGTATTTTATTGGATATAATAAGCTGTTGTTGAAAAAAAATATCTCCGTAACAAAACATTTACTGCCGCCCTCAGAGACGTTAACGATTATTTAAAGCGCTCCGTAGCACAGATTTTTGGTACTAAATCTATAATAAGAAGCGCATTAAGTAACATTATAAACGTCTCTGAGTGCAGCATTTAGTATTATTTACCGAAGAAGAGTTACTTTAAACAAAAAAAAAAAAAACACAAAATAACTATTTTTTAATTAAGGATTAGCACTAAAAGTTTAGAGAAATTTCAGGCTTTTTTATTACCCGACTGCCGAAGGTAATGTGTTTATCAGTCTATGTATGTAAGTATGTATGTATGTATTTTTGTTCCTATATGGCGTTCCAGAGACCAAACGCGTTGGCAATTTTGATGATTCATACGTCAATCGATTCGTCTTAACCCTGCGAGTGTCATAGGCTACATTTAAATTGGACAATAGCAAAAAGGCAGATTTTGGGTGCCATATTGTGGGGGCCCAATTTTTTTTTTCTTCCAAACCCCTTGTGTGGGGTATCAAAATAAAGGGTTTTAAGAGGTGATTTCAAAAATATATAACACTTATATATTTAAATGTATCTAATTCGAAAAAAAACTAACTAAAATGTTATAAATAAAAAAAACTTAATTCAAAAAATCAAAAAACCCGACTGCTTCAAAAGATAACTAAAAAGTCGGAAACAAGGAAAAAATCATACTGTGCAGGCGGAGGATACACCAGATTTTGGTCAGCCAGCCGCCAAATATGTATCCTCCGACTGCACAGCATGATTTTTTCCTTGTTTCCGACTTTTTAGTTAGCTTTTGAAGCAGTCGGGTTTTTTATTTATATTTTATAATGATCGCCAACCGAGAATAAGTACGGCCAAGACAGTCACCAATAAAAGAGATATAAAATTTTAAGAGTGAGGCTTGACAAAGAGAATCCAGTGTTGCCATATAATTGTTAACTATTTGGGGTCAGTAATTCTAATGTTAAGTATAACTTTTAAAATTATGAGGATGTAATATATTCTTGTCTGTCACACATCGAAAATAACTAGTTTTATTCGAAATAAATCTACTGCTGGACTTAGGCTGGCCCAAGCGTTGCCACATCGGCCGGTCTTGTGTGTCTCGCATCCAGCGGACTCCGGCTGTCCTCTCAACAAGATATACATATTTAACATAATATTTTAGAATGCAACGAGGTTAATAAGGTATATCAAGTGCAATATTTTTAACAACGTAGAATATTAAGTTAATTATTTTTTAAGTTTTTTTTTCAATCAGTCATCCTCTATGTGAGAGGGAATGGGCTGTAAGCTGTAATCCACCACGCGGGCACAGTATGTGTTAGTATATTTTAAATGTCTTCTATTCTTGGTTCTAAGACCCACGATTTCCTTTTACCGTTTTGAGAGCAGTAGTGATAGAAGATGAGATAAATTTCGCTGTATTGTATATTGCGGCCCACTGCCTCTCACAGAGAAGCGGCCTAAGTCCCATCAGTGGGCACGTTATAGGCTGATTGTTGCACACTCCCCAGAGCTTCGGCGCTAAATATTCTTTTGCTTAGGGTAAATGTATAGTTTATTGTTTAAATTCTATTTTCACTTTAATATCCTCATGATTTTGAAAGATTTCCATAGCTGGACTAGTAGACAATGATATTATTGAAATGTGGTCTTGAAATTTAAATTAAATTGATTTCAGGCTTAAAAGTGGTAAAACAGAAGATAAAAAATAAGTATCTTCAGACTACTCTTTATTCAAAGTCGTTTGCTCCACTTAACAAAATATAATTAACAGTTGTTTTTATTGAAATTAATCACGGGCATTTTTCATTGCCATAAAAAAATGGTTTGATTGGAGTGGAGGAAGTTTCTTTAGAATGACTTAAATTATAGAACTATCATGTCTATGAAGATTTTTATCTGTGAATTTCATTTGAACTTGTCTATCACATTGTTGCGATAATGTGCTTCGTAGAGTTTCATACTTAACAAAAACAGAGAGGGTAGTTTACATTTTTAAATTAGTTAAAATTTCTCAACTACCCTCCTACAAATTTTCAAATCTTATTGTCTCCTAAGTCCATAGCTAACAAAGTACATATGTACTATAAATGTTATAAATATGTGTATAAAGTTATTATTTAATTATTTAGTCTATAATTGAGGGTAGCAGACCAGTTTTTGAGTTATATGAAACACTACCTGTTTCCCACGGTTTTTCTCTTGTAGTCTCTGTGGCTTATGCAAACAAGAATTGTGCATTTTTCTGGTATTAAAAGTACCCTGTGGCACTTGAGAATAGTAAAGATCGTTAAAAGTTGTAATGGCCAGTCTTGCCAAGAGGTGTCGTGTTGCGGAATTAAGATGAGCTGTCACTCCATGTAAAATACTGGTAGCTGCATTCGCTTAGGCAAGCAAGCTTATCCGGAGTCCGACGAAGGATAGGTAGAAAATAAATCGTGGTAAGTAAGCGAATTCAGCGAATACACAAACACAATATGCTTAGTCTTTTATTTTGTCTCCTTCATGTCGCTAGCACGACAGTATATCCATGGAAGAAGTAAGCTGTACAATTGGAGCATTATCTGGCAATGCGGTGTCATACAAAACTGATCTCAATTCTAAAGCCGTAAGTGCACCATAATATAGATAAAAGAAAAACGTGCCGACAACTCGGTGGATCTTCGTATGTCACACAATTAAAATATGATTTGTTATTGTTTGATTTGGTTAGGCTGACTGTCAGTTGAAAAGATATACAACCAATCCACTATTATTAGAAAGGAAAGTGTTCAGTTTCAGAGCCGCTATGTAATGTGGCAATGGAGAGGGCTATGCTATTTCCTTGTGTGATCGCATCCGAAAGGAGGATATCCGCAAGAGGACAAAAGCTACCGACATAGCCCGAAGAAATGCCAAACTTAAGTCGCAGTGGGCAGGGCACTATACTCGTAGAACGCATGGTCGATGGGGCCGAAAAGTTCTGGAGTGGCGACTGCGTACCGGAAGACGATGCGTTGGAAGGCCTCCCACTAGGTGAACCGATGAACCTTAACAATATTTAAGGTTGCGGACTTGCGGGAATCCGTTGGAAGCGAGAAGCACAGGACCGGTCATTAAAGTCATTATGGCGAAACTATGTTCAGCAGTAGACGTCTTTCGGCTGCAATGATGAACCGTTTAAGTCATTTCAGCGTTGGAGGTTTGTATTAAGAGTAGTATGTCTTTAAAAGGCGTCCCGCATATTTATAGGACAGTCAAAATAATAATGTTAATAGGAATGTTGGATGAAATTGAAAAATAAACGTTATTATCAGCGTCTTTATTTCCAAAGTTGTACAAACATCGACTCCACCACGGTTCTACTCTAGTGAGCACGTACGTTCTTATTCGATCTTTAAAGTACTTAGTAATAAGGTTTATTATACAATGTCATCATGAATCAAGCTTGAGCCATGTAACTGAAAAATTGGTCTGCACAAGTGGGGGTACTTTTAGAATTGTATTTTATTTTTATTTCGATTGTATATTTATTGTAAATATACTATTTTGATGTGGAGCTAAATTATTTGTTTTTTATTTTATACCTATACTCTAGTTTCTGCTTACCCCCACGGGAAAAAGGCGTGAGTTTATCTAAGTGTGTGTTTTTTGTACCTTTCTACCTGAGGAGCTCGTGGTTAAATAATAACAGCCGCATGGTAATCTCTAAGGTTAAGCAACGCTTGATGGGGACGGTACGTGGATGGGTGACAAACTTAATATAGCGAGGGATGCCTCCGTGCGTCAAGCACGTCAAGCCGTTGGTCCCGGCTGACATTTGAAGATATTTGCCAAAGACCCGCGCGTCCCCCGATTTTTCCAAAACATTACGACTAGCCGTTTAGATGGGATTCTCATTTTAAAACAGGTATACAAGGGAATCGGCGCCTTAAACGCTAGGTGGAACCGTTCAGGTTCAGAATGTCCAACTCCTAAAACGCCGCAAGCGTTACTGCTGAGCATGGAGTCCTAGACTCCTGGGTTCGATACCCGAGTCGGGCAAAGTATTATTAAGGATTTTTCAATCAGGAATTTCTCATTAGCGCCCCAAAGTCTAGATTTATGCCCAGTTGACGGCAAAGGCTCGTCCCTTGTTACACGGGAGTGCGTTTAACTGGTGTAGGTACATCTGGGCGCACGGTAGTGCCCTCAACAAGTCGAGCAAACGAAAGTAAGTACAGCCGTACCACAGTATAAATATACAAACAGTATGGAAACTAAGCCTAATTGATGAAATAATTACCTACGCTCCATTGTAGCAATAGGGTTGTAACTTTTAATGTTTTTGAAATAGTTTTTATTTTTATTTTATTAAGAATATTATAATCTCAGCAAAAATCGACAGTTTAAAACGCGGAAAACAGTTTAATATTAACACACAACAACTTGTAGAACTTTTTCATTTCGGCGTAACCTTTTACAAGTTTTGACGGGAGCGTACGCGAGCCGCGGTTGGACGAAAACGTTTCTTGCGCTTGTCGGAGCGGGCGCACGGTAGACGCGGAAATAATTGAAATTAGTATATTATTAACCAAGGGGATTAAGGAGTGTCTTCTGTCGCTTGTGACGATTTAAATCGCGAGCGTAACGAAGGACTCGAAGTTTACTCCCGAGCGTAGCGAGGGTGTTAAAAACTTAAATCACGAGCGAAGCGAGGGATTTATGTTCACCCAAGACTAAGACAGCTTTTTCACCGAGGAAAATACTCTACTTTTAGTACCATTTGCGAAAAAATTAACACAATAATATTATGAGATAAGCATTTATTAAAAAATAATGACAATTAAAAGTAAAATAAACTTAACGTTTATTTAATTTTAGAAAACAAAAACGCGGCAAGTTCCTAGACTAATATTTTTTTTGTCGGAAAAGCAAAGGCATCAAGCTCATACGGCCTCGTCGGTTTTCGTAATTTTATTTAATAATCATAACTGCATAATAAATGCGTATTCCTTTTTCAAAAAGATGTATAATGCTTTATATACATACTCAATGGTGTAAACACAGATGTAGTTCAGTATAAATTTCGGTAAGTATTCCAAATTTAAATCACATTCTCCACCTAGAGGATGAATGAAATTCAGTACAATTTTGTTTCCTTGTTTTTAACAGATTAAAGATGACTATTGTTATGTTCGCTTTTTGTGGCATAGAATGTCACTTTTTTGAGCAAGTGGTACGAAATAACTCATAATTGATGTCTTGATCTTGACGCGGTACGCATTATGTACCTACACACTACTGACAGGACTGCGAACGCTTCTTAGAGGTCTCGTCGGTGCGCATGTTTGGGCGAGTGTGCCGTTTCGAGCGTTTGTAAGTAGTTTCCATACTGTTTGTATATTTATACTGTGGCTACCATCCTTTTCTCGAAGCCATTCAGGCTGATTCAGGACATTTTCTACCCCCCTGTAACTTTGTTGTGGATAAAGCTTGAAGCCTGAATTTTCAGTGACTAAGAGAACATTATAACTAGGCATAAACCCGAATTAAGTACATTCATTTTGAACTTGTAGTTTAGGCATTATTGCAAGATAAAATTCCGACTCACCGATTATCAAAATTCTAGTAGATTCACAAGCTCCAAATTTTGAACATAATTAGCGTTTAGCCTATAAAGCAAGAAAAAACTATGACATCCTGCAATTTCCGCCCCATTTCCTAGATATACAAACTGCATAAGTAACTTTGTAATCCAATATAAATAGTCACCCAATATATGAGATTACAAAGTTACTTTTACAGTTCATAAAATTTTTCGCCACCCACACTGCTTATTTAAGTAATTATCTTATCTTATCTTGTGGAGGGGCCAAGAAATAACTCGGACACTTCGACCCATTGGGATCTATTGTGTTCCCCTAGATAAGTTACTCCTCTCCAATCTCGTTGAAAACTCTTTTCTTGAGTTTTACGAGACTTGGAGATATGAGCTTATTATAGTCTTCTGGTTTTGGATATCCAACCCCTAGGAGACTCATTCGCTTACCAGCCAGTTCTTCGCATGTGCACAGAAGATGCTCCATGCGTTCCGTATGTTCCCCACACAACCTGTACATGGGTGTCGCGGTTAGACCCATCTTCATGAGCATGTCGTTGGTTCCAAAGTGCCCAGTAAAGGCCCCAAGCAGGTAGTGGATTTGCCCCCTGCTCATATTCCAAATCCATTCCCGGGCTTTGAACGTAGAGCCTAGGAATTTCTTGGAATGTTGTAGACCGGTATAAGACAGCCAATGTGTTTGTTGTCTTTGATCTGCAAACTCCCTAAATGTGGCTTTGACGAGACACGTTGAAATGCCTCATGGAGCACACAACCCGCCGTGCTCCATGAAATGCCTACACATGGTTCTGGACCCACAAAATCATTTGCTGAGCCCTCTCTTGCCAGTTCATCTGCCACTTCGTTCCCATGGATTCCTTTGTGCACAGGGACCCACATCAGTCTTACCCTGTTATGCTTCCCAAGCCTGTTTAGGGCCTGGATAGCATCCAGAATAAGTCTGGAGTCCACTTTGTAGGATATCATGGCTTTGATTGCAGCCTGACTGTCACTAAGAATATATATGGATTTGCCTCTGGTTTAAAGGTGGATATATAGGTAATTAGTGAACGTAGGTATAATACTGTTAATCATAGACGATAGCTATACCATACTATTTTTACGTTTATTATAATGAATTATAATTTTCAGAATTAATCGAGAGACCCGAAACTTGAAATAATAGAACCTATACCGATTCTGTGTGAAAACCATGGTGTAAACAAGAAACAAAACGCATTGAATAAGGGTGTCAAAAGTATCAAAAAGTATCGATTTGTACTTATCGATATTTAAAAAATAAATTTATCGATGGTTTGTAGATAAGCCCAATGGAGTTGCACTACTTGTACTGTATTTTTTTTTATAAGAAGTGTCTTCTGTCTGCAGGGTGTTTTTTTTTCATTAGTTGTATCCATATTTCTGTTGAGAGTCGAGACGTTTTCGGTATTCATAAATTTTTATTTACTAGAACTGCCTGCAACACCTACCTGCTTGCAATGCCCATGGACTTAATATTATAAATATCATTAAGTCCATGGCAATGCCTACTCGATGTATTAAAATATGAAATATTGCCAAAAAATATCGATATGTCAAACGAAAAACATCGATAAAAGTTTTTTTAAGCAAATATATAAGCCAAGCACTAAAAGCTGCCAAAGTGCCAAGTGCCAAACCCGCCATATTGTTTACATTTTTCAGATGATTAGTGTCGCTGTCGGGAGTTTTCGCATTTTATTAATTCAATATCTTTCCATTTGTGTCTGATAAACAATGGAAACGATGAGTTTAGGCATTGATGAGGATATTAAACTAGATTTTGACCCGACGAAAGCTATTTGCAGGTGCTGTTTGACGACGGATAGACGAATGTTCAACGCTGTTATGTTCGATGAGCTTTTTAAGGATCTTGCCGGTATTAATGTGAGTATTAAACTATTTTATACATAAACTAAAGTCCATTCACCAGATAAAGTGCCCTCGAATATGAGTAGGTATCTCTGAGCCAGATTTTTCTTATTCGCTGAAGTAAAGTAACTTCACCAGAATTTTCTTTGCACTACTTTTCAACGTTTTTCCCCGATAAAACAAAGTCAATTATCTGAAACCGTGACATAACTTGTAAAAGGAACTTTGTAAATATGTTAAAATAAAAAAAGTGTCAACATACAAAATTACGTTTTAGTGAACAGACCTTTTTTTCCGTGGCTTCTCCTACAGTATAAAAAGTAACCTATGACGCTCAGGAATTGTGTAGCTTTTTATCAAAGATAGAATTTTCGTAAACTTCTACCAGAGGATACCATTTATAAAGTGTGTCCACTCCTCCACCAACCACATCATCTATATTCTATAGCTTTTTCACCACTAACTTGAAAAGTAGCCACTCTGTGTTGAGGGGAATGGGGAGCCCACGTCCACAGTTAAACTTTAAGGAATTGGCCCACATTTATCATTAGACCGGTAAAAGTGGAAAGAGGACAGGCACACTGCAACATAGGAATTTAGGAAATAGGCAGAACATATTGCTCACAGAACACATGGTTGATGTGGTCGAAAAGTTCTGGAGTGGCAACTGCATGGAAGACGCAGCATTGAAAGGCCTTCGAAAAGGTGTACTGATTACCTAGGATTAAGTCTCTGGGAACCCGCTGGTTGCAAGACACACAGGATCGATCGATGTGGTGACGTTTAGGGGAGGTCTATCTTCAGCATTGGACAACTGAAATGTTCTATAGATAATAATACCAGCCTGTGATTGTCCCACTGCAGGGCAAAGACCTCTTCTCATACAGAGAAGGCACAAGCATTAATTATCACGCTTGCTCAAGATGGGTTGGCAATTTCAAACTTATATTAACTGTAATTCTAGGTTTCCTCACAATGTTTTCCTTAACGGATGTCAGTGAAGTCCAAGTTTGACAAAGATTTTCTTTTTTTTTTCTCCTTTCTATCTTGCGATCGGCTTCTCAAGCCATTAGCAGATGCTTTCTGTGCATATTGGTGCTTCGAGTACGGTCCTCCAGTGAGAGCCGACCCTCCACTTGCTACTTGACTAGACAAAGATATGATGATAAATAAAAATGAAATATCCTCACGAAGTTGTGGTGGCCCAGTGGCTGAGACCTTCCTCACTTGCTTGAACTTGTGGGTTCAAATCCGGGCGAGTACCAATGTGACTTTTTCAATTCATATGTACCTAAGTTTATCTTGGACATTGGTGACAATGATGAAGGAATGCATTGGAGGAATCCGGCAGGCTTATTACGTATCTTTTGCAAGAGCAAAACGATAGCGATTTTTGCGCAATAATTGCTCTTCAATACAAAAGATTTATAGTTGTTGGCGGTTTTTCTTTTAAATTAGTGCATTTGACAAACAGCGAGCGATTAGCAAACGATTGTGTAGAACCTACCATACCTACACTGCAGGTAATGCCGACTTTTATGGCATAAAGTGTTTGACTATTGTTTTGCTCTTGCAAAAGATGCATAATAAAATCCTGCCGGACTTATCGTTCGTAGTTGCTGCAAGGCATTCCAGTGCGAGGATAAATGAGTAAATAAATAAATCCTTCCTTGTTTCCAGGTATCAGAGTGTGATGGTCTACCGCAGTGGTTGTGCTATGAGTGCAGCACTCTCCTGCAGAAATCGGTCAGGTTCAAACACAAGGTGCTCCGTGCGCATACAATGTTGTACGAGTACCTCACACGTTGCGCCCCTGTGAGTAATAAACATATATATAGAAAGAACGACAAGTAAATAAATATAGAAAACACTAAAATGCCCATAACTTTTAACTTAAAATAAAATTATTATAGTAAGCCCTGGGGTTATTTTATTTATTAACGTAACTATTAAAACAAAATGAATAGAGTCTGCAATTTGAGCACTAACTAGTCGGCTTATCTCTACTAAATGATCTTCATGAGTGTCATGTTTGTTGCAGTTTCCCATCGAGGCTCAAGATGAGGAGTTGTTGAAGTATGCCAGCCCCCACCTCAGCACTACCAGTGTACTGACTATCGACATTGTGGGCAAAGGGAAGACAGGCTACCATCAGGTCTTAGAGGTAAATGTCACTCCATATGCACTAAAGGTTTTGGGAATACTTTAATTGTGCGTACAGCTAAGGAGTGGCGGAGTGGAGCTAATTTCCTGCCGGAGTCTGTGTTTCCATATAGCTATAACCTGAGGGTCTTGCGTGCTTCACTGTCGACCACATCATCACCATCAGTTGACATAGTGGTCAAGTGTGAGCCTACCTACAATAAAAAAAAATTGGAAATCTAGATGCTTACGCCCAACTAATTCGCTTCCAGTCTTACAAGATGCAGCTGAGTACCACTGTACATGGAGCAACTGCCGATCTGACCTCCACAACCCAGTAACTGGGTAACACAATATTCCTTGGCAAGACAGGTGACAGATTTCCTGCCTTCAGACTACTGTAACAACTGTCAAAATAGTTTTTATCCATTTTAAAAGCGTTGTTCCACTTCTGTAACATGAGGGTATATCCACAACAACTATTTGTAGGCCATACAAATATTTATCCCGTGCGGGAATCGAACCCGCGACACGAAGCGTAGCAGCCAAACGCTCTGCCACTGCGCCAACCGAATCACAGTAATATTATAAAGGCGAAAGTTTGTAAGTGTGTGTTTGTATGTGAGTTACTTCTTCACCCTCAAACGGCTGGACGGATCTAGTTTTGAAATAGCACATATTTTTATCTCGGTATAAGGTTCCCTTGTGATATTAAAACACTTTTCACGCGGGCGAAGCCGCGGGTCATCATAATAATAATTTGGCTTTGATTTAATTTCAAAGTCAAGTCTTTTATTTTAATTAAATCATCAAACGGCACTTTTGAATCTTTTTTTATTGTTAAAAGTTACAGTTAATAATAATCCTTTCTATAGTGCCCGGCACGTAAGTTGGCTAGGTGTTGGCATAGTCGGGGTAAGTTCGCGCATATTCCGCGAACTGACCAACCACCTTATAGAGCGAACGGAACGTGGACGCGACTCGATTGGTCAGTCGATCCTTGTGTCAACTGAGCAACCAATCGCGCGCTCGGAACGGTGCTAAACGTTCCCCGCGCCCCGCTTCACTACCATAGATACCTAAAATACGACTTCGGCGCATCTAACGACTTGCCAACTTACGTGCCGGGGATTATAATGTCCATCCGCAAAGGTAGTTTATTTTGGAGAAGAATGGACAAGAAAATCTCTTAGAGCATTTAACCTATGGAGATGGCATAGCTGGGCTTACCCCTCTGCCAAAGTAGCTTGGCCATATGACCATACGCGTTATATAAAACTAGTTCATTCGCCGACCGCCGCCATTGTGTATCGTATTGAGTCGCAAGTAAGTCCTCCGAAAAAATGGTTAATTGTGCGGTTTCCTCTTGCAAAAAGCGAGCTGCCACTTTCAATTTGCGAAGCCATGGTGTTTCCTACCACATATAAGTATAAATTATACATCAACATAGTTTTATTTAAGTACAATGTCGAAATAATGGTTATTGCCTTTACGATAGAAAAATTCAGTGGTACGTTGGTAGCACAAACGCAGTACAGGGGCTGACAGGGTAGCGATGTGCATAGTGCTGGGACAACGTGAATGAATGATTGATAAATTAAATGATTTTTTGAATCAGTATGTTCAGTATCAAAATAATTTTGTTTGTGTTTATATCTGGACAAGACAGGTTGAACTAAAAAAATTTTAACATTTGAAAATATTATTTTCAAATGTCTATGAGAATAGATTTAAATTATTTTCTTTTAAAGTTTTAGGGTAATAAAAAGTAAGTTTGTTCGTTTCGTTAGTGAGTTTTTCAATCATTTTTTAACCCCCGACAGAAAAAAAGAGGGTTGTTATCAATTCGACGTGTATTGCTGTGTATCTGTCTGTGGCATCATAGCTCCTAAACAGATGAAGCGATTTAGGTTTTTGTTTGAATTTTTGTTTGATACCTCTATCGCAGCCATGGTGGTTACAATGCCAACCCCACCGCACATCAATTCGAAGCCATATACAATTGCGAATGCTAAAAATACTCAAATGTTCGTATATAATTTTTAACCAAAAAAGTTGATCCACAGAAATGTGTTCGACATGTATATAATAAACTGGTACATTTCAAAAATCAGTGATTGCCTCTAGTCGTGATCATTGAGACATGTATATGAACTAGATTATGGCTGTGAAACCATATGTTTATGATAAATTAAACAAAAAAAATTTTAGAAATCAGTAGGTTTAATAAAGACCTTACAATCTTTTTTTTATAATTTTTAAAACGAGCAACGTACAGAGTTGTATGAATGATATAGAACGAGTGAATAGGAATGAAGTACATCGAAGAATGAAAGTTTAAGAATGAACAGCGAATGTGTCGTAGACACCATACACGTATGTTTTCCTATCTAAGATATCAAACTAGCTTAGCTAGGAAACACCGTACTCAAATAGTTAAAAAAACGAAAAACTGACGTGATAAAGTGTTACATAAAAAAGTGTCAAATAAAAGTATATCCGGTTGATTGTATTATTTATTATTTACGCTTTCTTACTATTTAACACGTATACATAAGGTCCGTATTAAAGAACGGGGCTCAAGTATGAATCCCGAATGCCCGAACCTAAATAAAACAAAATGTCAGTGACATGAGTGACAGTTTCATACTATTCTATGCTGAAACCTGTAGGTACTATAGTTTATGATTAACATTGTTCCAAGACGTATGCCACCATTTTATTAGGTACTATCCCCAGTTCGTCTACCATGCATGGAGTATTTGGATATTACATTTATTTGTAACGTCATTCATATAGGAAAGACACGGGTCCAACAATATATATTATGTAATTATGAAATATTATTGACTAAAAATAAATTCAATCGTTTTTTTTTTAGTGTATCTTAAATTCTTTCCTACCTTTCTTACCTACCTACGTAGTTCAGCAGACCACAAATCATATTGCGTATTTTTTTATATTTGTGAAATTAATTACTTAAGTTTATTATTATTTAGTATAACAAAAATAAAACGAATTAACATTTTGCTCATTCATTCATGCATTAAAATGAATTTCCAGTCATTCTTTGTATCACATCACTAGCACTTTGTATTTGTTGTCATAGGATTATTGCATAGATACACACAAATATGTCAATGTATGTGTGTTTTTTGATTGTGTGGTTATTATTGTTTCGTGTGCGTTTGTAGCAATAGGATGCATGTATCTGTGAGTGATTGTCATTTTTTTGTAGTGTGCTGTATGTGTTTTCCTCGCCTCCCGCAGAAAGTGGCAGAAAAAGTTGTTCGGTGATTCGCGGCTTGCCGTCTCCATAGGTTAAATGCTCTAAGGAAAATCTACACCTACTCTTTTAAAAAAAGTGTTTTACAATATCTGGTCATCATAATCAGCAGCTTTTTAACGTTCCCACTCCGGGGACATAGGCCTCTTCTTTCTGTGAGAGGGAATGGGCCGTAATCCACCACGTGGGCCCAGTGCGGGTTGGTGGATGTCACATGTCTTCAAATTTTGCAAAAAATTAAGACATGTGACATCTAAGACATGCCTGTTTTCTCACATGTCTTTCTTTCATCAAATAATTTATACAAACAAATGTGTCTGCCGGTTTCCTCATGATGTTTTCCTTTACCGTTTTGAGAGCAGTGGTGAAGAAATAATAACCGGCATATCCTAGAACCAAAAATTCGAAGACATGTGACATCCACCAACCCGCACTGAGCCCGCGTGGTGGATTTTGGCCCATTCCCTCTCATCTCACAGAGAGGAGGCCTGTGTCCCAGCAGTGGGAACATTAATAGGCTGATGATGTGATGTGAATGTCCCTGTCTGGGTTCGAAGCCACGACTTACGGCACGTTACCACTGGGCCTTAGCTGCTGCCACTACTTCATTAATTGTTTCAGCACGAGAAACAAGTGCAGCCCTCAGGATTGGACGATATAGACGTACAGTTTATCAATAAAATGGAAGATGACTTGGTGAAGGAAGAGAACGGATTCTCCGATTATGAAGACAATATCACTTTAGAGGAGTTCAGGTGAGTCTAGCCCGTTCACTAGCCTGCAAGACGTACGGGGACGCGCCATCGGTACACGGTGGACATTCCACCCATACGCACTAAACGTTCCGGGAATACTTTCATTGGGCGTACAGCTAAGGAGTGGCATTCCCTGCCGGAGTCTGTTTCCTGATAGCTACAACCTTTAAAGGTCTCTAGTGAATAGGTTACTTGTAGACTAGCATCCTTCACCGTCGACCACATCATCGCTTACCATCAGATACACAGTGAACAAAATATTGAATGCTTCCGTATTGTTACGAGCTGGGCTTCAGAGATAAATTATTCAAACAAAATAATTGATCAGACTTTATTACTCAAACACTTTATAAACAATTTTATTATAAATGATAAATGATTTTATTTCTGTAAGTTGGTTTTTTAGTTTGGGAGCAGTAGTGGCCCAGTGGTATCATCCGCGACTTACAAGTTGTAGGTCGTGGGTTCGAGCCCAGGCAGGCGCTTTACTTTGTGTAAATTATTTCATCACCACTGCTCTCAAAACGGTGAAGGAAAACATCGTGAGGAAACCGGCATGTCCTAGAACCAAAAATTCGAAGACATGTGACATCCACCAACCCGCACTGGGCCCGCGTGGTGGATTACGGCCCATTCCCTCTCACGGAGAGGAGGCCTGTGTCCCAGCAGTGGGAACATTAATAGGCTGATGATGTGATGTGAAGTTGGTTTTTACAAACTCTTACATGTCGTTCATATTTTTTAAAACTAGATGAGGTCGGCGTTTCTTGTCTGTTACTCTGAGAAGAAAGGCCGAAACAAACTCAGAGGTCACAGTCTCTTTTAAAGTCCTGAAAAAATCTTGGTTAGATCATGTGAAGACAGAAATGGTCTTTTGAGGAAAGAACCAGCCAGATTGAGTGGACCTCTCCAGTCAGTGCACGCATTTGTCAATAACCGAGCAGCTCAACTCAGAATTTAAGGAGCTCAACGATTCGACGAACAATACCAAAGAAAGGACATTCGGGTAGGCCGCATAAACTACTCATATTGCCAGACCATGATTAAAAACTAAGATAAAATAAAAATAAAAACAAAAAAAAAAGATCCACATAGTCTTCACGTTCACAATAATTAAAATGAAATAATACTTTAAAAAGTAAATATTCTTGTCATTGCAAGAAAACAAAAAAAAAAAAACAAACAAAATATCAAAATTAAAAACAAAATTCATGGTGCAAAATATAAAAATCAAAATTAATTGGAGCAGCTCAATCCCAAGCCTTTTTGTCCTCAACGTAATCTTTAATAGTATAAAACGCTTTCTGGCACAACTTACGTTTAATGAAAGATTTGAATTTATTTAGCTTATTATAAAAGCGTACACATTGACATCTAAACGAGCCACCTATCTTTTTGAGCCTTGTTGTAGGTACTACAAATTTGTTTGCTGCAAAATTATTGCTTTCAAACCGAAACTATCTCACGTCGCCGTTTGCCCTTTATATAGCACGGGAGACGTTTCTGGATCGTGCCAGACTGTTCTAGACACGAGTAGAACTGCCCAAAATATTCGTTAAGAGGCCCTTCTCGACGGGACGAGAACATTCCAGAATGTTCGGCGGAGAAAGACCACACGAATATTTCGATACGAGATGTCGCTACTAGCTACTACTAGTTTCCATCCTCTGGTCAATAGATGGCGCTACCGTCTCTTCTAACAATATATTTTGTCGTTTTCAGATCCGTAGCAAAAAAAATAACAGAGGATGACATTGTATCCTTACTACAAGAGACTCAACAAGTAGAAGTGAAAGAAGAACTCCTCCCCAGAGAAGAAGAGAAGAGTAAGAAGAGGAAAGCAAAGACTAAAGAAGTTAAAACCAAAAAGAAGAAGAAAGATCATATGTAAGTTTCATGGCCATTTGTTTTATGCCGAATCAAATTATATTATTATAAAGAAATATATTTATGTTTAGTTTTTATTATCTTCTGTCTTCCTTTCCACTGAGTATCGAAACCGCCATGACTAAATACTCGTACATAATAAATAAAATGTGGGCTATCACGTTTGAATTTGCCACTAGGGTCGCTGCTGTAGAGTGAGGTCTTCAAAATGACAGACGTCACTGTTTTCTTTGGCTTTTAGTGCGAGTTTATTTTATTATATAAGCCTTCATCCAGACACGACATTATTTTCTTTGTTGCTCATATATACATCTTTTGTTCCATTTTTGTGTGTCCGTTTGCCAGGTGGCAAAGGCCTCCTCCAATCTTCTCCATTCCGGCCTTTCTATGGCCACTCTACCCCATGTTGTTCCAGCGACTTGTCTAATGTCTTCGTCCCACATTTTCTGTGGTCTTACTCTTTTTCTTTTCCCATCCCTTGGGTACCACAATGTGATTATTTTACTCCATTCATCCTTTCCTCTGATCATGTGGCCCGCCGATTTCCACTTTTGTCTCCGTATTTTCCGAGTTACGTTCTGGACCTTAGTCTTACTTCTGATGTTGCTATTCCTTACTTTTCTTTCCTTTTGATCCTTGTCATACTCCTTTCCAAGGCATGTTGGCATATGGAGAGTTTGTTACGTTTTTTGTCAAAGCCCATGTTTCGCTCCCATATGCCAATACAGGCAGGATACAAGTGTTATAAGGTTTGCTTTTCGTTGAGATGTGTAGACTCTTGTCTTCCGTCATTTCTTTTAGACACCAGTATTTTTTCCAGCTATTCACATCTCCTCTTTCAACTTCTTTGTTCTCGTTGTCTTTAGGATACATCAGCGAATTTATTTACAACTTTTTTATTATATTGAATATTTTCCAAATATGGCAGATTGAGATAGGTACCGGTTTTTCCAACCACTGCTTTAATGTAGTTTTATGTTTCTCGCAAAACTGCGGCATACTCAATGTTATATTTAAGCGGACTAACACGAGGTTAAATAACAAATATGTCGTACATTATTCGCCGGGTTAGCTACTAACTCGGATTTATTAGGATAACTGTTAAATTTTTACTGAATACTTATTTTATAATATCGATCAGCAAGTTCAAGTCGATGCTGTTTATACGGACTTCCAGAAGGCTTTCGACA
This sequence comes from Orthosia gothica, assembly GCA_949775005.1. Taxonomy (NCBI): domain Eukaryota; kingdom Metazoa; phylum Arthropoda; class Insecta; order Lepidoptera; family Noctuidae; genus Orthosia; species Orthosia gothica. The sequence continues at coordinate 63,089,003 of OX459034.1, read as the reverse complement.
AGGTAGATCATGATTTACTGCTTACAAAAATAGCATATAATGGTATCCGCGGTGAATTGCTTCGTTGGTTCTCATCTTTTATTTAAATAGAACTCAAAAAGTAGTTATCAGAGGTTTCAATTCTGCTACCATAAACGTTACTTCTGGCGTACCTCTGGGATCGATTTTGGGTCCCCTGTTGTTAATTCTATTCATTAATGACATCAATGATTGCTTCTAGTTTTCAAAATTCTTATTATATGCCGACGATTTGAAAGTTTTCAAGTCAATTAAGGATCATACGGATTGTCAACATCTGCAAGAAGATCTAGACCGTTTTTCAGCCTATAGTGTTAAAAATAAACTATATCTCAATATGCCAAAATGTTCTACGATCACATTTACAAAAAATAAAAATAAATGTCATATAGATACAATTTGAATGGAATGGATCTAGCAGGGGTTCCTATAGTTAGAGATCTTGGGGTACTGCTCGACGATAAATTACACTTTGATCAGCACATTCATAACATAATTAGCAGTGCCTACCGTATGTATGGATTTGTCATGAGAGCTACAACTGATTTTAAACGTGCTAGTAGTTTCATCCATCTGTTTAGGTCACTTGTAAGGTCTCAACTTGAATACGCTGTGGTAGTGTGGAACCCTTATTATAATAAATATGCAGATAGTTTGGAGAAGGTCCAGCGAATTTTTTTGAAATACAGTACAATACCGCTGCTACCGGAACTTCCCGTCGTATAATGACTTGCTAAAAAAAATAAGGTAATGAGCCTAAAGTCTAGGAGATTATACCTTGAAACGATGTTCCTTTATGATGTGTGTAATCACAGATACGACTGCTCAGATATTACCAATATTACTTTGTTCCTAGAAGTGTTTTGAGGCGAGGGGTGCGCGCGCGCCCGCTATTCGCTGTTTCTTCCTGTCGAACAAACGCTGGAGCCCGCGCACCCCTGCGTCGTATTTGTAATAGTTTTAATGATTTTTTTACCGACTTGGACATATTTGCAATGCCCACTAATAAATTTCGCAACTGCCTTATTGAAGCAATAAAGAGCCTTTAACTTGTTATTTAACAGAATGTGAAATCATATGTTTTTGTTTTGTATCGTTTGCTCAAAACTAACTTTCTAATTTATATGATGTGGATAACGGTGTAAGTTGCGCATTTATATCATGTTCTTATAATATTAGTCATAAGTTTTAAACGTGTAACTGTTGGTTATTCCTAAATAAATAACCAAGGGTGATGCAAGCACCCTCCCGTTGGGTTACCGCATTGTCGAGACGGGGGGCCTCAGTAGCCGTGTCTTGGTCACCCACGGTGAAGCGAAGAGGAACCCGAGGAAGGGCCTACCGATAAGCCGACGACATAGCGGCCAACTAGTAGGTTGCGGTGGCGTTTGGGCGACATCGCAACTGTGGCGGGCCGCGATGTCGTGTATCTGAGGAATCGCGGCTGAGGGTTGCAGGCCACGGCGGGAGAGGAGTGCCGCACGCTTATTACGTATGAAACAGCAATTAACAATATTTGCGCAGAGATTGTACAATCATCGCGCGAATATCGCTTTACGTCAAAAAATTTGAAGGCTTATTTTTGCGAAATAATTGCTCTTCAATCGCGAATCCGCATTATATATGAGCTATAGCCACACCATAATAATTTTACGACAGCACTGCTAACAATAAAGATCTGTTAACTGAAATGTGCATTTATCGCAAGGTGATCGCGAGAATTTCGTATTACGTATGGTTTTTGACAGCACAGCGACAGCGATCGGCGAGCAAATGTGGCTGTCAAATTGCGATTACTGTTTTCCCTTGTTGTTGGTCGATTGCCAATCGCTCGCTGATGGCTGAGTAGGTACAGAAGTTGTTGAGTTTTTGGCGGCTTTTTTAGTGTGTTATTTTGTGGTTTCTTTAATTATCTGCAAATTAGAATAATAATATAAAAATAAATATTGAAATAACAAATTCCTAGTGAATATTGTAAATTTAAATGACAAATTGGTGTTGTTTTGAGTCTCTAATGTCTACGCAACTGGACTATTTGTTGTATCATTGAAACATAAGTGATCACGGTAAAGTGGAGGATTTTTTTATACTGTAGCGTTGGCTACCTCAGCGAAGCTTATTTGTTTACTACTAAATACTTACTACTTTTTATATGGCAATCACCGATGTCGACTATTCTGCCAATGTCTAAATTAAATTTGAAAAATCTTTTTTACGTTTCATAGCTCAAATACGAGATAATGTAGTCTATTAAGTGATGTTCTAATGAGTTATCGATTCGATTTCTTAAAACAATCTACAATTCGAAGAAATTTTAATTGATTTTACACAGTGACATTTACGTAAATAAAATGCAAATATCAAATTTTCACTGCCATAATTACTTTACATAAATACTTTACATCTGCGAATATTAATTTATCGGAATATTGGAGCTAAATAGTAATTACATTGACTATTGTAAAAAAACAGCCTCCACGAAGTGTTGCTCTTTCATAGGCTGGTTAATTCATCAAACGATACATTTTATAAATCATCGGAGAGTTAAAATAGCTTCTGTTAAAAGTGACTGTAAAAAAAAAACTTGACTTAAAGGCCTCAGTAGCCAGTTCAATAAACTGATCGCGCAATAATTGTACAATTATTGCTACTTGCTGTTCCTTACGTAATAAGCCCGCCGGTATTACGGTGCGCCTGCTCGCCACCGTCTGATGGCGTACGCGGTGGGGCCGCAGGGGAGGAGGAGTGTCGGTATAGCGCTGGCCGCTCTCCCTATCCGCTGCGGCCGAACAGTGGTAGGTGGCGGGGCCACTGACCTAACCCATCACAGGGTGACCAAGGGTGCCGTACACGGGGTCGTTTGGCGCTCATGTGATGGTTTGGTCCCTGGGGTGGTCACGGCGTGCAACGTGTTCTGGTGCGCCGGTGATGGGGGTTCTCCCTAGAGGAGGGTCCGGTAACGGACAGTCGCGGCGGGTTCGCGGATGTATGCTTACACGTGCCCGTGTTCGCGCCATAAGTGGCACAGGGGGACACCGTGGAGTTTTAATGGGTTGGAGTCCCACATAACTGTGCTATCTCCCCGTGGTAGCGCAGTATGCATATGCATATGCCAAAAAAGGTGACGCAAGCAGGCCGTAGAATAAAGCGGTCCAATCTAATCTTGATTGTTGATTTAACAAGAATATGTATTTCCTTTCAGTGAAACAGTTCTTGAAAATGACAGCCAAGCTGAAACAAAGTCCTCGATAAGAAAACCTGTAGAACTGGATCCAATGAAGATCAGAATAGTCATCCTTAACCCTGAAGAACAAATTAAACAGAGAGAGGTAAGTTATACATACATAAATTCACGCCTTTTTAATATGGGGGGCAGAAACTACAGAACGCCACCTGCTGCGATCCTTACTTACTTCTTTTACTTCACTCACGTTCATACATCTAGTCATACACGCACGCTGTTTATGAGTACTGTGCACTTTGTCTTTCTGAAGAACATCAAAAATATGATCAACTTATATGTATTTGTATTTGAATCTATGTAAATAAAACAACGGTGAATGCCGAGACACAGGACCGATGAGTGTGACGACGCTTGGGGGAGGCCTATGTCCAGCAGTGGACGTCTTTTGGCTATAATGATGAAATAAAACAAAGTTGGTTTAGTTACAACATAATTTTATAACGCAAGAATGGCGTGATCGGTTTTATGATCTTTGATTTGGTCTTCACCCTCTTAACTGTGGCAAAACAAAATACAACCGACTTTAAAAAAAAAACAACACTACAAATTGAAAACTTACTTTCAATTTCGGAAGTCGGTGTTACTGTTTTTGTTACTACGTTTTTTGACACCGACTGCCGAAATGGAAGTTTTTTTATATTTTTTTTGTTGTGGTAGGTTCATAATGAGCAAGTTCTATAGTAAGGTATCTAATAATGCACAAAGTTATGCCAGAATAGATTACACGAATAATATAAAACTTTAACATAAGTTTACACTAGTCGATCATTCTTCCATACAAACGTTGTCTGGCGATTACTCCACTGTTTGACGATGTACGTTCAAAATAAAAAATTATATCAATTTGTCTCATCATTATCTAGTCCCGTATAGAAACAAAAAAAAAAAAATACGAGCGTCGAAAGTTTCATATTTCAACACTAATTAACGCATCTTTGGGCGGAAATAAATACCATAAGAAGACGGAAAATTGCAAAATGGCCTCCATACAGGGATAGATTAGAAATTCAACAATGCAAATAATTTTGTTTTGAAAATATACATTCAGTCGTTTTTTCATGATATCTAGGTCTGTTTATAAAATTTCGCACGCACGTTTTTGTCCTAAATCATCATCCATTTCAAATCATCATCCGGTTCAAATTTGCAAAAGTTCTAATTCTTACGTGAATAAGCTTCTTACTGCTCATCACAGCATCTATCTCTTCCACACGTGTTGTCGGATGAGATAGCTTGCATTTTAACCTCGCGCACAAAAGCTTCGACTAGTCGTCTAGTCGAAGGCACGAACTATTAATGTACGGTTAGTTACTATTAGGTTACGGTACCTTACGTATTAGGAAGACGGCAAGCATTTTAGTGTAACTCATAGACATACTAAATAATATGAACTGGAAATACCTACGAAAAAAACGTGCCTACCTAAACCTCAAAATGTCTCATAAAATGGCCGCCGATTCTAAGGTTGTGTCAATCAAGCAACACACACACACTCACAAATCTCAATAATACAATATGTAAACAACCATTTGACAGCAGGACTACCACGAACACAACCACAAAATTCGTCACATAAAATGGCGAATATGGCACGTACCTACAACCGTCACTACGTCATAACAAAATGTTGCCATAATGAGCAACAACTGAAATATTGTTGTCTCTTTCATCAAATACGATTACTACATTAGAAAGAATGAAACAAAACGATGTTTTACATTCTGTATCGTATTTCACTCATATTTGTATAAGCTAATGTATGTATCTCAGTGGGGTAACCACACTAATTTTCAATTTTCTCTTTGTTGCAGGAGGATAGTAAGGCAGGCTTAAAATTCCCATTTCAATGTAATTTGTGCTATAAGGGGTTTAACTTTGAGTCTAAATTGCAGAATCATATGAGCAAGCATAGTCCGGTAAGTCTGAAATACCTATTACAGTACCCTATGAAGAAAATAAAAATAATACCAGCCTGTAAATGTCCCACTGCAGGATAAAGGCCTCTTCTTAAACAAAGAAGGCACGAGCATTGATCACCACGTGCGCTCAAGATGGGTTGGCGATTTCAGACGTATATTAACTAGAAGTCCAGGTTTCTTTCACCGTTGTCAGCGATGTCTAAGATAAACTAAGAAGAAAACAATTTTGTTAAAATAGCGGACGGCATTCTAAATCTAATATGGCGGACCAATTATTTGAATGCATCTGAAAACATATGGTATGAATGATTGTATGTATATTGTTTTGTCCGCAGTCCCGCGGGCCGTACTCGTGCAAGCTGTGCCACATGCACCTGCCCACCTCGTACAGCTACAACGTGCACTCGCTCATACACAACCGGCGCTACGAGTGCGTCGCGTGCGGCCGCCGCATGGTCGACCGCGCCTCCATCATCGACCACTACCGGTGAGCATACGAACGTGTGGGGGATCCGTGCTCGGGGTCAGTGGCTAACATAGCCAATCTATCTCTGTCCAAAAGCACAGAAGCTTCACGGAGTGACCTGACTGTGCCGAGGATTTCTTCGCGTTATGAGATGCCACGGGCATTCCAACTATTGTATGTGTTCACATCGCGCAGAAAACTCTGCTTGCGCGATGCAGGATAGTTCGCATGAGGCGCTATAGATGTCGCTACGTGACGTCAGGTCATTTGTTCTTATGAGGCGCCATAGATGTCGCTACATGACGTCAGGTCATTTGTTCTTATGAGGCGCCATAGATGTCGCTACGTGACGTCAGGTCATTTGTTCTTATGAGGCGCCATAGATGTCGCATTATGACGTCAGGTCATTTGTTCTTATGAGGCGCCATAGATGTCGCTACGTGACGTCATCGTCAGGTCATTTGTTCTTATGAGGCGCCATAGATGTCGCATTATGACGTCAGGTCATTTGTTCTTATGAGGCGCCATAGATGTCGCTACATGACGTCAGGTCATTTGTTCTTATGAGGCGCCATAGATGTCGCTACGTGACGTCAGGTCATTTGTTCTTATGAGGCGCCATAGATGTCGCATTATGACGTCAGGTCATTTGTTCTTATGAGGCGCCATAGATGTCGCTACGTGACGCACAACCTAAGTATTATAAGTGTATCATTCATATATGATGATATTTGGGTTAGGTTGGCAACACTGACCACGGTCGAAATCGCTCCGCCGTATTAATTTGATTAAATATAGTTATTCTTCAAAAGTCAATCTAAAACACTAACGAGTGCGCTTAGTTTGTTATAAAAAACAAGTGGAAGTGTTATCTCGGTGATCGACTACGAATTACGTTTAATGTGACTCTAAGAACTGATGTCGTGACTGTTGGTGACTGTGTTGGTGCCTACGCAAAATAAACAAAGTCAAACCCATCAAGCAGTAACCAGTAACAAGAAACACAGTATTAAAGTGAAACTAATCGACAAAAGGTAATCTGGAATGCTGTAATAATTAAAAAAAGGTCTCAAAATTCAGTTGAGAATTTAAACTGGACAGATTTGAAAATATAAACGAATGACAGGTGACTTATTTTTTTCTTGACACAAGAATTGACCAATCAAAACACAGCACGCAACATTGACATTTTCGCTTCACGCATAACACAACAACAACCTAACTTATAATTATGGGTTGCCCGGCATGTTGTAAGGAAATACAATACGCTGGAGAGTCCCTGAAATGCACAGGGTGCTCAGCTAAATATCACTATACGTGCCTTAATATGACATCTGCCTATTATTTGGAACATCATTTTGAACTTAAAAAATGCTGGCGCTGCTCGGACTGTGCTAATATCACTCGCCGATTAAAAAATGATACCACCCCTATCCGAACATCACTTAACGACACTACAATGTCAATCGACGATGCTCAAGAAGGACATAATATAAACATTACAACAAATGCCGAGTGTAAAACCCCTGACCAAAGTATCCAACTCATCACAAAAAGACAGGAAATCACAACTGAGGGTTCCTCTATTACCTTAGAAACCTTCAGCAAACTGCTAGACACAAAACTAGAAAAAAATAATCATTCCCTACTCTCTGTACTAAGGAACACAATCCAAAGCGAAACACAAAAGACAATAACAGAGTTAAGAGAAGATATTTTACAAGATACCCACAAATTAACACACGAACAAGACATAGCAAGAAACAATATAAATAAACTAAACGATAAAATAGAAACACTTCAATTACAAAACAATCAACTTAAACAACAAATTACAGAAATAAAACAAACTATCACTAAAATCGACAGGCAAGAACAAGACAGCAACTTAAAAAAAATTGTACTATTTGGACTTACAGAGTTCGATCAAGAATCAGAGTATCAACTACATTATCGGATAATCGAAGCTTTCAAAGATATTTTAAATATTGACCTGACTGGATATATTGAGGAACTTTCACGAATAGGAAGAATCAGCAACCCTCGAAGACCTATCATAATTGAGCTTATAAGCAAACGTATGACGAAATATATCTTAGATAACGCGACGTACTTTAAACATACAGGACTCTTTACTTTAATTTACTTAAAATATTAAATGACTGTATACCCCTAAAAACTATAAAACTGCATCGTAACAAAAGAAAAAAATGGCTGACAAGAGGCATCAAAATATCATGCAAAAATAAGCGACTGTTCAGAATTCTCATTTCATATTCTAACGATCCAATATTGAAGAAACAATATAAAATCTATGAAAAAACTTTAAAACATATAATCAATAAATCAAAAAAACTAGAGTGTATTCGGGAAATTACAAATTCAACTAACAAAACAAAGTCAATGTGGAAAATTATTAAAGAGCGTACAAATAAAAACCTGCAAAAAACACAACAAAACATTACATTGATGATCCATGATAAACTTACGTCGGACCCAAAACAAGTTTCAAACTCATTCAATGATTTTTTCGCATCAGTGGGACAAACAAGGCAGAGTGGGGACACAGAGCCGTGCGGCCGACCTGTGCTACGACCAACTGATAACACTATGTTTTTACATCCACCCACACCGCAAGAAATAAAAAATATTATTAAAAATCTCAAAACCAAATACAGTCACGGATTAGATGAGCTTCCTCCCATACTTATAAAAACGTGTGTAGAAGAGCTTACACTACCGTTTTATTTACTAATTAAGCAATCATTTTCTGAAGGGATATTCCCAGACGCGTTAAAAAAATCCTTAATAAAACCCATTCATAAGAAAAACTCGAAGTCAGATCCAAATAACTACCGACCAATTGCACTTTTACCAACATCATCTAAGATATTTGGAAAAACAATGTGCAATCGCGTTTACAACTTTTGCGAAAAGTTTAATATTTTTGATGATTGCCAGAACGGTTTTCGGAAAAACCGCTCCACAGTTTTGGCAACGTATAAATTTACACAGGAAATATTGAACGTTTTAAATAATAAAAAATATGCGATTGGGATTCTACTGGATATGACTAAGGCATACGATAAAGTGATATATAAAATCTTATTAGAGAAATTATATGGTATCGGTGTAAGAGGAATAACCCATGAATGGTTCACATCATACTTAAAAGACCGAGAACAATTCGTGGAAATTGAATACTGGGATCACAACACGGGCGAATTTAGTCTAATACGCTCTAATGGGATTTGCATGGGACATTCTATTCCGCAAGGTGGTGTTGTCGGGTGCTTATTGTTTTTGATCTACATCAACGATCTCCCTAAAATTATAACGGAGTCGTGCGTACTGTTTGCCGACGACATTTCTATAGTAACTTCCTGTATTGACTCTCAACACCTACATGTGAATCTAAATAATATATTGCTTAATATACAAAACTGGATGAAAGATCACAATCTAGAAATCAACTCTTCGAAAACAAAAATTATGCAATTTAGGCCTTATCAGAAAAAACCTTTGACAATAAATTATACGTTTAACGGTACAAATTTAGAATGCGTTGAGACTTTTACTTTGTTAGGTTTGGACTTAGACATTCACATGACGTGGAAAGCACACATCCAGAAAATTAAATCTAAATTATCCAGCTTCATTTACGCATTACGTGAGCTCAAAAAAACAACCGACTTGAAAACAGCACTATCTACATACTATGCATACGCATATTCATGGCTGAAGTACGGAATAATTCTTGGGGAAATAGTGTAGATAGCAACGATTTGTTTATTCTACAAAAAAAATGTATCAGAATATTGGTTTACATTGCTAGCGATGAAACTTGTAGACCGCATTTCAGGCAACTAGAAATTCTAACACTGCCATCAATCTACATTCTAGAAAGCTGTAAGTTTGTGAGACAGAACCCAAACTTCTACCAAAAAATTACAGAACAAGATCGCAGATATGCACCGCGTTCACGATTTGAAAACACACTCATAATTCCATCATCAAAGTTAAAATTACATAGCACGGGTCCTAACATAATGTCTATAAAAATATATAATAAAATACCGAACGACATTAAAACTGAGAAAAACGACAAAATATTTTTTAAACGCCTCAAAAAATGGTTGGTTGATAGATGCTATTATACATTGAATGATTTTTTTAATGATGACTTTCGTACATGACTATCAGAGACGCTCACATTTTGATTTGACATGCCAATTATTTAATTCTGTTTTGACATATTTTATTGTTTTATTTGTGACATTACCATTTATTTTTTATTGACTTTTCACCATTTTATTTTATTTGACTTGTATCTAAATCTTGACATCTAAGTGTTCTATTTTACAATGTAATCTGTGGCATCGTAATTAAAATTACAGTTAAAACTTAAGTAAAATTATTCAAAATTATATTACCTGAACTTATGCTATGTATTTGTTAAATAATATTTTAAATTACTGTGCCCGATGTATTGACATGTTGTTGTTGACATTGCCATTTTTATCTTAGTTTTTTTTTTATTGACTTAGCACTTTTTCATTGTTTTATTTCACTTTTATCTATACTTTCATTGTAATTTTTCAGTTACATTAATTAATTTAAAATAAGCTAGGTTTTGCCACTATTCTTATAATAAATTGCTGTGCCCGACAGGGTCCATGTGAACTATACTACTGTTATAAGATCTTTGTTATACACATGTGATATGCAATAAAGAATTGAATTGAATTGAATTGAATATATACACCTTATCTCTCGACCTTATGCGTCTCAGGCCGAGATATGTACTCAGTTCTTACTTTTTGTTTTTTTTTAGTCTCAGTATACTTGTTTCCATTACTGCCAGCAAACATCTGTCTGACTTTTTGTTGTCTGTGCCGGCCAATTTCCGAAATGGCTGTACAGATTTTGATTGGACTTTCTCTGGCAAATAGCTGATGTTATAAGGAGTAAGGTGGGGCACTATTATTTTAGATAATTCTGTTGACAGCCGCATAAAAAGCCTTTGTTTTTTTTGTTTTATGAAATAGTTTACAGCTAGTATTAGAATAATGTATTTTTTTTTGTTACAGATCACAACACGAAGGCTTCCTAACGTTATTCACGTGTCATCTCTGTGGGAAAGTATCAAAGTAAGTACCGAACGTTTCCTTGTACTAATATCAATCTGCCTGCCTCTTCCAATTAGGTTACTTTTAGGCAAGCGTTCTTCACCGTCGACATGTGGTCGGTCGGTTGCTTACCATCAGTTGAGATAGTGGTCAAACGCGAGCCTATTGTTAAATAAATTAAAACCTTTTTAAAAATAAATACAACCGACTACCAAATAAAACACTACGTAAAGAAAAATAACTTCAATTTTGGAAGTCGGTATTCCTGTTTTTGTTTCTTCGTTTTTTGACACCGACTTCCGAAATTGAAGTTATTTTTCGCTTTATAGTGTTTTATTTGGACATCTATAACAATACTATAAAGAGGCAAGATTTTTTTGTTTGTTTGTTTGTACCGAATAGGCTCCGAAACTACTGAACCGTTTAAAAAAATTCTTTCACCAATAGCAAGCTACATTATTCCTGAGTGACATAGGCTATTTTTTAATCCCCAAAACGGGTCGAGTGGGGTGGTCTACGGGAGCGAAGCCGCGGGGAACAGAGCTAGTACAATAATAAAATAACATACTTTAGATGAGATAAATAAATAAAAAACGTCGAATTGAGAACCTCCTCCTTTTTGTAGTCGGTTAAAAAATGAATACATTATATTGGGGCTGGCTTCCAGTCTTACCGGAACATGGAGCTACTGCTTATCTGACCTCTTTGCTTTTGACCATTCAAAATTCGTCAAGGATCTTCAAAGAACAATCGGGACCAACTGCTTAAATGCTTTTCGAGGCACCGAGGTATCTAGCTTTGTAAAGATAGTCACCCATCCATAGACCGACCTCAGCAACCGTATCCTTGTACTTAATAGTGTTGAGGATTATGGACTACAGAGTACAATGCAGTGGAAAGAAAATAAAGTATAGAGCTAAACGTGTTTTTATTGTATCACTAGAAAAACACCATGACAGTCAAGTAAAACAAAAAACGCAACTACAAGCGCCCTCTGTACTGGGCGGAAACACATTTGAATATAGAACTGATACTTATTTAAACCTCAACACTCCCACTAAATAAGTATCTCCCACTATCTCCCACAAACATTACAGAATACAGAAAAACTAACATAACTGTACCCCAACAAATTAACAATAAACATACTTACAAACTAACAATACCTATTGCTTTTCTTAATATCTCAAACTGACCTTTCGGTATTGGTTTAGTCATAATATCGGCAGCTTGTTCTTTAGTACAAACATACTTAACATCAATAAACCCTTCCAAAAATTTTTCTCTAATATAATGATACTGGATATCAATATGTTTTGAGCGTTTATGGAATTCATGATTCTGCACAAGCTCTATACAACTCTGATTATCTAAAAACAAAGTTATTTTATCAACATTCAGGCCAATACTAGTTAGAATCTGTCTTAACCACATTAACTCTTTAGTTGCTGAACAAGCTGCTACATATTCTGCCTCCATTGTAGACAAAGTTACACATTTCTGCTTTTGTGAGTTCCAGGTAACAGCACCACCATTCATTACAAAAACATAGCCAGAAACTGACTTTCTAGAATCAATACAATTGCCATAATCAGCATCTGAAAAACCCGAAATGGTGTTGTTACCTTGACCATATAAAACACCAAGATGCTTAGTAGCATTCAAATACTTAAGAATCTGCTTTACAGCTGCCCAGTGTGTATTATCAAATAAGTGCAAGAATCTACTAACTAAACACACAGCAAAATAAATATCAGGCCTCGTGCCTATAGCTGCAAACATAAGTGACCCTACAGCCTCTCTATATGGTACGTCATACTGACTACCATTAGCAGTACTTAATTTTACATTAGGATCTGCAGGAATGCTACATTTTTTCGAATTTTCTAAACAAAATTTATTAACAATTTTAGAAATATATTTTTCTTGATTAATGAATATAGAACCATTGTCAAGAATCTCTATTTCAAGACCCACATAATGTTTAGGCTTCATAATAGTTATCTGAAACTCTTTTTGCAAAACATTTATAAATTTGTCTGCCTGGTCTTTATTTTTGTAAATCAATAGACCATCATCGACATATAACAACAAATATATAGGACCATCATTTAAACTATTCATGATATACAAACATCGGTCCCCCTCAGAGTTTTTGAAACCATGGGCCTTCAAAAACGTATCTAAACGCGTGTACCAACACAATGGTGACTGTTTAAGCCCGTACAATGACTTTACAAGTTTACAAACTTTCCCACTGGCTTCTAGACCCGGAGGTGGATCCATGAATATTTCTTCATTTAATGTGCCATACAGAAAAGCAGTCTTTACATCAAATTGAGTCATACATAATTGTTCGCTAGCCGCTAGTGAGAGCATAATTCTGATGGTATCATAGCGCACTGTCGGTGAGAATGTCTCATCATAATCTATACCTTTTTCTTGGGTATAACCCTTCGCAACCAATCGAGCTTTGTATCGTATGGTGTCATCAGCATTTTGCTTTATTTTGTAAACCCATTTACAACCAATAAGCTTCTTATTTTCAGGAAGCTCCTCAAGCTCCCACGTTTTGCAAGTATCATGAGACTTCAGTTCCTCATCCATTGCAGCTATCCATTTTTTACAATCTTCACTATTTACAGCCTCATCATATGTTCTAGGCTCCACCTCAGCCAGGTTGGCCTCTGCTACCTTGACTCTATGTGGCCGCGGTCTCAAATTATATATTTTTGCTTCTGTTGCCTCTTTTTGAATATTTTCAACTGGTCTGTCCTGTTCTTGGCTATCTGTGCTTTTCCTCTCTTCCTCTACTGTTTCTCTGTTGATTATGCTTTGACAGTAGTCCTCAAAAGCATCATGATCATAGCTTTGTGATGCAGCACTTTTATCTTCATCCCTCTGATCACTATCAAGAGCCAGTATGTCCACAGATCTCTCATCACCTAAATAAAAAGCTTCACTTTCATTGAATATTACATCTCTGGACACAGACACTTTCTTTGTCTCAGGGTCAAATAATCTGTAGTTGTCAGAGTTACCTTCATAGCCAACAAGTAGCAACTTTCTACTTTTAGGTTCCAGTTTGTTTCGCTTTTCTTTAGGCACATGCATGTAAGCTACACTTCCAAAAGTTCTTACATGTGTCAAGGTAGGTTTTGATCCAGTCCATAACTCATAAGGAGTCTTCTCATCTTTAGATCTCCTGTTTATCATGTATACAGCTGCCTGCACTGCCTCTGCCCACAGATTAAGAGGTAACTTACGCGCGTACAGCATGGACCGGGCACACTCCATTATTGTTCGGTTTGCCCTCTCACTCCTGCCGTTCTGCTGCGGGGTATATGGGGCAGTATATTCCAGCTCAATACCTTTTTCAGCTGCATATTTATTAAACTCCTCATTATAGTACTCTCTACCGTTATCACTGTGTAACAGATTCACTTTGGTATCAAACTTATTCTCAAGTAACTGTACATACCTTTGGAAAGCCTGCAAAGCCTCACTTTTGCGCTTCAGGAAGTAAACAGTGATGAATCCAGACACTGCATCCAAGAATGTCATAAAATACCGAGCCCCTCCAACAGATGGCAAGGGCATGGGACCACACAGATCACTATACACTTTATTTTTTTTCACTCCCGACAAGCACTTCTTAAAAGGCAGTCTATGTTGTTTGCCAATCACACAGGCCTCACAGAAAAAGTCACTCAGATCACTCACTGGGGGCAAATGTCCATTATGCACCATTTCACGCAATGATTTCAAGTTCACATGTCCAAGACGCTCATGCCACTGTTTTAGAGTAACAACATTTGCTTGACAATCCTTAGTGATGGTTTTTGCTAGCAGTCTGTACAGATTATTAGCTTGTTTAATAGCAGTAGCAGCCATGCTCCCATCATTATTCTTAATCAATGCAAGGTCTTTGGTTTTGGTCACTGTAAAACCTTTAGAGGTTATAACACCCTCTGAGAACAAGTTTCTCTTCAAGTCAGGCACATAAAGCACATCATTGATGGTGGAATCATACCATTTACCGTCCAGCCATTTTCTTATTTTAATTGTTCCTGAGCCGTGCACTGGAAGTTCACTTTTGTCACCCAATCTTACACAGCTACACTCTTGTTTGAAATCAGAGAAATAATCCTGTCGATATGTCATATGGGCTGATGCCCCACTGTCTAGGATCCAAGTCCCTTCATCTTCTATAATATTCGCCTCAAGTTGAGCAGTGAAGGCAGACTCTTTCTTTGAACTCTCTTTCTTCTGCTGATTACTCGAGCCACTGTGTTGTGCACTGGAGCGACAATCACGGGCAAAGTGTCCCTTCTTTTTACACTTAAAGCACTTTACCGATTTTTTCATAACCTTCTCGGTGGCCAGTGCTGTTTCAGCCATTTCTTCCTTACTTTTGTAATTCAATTCCTCATCCAAAAGACGTGCCGTAAGGTTTATTACTGTTTGTTTACTTGGTTCTAGTGACAGCCACGCTTGTCGCACCATGCGATAGCGCTCTGGCAGTGAGCCCAATATTTTGGTCACAATAGACATTTCCGACATATTCTCACCGGCATCTTTTAGCTGTTTAGCGATATTTTCGATTTTAGAGATGTGTTCGGCAACGCTGTCATCTTTAGAGAACTTTATTGTATGGAATTTTTCATGTAACAGCATTTTGCTGTTTTCACTTTTCTGGTCATATATTGAATCCAACTTGTCAAATATTGCTTTCGACGTTTCGCAAGTCTCAATCAAGCTGATCTGACCTAATTCCATGCTGGCAGTAATTATATACATAGCCTTCGCGGCATCCTTTTGCCATTCTTTCACGTTGGACCCAGCCGACGGAATTGAACTGGTTATGTGTTCGCCCAGCCCTTTGGCCTTCAGGGCGAGTGTCGTCTGGAACTTCCACTGTCTGTAGTTTTCGCCTGCGAACTTCTTCGCAGCTGCTATACCGAGACCTCCAAGATCCATGGTAATTTCACGTCGTCGTACCCCGTACAAAACGTGCACCGACGCGACTACAGTCGACAGTTATTTTCCGACAATGCCTACACTTTACTTTCACTCGCGTAGCTCTGGGCCCATAACCTGTTGAGGATTATGGACTACAGAGTACAATGCAGTGGAAAGAAAATAAAGTATAGAGCTAAACGTGTTTTTATTGTATCACTAGAAAAACACCATGACAGTCAAGTAAAACAAAAAACGCAACTACAAGCGCCCTCTGTACTGGGCGGAAACACATTTGAATATAGAACTGATACTTATTTAAACCTCAACAAATAGTAAAAAAATAAATTAACTAGAGATAGTCCGCACCCCTATGGTCTACAAGCATATATACTACTAGATAACGCAGCTCCCTCCATCTGTATGCAAACCAAGCGTGCCACTATCTCACAAAAAATTTAAGAACAAATTTACTTACCGATGAAAGAAAATGTTTCCATTGTCTTGGACGTTTTTTGTAGAGTTTGTACAGCTAAATAGGGCAGAATTAGCTTTAGATATAATACTTTGCTTTCGTAGGAGTGTCTGGCAAAGAGCCTCCCCGATTGGCGTTAATATAAATCGCACTGCGATTCTAAACGCCCGCCGCACCCTGGGCCCTGGACAGAGCCGCTAGCTGACCAATCCTTTCAACACGATGGGAAACTCGAAACAGCTCTCTTCAGAGCCATAGCCAACGGCCCGTCTTAGGGTCAAATAACAAAAAAAACTCTTCTGAGGCCACCCACCACCGGTCTCTGTCTCTATTAACATCGACGGGTTTTCTGACAACAAACTAGTACCTAATCCATTTTTCAAGCACTTACTGGTATCCGATTAAGCTGGAACTTGGCGTACTTACAAGTTGTAGGTCGTGGATTCGAGCTCGAGCCCAGGCAGGCGCTTTACTTTGTTTGTGTAAATTATTTCTTCACCACTGCTCTCAAAACGGTGAAGGAAAACATCGTGAGGAATCCGGCATGTTCTAGAATCAAAAATTCGAAGACATGTGACATCCACCAACCCGCACTGGGCCCGCGTGGTGGATTACGGCCCATTCCCTCTCACGGAGAGGAGGCCGGTGTCCCAGCAGTGGGAACATTAATAGGCTGATGATGTGATGTGATGTGGCATACTTATGTAACATTGAAATAATATGGTACTATGGAGCCGGAAGGTGGTCATAGCAACTCCTCAAGCAGATAAGATAGCACCAATCTTTTTTGGGATTATTGAGTGTGTATTGACAAATGATTTTACATGTATTATCTTTTAGTTCAAAAAGCATTTTTTTACAAGCTTTTCCTTAACTTGCAATGTATGTATGTAAGTGTGTTCGGGTCAAATTTTGCAACAAAATTTTAAAGCAGTTATCCTCCACCGATTAAGATCAAATTTTGCATACACGTTTAATTTGGATGACAATGCATGGTAAGCTAAGTGATGTCATTCTTAATCCAATATGGCGGAAAGCCCAAGATGGCGGACTAGTTATTTTTTGTGCACTGCCATGATATGGGTATCAAATGAAAGGGTTTGATGTGAAGAATACGAAAAAAGCTTGTTTTGAAAGAATATTTTTTAAAGAAATATTTTATTTATCAGTAGTCTCGCGTTTGGCCACTATCTTACCTCATCGTAAGCGATGATGTGGCCGATGATGAAGCACACTTACCTAAAAGTAATGTATTCATTCTTTACTTAAAGACCCCTACATTGTTACAAAACAATTTTTTTTATTATTTTATCGTTTCAGTAACAACAAAACGCACAGAGGTCACATGAGGAACCATCACAGCGGCGATAGACCAAAGTGTGACCAGTGTGGGAAGACCTTCATCAATAAGGACTCTCTAGTGGAACATCAGCAGTAAGTACCATCAAACGATTTCTATTTTATTCGAAGGTGTTACAGCGAAAAAATATTTGTTGAAAAAAAAAGCTGCGTGTGTGGTACATTCTTAGTATCTCCTCTGTTTAAGAAATTGAAATTGACTTGATATATAAAAGGAATAGTATTGTGAAAACAAATTAAAGATTGAATATAAATACCGTTAATGTATACCTTTTGTATCGTATCTAAAAATGTTCGCAAAGCGGTTGTGTCTCGATGTGAGCTGAACCTTAAACCATTATTCTTGTTCCAGAATACACCAGGGCATCAAAAACTACGAGTGTTCGATCTGTAACAAACGGTTCAGAACGAGGACGCAGATCAAACATCACCAACTCACTCACACGGATGTGAAGGATTACTACTGTGTGGAATGCGACGTCAGGTAGGATTATAGACTTTATTCGTTATGTCTATAACGTAGATATTCGATTGAAACGGGAAATGTAACCAGAAATCTAATTCCGCTTAGCCCTTTTCATCATCATCCTGTACTGTGATGCGCCATCGGTACATCGTGGACATTTATGCCCATACCCACTAAACATTTTGGCAATATTTTCATTATGAGTACAGCTAAGCAGTGGAATTGAGTCGTTTCGGGAACATCAACAGTGGTTTCGAGAGTCGAGATTGAATATCCTGGAAAGTTTTCAATACATAAAGTACTAGCATAAAGGGCTGTCGGGTTCGTCGTGGGACAGTTTAGATTTGGAAGCGATTCGGTGCGAGCAAAAGCGAAATAGTGCGAAGTGATAAACCTGTTTAAGAATTGTTTGAGTTATAAAGTGTGATCAATTAAAATTTGCTGTTTGACTAACTTACCCCTGAAGCCTTTCTCGTAACAATAACAAAGATGTTTATTTCAGGTTTAAATCAGCGCACAGTCTAAGACAGCATCTTCAGAAGAATTTGAAACATCGAGATAAGCAGAGTTTGAAGTAAGTTTTACATCCCAATATTAGCTTGATAAAAATAAACACAGGCACAGAAGTTGCAACCTGTTTTAATGGACAACAAAATTTTTGAATCAATAGAAATAATATATGAGTAAAAAAGATTCAAAGTCAAAGTCAAATATATTTATTCAATTAGGCCAATAAACGGCACTTTTGAACGTCACATAAATTAAAATTAAAATTTACTAGTAATAAAAAAAAAAAATGATTCGGAAAGTAGATTGTTATGGAGAAGAACGCACAAGAAACTCCATACTTACGCTTTAAAAATAAAAAGGTGTTTTACAATATTTACATACGTACATACATTAATATATGTGAGGACGATGCACCCAGAATAGCTCTACACACTATACTACGTACAGGTATAAAGTATTAAAAAGCATTAACAGGAAAATTAAATAATTTGATAAGTAGGAACATGGTTCTCACATACTTACAAATATTACAAACATAGGTAAAATACCTAATTCATCAACAACGGAACAGTGTGTGAGTCAATTTCTTTTACACTTAAAACCAACTGCACAGGAGTCTGCAAATGCAGTAAATGAATATTTCTCCAGCATAGGTAATGTTCTCGCCAATGAAATCATTTCGATCACCTCTAGTACTCACGCTCTTCATCCTGGCGCGAATGACAACGCCCCTTCATCTTCATTCGTAACTCTTCCAACTGACCATATAGAGGTTTACAACACTCTAATGACCCTAAAGTCTGATGGCGCCCCAGGGTGGGATGGTGTCCCGGTTAGCTTCCTAAAGGCTTCCCATGGGCTGATTGTTCCAATTATTTCTCATTTGGCAAATTTGTGCTTTGACCATGCGACGTTTCCAACAGCTCTGAAGCTTGCTTTAATAACACCAGTGCATAAGAGTGGAGACAAGACAGAACCATCGAACTACAGACCTATATCAGTATTACCATCTATCTCCAAAATCTTAGAAAGACTAATTAACTCACGCCTAATAAATTATCTTAATAAACACAAATTATTTGCACCCAATCAGTTTGGCTTCCGGCGAGGAATGTCAACGGAAGATGCAGCCTTGTCTCTCGTCTCCACTGTAACCAGTAAAGTAGAAAGTGGTGACAAGTGCCTCGCCGTCTTTCTTGACCTCAAAAGAGCGTTCGACACTGTCTCTGTCTCCACTCTTCTGGTCGTGTTGGAAAGCAATTGCATAAGAGGTCAGCCGCTTGATTTATTCAGGGACTATCTATGTGGGCGGAAACAAAAAGTAAAAATTGGCGACACTGTTAGTTTAGATGAAACTACCACTTACGGCGTTGGACAAGGAAGCGTGCTTGGCCCCACTCTTTTCTTAGTTTATATAAACAGCCTCTGTAAGATGAACATAAAAGGAGCTCACATCTACTCATACGCAGATGATACTGCCATAGTGTTTAGCGACACAACTTGGAACAAAGTTAAGAAATCTGCCGAGTCTGGCCTGTCTAGGATAGCATCATGGCTCAACGAAAATCTTTTGACCCTAAATATTTCTAAAACCAACTTCATTTGCTTCTCTAAATATAAAATTACACAACCTTCAACTGACTTCAAAATAAAAATTCACAATTGCCGGACCCCCTTAAACTCTAGCTTTGCTTGCCCTTGCATAGAAATTGAAAAAGTCCAATATACCAAATATCTAGATATAATGATCGACCAACGTTTATCTTGGCATTTGCATACTGAATTGATAATGAAAAGAATTCGGAAACTTATCTGGACATTTAAAACATTGCGTTACGTGACTACTAAAAACCTTCTGTTACAAATTTACACATCACTGGCACAGTCGGTAATATCGTATTGTTTGCTAGTTTGGGGTGGAGCAACTAAAACTAAATACTTAGAACTAGAAAGAGCTCAGAGATCACTATTAAAAGTTATGCTATTCAAGCCCTTTAGGTTCCCAACTGAATCTCTTTATCTAACTTCTGATGTTCTGACGGTTCGAAAACTTTATGTGCTCCACATTATTTTAAAAACACATAAATCTCTCACCTTCGAACCCTGGACTCGACAAAGAAGAAAGAAATACATGATACCCAGTGTTCCTGTTAAATCAACTTTTGCTAAGAGACAGTACGTCAGGCAATCTTCTCACTTATATAACTTGATAAACAATGAATTAAATGTTTACCCACTTTCGTATCGAGACTGTAAAATTGCTCTGACTGAATGGCTAAAGACAAAAACTTGTGACGAGATAGAGAATATAGTCCATTTATAAGTTCGTAAATATTAAAACAATCGATTATTATTAACTGAGACTACTTTCCTCACTAATACATATCCACTGCTATTTACAGACCATATACATATTATCATTAAATACTAACACTCACACTCACTCACTCACACATACACACCTTCACACTACAGCGCATCTTTAATTAATCATTACCTACTTTGTTCAAGTTTTACTTTATATTTTGATTTATATAACTTTTTCTTTTCTTATACCTACTGTAATGAAGTGTCTATTCAATAGCCTATAAAACTTGTAACTACTGGAAGAGCGGAACTTCCTAACACAAGTATATTTCTTACTTAAATGGAAATTCCCTAAAATCAAATGTAATAGTGTCCTTAAGTTATTGAAATAAACATTTATTTATTATTTATTTATAATTTCTAAAAAAAAAAAACATTGAATACAATAACTATGAATGGGAATATAAATAATATAAATCAACAAATTTGATTTTGTCTACACCAAAGATTGCCCTGCCCTATGGAGCAGGACCAGCATGTTTCCAAGCATTCTTATCTTGAATATAATCATCTAATTTGTAATATGCTTGTTTACAAAGAGTGCTTTTAACTAAAGTTTTAAATTTACTTTCATTTAGTTTTAATATATCACAAGGTATTTTGTTAAAGAATTTAACACAGTACCCCATGAAAGATGATTGTACTTTAGCTAGTCTGTAAGAAGACTGATCTAACTTATCTTTATTTCTGGTATTACAATTGTGTCTATCACTGACTTTACTAAAGAGATGTAGAGAGATGTATATGTGTTATTTCTTTTTTTGGTGTACAATAAAGTATATTCTATTCTACATACATAATATTTTCATAAATAAATTGCCAAGAAACTGTCATAATATTAATATTTTTAAACAGTTCCCTAAAAGATCCACGGTGACTTAACTTATATATGGCTTTGACAGCTCTCTTTTGCAATAAAAATATGGATTCAATGTCAGCCGCTCGACCCCACAGTAAAATACCGTATGACATTATGCTGTGAAAGTAACTAAAATAGACCAAACGCGCGGTTTCTACATCCGTTAACTGTCTTATCTTTCTAACAGCATAAGCGGCTGAGCTTAGCCGACCCGCAAGAGATGTTATGTGAGGACCCCATTGCAATTTGTCGTCTAGAGTGATTCCCAGGAAAACTGTTTGATTTACAAAGTCCAGCTTTTCGCCATTCAATATGATATCGCATTCGGTACTTCTAACATTCGGCAATGTGAATCTACTACATTTGTTTTTTTTTTCATTTAGTACTAAATTGTTTGCCGTGAACCAATTTTGGACCTGATAAATGGAGTTATTCACGTCATCAAGATTTCGTGACCGCCGATCTATTTTAAATATCAAAGATGTGTCATCAGCAAACAATACAATATTCGGTTGATTTTGTAGTAATTGGGGTAAATCGTTAATATAAACTAAAAAGAGGAAAGGACCCAATATCGAGCCTTGAGGAACACCCATTGTCATTTCATTATATTTTTAAACAACAAGTTTTTTGTTTATAAATTGATTGTCACGAGAAACAAACGTGTGTGCAAAATTTCAGCTCAATCGGACACTGGGAAATGGGACAAAACTTGCAAGATTTTATTACAGACACTGAGATAGGTGAAAGTAAATACAATCAAAGATCTATATCATATATATGTATATATAAAATAAATAGAATCAAAGCAGTGGATCATTTTGGGCTGACTATGCTGTAGTAGTCCAAGTTTGCACCGGTCGAGCAAGCTCGCTGTTGATTCTCGGTTATTTAGGCAATCCACACATGTTGTCGCACACACTCGGTCGACGTACACTGGTTAGATCCCACGACACGACGCCCTCAATATTGATGATTCTTGGGTAAAAAAATAATAATTATATTCAGTCCCGTCAGTTAGATTATCAAATCATATTGGACATTTGCTTTATTAAATCACTTAAAATTGACGAAGATTTATCGCTCGCGCTTGACCACTATCTAACCTGATGGTAAGCTATGAGGTGGTCGAAGGTGAAGCACGCTTGCCTAGAAAAAAACCTATTCACTCTTGACTTAAATACCCCTAGGAACGAGACTAAAGATAAAGCAAAGACAAACAAAGTACGTGTCCACTTTTCTTCGTTTACCAGCGGCTTCACCAGCGTGAATGTTGGCAGTTGTCCCACGGGAACCGTTCACTTTGCCGGCATAAACAGTAGCCTATGCGCTATTCCAGATTATAATCTATCTCTGATCCGTTCAGCCGTTATGGCGTGTTAAGTAACAAACATCCATCCATCCACCCAAATTTTCGCATTTATAACTTCAATAAGATAAGAAGTAAGCTAATCTAACTGACGGACTTGTTTTTCGTGTCAGCCATTCATATTTTTTTAGCTCAAAACTTTGCTGCCATTTCCACGGCATTGTCGGTGTCAGCTCATAGATAGATTTCATCACTTTGGCTGCATGTTTTGGGTCACAGAGGCAGACATAGATTATTGAAATCGGCCGACACCAGCTGCAAACGGTGGCAGGACACTTTTCCTCCACATAAGCGAGCATCTTTCGGCAGGGTCTAACCTTCCGTAGTCTACTTGGAAGTCCCTGAAGCGCCTCAGAAACCAAGTATGAAGGTGTAACTCTAATCTCGCAAAATGGGGCTACTTCGACGAAACCAGCAGGATGTACAGTGGAGCCGAGTCACAAACAGGCGTTTTTTTTTATAGTAGCCTTTACTGTTCCACTTGGTCAGTTGTGGAACAGTACAGGCTTATATTAGGCCTCTGCCAAATCTTGCCAAGTATTCTTTCCCTGAGCCACCTCGAACCATCCCCTGCGGCTGATGTCTAGACCATCTCGCCACCTCGTTCTGGGCCGATCTCGGCGGCGCCGTCCATCCTTAGGCACTCAATTTGTGGAGACTTGAACAGCGGTTACTGTGCATGCAGCTGACGTGACCCGCCCAATCCTAATTTAGCCTGGTCTTCCTTTTTATTCCTACTCTATGATAGATTAAATAGACGCCGTGCGCAGGTCGGCCGCAAGAATGACAACCTCCATACAGTCCAGTGTTTGTGCGGCGTCTCTCCGCACACTATGTATGGCCCACCTTTCGTCCTGTACCGCTTGCCCTCTAATCTGTATATGTGAGGACATTATGGCCGCGACAGAGTGTTGCCGTAGCTGAATTCTGGGCCAAACATTTTTTTAACTTCCATCGACACGCAACGAAGACGCAGCGGTGCCTGTGCATGCGACTGACGTAACCCGCTTAATCCCATTTTAGCCTGGCCTCCCACGTTTAAGATGGACTAACTAGATTTTCTCACGGTCATCATCATTATTGCTAGATTCCCGTGCACGCGCTGCCCGGCCATGTTCGCGTGCGCGCGCGCGCTGGAGGCGCACATGCGCGTGCAGCACGACGGCGTGCGCGCGCACCCGTGCGCCATCTGCGGCGCCGCGCTGGCCTCGCGCGCCTCGCTGCGCAAGCACGAGACCACCGTGCACCGGGGGCTGCGGCCCGCGCGCCGCCACGTGTGCGACACCTGCGGGAAGGCGTTCCGGGTGAGTACTGTACCACACGAGCTCGTGCACTATACAAGCACGAGACCACCGTGCACCGGGGGCTGCGGCCCGCGCGCCGCCACGTGTGCGACACCTGCGGGAAGGCGTTCCGGGTGAGTACTGTACCACACGAGCTCGTGCACTATACAAGCACGAGACCACCGTGCACCGGGGGCTGCGGCCCGCGCGCCGCCACGTGTGCGACACCTGCGGGAAGGCGTTCCGGGTGAGTACTGTACCACACGAGCTCGTGCACTATACAAGCACGAGACCACCGTGCACCGGGGGCTGCGGCCCGCGCGCCGCCACGTGTGCGACACCTGCGGGAAGGCGTTCCGGGTGAGTACTGTACCACACGAGCTCGTGCACTATACAAGCACGAGACCACCGTGCACCGGGGGCTGCGGCCCGCGCGCCGCCACGTGTGCGACACCTGCGGGAAGGCGTTCCGGGTGAGTACTGTACCACACGAGCTCGTGCACTATACAAGCACGAGACCACCGTGCACCGGGGGCTGCGGCCCGCGCGCCGCCACGTGTGCGACACCTGCGGGAAGGCGTTCCGGGTGAGTACTGTACCACACGAGCTCGTGCACTATACAAGCACGAGACCACCGTGCACCGGGGGCTGCGGCCCGCGCGCCGCCACGTGTGCGACACCTGCGGGAAGGCGTTCCGGGTGAGTACTGTACCACACGAGCTCGTGCACTATACAAGCACGAGACCACCGTGCACCGGGGGCTGCGGCCCGCGCGCCGCCACGTGTGCGACACCTGCGGGAAGGCGTTCCGGGTGAGTACTGTACCACACGAGCTCGTGCACTATACAAGCACGAGACCACCGTGCACCGGGGGCTGCGGCCCGCGCGCCGCCACGTGTGCGACACCTGCGGGAAGGCGTTCCGGGTGAGTACTGTACCACACGAGCTCGTGCACTATACAAGCACGAGACTGCCGTGCACCGGGGGCTGCGAAATCGAAACTGGAAACTGTCCCTCAACGAACCTGCGCATCCCTCAAATAGCACTGTAAACGTTTCTGAAACATTACAGACTGTTCTTGGGTCGACGAGAACCTTCCAGAAAGTTCGGCTGAGAAAGACATCCAGGAAAAAGTTTCAAGACCGTTCCCAAAGTGACGAGAACCTTCCAGATTTTTTAATTCAACACGAACTTTCGAGGAGATAACTTCCGCTATTCGATACGAGATGGCGCTACTAGTCGTAGTTTGGACT
The DNA here is from genome assembly GCA_949775005.1 of Orthosia gothica. Lineage (NCBI taxonomy): Eukaryota > Metazoa > Arthropoda > Insecta > Lepidoptera > Noctuidae > Orthosia > Orthosia gothica. The sequence continues at coordinate 63,063,327 of OX459034.1, read as the reverse complement.
CTCGTCAACAGATGACGTTGCCTTATCTTGTTGTGCAATACGAACAAATAAAATTGATTGATTTTGATATAATTATGTGATATGTTTTGGCAGGGTAAGAGCGTACTCACGAACCACGTGCGCACGCACACGGGCGAGAAGCCCTTCGAGTGCGGCGCGTGCGGGCGGCGCTTCACGCAGCGCACGGCCATGCGCACGCACGTCAAGCTCGTGCACCTCAAGCTGCGGCGCGAGCCCAAGGTACGCGCGGAGCTCTGTGCCGCCTATTACATAATGATGTATACTAAGATTTCAATACTGATACTCAGCTACATCCGGTTTGAAGATGCCGACCCCAACATATTTGGGAAAAGGCAGGCAGTTAACATACATATGAGTGTATGTTTTTGTTCAATGAGGGTAGTCAGCAACTACAGAACGCCACCTGCTACGATCCTCACATACTACTTTAGCTTCACTGACGTTCATACATCTAGTCATACACGCACGCCGGTTATGAGTACTGCGCACCTGGCCGCTTTGTATTAGTAGTAATATGGACTCCCGTTTCCAATCTTAGACTCCCGTTTAGTCCATTGTCCTTGGGTTTACTGGCTAACATAGCCAGCCTAGCTCCGCCCAAAAGCACAGAAGCTTCCTGGAGGCTTCACGGAGTGACCTCACTGTTCCGAGGATTTCTTCGCGTGTCTGAGATGCCACGGGCTCGTATGCCAGGATTACGTGGACGGCTGATTCTTCGGCGTTAAAACAGCCCCTGCAAAGTGGGCTGTCTGAGGCGCCTATGTTGAAAAGATGTCTTTTAAGGAAGGTGTGGCCCGTTATTGTCCCTATGATTATTTTTAGGTTATTTCTTCCTAGGCAGAAAAGTTTTTTGACTGTCTACAGTCTGCTGCCCGTGACCATCTGTTACTATGAAGTTCTGTTGATCTCTGGCGAATCCACGCACGAAATTGCGAGAATGGCAGGGGGAGAAGTGGGTACTGGCTGGCCTGAAGAACATCAGCAATAAAGTCTATGACATGTATGTTCTTCTAGGGCGTCCCCTCTCGGCTGTTCCTCTCAGCCTCTCATTCATCTAGACACACTGATTGTATGTTTCTGTTTTTATAATATTTTTTTGCGTATTTCGTGTATTTTTGTACGCTTGAGGAGCTCGTTGTTTGTGTTTCACCTTCCGTGCACATGTTACAGATCAAGCCCGAGCTGCCCCTGGAGGCACAGTCTCCGAAGCTGGACGTGTTCAAGCCCGAGCCGATAGGGGAGCCCTGGCGAGCTCCCTGCGACGTGTACTTCCACGTCACCGCCGGCGACTGAGGGTCGCTGAGCACTGAGCAGTGAGCAGTGTGCAGCCCAGCATGTAGCCACGTCTGCCGCTAACACCAACTGAACACAGAACTGACGTCACAAGCCGGTTTCCTAAAAATAACATCAGGCCAGTACTCCCCGAAGGGTAGGCAGAGATAGCTATAGTACGCCCACATTTCACCAGTTCAGCCGTGGTATAACTAAAATGCCGCTATCCGACATCTCTGGTCGATGCGTTACTTTTGATGCTATATTAATGAGAAGAGAATATCTATCGATCTGTGTATACGAATTTCCAAAACTATTCAAGGTATTGAATGTTCGCATACACAGATCGATGGCTATTTTTTTTCTCATTGATTTTGAATCAAAAGTAGGAGATCGACCTGCAGCCTTAATGCGTAATGAGAATTTGAAAAATCGACCAATCACATGCAAGATGAAAGACGCGATGTGGCTTTGGGATGTGGATTTTTTATATTCTTTGCCCTTTGCTCTTTCCGAATTCATAAGGCAATAAGGTTACGGTTGTCGAATAACGGCTTTTACGCACGGCACGGCAGAGTAATATTTAAGTCTCATGTAATATGTAGCGAGTCTGTTGCCGGCCACCAGTTCATACTCCGGTCCGCTACTGAGAAATTGAAGATGGAAAACCTAATTATAGTTGTCGGTACGTAACTTGGCAAGGTTTTGGCGTAGTGGGGGTAAGTTACCAATCACTATAAAGCGCGAACGGAATGTAGACGCTCGGCGATTGGTCAGTCTTACCTTGTGTCAACTGAGCAACCAATCGCGCGTGAAGCGTCCCGCGCGTGGAACTAAACAAACCTAAACAATGACTAGTGCGCATCTAACGCAGCGTTGCCAGAACGTAACTTTTGTTACATTTTAAATAACTTTCACCATTTCGTGTAACCACCATGTAAAACGACTCAAAATGTAACTTTTAAAATATTGAAATATTTTCCAGCAAACAAAAACATATTGTAAAACGGAACGCACTATGGAAGTTTTCGTTCGTCGTGTTGTCGCACCTGATTTTGTGACACACAAATTGACGTTTTGCTTATTCAGTTACTCACGTATATTTTTAAATCTTCCATCCCGCTTACTCCGGCGAGCGAGTGAGCGTATTAATGTCATTTACCCAAAGACCTTATACTTCTTACTACTAGACTGTGCACTATGGCGCAAAAAACGGTCCGAGCGAGAGGGCTCCCGTTGGTAGTGTGTCACTTTCTAATGAGGTGACCATGACCAAACATAACAAGGGACAAATTGATTGTATAAACAATGGTGTAAGTATCCCAATATATGTATATATCCTACCTAACTACGCTACCTAAACCTACTAAATTCAAGGAAAAAAAAGAAACGTGTGTATATTTTTTGGAATCTACATCACTTACCGTATGGTGTCGGGCATAAAGAATTTCAACAGCCCATGTTTTTCCATTGGTGTCATAAGAGACGACTAATGGACAAACCAGAGAATGGGCAGCAGCGTTCTCTGTGCATTTGTAACAACCATACTGGGATCGCCAACCCGCCTGCAAAGCACTCCCCATGAATAGCACAAATAAAACATAGCCCTTAGTGCCCGGCAGCCTGCCTACCCTCGACTACGGTAGCGATCTAGGTTAAGGTATGGCAAGGGGTGCAAAGAATCCCGGACGAGATCCGGCTACCCCAACAAATACCGACGACAGGAACTGGCAACGTACAATACGTGCACACTCCGGACTCCGGACCGACGATAAGATCACCGAACTCGAAGAGGAATTGAGCAGTTTACGATGGAGTATTATAGGGTTATCTGAAGTTCGAAGAGAGGGGGGGGGACTCGATAACCCTGAAATCCCAAGTCTGGATAAGTCTTGTTCTTCAAGACCCATCGTATAGATAGGAACAAAAAGCTCTTCTTACTCTCAAGCTCATGAAGGAGAGGCGTGAGAAGATCCTGCAGTCTTCAGACGATGCTTTGATATACCCCAAAGGATCTCAATTATTTCACTTAATGTCCAGTTTCGTAGACAGTTGAGAAACTTAACTTCACCAATTTTATTCCACTAGGAATCAATTTGCGAATAATATTAACAGCCGCTGAATTTTACTCGAACAAAACCCGCAAAAAACTCCACAAACATGGTGGTCCTACATTTAGTATTACCAGCCCAAACATTTAAAAGTACTACTCTTACTCAGTATTAATGAATTATTTTTTAAATACAATGAATTGATGAATTAAAGGAACTGTAAAAATATTTAAATACGCTTCAAAGTTTCATAGACTTTGAAACGTATTTAAATATATTTTTTAGGGTTCCGTACCCAAAGGGTAAAACGGGACCCTATTACTAAGACTCCGCGGTCCGTCTGTCTGTCTGTCTGTCACCAGGCTGTATCTCATGAACCGTGATAGCTAGACAGTTGAAATTTTCACAGATAATGTATTTCTGTTGCCGCTATAACAACAAATACTAAAAACAGAATAAAATTAATATTTAAGGGGGGCTCCCATACAACAAACGTGATTTTTGTGCCGTTTTCTGCGATAATGGTACGGAACCCTTCGTGCGCGAGTCCGACTCGCACTTGGCCGGTTTTTTTTATTCGTTCGTTTTGGTATTACATAAAAAAGAAAATATAAAATTTTCTACCATTTCTACCAAACCCAATGATTAGTTGAGCTGGCAAGATGTCAGACAAGGACACACTACCAGCGGGCACCCTCTCGCTCAGGACCGCTTTTGGTTAGCTACCGCTTATAAGGGAATAGCTAACCTAGATGTATGGTAATAGATTTCATTTTAGCTATACAAAAATTTTTGGTGCACAGTCTAGTAGTAAGAAATACGTATAAGGTATTTGCATTTACCACATAAAATATGGAAATGTAACTTTTCTCATGAAAATGTAACTTTTTGAGATGTCTCATCTCACTGGCAACACTGATCTAACGACTCTTGCCAAATTCCATGCCGACAACTTTACACTGCGAGATCTGAGAATCAAAGTTAGGACCTCATTGCCCCGCGGTATCGCTTGTGACCACTACACCAACGAAGCACACCTTAAAATAAACTATTAAAATGATCTCAATAGGAAACATTCTTATTCTGCTATTCTTAACTGTAAAATTATCTTTCATTTTAGTGTTTTTTATATGTACAAAATGTGTGAACTGATTTTGGTGAATAAATTAAATATATTCTGTAAAAGCTGTCTTTTATTTAATTAAACGCATTTAATTTCTGTTTTTACTAACCGACTTCAAAAAGTGCAATGAATTAGTTCAAGAACGAGCGAATCAAGTTCGGGTGCCTAGGGCACCCCGACTCTGCTCCCGTCATCTCCTATGTTAGGTTACTTTAGACCCTGCACACAGAAATAGTTCGGGTGCCTAGGGCACCCCGACTCTGCTCCCGTCATCTCCTATGTTAGGTTACTTTAGACCCTGCACACAGAAATAGTTCGGGTGCCTAGGGCACCCCGACTCTGCTCCCGTCATCTCCTATGTTAGGTTACTTTAGACCCTGCACACAGAAATAGTTCGGGTGCCTAGGGCACCCCGACTCTGCTCCCGTCATCTCCTATGTTAGGTTACTTTAGACCCTGCACACAGAAATAGTTCGGGTGCCTAGGGCACCCCGACTCTGCTCCCGTCATCTCCTATGTTAGGTTACTTTAGACCCTGCACACAGAAATAGTTCGGGTGCCTAGGGCACCTCGACTCTGCTTCCGTCATCTCCTATGTTAGGTTACTTTAGACCCTGCACACAGAAATAGTTCGGATGCCTAGGGCACCCCGACTCTGCTCCCGTCATCTCCTATGTTAGGTTACTTTAGACCCTGCACACAGAAATAGTTCGGGTGCCTAGGGCACCTCGACTCTGCTTCCGTCATCTCCTATGTTAGGTTACTTTAGACCCTGCACACAGAAATAGTTCGGGTGCCTAGGGCACCCCGACTCTGCTCCCGTCATCTCCTATGTTAGGTTACTTTAGACCCTGCACACAGAAATAGTTCGGGTGCCTAGGGCACCCCGACTCTGCTCCCGTCATCTCCTATGTTAGGTTACTTTAGACCCTGCACACAGAAATAGTTCGGGTGCCTAGGGCACCCCGACTCTGCTCCCGTCATCTCCTATGTTAGGTTACTTTAGACTAGATATGCGCAAACCAGTGCGTTCTAAAGTGATGTGATATGACATTACGTTTCGTACCGAGGAATATCACATTACACCATGACTCCAAACATGACGCGAAATGAAGCGCTACACGATGGTTATTAGAATGAAATGCTCGCTTGCATACATCATTACATGAGATGAGATAGCGCGATATCACCGTAGGGCGAAAGACAATGCCACAATGGTTATTTCTATTGTGTCTTCTAACGGTTAAACATCACTAGGCACTTTAGACCCTGCACACAGAAATAGTTCGGGTGCCTAGGGCACCCCGACTCTGCTCCCGTCATCTCCTATGTTAGGTTACTTTAGACCCTGCACACAGAAATAGTTCGGGTGCTTAGGGCACCCCGACTCTGCTTCCGTCATCTCCTATGTTAGGTTACTTTAGACCCTGCACACAGAAATAGTTCGGGTGCCTAGGGCATCCCGACTCTGCTCCCGTCATCTCCTATGTTAGGTTACTTTAGACCCTGCACACAGAAATAGTTCGGGTGCCTAGGGCACCCCGACTCTGCTCCCGTCATCTCCTATGTTAGGTTACTTTAGACCCTGCACACAGCAATAGTTCGGGTGCCTAGGGCACCCCGACTCTGCTTCCGTCATCTCCTATGTTAGGTTACTTTAGACCCTGCACACAGAAATAGTTCGGGTGCTTAGGGCACCCCGACTCTGCTTCCGTCATCTCCTATGTTAGGTTACTTTAGACCCTGCACACAGAAATAGTTCGGGTGCCTAGGGCACCCCGACTCTGCTCCCGTCATCTCCTATCTTAGGTTACTTTAGACCCTGCACACAGAAATAGTTCGGGTGCCTAGGGCACCCCGACTCTGCTCCCGTCATCTCCTATGTTAGGTTACTTTAGACCCTGCACACAGAAATAGTTCGGGTGCCTAGGGCACCCCGACTCTGCTTCCGTCATCTCCTATGTTAGGTTACTTTAGACCCTGCACACAGAAATAGTTCGGGTGCCTAGGGCACCCCGACTCTGCTCCCGTCATCTCCTATGTTAGGTTACTTTAGACCCTGCACACAGAAATAGTTCGGGTGCCTAGGGCACCCCGACTCTGCTCCCGTCATCTCCTATGTTAGGTTACTTTAGACCCTGCACACAGAAATAGTTCGGGTGCCTAGGGCACCCCGACTCTGCTCCCGTCATCTCCTATGTTAGGTTACTTTAGACCCTGCACACAGAAATAGTTCGGGTGCCTAGGGCACCCCGACTCTGCTCCCGTCATCTCCTATGTTAGGTTACTTTAGACCCTGCACACATAAATAGTTTGGGTGCCTAGGGCACCCCGACTCTGCTCCCGTCATTTCCTATGTTAGGTTACTTTAGACCCTGCACACATAAATAGGTGCCCCGAGGCGGGGCTCCGTCGACTTAGTTGCTTAAAAAGTATCATATTTTTTAGGTTATTTTTACAATCTTTAATTTACTTTCACCTGTCCCTGTGTCTGTTGGCCAATTGTTCGTTGGGCGAAAAGTGATTGGTCAAAACATTCTGTTGGTTAAGCATTCACTGACGTAGAGTTATGTTGGCGAAACGTTTGTAGGTGAAGAGTTCTTTGGATGAAAAGTTAATAGAAAAGATTCTGTTGATCAACGGTTTATGTACCAATCAAAGTGTTGGCAAAACGTTATAGTTTTGTTTTTTTGAAAGTCGCTTGTATTTTTTTGTAAAACTTTTAAAATTATTATTGTTGATGGTAAGCGATGATGTGCTCGACGATGAGGCACGCTTTTTTTTTTTTGGGACAGTCCCACCGCACTATTCCCAAACCACTGCAACTCCTGAAAGCCAGAATCAACAGTGGCGACCACCAGAAAAGCGCCGAGGCAATGAAGCTCGACGAAGTCCCGCAGCCTAATTGTGTAAGTAAATTCGGCAAAGGAAACAATCTGTTTCTTTCCCAAAAACACACACATACACAAAGAAGTTGAATCCTTATTCAACTTCTTTCGTTTTCAGAGTGTATGTGTGTGTTTTTATTTATGTGTGTTTTTATATTTGGTTCCAATAATAGGTATGGCAAAAACGCTTGAACGCACGGAAATTTGTTCTAGTTTCCACAAGGTCCGTATAGTAAACAACTCCTGATGCAGCCTGTACATTATTCAACATAATATTTCGTTCATTCTGCCAAAGAATACACTCCCATAAGATATGTGCGTGTGCAGATTTATTTACTTCAGGTTTATTTACACTTATTCATTTACACTATTTCATAACAAAACTTACATAATATTTGTCTTTTGACAGCCGACCATAGATTTCTATTTTCGTCCGTATTTTTTTTTTTTTTTTTTTATTAAACCACTCTTTGCGCGCGCTCTGTCGGTTGTCTACGGTTTCGACAAAAGATCTTTGAGCATCGCGTTTGTATATATATATTATACTTACACATACGTTGACCCACATTCAGTGTTTCGTTCTATTTTGTTTGTTATTTACATATTAACTAGGTACTAATTCCCATTAAATTAACCCAATTCAAATTTCTATTTTCTAGGAAATACGTGGGCAAATATACATACACTTATGTTTGGCACACGACATGTTTAGAAGCCCACATACGTCAAATGCCACGAATATACGTCTTGATAAGGTAGCCTAAACCATAACCAGTTGTGCTGACGATTTAAAATAATTCATGTTGTTTTTGATTAACACAAAGTTCGATAAAAAGTGCGCAATTGTGGTTTATACCGAATGAAGAAGGAAACATGCACTGTAGGCACTTAAAACATTCGTTAGCCTAAGTTGTACGTGATACAACCCGCCATACTGATTCTTAAGGAAATAGTTTCTGCCTACGTTAAACCAATTCTGGCAAAAATAACCTATAATCCCTATATTTAGGACAAACAAGGTAAACTCAAAGAGAATTATACAACTTTGTAATGCATTAGTCCTTCACACCCAATTTTGGCGACGCCAGTCAAAATCAGTGGAGACTAGCCATCGGCGCGGGACATATCAACTCGCAAAAGAGCGTTTGCATCCCAAGTGCACTCTCTGCTCACACATTGTCACTCTACTTCCCGCTTGACCGGAGAGAGATCAACGGCTTCACTATTGATTTTATTAGTTTTGGAGTGTTCTGTGAAAACATAAAACTATTGTTCATCAGCATTCGGTAGTTTTGGAGACGTAACTTCAGTGCTTAGTGTCAAGCTGATTACAAAATAAAAGTGCATCAACTATAATAGTGACATTCATCATGGGCTTTTCAGAAACTGTTTTTTATTTTTGGTACACTCTAGTCCACATTCATTTCACGGTGTCTACAGCTGCGTTAATATACGAAGTGTTTTCGTGGTGCTTTCTAAAGGACTTTAGAAATTACAGAAACTACGTGTTTCTTCACTTATTCTTGAGCCAGTTTTTAAACCAATTTTTGGTTTTTATCTATACCAACAATAGTATCTTAGATGATTATGAAAAAAAAGATATGGCGATGAAAATTATAGATTATGTAGGGACTTACTTAATGATAGTGAGGAATCACTGGTTGGTGGTTATGAACCACATGTTGTACGTAGAGTTCGTAAAAGTACTCAATGTGCACATCGAAAGGAAATATTTAAAAAGCTTTATCTTTGGCTGCGGCATACCTTTAGTAGTAACCGTCATTATATTTTTTATAGAAAGTTATTCGAGTATTTCCTACATATGTGAAGTTTATATGTTGTTACCTATGTTATTCAACACTATTCTTTATATTATAACAGTATCTGTACTCTGTCGCAGCTCCAACGCGAATGCACCCACCGCTGCTAGTAAATGTCGTCGGTTCTATTATGCAACTTTCATTTTTATATTGAGTGACATCACATTGCTGTCTGTTTATGCTATTACATTATTAGATGCAGAGATTGATTCCTCGTATTATCAAGTGATTATGCTCCTGTTCTATTACTTACAACCAATATTATTACCAATATTTCTGGTCCTTGTGAAAAGCAACAGGAAAGTTTGGCATCAATTTTATATGAAGAAGTTAAGAGAAAGATCCGCCGCAAGGCAAGTGGATCGAGACATCAATATGCAGGTAACAGCTTGCTGATAGTCGGCCACAGGCTCTTTTGATACAGGATCAGTTCTAAGACACTGATTGGCTGAATCATTTTGGTAGTTTGTGAGCTTCATAGTTTTTTAAAGTTATTGGCATTCGCAAATAGCCCAACCCATTTTCTTTTTTTCCCCTTCTATAAAATTGTGTAACATGTGATATTATGTATGTTTATCTACACCCATGCTATAAATCCTATCTAAATCATCAAAAAGGTGATATACTCTTATCTAAACGACGTTGTTTTGCTCTCGACAACCACGCGAACGAAGTCGCGGGCACAGCTAGTGTTGTACTAAATTTCATAATGCAACTCCGTTTTTACTCATCGAACAGCCACATTCTCATGGCATCTTTATGAATTTCAAAAAAAGAACATTGTCATGCACCACGCGCGTTTCACTACCACAGCGCCGTAATTTAAAAAAAAACTTATTCGAATTTTTGAATTGACGTCGTATCCCGCCATTTTTGTTCAATAATAGTATTGAAATTTTTTGTTGTTTACAAAAATGAGTTATATAAGCTTTGATAACACACCACCAGATATTTCTAATGCAGCAAAGGACATTTCTAACCAATTATTACCAGAAAAGTCGAGAAAACATTATGAAAAGACGTACCAAAATTTCATGAATTGGAAAATATCAAAGAGTACTTACATCATTTTCTGAAGATGTGCTATTAGTAGGTATATTTTCAAGAATTATCAGAAAAAATCAAATCTTCATCCCTATGGACCTTCTATTCAATGCTGAAAAGTACGCTAAGTATTAATACCATATGGTTTCAGAAACTTTATAGAGGATTCATATCATGGGTGTAGATAAAGTCTTGTATGCAACTGTTATAATTAGGTATTAAAACACTCATGTGAAACTATTATCACACTCGACTTCGCCTCGTGTGAAAAATGATAAACCCACATTCGTGTTTTAAAACCCCTTATTATACAACAGTTGCATAAATAACTGTTATGTGCAAGTTTATATAGAGTATTTTTTATAGAATATAGCTCTATAAATTTATATATATATATATTTTTAAATTTAAGTTTAACCTTCTTATTTTAAGTTCTTTCAATCCATCCAAAGGTTGTCAACGATTAGACCGCCATTGTACCCATAGAATTAAGATTTTCGTTCATCTTTACCCAAAGACCTTATACTCACATTAGCGGTGGTAGTCAGATCTGTGTATGCTAGTATTATATTATCTGTGCCTGTGTCAGTTTTCTCTTATATTTCTTTTTTTATGAATAGTGAGTAGGTCCGGCATAAAACGACGCCGACGATCGGCGATCGGCGGTATCTGTTTAGTGCAGATTTTAAAGCTCTCACTCACTACTTCTCTGTTTTTGTGTTTATGAGAGATGATCTATGGGTTTTTGTAAACCTTGAGAAATGTTATTTTAAAGAAAAACCAGTCAAATGACTTATTTTTTTTGCTAAAGATATGTTTGTTGTGTTTTTGTGTAACATATTTCGTCTAAGATATAGTTAAGTTATTTCAAATATAGTTTAAAGGTACTTTTGAATCGTCAAACAAAAAAACATATGAATCTAGTTAGCTAGCTAGCACATTCGCAAGCGTCAGGAGGTCTCTATGGAGACGAATGTGCAAGAAACTCCACGGACACTCTTTTCCATCAGTTTTTACCCGACTGCAAGGAAAGGGTTATGTTTTAATTTTGGCGCACGGATGGCGCAGTGGATGAGCGATTGACTGCTGCGCTTCGTGTCACGGGTTCGATTCCCGCACGGAATAACTATTTATATGGTTTACAGATAGTTGTTCCGGCTCTGGGAGTTTGTGTATATGAGTTTATATGTTTGTAAACGCACCCACGATACAGGAGAAATTCATAGTGTGAGGCAACGTGTTTTAAAAAAACTTAAATTAAAAAAAAAATAACATCATTCTTGTTGTAAGAATACATAAATGTGAGAACGATGCAAAAAGAAGTACACGTAAAAGCGTATAGAGTAAAACAAACAACATACAAAAAGGACCAAATTAAAAACAGGCCGAGGCACCCAAACTATGAAAAATCCCTACTGATGGCGCCCGTTCACGAACAAGACGCATGGATTGGCACCATTCAGCTCAACCATCATGAAGGGAACCGAATACACACACAAGTCAACGAACGACTTAAAGGTAGGTGCAGTAAATTTGTAGATTTACAGATGGCATATATTACACACACATGTGCTGTGCAGTTTTATAATACTAAAAGAATTTGAGTTTATACAATACAAATATATTCATAGGTACAGTCTTCAACAGGTCCAACAATACTTCAGAACTTTTCTGCTTATCACTTGTTTTTCGCCCTAGCGGTTGTGGAGCGGGACATCCCAGAGGGGACTAAAAGCGCATCCCATCCTCTCGCTGCGCACGACAGCACCTGATCACTGTGTTACCATTTTACCTGGGAGGTGACCATAAGCTCTTAGAGTAAGGTTATTTTGAGGGTGCGTAAGGGACAGATGTATACAAGTCAAATACACCTGTCCCTTACACAAACTCAAAATAGCCTTACTCTAAGAACGTATGGTCATCCCCCTGGAGTCACTTGATGATTATGTCAAGAAAAAAAAATTGGTTCAATTAAATCTCACTAGATGGCGTGATTGCACCGATTTGTTATTGAAATGTATGTAAAATTAACATTTTCTGGAATTGAATATAAAATTGTATGTTCTTGTTTTATCAACTTTCCTAAGCACAAAATTATGGAATATTGGGCTCTTAATTCACATTACAAAGATTATTTGAACGGATTATTTAAAATTGATGCCAATGGATGGTGCGGTTTTAAATTCCTGAGGCATTCCACTCGATTGTTTAACACTTTGTATTGTAACACATTTTGGTGCAACGAAAATACTTTAAAACAAATCGTCGCTGTATTTAAAGAAACAAAATATTTACGAACCGAGTAAACCCTTTTACTTGCAAGTCGCTGCTATAGGTCTACCAGAATCTCATGGCAAAAAGGGAAATAAAAATTTGTTGTATGCAATACTGAAGAAATTGGATCAAACGATCTTGATACTGTTTAATTTTTATTTATGTCTTTAGTATTAATGAACATGAGGTACCTATATTATAGTAGTCACAACGGATCTTTGTGTCTTTGAACTTGGTCCTGCCAACCATTGCGTAAGAAACAGTTTGTCATCGAGTATACTGCATAGAGTAAGCGAGATAGGACGATGACAAAAAAGACAAAAGATATTTATTTCAACTGGGCCACCAAGCGGCACTTTTGAATGTCACAATTTAAATTTACATGGAATAAAAGTTGATTCTACCGTGCATTCGGAAAGTAGCTTGTTATGGAGAAGAGTGCACAAGAAACTCCGTAAGCTTATGTGACATACATAAGCGAGTGAAAGAGACAGTTATACAATGCTATCTTCACCTTCAACATTGACACAAAAATAGCTACTGCGCGGGGTCTTGCAACCAATTCAGAGAAACAAAGATCCACTGAGAGTATTATAGGTATGTGTATGAATAATGTTGGTATACATCGTGTTCTTAACATAGGAAAAATAAATCAATTGAATATTAATTTATGTACTAATTTATTATTTAAATCATACTAATAACTTAAAACCTCATTCAGAACTAGAAAACTAGAATACGATTCCATGAACTCCACTGGCATTTCAGAAACTTGTATTTTTGTAGTTTTATGTCATCTCTCTCCATCAAAATGGTTCTTTTCATTGGCATTTAACATATTCAAAACCAATCTCTTTATGTATAAAGTCTGTAAAAAATAATAAAATGTATCATGTTACTTAAAGTCATTCATCATCATCAGTCTATATATATTTTTTTTCTGTAAGTTTTATAGCCTGGTTGCTAGGACCTTTTAGCCACGTCTTTGGAAAGAGTTTTGGATCTTATATTTATTCTTTAGTATGCATTAGAATGCGGATGTAACAGATTCTAATGTTTTTTGGAGTATTTGGCAGCAAATTGTATCGAGTCAGTCTTCCCAGTAAGCTTTGCAGACGCAGTCAATACTACAATAAAATACACCGCTCCACTATCCCGAGATCGCTTTTGTCAATGATTTTACAAATTGTCCAGTTGCGGTGACAGTTGAGATACAAAACTACACCAATATAATAATATCCACTAGGAATCAATTTGCAAATAATATTAACAGCCACTGAACTTCACTCGACAAAATCCCGCCAAAAACTCCCGTCTATATACACGTCCCACTGCAGGGCGCAGATTATTACTTAATATTTTTCTTACGTCAAAGATTCTCAATCTCCGTTAAAATCAATATCTTGTCGAAGAATTAGTAACAGTTACATTACTGTTGCCATTTCCTTCCGGCCATCATTCGATGTGCCCTGACCTACGATTTACCATATAATAGTAATGGAAAGAAATTAAAATTAAGTAAGAAAAATATAAATTAAACTAAAAGTATCAAAACAAGTCAGTCCAACTTACCGGTCCACTCTACGACGCACTTTAAAATCAAAGATTGAGTTTGATTTACGCCTTCTTCTTCCCTTATTTTATGATACATATTGAAAACAATATGTCTCGCATGAGATCGAAGTGGGTTTTTCGACATTTTCACAAAAATAACAAACTTTCCAGATAATATCAAAAAATTTCAGCAGCGGTTGACACATCAAGTACTTTGATTCGACAGGTGACAATTGACATTGCCATATGAAAATCACAATTTAAAAAAAATAAAAAATGCCATGAGATTCTGGTACACCTTTAACACCATCTATCTATCGCCGTGGAACGGCCACGAACGCTATCAATGTACAAAAATTAATCAGATAATCAGACGAAAAACGCTAGTTACACGGTACGGTTTCTTTGTATGGGATGAGGCATCTGTATGCTAGTATTATATTTTATCTGTGGTCTTGTAATACTATGTTGTAGGTAGGACAAGTAGCTGGTCTCATCAGAGAGGATGGCGCTGGGGGCGACGTGTCTGTACTCGTGTGGAACTGCGGAGTGGATCCTAAAGATGACCCTGAGGTAAATCACTGTTCTGCTTCCTGGATAACTCCATGTAATAAGGGGTGAGCCTATTACCATCAACCGTGCTTAAGTCCAGATTTCGGACTACTACGGAGAAATTCGTTCAATTCGTTCCGTATGGTGTCTGACGTAAAGAATTTCACCAACCCATATCTTCCCGTGGGTGTCGCAAGAGGCGACTGTGGGACACACCAGAGAATGGGCAGCAGGGTTATCTGTGCACTTTAACAACAAACTGCGATCGCTAACCCGTCTGCCAATGAATAGCACAAAAAAAAACGGCCCCGAGTGCCCGTCTACCCTCGACTACGGTAGCGGTCGAGGTGATGGCGTGGCAAGGGGTGCGAAGAATCCGCGGAGTGGACCCGGCTACCCCAATCAACACCGACGACTGGACCTGGCAACATATAATACGCGAACACTCCAGACCGACGAGAAGATAGCCGAACTCGAGGACGACTTAGGTCGGTTAACTGAAGTCTGAAGAGAGGGGGAGGACTCGATAATCCTCAAATCCGGTAACCTGCTGTCCCAGGGTGGTGTCGGGTTAATCGTCCACAAGTCCCTTGTGAACAACGTGGTGAAGATCGAGAGTATGCCGACCAGGGTGGCGTACCTTATACTCAAAATATCCTTGAGATATTCGCTGAAGGTCATACAGCAGCCTAATTGTGTAAGTAAATTCGGCAAAGGAAACAATCTGTTTCTTTCCCAAAAACGATTTTCGCCATACGAAAAGTCGTTTTTGGGAAAGAAACAGATTGTTTCCTTTGCCGAATTCACTTACACAATTAGGCTGCTGGTCTACGCCTCGACCTCGGCACACCCAGACGACGAGGTAGAGACCATGTATGAGGATATCTCTAGAGCCATGCATGGTTTCAAAACTGACTTCACCGTTGTCATGGGGGACTTCAACGCGAAACTGTGCAAACGAGACGAGGAGGAGCAATTTGGAGTTGGACCTCGGAACCACCGGGGTCATCTACTGGCCAGTTTTATGGCGAAGGAACTACTTCTTTCGAACGCATAAATATGTACGAGAAAATGTTCTTTATCCGAACTGCGATGCGGCTGCTGCCGGACGGTTGACCGCGAGTTAATCGCATAGTGCGTAGGAGGCCTAACTCTGAGAACATAATTAATTATTTATTTCGTATTTTAGTAACAGATTTTTTATTACACCCACTAATAAACATTTTATTTTATACTAATACTTACTTATTAAAATTATTTTTACAGATGCGCCCGTATTCCTGTTACCGGCGCCGCCCGTGTATGTGTTAGCGTGCGACCATAGCAAGAAAGAATAAAGGCGCACGGCAATAATTCGGGCGCACGGTTGGCGCAGTGGTTGAGCGAATATTATTCGATAACGCAAGCATGTAAGCTTTTGAAACTTTTTATGGTTATTACAAGCGTCAAGATGGACCGAATACAGTTTTTAGCGAGCTTATATGTTTTCTTATTTAGGCGCTGTGTTTTTTTTTCGGGTTTTCGAAAAAGCGCAATTACTTGAAAATTATAAATATTTTCTTAAATCTAATTCCGGCACAAATACGCACAAATCAAGAGCTACTCGTGTATGTTTATTCTACAGGCGCACGTACAATGGTTTTAGAGATACACGTTTCTGCAAAACGTTACCCCAGCAGGAAATGCAATATCTCGAAAACCTGATGACGCACAAGTTTTATTTTTGGCGCACATTTTCGCACAAATATAAGCTCTCTGCCCATGCACAATATTTCTCATTCCGATCATTCGTTTAGAATTTTCCTGCTGGAACAACATTACCCTAGCAGGAACCTATTTTTCCGATTTTTTCAAAAACAACGACACGCACTTATTTTTTAAGTGGCGCACATTCACAGCAGATTACGCACGAATTATACGTTCCACTCATATCTCTCTAGGAGTCACTTTCCTGTTGGGGTAACGTACTCTCTATTTTCACAGACTAAAAAGTGCGTCACGGATAGTCTGTCGTCTGCGCAGGGCCTTATAGGTATGGCAAAAACGCTTGAACGCACGGAAATTTGGTTTAGTTTCCACAAGGTCCGTATAGTAAACAACTCCTGATGCAGCCTGTACATTATTCAACATAATATTACGTTCATTCTGCCAAAGAATACACTCCCATAAGATATGATGTGCAGATTGTACATATTCGCAGTCAGATGTAGAACACTGACATAAAGGCGAGGCAACGAGCTTGAAAGAAAATAATTTACTTTTAAAGTTATCATGTCCCGTGAGAAATTGGGCAACACAGTGATCCACTTCCAGCCACGTGCTGGCCAGCCGCACGCGAACGGATGGAAAGAATTGGTGGAGGTGTAGGCCCTTGATGGAATTATCCCACCTACATTGCCATTCGGATAAAAGTTCCTCCCAGACGTCAATGAAGTAATCTAGTGATTTTCTCACGGTCACTCCGCGTTAAAAAAATGAGGCACGCTTGCCTAGAAATACCTATTCTCTCTTGACTTAAAAACCCCCAGGTTGTAGCTATCAGGGAACACAGACTCCAGCAGGGAATTCCACTCCTTAGCTGTACGCACAATGAAAGTATTCCCGGAACGTTTAGTGCGTATTGGTGGGATGGTCATTATGTCCCATTATGGAAATGAAACAATAGTTATTTATGCTACAAGTGCGGAAGGTAGGTGATTTCCGATGAGTGGCATTTTTATTCACGAGCGAGCGAAGCGAGTGAGTGGATAAATCGACACAAGTCGGAAATCATCTTACGTACGTGTATCATACAATATTTTACTATGCATTGTGCGAGGAAATAAACAAAATTAATAAAATGAAATTAATAAAATGGCGGGCTTATTCAAGCGCGTTCAACATATCCACAGATTAACTAATAGTTCCTCGGGCATATCTACTGAGCATGTGTGAATAGCTGTCACATCGTAACGCAATAAGGCACGAGCAAAATATACGTTCTGCCAAACATATTTAATGAATATTTAAAATTAATTTATTGATCAAAATCTAAATCTAGAGTAATTAAAAACGCCTAAAATAAAGTATTAGTTTTATTTTACCTTTTATATGAATGATAATCTGTACATAACTAATTTTTAAAACTTTTCTCAAATAATAAAAACTCTATGCGTCGGGCTGACGTTGGAGTTAAAAATTAAAAAAGTACAGAAAAGTAAAAAGCACTAGTGAAAAAAAGTGACACTTTCCGCACAGTTTGGCTGCTTGGAAAACCGCTCTTTTCGAGGACATGCATTGTAAAGCATAAAACATGGTTATGTAATTGATTGATAACAAAACAGTAGGTATAAAAACAAAGGTTATTATTTTATATAATATTATTTTATTTTAAAATAAACGTTGTCCCACACTAGGAATTTCTTCCTGTATCGTGGGTGCGTTTACAAATATATAAACTCACATACACAACACCCAGAGCCGGAACAACTATCTGTAGATCATACAAATATTTGTTCCGTGCGGGAATCGAAGCCGCGACACGCAGCGCAGCAGTCAATCGCTCAACCACTGCGCCAACCGTGCGCCCGAATTATTGCCGTGCGCCTTTATTCTTTCTTGCTATGGTCGCACGCTAACACATACACGGGCGGCGCCGGTAACAGGAATACGGGCGCATCTGTAAAAATAATTTTAATAAGTAAGTATTAGTATAAAATAAAATGTTTATTAGTGGGTGTAATAAAAAATCTGTTACTAAAATACGAAATAAATAATTAATTATGTTCTCAGAGTTAGGCCTCCTACGCACTATGCGATTAACTCGCGGTCAACCGTCCGGCAGCAGCCGCATCGCAGTTCGGATAAAGAACATTTTCTCGTACATATTTATGCGTTCGAAAGAAGTAGTTCCTTCGCCATAAAACTGGCCAGTAGATGACCCCGGTGGTTCCGAGGTCCAACTCCAAATTGCTCCTCCTCGTCTCGTTTGCACAGTTTCGCGTTGAAGTCCCCCATGACAACGGTGAAGTCAGTTTTGAAACCATGCATGGCTCTAGAGATATCCTCATACATGGTCTCTACCTCGTCGTCTGGGTGTGCCGAGGTCGAGGCGTAGACCAGCAGCCTAATTGTGTAAGTGAATTCGGCAAAGGAAACAATCTGTTTCTTTCCCAAAAACGATTTTCGCCATACGAAAAGTCGTTTGTCATGGGGGACTTCAACGCGAAACTGTGCAAACGAGACGAGGAGGAGCAATTTGGAGTTGGACCTCGGAACCACCGGGGTCATCTACTGGCCAGTTTTATGGCGAAGGAACTACTTCTTTCGAACGCATAAATATGTACGAGAAAATGTTCTTTATCCGAACTGCGATGCGGCTGCTGCCGGACGGTTGACCGCGAGTTAATCGCATAGTGCGTAGGAGGCCTAACTCTGAGAACATAATTAATTATTTATTTCGTATTTTAGTAACAGATTTTTTATTACACCCACTAATAAACATTTTATTTTATACTAATACTTACTTATTAAAATTATTTTTACAGATGCGCCCGTATTCCTGTTACCGGCGCCGCCCGTGTATGTGTTAGCGTGCGACCATAGCAAGAAAGAATAAAGGCGCACGGCAATAATTCGGGCGCACGGTTGGCGCAGTGGTTGAGCGATTGACTGCTGCGCTGCGTGTCGCGGCTTCGATTCCCGCACGGAACAAATATTTGTATGATCTACAGATAGTTGTTCCGGCTCTGGGTGTTGTGTATGTGAGTTTATATATTTGTAAACGCACCCACGATACAGGAAGAAATTCCTAGTGTGGGACAACGTTTATTTTAAAATAAAATAATATTATATAAAATAATAACCTTTGTTTTTATACCTACTGTTTTGTTATCAATCAATTACATAACCATGTTTTATGCTTTACAATGCATGTCCTCGAAAAGAGCGGTTTTCCAAGCAGCCAAACTGTGCGGAAAGTGTCACTTTTTTTCACTAGTGCTTTTTACTTTTCTGTACTTTTTTAATTTTTAACTCCAACGTCAGCCCGACGCATAGAGTTTTTATTATTTGAGAAAAGTTTTAAAAATTAGTTATGTACAGATTATCATTCATATAAAAGGTAAAATAAAACTAATACTTTATTTTAGGCGTTTTTAATTACTCTAGATTTAGATTTTGATCAATAAATTAATTTTAAATATTCATTAAATATGTTTGGCAGAACGTATATTTTGCTCGTGCCTTATTGCGTTACGATGTGACAGCTATTCGCACATGCGCAGTAGATATGCCCGAGGAACTATTAGTTAATCTGTGGATATGTTGAACGCGCTTGAATAAGCCCGCCATTTTATTAATTTCATTTTATTAATTTTGTTTATTTCCTCGCACAATGCATAGTAAAATATTGTATGATACACGTACGTAAGATGATTTCCGACTTGTGTCGATTTATCCACTCACTCGCTTCGCTCGCTCGTGAATAAAAATGCCACTCATCGGAAATCACCTACCTTCCGCACTTGTAGCATAAATAACTATTGTTTCATTTCCATAATGGGACATAATGACCATCCCACCAATACGCACTAAACGTTCCGGGAATACTTTCATTGTGCGTACAGCTAAGGAGTGGAATTCCCTGCTGGAGTCTGTGTTCCCTGATAGCTACAACCTGGGGGTTTTTAAGTCAAGAGAGAATAGGTATTTCTAGGCAAGCGTGCCTCATTTTTTTAACGCGGAGTGACCGTGAGAAAATCACTAGATTACTTCATTGACGTCTGGGAGGAACTTTTATCCGAATGGCAATGTAGGTGGGATAATTCCATCAAGGGCCTACACCTCCACCAATTCTTTCCATCCGTTCGCGTGCGGCTGGCCAGCACGTGGCTGGAAGTGGATCACTGTGTTGCCCAATTTCTCACGGGACATGATAACTTTAAAAGTAAATTATTTTCTTTCAAGCTCGTTGCCTCGCCTTTATGTCAGTGTTCTACATCTGACTGCGAATATGTACAATCTGCACATCATATCTTATGGGAGTGTATTCTTTGGCAGAATGAACGTAATATTATGTTGAATAATGTACAGGCTGCATCAGGAGTTGTTTACTATACGGACCTTGTGGAAACTAAACCAAATTTCCGTGCGTTCAAGCGTTTTTGCCATACCTATAAGGCCCTGCGCAGACGACAGACTATCCGTGACGCACTTTTTAGTCTGTGAAAATAGAGAGTACGTTACCCCAACAGGAAAGTGACTCCTAGAGAGATATGAGTGGAACGTATAATTCGTGCGTAATCTGCTGTGAATGTGCGCCACTTAAAAAATAAGTGCGTGTCGTTGTTTTTGAAAAAATCGGAAAAATAGGTTCCTGCTAGGGTAATGTTGTTCCAGCAGGAAAATTCTAAACGAATGATCGGAATGAGAAATATTGTGCATGGGCAGAGAGCTTATATTTGTGCGAAAATGTGCGCCAAAAATAAAACTTGTGCGTCATCAGGTTTTCGAGATATTGCATTTCCTGCTGGGGTAACGTTTTGCAGAAACGTGTATCTCTAAAACCATTGTACGTGCGCCTGTAGAATAAACATACACGAGTAGCTCTTGATTTGTGCGTATTTGTGCCGGAATTAGATTTAAGAAAATATTTATAATTTTCAAGTAATTGCGCTTTTTCGAAAACCCGAAAAAAAACACAGCGCCTAAATAAGAAAACATATAAGCTCGCTAAAAACTGTATTCGGTCCATCTTGACGCTTGTAATAACCATAAAAAGTTTCAAAAGCTTACATGCTTGCGTTATCGAATAATATTGCTAAAAGTCAAAACGAGAGTGTCATAACTTTGACGGCAAAATACAAGAAACCGACTCAACCCAAGATAGGTAGGTGTAAACCACAAGTATGTGCGTTATGTCAAAAATATATAGTGAAAATATTCAGCTTGGAATGTTTCGCATTAAGTAGATTTAAACAAAAAACTAAACATGTAAACAAAGGCTGGTTATCCGACCAAATTCGAATAACTACAAAAAAGCGACGGTTTCATACATAACGATGACCTTCTTAACTTTACTCACGAACCGGTTGTAGCGTGTTGTGCCTGAGTACACTGAGGTTGAAAAGTTATATAAATATTAACTTGTTATTGGATTATACGTATTCTACTAGCTGTTTCCGTGACTTGCACTTGATTAGGTAAGTACATTAGAAAAAGTATTGCCAAGGTATAACCTATCTTGTTTATTCCAAATTTCATTAAAATATATTCAGTATTTTGTGGACACATCCAGAAATTTGCCTTTATAATATTAGTAGAAAAAGTAGAGACCAAAAATTTGATGGAGTCTGTTTTAAAAAAAAAGTTCAAGATATGTGTGATGAATATCTACTACAAAAAATAACCTACAGATACAGTTTATATATAAAAAGCCAATTAACACAACAGTAAAAAAAACAACGTAGGTATCTACATTGGTTTAAACCGTAGGCCTTAGATCAAATAAAAAGTCAAGATGGAACGTTGCAAACAACATAGTGAAGCCTGTTCCAACTATGCCTTGCCGTATAAATACACAATTACACGCACACACGTACACCGAAACTACCCCTTAGCTTCTCAGTTGAGCTTTATTATTTTATCTGTGAGCTCGAATGACAAGCTAAGTCGTAATTTCGTTGTGAGTGCGTGTAATTGTGTATTTGTACGGCAAGGCATAGTTTAAACCAGCGTCACTTTGTTGTTTGCAACGTTCCATCTTGACTTTTTACTTGATCTGAGACGTGGCTAGATAAATTAGCATTGAGTTTTTAGGGTTCCGTACCCAAAGGTTAAAAACGGCACCCTATTACTAAGACTAAGTACTTATGTAAATGAAAAACTGATCTGTGATTTTAAATAATAATAACTACACACGGTACAAATAATTAGATTGAACTATGTGTTCTAGAAGTATGTAAGGATCGTAGCAGGTGGCGTTCTGTAGTTTCTGCCTACCCCCATGGGAAAAAGGCGTGAGTTTATGTATGTATGTATGTGTTCTAATATTAATAGTTTTGTAATTTGATCTGTGATTTGATGCCATAATTACTTTAAGAAACAAAATTAAGAGAATAAAAATAAAAATTTCTACATTAACAACCTCTTTCATTTGTTATGGTCACAAGGTGCATTTAATGTATTTTTAATTAGCCCCCAAAATTAGGTCATACAAACACGTTTGAACGCGACTGTACGGACAACAGCTTAGGTTTAATACGTCGAATTAAGAAGGTCATCGATGTGTATGAATCCGTCGCTTTTTCGTAGTCATTTGAATTTGGTTGGATAACCAGCCATTGTTTATATGTTTAGTTTTTTGTTTAAATCTACTTAATGCGAAACATTCCAAGCTTAATATTTTCACTATATATTTTTGACATAACGCACATACTTGAATATTTATAAACTATATTTAGGAATTATAATTAGAAACTATAAATGCTTTTCGTGAGGAAATGAAAGCTATGCATTGTCTCCTTACCACTATGAAAGAAGAGCAAAATTCACGGTTCGTGTGTATCAAGACGGACATTTCGGAAATAAAAACCGAAGTGGCCGAAATGAAGAAAAATAATAAATATACCGAAAAAACTGTTAACGAACTGAAATTGAATTATGAAGATTTAGATAAATCTCAAAAACTATTCTCAGAAAATATAAAAAAACAGGATAACAGAATAAAAGATATATTTCAAAATAAAGTGTATCTGGAAAAATGCAACAAGGCGTTGGAGGAGCGTATCATGATATTGGAGCAAAAAGAACTGAGTAGGAACATTGAACTGGTACATGTACAGAAACAGGATGGAGAAAATGTAACGGAAATTGTAGCAAGAATTGCGAAGAAATTACAACTAAAGGTAGAAGATATTGAAAACGCATGGAGGGTTCCTACCCGCGGTGTCGTCGATGGAAAAAACCCACGACCAATAATCGTCACACTACGCACAAAGGCAGCCCGGTCAGACTGGTTGAAAACCCGCAAAGAGACAAAAATCACTAATCACACGATATACCAAAACAATGATAATTCACAAATATATGTTAACGAACATCTAACACGTCAAATGCGCAACCTGTTCTGGGCTGTTAAGACTAGCTTAAAAGAATCCTACAAATACATATGGATTCAAAATTCTAAAGTCATGATTAAAAAAGATGATAATGATAAAAAAGTACACTACATACGTTTTGAAAGCGATATTGAGAATTACCTGCCAGAAAACAAAGACTAGTCCCATATTATCTTCTAATTTACCCTGTACAACAACAGATTAATAAATAAATAATACATATAATAACAGTACATACATATATTTAAACGAAAGTATCTAGAATGGACTTGGAATCAGATATACAAGATATAGAATATACAAAATACACACAGTTATATGAATGGTACGAGCACGTAAACAAACGACCTATCTCACTTCAAGTTATACATATAAATGTATGCTCACTGAGAAAACATTTTAACGAGCTAATTGTTTTAACAAAGAAATGCTTGCACGGACTGGATTTAATCTGCTTATCGGAAATAAATATTAAGGAAGAAGAAGCAAACATATACGATATTAGTGGTTTCAATATGCATGTTTTAACAAGAGAAGACAGAAGAGGTGGAGGAATACTAATTTACGTAAACGACAGAGTGCAGTTTAATCCAGTAAAATCCGGAATCACCGCGACGCACGAGTTTGTACATGGACGGCTAAGCATGAATGAATACACTTCTGACATTATAGTTATCTATAGACCGCCAAGCACAAATAAAATAAACTTTGTAGCAGAAATAAAAAAGTACATCCAAAGTATACCAAAACGAAACAACATAATTATGGTCGGCGACTGTAACATCAACATACTGCCAAGTAATATGGATGCAACTGCTGACAGGTATCTGAACGCACTATCGGAGAGGGGATTGCAATGTGGCCTACGAGACGTAACTCGGGACGTAGTCACGAGCGATCGCAATGTGACGTCCTGCCTCGATCATGTCTTTGTGCGGACTGAGGAGAAGGCATGCGCTCTAGAAGCGTACGTAGTAACGACTAAGATAGCGGATCACTACCTAACGGGATTATCAGCTGATTTGAACGTAAAAGAATGCACTCAAACAAATAGAATGGTCATACAAAATAAACTAGTAAGTAACAAACTTCACAATGTTGATTGGCAACAATTATTAAACACGGATGATCCTATCCAATTATACGATAATATTTACAAGATTTTTAGCGATATTTATGAGTCTTCGAAGCAATCATCATCAGTTAAAAAACGCGATAGTCAACCTTGGGTTAATAATACTTTACAAAACATGATAATACGCAAAGATGACTTATTTAGGCGCTGGAAAATGGGTGTACCCCATTGTTGCAAGCAATAACAATCTTAGATTACAATACACAAAATACAGAAATAAAACACATAAACTCATAAACTTGGCTAAAGATCATCATAGACGTGAGGAAATCAAAAAATGTAAGGGGGACATGCGTAAGATATGGGGACATATTAATAACTGGCTGGGTAGAAGTAAAGTAAGCGTAGATAGCGTAATAGAGAGATATTTACATAAAAAAGAATGCTTGGCAACCGTTTGTAATAATTTTTGTAACACATTCACAACGGAAATTGACAATATCAAGCATAAATGCAATAATACGTTTTTAAACAGACATGATTATGTTATGCCATGTAATGTTAGTTTTAGGTTCAATAAAGCAACATCCACGCATATAGCCAGGATAATAGACTCTCTGGACTGCAACAAGTCGCCGGAATCAGATGGGATAAGGGTAAAAGATTTAAAAGAAATCAAGCACCTCATTAGTCCTGTTATAGCATATTTTATTAATCTATGTGTGAAAGAAAGTAGATACCCGAATAGGTTAAAAGAGTCAATTATTAGACCAATTTACAAACAAGGATCGCATCTAGAATATACAAATTACCGACCAATAGCTATTTTAAATACAATTAATAAGATTATGGAAAAGTTTATAGTTAATCAAATCACAGCTTACTTAGACAAAAATAATATTATTACCGATATTCAACATGGTTTTAGACCAAACAGAAGTACGGCAACAGCGAACGATGTAAATAATTACTTAAATGATAAAAAGATAGTGGTAGCAGTATTTATAGACTTCAAAAAAGCCTTTGATACCCTGGATCACGACGGCTTGTTGCAGGCCATGGATGAGTGCGGGATAAGTGGACCAATCAATAGATGGTTTGGCCAGTACTTAGAGCTAAGAACGATCAAAGTCCGGGTTGCTAATGAAGAAAGTATTGAGGGTGTTGTCAAATATGGTGTTCCTACCGGATCTGTATATGGGCCTGTTGGTTATTTTATTCACGTTAATAGTATGTGTAATGTTATAAAAAAATGTAAAGCTTACATGTACGCTGACGATACATGTCTCCTATTCAGTGGTAACGACCAAACTTCCATACAAGAAGCAATACAAGACGATTTGGATAGTATCATTAAATGGGCGCACGATAACGGCATAATAATTAATGTAAGCAAAACTAAGTGCATGCCAATACATTCGCCATATTCAAGTCACAAAAACATTAATCTGAGTATCAAAGGTCATAGTTATGAATGTCTTCACAATGGAAAATTAAGCTGTCAATGTATTAACTTGGAGCAGGTAAAAACATACAGGTACTTAGGATTGACCATTGATACTAAATTTGCATGGAATGTACACATAGACACTGTATGCAATAAAGTTCGGTCAGTTCTGGGTAAATTGTATACCCTGAAGCCTATCGTCAGGAGAGGGCTATTGTATGCACTGTATTATGCACTTGCCGATTCGATTATAAGTTATGGGTTGTGTGGGTATGGACTTACTTTTAAAACACATTTAGACAAAATTAAAATACTGCAAACACGACTTCTAAAAATGTTAGTGAGTAAAAGAACTAAACAGAGCTTGAACAAGGAATATGAAAAATTATTTAAGAAGTGCAATATATTACCGGTTGACATGAAAGTAAAAATGACAATGATTCTTGAACAACATAACAATAACAAACATAAAAAAGAAAAAGTACATAACTACCCAACCCGACTTGCAAAGAAAAATAAGCTACAGGTGCCAAAGATAAATAACTATTATGGTAAGCGTACGAGACGATGGATTACACCTACATTAATTAATGAATTACCTGAGGGAATGATCGATCGTGTAAAAAGTAAAAACCACCTTAAAAGTGTCCTAAGGAAACATTACATGTCAATGTGTCCATAGTTGCTGCGGTCCTCGGCGGCCTTGGTCGGCCAATGTCACTTTTACTAAGTTTTAATAACAAAATATTACCTTTTATTATGGGGTGGTCTCGTGACATTCGTTGGCTGATGCCGCTGAGTGTAGTAGCTGTGCTTGTGGAATCTATGGTTGTGTGGGTAACTACTCTGTATACACATATGGAGTGTTTGCCAGCAGAGCCATGGATATGGTCTTGATTTTGACTTTAGTTTTGTTCTTTTGTTTAACTTTAGTTTTATTTTTGTTTAACCAAACAAAGATTAGTCATAAGTCCACGAGAACCTACTGCCGACAAATTGATTTGCAGTTTGGCAGCTGATGTTTATTATTAAAGATGTAACTTATTGGATTAAATAAATAATAATAAAAAAAAAAAAAAAATAGACGTGTGGCACTCGGGGACTGCCGCGGTAAAGCTATTGCATAGCATTTTTATATCAACTTATGCAATTATAATGACTTATTTATTTATTTTATTTATGCAGTATTTTTTTCCTTTGTTTTTTTTCTGTTATATTAATTCAAGTTACACTTTTTGAGCGTGGTGACCGATACGAAAACATTTTTTTTTCTTTTATTAGATAAATGAGAAGTTAATATTGTTCAAATTTTTTTTTTATTATCTTACAATACATGAAGGTTATTCAGGAATATTTATCATTGAAACTATAGGTTTATGGTAACTGAAATAAGAATTATAAGTTTGAGACTTGATATCTTCTAAATGTCTGGAAAATACCGCGTCAATGGTGGTCCCATATTTTGTTGTGGATTCTTGTGGATCATTATTCATTTTCAAATTCAATATTTCGAAAGAAAAGTAGTCAACCGCTCTGATAACGAAACAACCATTGCCACCTAGAGGCGAGTTGCTGAACTAAAGAGACAAGCATGATATTTCAAAAAGTCATTAAAAGTTCTGCTATTCATCGATAGATGGCTCGACTTTATCTTCAAAATATCTGGAAAATACCACGTCAATGGTGGTCCCATATTTTGTTGTGAATTCTTGTGGATCATTATTCATTTTCAAATTCAATATTTTCGAAAGAAAAGTTGTCAACCGCTCTGATAACGGAACAACCAATGCCACCTAGAGTTCTAAACTTTCTGAATGATTAAATTTAACCAGCGAATATTGTGTCGACATTATCTCAATATGTGAAACAAGACTGAGTGAAAACTGTACGTTAGATACGCCTGGATACATTTGTTACCGAAGTGATAAGGGATCGAATGGTACTGGTCAGGGGGTCGCTATCTTAGTAAAGAATGATATTCCTAATACGTCAATATTTATTCCTCCCATGTATAACCTTGAATGTGTAGGAATCCGCTTAACGTCACCTGAGAGCAATATAATTATCGTGTCCGCTTATAATTCACCAAATCTTCCTTTGGCTTCCAGTGATTTGGATATATTATTCGATTTAGGGACAAAAGTGTTAATCATGGGTGACCTAAACGCCAAACATGAGTACTGGCGATGTGATCAAAACAACTCCCGCGGTACGGTACTGTTTGATCATATGGTACTCCATGATTATCAAATGTATGGACCTTCATCTCCAAAATTGGTACATTACAATCACGCACATACTCCTTCTACACCGGATTTACTTCTCAGCCAAAATGTCACGTCTGTGTCTGAACTTCGCACTCTGTCAGCATTATCATCCAATCACCTTCCAGTGTTTTTTTCAGTGGGTGGTGACTTTACCCCACATAGTTTTAAACAATATAGATATTCTGAAGCAAATTGGGTTGAGTACAGGTCTTACTTGGATAAAAATATCTCATTAACATCTACTACTTATAATTCTATAAATAGTATTGATAAAGCAGTTGACCAACTTCAATTTGCCTTTCTAATGAGTCATGAAATAAACGTTCCATCGGGCCCTTCATCTGTTAAGCGCTACACCTTGCCAAGACGCGTCAAAGTCTTAGGTTAGGTTAAGACGGGCTGGTGTCCGCAACTCCACGTCTAAGCGCGTATTTTGCGTACGGGCGTCAAAGTCTTAATTTCTACTAAAAACAAACTTAGAAAAATGGCTGCAAAAGAAATGAATCCTATAACTAAGATGAAAATAAACAAAGATATAAACATTATTAAAACAAAAATAAAATTCCAAATCCACATATATAATGACAAAATATGAAATGACAAACTTGCCCAAATTGATAATCCATCTACCGATATCTGGCAGATTGTTAAATCTTTGACCTATAAGCCGTCAGTGATTCCTCCTTTAAAGTATGAAAGTGGCCAGTTGACTGCATCCCCAGCTGAACAGTGCAAGTTACTTGCTGACACTTTTCATAATAATATGAGTCTGACTATGAACTGGCCTAGTGATAACATTACGGAGGCCGCCGTCAACAAGTCATCAAATAAACTTGATAACGTTAAAGATTTTACTCCACCAAATCTCGTACGTCCAAGAGAGGTAATCAAATCAATTAGGAAGCTCAAAAGTCGTAAGTCTCCGGGAGTCGATATTATACACAACTGCTTACTAAAAAAAAACTTGCACGTAAATGCTTAGTATTTATAACAAAAGTCTTTAATGGTTGTATGGCAATTGGCTACTTTCCTTCTGCTTGGAAAAGAGCCAAAATAATAACATTTAAGAAACCAGGTAAAGATGAAGCTACACCAACTAGCTATCGACCTATAAGTCTACTCCCATCTCTGGGAAATTTATTTGAAGGAATAATATCGGCGCGCTTAGCTAAAGCCACAACCACCTGCTACTGCCTGAGCAGTTCGGTTTCAGAAAGGGTCATTCTACAGCGCAGCAATTAGCCAGGGTCGCGGAGCACGTCACGCACAACCTTAACATGGGTAAATCTACGGGTATGATGTTGCTTGATGTAGAAAAAGCTTTTGATGCTGTTTGGCATGCAGGCCTTATACACAAGCTCTTAATGTGTGATGTACCTATTGGACTTGTTAAGGTTATCCAGGCGTATTTGACTGACAGATCATTCTGTGTACATATCGGCGATACTGTATCCCAACCTAGACCTATACCTGCAGGGGTGCCACAGGGCTCTTTGCTGGGTCCTCAGTTATTCATACTATTCATAAATTACATGCCCAAGCAAGCTCATACTCATCTTGCTTGTTTTGCTGATGACACAGCCTCTTTTACGTCAAGTAAAGACACCGATTTAATAGTTGCACGGCTCCAGTTATCATTACAACTTCTAGTTTCATATTTCACTAAATGGAAATTAAAATTGAATGCCACAAAAACTGAAGTCATAATGTTCACAAGAAAGAGGTCATTACCAAAAAGGAACATACTAATAGGCGATACGGTTTTACTATGGAGTGTAAACATCAAGTACCTTGGGGTTATACTAGACAATAAAATAAGCTGGACAAAAAATTTCGATTACCTCCGCGTTAAAGGAATAAAAGCCCTAAACTGCCTACATCCAATTTTAAAACGGCGGTCTAAAGTCAGTTCAAATACCAAACTAAAAATCTACACAACCCTTGTCAGACCATGCATTACCTACGCGACACCGGTCTGGAGTAGTACGTGTGCAAGCAACAACAGGAAACTACAAGTAGTCCAAAACAAGGCTATAAAACTGCTTTTAATACACCATTTCGGACTAATCTTAAAAACTTACATAGTCAATTAAATTTCCCAACATTAAAACAGTTCATTACAAAACTCACCTATAAGTTTTATCTTACAACTAACCCTAAACATCAAAATCCACTTATTTCTAACATTGGTCAAACACGGTTTAAAAGTTTAAAATACATCGACACATATCATCGATACCGTCTCCCACATCACTTACTGCTGTATGAGTAACAAAGACGAAACTACTCGATGACTGGACTTTTTCTTAAGTTCGACACAAATGCAGGTAGATTTACAAAAAATCACCCTCAGTACAAGAAGTTCATTTGCATTTTTTATTATTCGTACTTAGTTTCTTAAGTAAAATTAATTGTTAAGTATTAGTGTACTTTGTTACAATGTCTTATAAATAGTTTATGTTAAAAAGTGCGTTTGTGTCTTACCATTGCGCTGTAAGTACATCAAAAACTGTCTAACGTAAGTAATATGATATCCATGTTTCATAACAAGTTGTTTTGCTCATTACTTTTAGTATACGTAAATGTTTTATATAGGCGCTATAGTCTGCAAAAAACACGCATTTCTTATGTTTAAATGCTTTTAGAATAAGGTCTAACTGTCATTAATTTCCTTTTATTTATGTGAAAATAAATAAATTTCAAATCAATGCCACCTAGAGGCGAGTTGCTGAACTAAAGAGACAAGCGTGATATTTCAAAAAGTCATTAAAAGTTCTGCTATTCATCGATAGATGGCGGCCGGTGACCGGCGCTGTGCCGGTCGGAGTGGAGGTTTTTTTTCGTTACGGAATTTCTGGATTCGGTCTCCACGCTCAAGGCACGCGATAGGAGCTATGCAATAGCTTAAAAACAGCTGCTTATGTATTCGTCCGATTTCGGAGCAGCTCGTCTCGATTCGTGCGAGTTTCGTAGAGTCGTACAATAAGTCTAATCGCACACAACGCCGTGTCGAAGACTGCCGAACTGAAACGACGTTAGACGATGCACGGCCTTCAAGCCACACCTCCTTGCCCGTCGGAGTGGGGAGCGTCAGGTTTTTTCGTTACGGAATTTCTGGATTCGGTCCCCGCGCTCAAGGCCCGCGATAGAAGCTATGCAATAGCTTAAAAAACGAGAAATTTTGGTGGTTTCCATACTTGAAACTGAAACTATTTTTTTTTTCATCAAACTCATACGTGTGTGGTATCTATGGATAGGTCTTCAAAAATGATATTGAGGTTTCTGATAAAATTTTTGCTAAAATAAATAGTTTGCGCGAGAGACACTTCAAAAGTGGTAAAATGTGTGTCCCCCCCGCTGTAACTTCTAAAATAAGAGAATGATAAAATATAAAAAAAAATATGATCTACATTACCATGTAAACTTCCACCGAAAATTGGTTTGAACGAGATCTAGTTAGTAGTTTTTTTTTTATACGTCATAAATCGTTCACCGCAATTTACCAAGTACGGAACCCTTCGTGCGCGAGTCTGATTCGCACTTGGCCGGTTTTTTCTTCTAAACTCATAGAAATAAATCTCGTACATACAAACAGACGGTGGTACTGTTTACAAAAAAACTATACAATTAAATCTGTTTTAATTACTCGCTTGAGTGGACGCAACCAAACTAGCTGCTTTCTCATTGTTACAGATTATACTAGATTTACTATGCTTTGATGTTTCTAATACATCCGCTGGATCGCGAAAAAACTTAAAAAACTCTTCGAGGGTTGGCACTTCTCCTATTATACTTTTATGTTCCTCCCACTTTCTACTCGTTACATTATCGAGTTTCATTACTGCCAAATGTATTATCGTAGTGTCCCAATGATCTACTGGCTGTTCTAACGTGTCTAAACCACTCAAATTCTTCTTTACATTGTCAATCATAAAACGCAACGCCTTATCGGACTCCTTCATCATCATCATCATCATATCAGCCGAAAGACGTCCACTGCTGGACATAGGCCTCCCCCAAGTGTCGCCACATTGACCGGTCCCGTGCGTCCCGCATCCAGCGAATCCCCGCAGGAGTCCGGTGGACCGGACTCCTTAGTTATACTTTTCATACTAAATAATGATTTCATATGATTACTTATTAAAAGACGTTTATTATTGTACCTCTGACATAACAAATCCCACGCCAGGCGATAGTTATCGCAACAAAATGATAATAATTTAATAACCAATGCAGAGCTACCCTCTAATGACGATCGCAAGTAGTGGAACTTATTTATTGTCTCGATAGAATCATTATTATGGATTAATGCTTCATATGTATCCCTATACTCTAACCACTGACTATAATTCTCATCGAATGTGGGTAACCTTATTGTGAGTAACTTTTTTAAACTTTTGAATATGTGTCCACCGCCTTCGACACTATCGGAATACCTTAAAGTTTGATTTGCTATACTTTTCGAAAAAGAACGGAACGGAAGAAGAACGAAACGTGGAATCAATTATATATGCCTTCTAGGCGTATGGAAGTTGGCAGGCATGTATACACTGCCTGCCAAAGGTATGAATGCAATGTGTTCAGTGGGAGCGCCGCGGCGCTGTCTCACGGCACCTTGGCGATATGTCCCCACCCGGTGAGACTTGTGGCGAACAACAAGAGGTCTAGTGAACATAGCCAGCGACATAGGTGCCGAGTTTATTGGCGCGCCCAGCGGAAGATGTATGGTCCCCGCCTAAAACGCTTCCTGAGCTAGCCAGTCACGTCCCAGGCTAAGGAACCGTTATGTATGTGTGGGCGGTATTGTGATGTGTTACACCCCCCATGTAATAACGAAGCACGCACCGCGCGCGACTTATGCCCGTTAAGTGTGTTTATACGAATGTGGAGTAATGTTTGTGTGAATTACAGTGTTACATCATGCCTATATTAACTTAGAACACAATGTACACCGTATGTATGTATGTTGAGTACAGAGTATAACTGTATGAACGAACCGCGTGTAGTGATGTGCGGCTCGCTCAAGCGTCGATCTGGTAATGAGGCTGCGGGGGAGAGGGGTAGATGTAGAGGGGGGCATGGGTGGGGCCTATGTATCGCACAGGCCGCGCTGAAGGAGTCTTGCGTCTAACGGTTGCGCGTGCCATGGCGCTATCTACTTAATGTGAGGTAAAGCAGAGGTGTCGACACGCGCGAACAACGAGAGGAGGGCGCAAAAGTCGTCCAGGCTCTCAATCTCGAGATCCCGTGCGATTATATCGTTCCTCACGTAGCGAGGGGTATCCGTTATTTGACGCATTACGTTTGCTGCGTACGGATACGTTTCTTCTTGGACTCGCTAGTGAGGACGAACCAGGCAGGAGCGGCATATGTTATTACTAGGCGCATATAGGTTTTATATACGCCCAGTTTAGTATGTAAAGGAGCACTGATTTGAGCATTGCACGCACTACTCTAGCCTTAGCGACGACCTGTTTACATGGTTACACATGGTAAGGTTCCGATCGATGGTCACCTCCAGGTATGACGCCCAGGGGTTCACTCGATGTCCACCCCTGCAGCCTTAGGGGTGTTGGTGGTAGGTGGGCGCACCCGACGAGTAGTGCCTGTGTCTTACCTACGTTTACCGATAACCGCTACTTCAACAGCCAATAAGGAAGTAATGGAAGGACGAGCTGCATTTTGACGACGCGTGCTGCGCGTTTAGTGACGTGCAGATGTACATGGCATCGTCAGCATACGGCGCGAGTGTGGAATCTTGCGTCGAAGGGATGTCATCGGTGTATCATGCGTAACACAGCGGCGAGCCACATCCGCCCTGTGGTATGCCCGCAGCCATGGGCCGGGCGCTAGATACCGCACCGTCAACGACCACCCTGTATGTCCTGTTTTTGACGAAGGTAGAGATCACCTTTATAATGCGACGGGGCGCATTGGACCTCGACATTTTGTAAATGAGGCCCTCGTGCCGGACGCGATCAAAGGCCTTCTCCATGTCGAGGAATACTGCGACTGCGTGCTCCTTTTTGTTGAGCGCCGCTGTAAGCAGGTGCAGCTGGAGCGTCGAGCTGTGTTCCGAGCGGAACCCAAACTGTTCCGGTCTCGGATTGAGATGCGGTGAGAGATATCACAGCAGGACTGCTTCGAACACCTTGTAGATAGTAACGAGAAGCGTGATGGGCCGATAGCTCTCGGGCCACTACACATTGTTGTGCGCCCCTCCATCCAACATGAAGGAAATGACCTAATGCGCAGTATCCCCGTAAACAGGCGCGCCAGCGCTGCTACAATACGATAGGGAAGGTGGCGCAGCGCTGTATTGGTGATACCGTCAGCACCAGGCGCCTTCCACAGTTTGGTACGGAGTATGGCGATGACGCTCGCGACCTGCGCGCGTGCCTTATGTATCCTCATCCCGTGGAGTAGGGTCACCAGCCAGACCCCCGCACCCTGCGGGAGAAGGGCGTTAACAAGCATCCTGGAATATTGTCGTATAATATGGAGGCCTTACTACTCAACCCACTCGCTGCAGATAGAACGAGTCCAAAAAAGGTTTATCCGGTACCCAGGGTACTCAAAAGGAAGGCAATTTAAATATCTCTCCTACCGTGATAAACTAGGCTGCTACAAAATGAGAACCATGGCAGCTTGAAGGGAGCTCTTGGATTTGAGATTCGCATATAAACTGCTAAATAGCACCATTGACACACCATGGTGGGTGAGTTTTAGCTCGCTCAGCATCTTATCCCAGGTCGCACAATGTTGCTCAGCAGTACGTTTCTTTACAGCACGCTGTAAGTAACGCATGTGAGCTTTGTTTGCGACACAGCGAAAGCTACTGTAGGCACGGATAGCTGCGTTCTTCTCGGTTATCAGCTTCCGTACATCGTCCGGGAGTTTTCCTGCTGCATGATTTATGTTGTACACATTTTTTTTTCTTATCAAGGGGAGGAATATTGTAGGGATGCTATAGTAACATTAGGCACGAAGGTACCAGGTTATTATTTTATTTTAACGTATTACTGGTCATATTTGTAGGTACCTACTACTATCCTTGCATTAGAAATATAGAATCAAAACGTTAGGTATATCTTCTGGGTTTACCCTGCCATTGCTTTTAACGTCAATCTGTGGTGAGCACCAGCGAATTAAAAGTAGATGCAGATAACGGTACCTACTTCAACAGTTATATTTATGAATTACGAAAACCGGTCTTACTGCTTCGAAATAGGGGTGTTGTCGCGGTTGGTTACGAATTGTATGTAACAAACAGGAAATTCAATAAAAAAAAACAAAATATATAGGTACCTAGTTTAGGTACTTAATAAGAATAAATTATTCCATTAGGTCGTAAAGTTTGTTTATTTTTAACCAAGCAATTGGTATTAATTTCCAAAGCGAATTGTATTAAAGTCATTTGTATTTGCAGTCATCGACTATGGGGACGTGTGCTACTTTGACTTGAACGCGGTCTTGCTGGACAAACTAGTTAGGGTCATGAACCAGTATTAGATTCATATTTAATCTTCGGAAAAATGGTTGCCCATTCGCCAAAGAAGAAGCTTACGCGCTTTGACCACGCTATTCTCTCTACTCAAATCACCCACCCTCCTTCCTATCTTATCTCTAGCTTAAAATAACAAAGTTCTTCACACGCTCGCAATCTGCGTTCTGTCAATAATTTCCTCTTACTCTGTCCTTCTCATACTTCTGATTTTGTTCACTCTTCCTTTCATATCCTGTCCATTCTTGGCATGAGCTACCTGCCGAGATCAGGACGGCCACCAATCGGTACGCATTTAACCGGAAATTGCGGCTTTATTTTCAACACAACAAATAAGCAGTCATCCCACTTTCTTCTATTCTGTTACTCATAAATATAGGTATATATAATCATTTCTTCCTGTATCGTGGGTGCGTTTACAAACATATTAACTCACATACACAACACCCAAAGCCGGAAAAACTATCTGTAGGTCATACAAATATTTGTTCCGTGCGGGAATCGAACCCGCAACTCGCAGCGCAGCAGTCAATCGCTCAACCACTGCGCCAACCGTGCGCGTATATATAATATGTATATTTATTTAAGTACTAGCTGACCCCCGGGGCTTCGCTCCCTTCAACTGGCTATCTACCTACCTACCCTGCCTACTCTGCCTACCCTGCCTACCCTGCCTGCCTACCAAGCCTACCCTGCCTACCATTCCTATCCTGCCTACCCTACCCTACCTACTAATTTTTATCTATCATCAATAGTTTTCTGAGCGCACGCCAAAGAATGAATTTTATAGGTAACATTTTGCTACCTTGGGTTCCATTATAGCAATTTTCATAAGGATCTCTAATTATTTTGAAAATATATTCTACTGGTGAATGAATTTTCAAAATCGGTTCAGTAGAACCCGAGATTACCCCTTACAACGTCACAAACTCACAAACTTTACATCTTTATAATATTACTAGCTGACCCGGCAAACTTTGTTTTGCCATAAAAACACCAAACATTTATCTACCCCACCTACCCTACCTTACACTACCTACCCTACCCGACCCTACACTAGCCTACCCTACACTACCCTACCCTACCATACACTACCCTACCCTACACTACCTTCCCTACCCTACGCTACACTACCCTACCCTATCCTACACTACCCTACCCTACCCTACACTACCCTACCCTACCCTACCCTACACTACACTACCCTACCCTACCCTACCCTACACTACCCTACCCTAGACAACCCTACCCTACACAAAGCAAAAAAAAAAAAATTGCTTATACAATAGCAATAAAGCTCAAATTGACTCTACGTTTTAGTTAGGAAACTTTTGTATGGGAAAAAGAAAAGGGATGTTTTTATTTTTTACCGGCAATTATTAGAATTTTTCTCCCCGTAAAAACCATCTTTGAACTTCAACGAACATTTAAAAAAAAGAATTGGCCAAATTGGTCCAGGCGTTGTTGAGTTATGCGCTTACCAACACATTTTGCGATTCATTTTTATATTATAGATAGATATATTATATTCAATATACAATGCATGTGTATTTTACCTATTTCAGTATAATAACTATACTAGGTTTTTATTACTAAACAATGCACCTGCCATGTTGTCTCTTCACCACCATTGGCTGACTGGTAGAGAATGCCTAAGGCATTAAGTCTGCCATTATACCTTTGTGCATGAAGTCTAAATAAATAAATATTAAAAAACCAGAGAATAGACTCCGTATCCACAGACCTAAGCATTAGAATATATCTACCGATATACCGATATAGACAATTCACAAAATCAACTAATCTAAATATGTACCAACGAATAGATTTCTATGAATCGATTCTCTTCTTCTTCGTCGGTACACTCTTGGTAGAGGGGTCGTGGTCATCACTTTGCAGTGAGACTTCGGGTTGCTTAACGATGCGAATGAATCATGAATCATGAATGAAAAAAATGAGTGAGTTATCAATGCATGAGTGTTATGTTGGTGCCCGAGCGCAAGCGAGGGCACTAAATTAACACGAGTGCATTATTTACTCACTTTAGCGAGGTGCGTAATCTACTTTTCTTTCAACTACCAATCTACCTCTCATCTATTTCCATTTTTTAACCCCCGCCGGAAAAAGAGGGGTGTTAAAAGTTTCACGTGTGTTGCTGTGTATCTGTGTATCTGTGTGTCTGTCTGTGGCATCATAGCGCCTAAACGGGTGAACCGATTTCGATTAAGTTTTTTTTGTTTGAAAGGTAATTTTGTCGAGAGTGTTCTTAGCTATGTTTGAATAAAATCTGTTCAGCCGTTCAAAAGTTATGGGCGTTTTACTGTTTGAATCGGGGTGTTTTCGCAAGATAAATGTGTCAGGGGTTTTTTAAATTGTGAAATTTTACTTGTTTATACTTTTATACCATTCCCCCTCTAAAAAGCTTATTTTATTCACTGAAAACAGTGAATAAAAAGCACTTTTAATCACTGTTTTGGTGTTTGAATTTGGAACACACAAATGTATTGGACGTCCATCTCAATGCTATGTAACCTCCTTGCGCCTCCTTGCGCAAAAAATACTCGATACACAAACTACTTCTTCGATTTTAATTTTGAGTTTTTTAATTAGGATTTTAACAATGATTTTGATTTAAGTCTAAGATATTTATTGAATACTTGTTTGGATTGTAATTCTAATATTAATTGCAATGGTATTTAATTAATTATAATTAGGTAACGTAACGGAGGTGGTCACTGGCCCCTGAAACACAGGTGCTGTTACCTAGCTCAGGGGTCAGGGTTTAACATTTTATGTAAATTTTGAAGGTAATAAACCATTTATTTATTTATTACTCGTAATATTCCTTGTGCTTTTCGCTTAAATCTTTCTTTTTCTCGAAGTCATGGTATAAAACATAGTATGCGTAAACGGATTTATATCGAGGGCCATGAATCACTCACGTCGCTCATGATTCTAACACTTGAATCACTCGCTATTCTCGTGATTCAATCATCATGAATCACTCCCTACGGTCGTGATTCAGTCGTTAGAATCCTTCACTTGCTCGTGATGCATCTATGGCCCTCGCTTTAAATCCGTCTTTTATTCACTAGTTGCATAATATACTTTTCTTGCTAAATATGAAGTACCTACCTATCAAAGTTTTACAATGGTACAAAATGCGGGGCATTTTTTTCACCTAATTGGTTTTATACGCCGATTTTTTTTCTCAGCCAGTACTCGTACCACGCCAGTACCTTTTTCGATCTACTGCATATATTTTATATTAAACTTAATGGGAAACATTAAACCTCTGTGGTAAATTTATCTAAACTAGCTAACCCCCGCGGCTTCGCTCCCGTCAACTGGCTACCAATCTACCTACCACTACCACCTACCTACCCTGCCTTCCTTACCTACTCTGCCTACCCTGGCTACCCTGCCTAGCTTATCCTGCCTACCTTGCCTAGCCTAACCTGCCTAGTCTAACCTGCCTACCCTCCCTACTCTACTTTCTCTACCTACTCTACTTACTCTACCTAATCTACCTAATCTACTTCCTCTACCTACTCTACTTACTCTACCTTCTCTACCTACTCTACCTACTTTACTTACTTTATCTTCTCTACTTACTTTACCTTCTCTACCTACTCTACCTTCTCTACCTACTCTTCTTACTCTACCTTCTCAACCGACTCTACTTACTCTACTTACTCTACGTTCTCTACCTACTCTACCTTCTCTACATACTCTTCCTACTCTACCAACTCTACTTACACTACCTTCTCTACCTATTCTACCTACTCTACTTACTCCACCTTCCCTACCTACTCTTCTCACTGTACCTTCTCTACCTACTCTACTTACTCTACCTACTCTATACTCTACCTTCTCTACCTTCTCTGCCTACTCTTCTTACTCTACCTACTCTACCTTCTCTACCTATTCTACTTACTCTACCTACTTTACTTACTTATCTTCTCTACTTACTTTACCTTCTCTACCTACTCTACCTTCTCTACCTACTCTACCTTCTCTACCTACTCTACCTACCCTACCTTCTCTACCTACTCTATACTCTACCTTCTCTACCTACTCTTCCTACTCTACTTACTCTAGCTTCCATCTCTACCTTTTCTACCTATATCTACCCTACTTACTCTACCGTCTCTACCTACTCAACCTACTTTATCTATTCTACCTACTCTACCTACCCTAACTACAGTACCTACTCTTCGGCTTTATAATATTAGTTTAGGTAAAATATACAAAACAGTGCATTAAAGTAAAACAGTGCAACAATGAGATTTCATATAACTTTTCTAAGCAATAAATACGTACTTTGTGATCAGTTTTGTAGTGATTAATAGTTCCCAGTATTTTTTCCGTATGATAATGTATGCGAAATGGTGTTGGTGGTAGGTGGAGCGTGACGATCATCGCAGGACCCAAACTGGTGAAAAACCTTTCGCGTGCACAGCTTGCCTGAAGAAGTTCACTGCCGCAGCACGCTTGCGTGAACACGCACGCGTTCACACAGACCAAAGGTATCATACAATCCTTTTTCTTCAAACTACGTAGTAATGTTATCATTAATCACTACAAAACTGATCACAAAGGACGCATTTTTTGCTGAGAACCAAAACAGTGCAGAAATGTTATATGAAATCTCATTGTTGCACTGTTTTGTATTTTTTATCTATACTTATATTATAAAGCCAAAGAGTAGGTAGGGTAAGTAGAGTAAGTAGGGCAGGCAGGGTAGGCAGGATAGCATAGGCAGGGTAGGCAGAGTGCGGCGGGTTCGCGGAGAGTGCTAACGCGTGCCTGTGTTCCCGCCATAAGCGGCACAGGAGGACACCGTGGAGTTTTAGTGGGTTAGAGTCCCACATAACTGCACTATCTCCCCGTGGTACTGCAGTATGCATGAGCATTTCCCCAAGCAAAAAAAAAAAATGGTATGCAGTGTAGGCAGGGTAGGCTAGACAGGAGAATAGGCTAGGTAGGGTAGGCAGCCCGGTATCACCACTGCGTCGACTGCCGGGAGGACACGGCGCGGCATACGCTGGCAGAGTGTGCCGCTTGGGAGGAGCCACGCCGTGCCCTCATCTCTGAAGTAGGCAGTGACCTGTCGCTGCCGGCCGTAGTCGAGTCTATGGTCGGCAGCGAGGAGTCCTGGGACGCGGTGGTATCCTTCTACGAAACAGTCGTCTCGCAGAAGGAGGCTGCGGAGAGAGAGAGGGAGATTTCATCCGCTAACCCAATCCACAGCAGACGCGCCGGGCGTCGGCGGAGGGCGGATAACGCCCTCTTCCAGCCACCCTAAATGGGTCTAGGGGCGACGGACTCGGGGACGTCCGTCACCCCCACACATCAGGACCCGAGGTGGCAGCGCGTGGTGTACCACGCGCCCCTCTTCGACGTCGCGGGGGGAGTCAAACACCTCACTCCTCCTCCAACCCGAGACCGTGGCCCCCCAGAGGCGGGCCGGCACTAGCCGGGGGTTGCGGAAGTATCATTGTTCCCGCGACCCCCAGCGTAGGTGTGAGATGGAACACCGGGGTGGTTTTTAGACAGTAGGAGTCTGACAGACCCCGCCGCTCCCCCAAGGCGGAGGACATCCGATGAGGATTTGCCACCCCAGAAAAAAAAAAAAAGGTAGGTTAGGCAGAGTAGGCAGGGTAGGCTGGGCAGGTTAGCCAAGGTAGGCTAGGCAGGGTAGATAGGGTAGACTAGGCAAGTTAGGCAGGGTAGGAAGAGTAGGTAGGTAAGGCAGGATAGGCTAGGTAGGGTAGGCAGCACCTGGCTTTGCCCGCTCTGCACCTGGCTCTGCAGCCCGGAATCTCTCCTGCGGGTGGGGGTGGCCGCGGCTCGGGGGCGGGATGTGGGCCCACGAGGGTAGGCCGCCGTTATGCGGCGGGAGGTGACGACTTGTCGTTGCCGACCCTCCTTTGACGTGGGATGATCGGCAGGGACAAGTCGGTGGAAGAAGGAGGCGGCGTAGCGTCGGTCTCGGCGCTTCGCCGCACACGTGGAGGGCGGCGTCTGGCCTTCGCGGGCCAGATGCTGCTACGGAGGGGACCGTGAAGGTCCAGTGCGGTGGAGGGCACGGCGCAGCACACCGTCTAGGTGTGCCCAGCGGGGGCGTAGCTGCGCCGTGCCCTGAGGAATCGTCGGGCGGGTCCTCTTGCTTCCCGGTGTGGAAAATTCCATGCTGGGGGGCGGGGGGGCCTGGGCGGTAGTTGCCTCCTTTTGCGAGGACGCCATGTCGCAAAAGGAGGCAGCGGTGGGGGTGGGAGAGGGCGGTTGTATGATCGCCTGCTCCCACCTCCTGGTGGTGATTAGCGGGCGACAGGCGCAGGGGCGCCTGTCGTCTGCATTGCACAATCACCACCCTCGTCGGGCGGGAATGGCCGAGCACTCACGGTCATTCCCGGGCCCCCACTGAGGGAGAGGCGTGCGGGGCCCGCCATAATGGTGGGCAGTCGTCGGCGGAGGACTGGACGTAAAGGCTGTACCAGATTCCCAGTCCTCCTCCACACAGACGATGCGGGAGTGCACTGGGTTGTTTTAGTGGGTATACCGGGCTTGCCCGGGGAGTCCCACATAGCCCGCCCATTCCCCCAATGGGCGGGTATGCGTAATGCATTTTTTCCCAGCGTCATCAAAAAAAAAAAAAAAGGTAGGGTAGGCAGGATAGGCTAAGCAGGGTAGGCAGGGAAGGCAGGGTAGGCAGGGTATACAGGGTAGGTAGCGCAGGTAGGTAGTGGTAGGTAGATAGGAAGCCAGATGACGGGAGCGAAGCCGGGGAGGTCAGCTAGTTTAGATATAAACTTACCACAGAGGTTTAATGTCTACCATTAAGTTTAATATAAAATGTATGCAGTAGATGAAAAGATACTGGCTGAAAATAAAAATCAGCTGTATAAAACCAATGAGGTGAAAAAAAAATGGTTGATAGTAAGGCAACAGAAATTTATGTAATTTATTGCGGATACGAAATATTATTTTTGCTATACCATATTTCTTGATGCAATCGACTAAATGGAAAGAAACAATTTTAAAATATATTCACGTTTATTTACCGCAGAACTTCTTTCATCGGACTGACAGTGTTTTTTTTTTCTTTGCTTGTTTTAGGTGTTTCTGTAAGCACAGTGCGCAGAATCGTGCAACACGGCATTGAAAACGGTGGGCAATTCTCAACACCAGCTAAACACAGGGAGGGTCGTCCCCCAAAGGTATTTGACGACTTTATATTGAAAGCAATTGATTATTAAAAATACTTATTTTTTGTGAAGTTGTTGTTTTATTACTACTACATAATTATCAACAAAAAAGTATCAAGATCAGCCGGGTCGTACTAACTGGGTTGCTATCTGAGCGATTGTGGCGCCCTCATTTATATTCTACTCTTTTATGTCGCACTGTACTTCATATTTAGCAAGAAAAGTATAAAAAAATTGGAAATAGATCAGAGGTAGGTAGATTGGTAGTTGAAAGAAAAGTAGATTACGCACCTCGCTAAAGTGAGTAATTAATGCACTCGTGTTAATTTAGTGCCAACATAATACTCATGCATCAATAACTCACTTTACGCTCGATGCAACAATCTACTATTGTTTTGCATCCAGACCATTATTGAGGCAGGTTTGATTTTCAATCGCTATTTTTACTCATTTGAACTAGTCACGTTATTTATTTATTTATCAATTATGGATGACTTAC
The DNA here is from genome assembly GCA_949775005.1 of Orthosia gothica. Taxonomy (NCBI): domain Eukaryota; kingdom Metazoa; phylum Arthropoda; class Insecta; order Lepidoptera; family Noctuidae; genus Orthosia; species Orthosia gothica. The sequence goes on along the minus strand of OX459034.1, from coordinate 63,019,627 downwards.
AACTCAAAAAACAGAATAACAAAAAGTACGTGAGACTGACAGCCTATTAAAAGTCATCACTTCTAAAAATAGATTGGAAAGAAAGATTGTGAACAACAAAACACAGCTAACAAAAAAAAAACAAAACAGTATACATTCAAGCTTAAACTAAATTAACATTTCATATTCCATACAATGATAAAAACCTGAACATACAAAATCCTTATTAAAAAATCTAAGGGTCAGGCACTTTCTGGCTGAGGACACACCTGTTATGAAAGGATCAAAATCATGCCGCTTACATGTCATTAAAGTTTCTACTTGCACGCACTATTAATGAATTTTGCCTGTAATTCGTAGAGGCAGATGGAACACGCAACAGTGCGTACCATCGCTTCGACCTTCCGGGAACGTTAAAATAAAATTTGGATAGAATATCGGAGTTATTGATAGAATTGAAAATTTTAAATAATGTTGTTCAGTCAGACTGCTCGCCGATTAATTAAGGGTAATATATGATACTTCATGCAAATATTGAGGTAATCATCAGCCCAGTAGGGCACTTTCTGATGATAACACAAATACTTGATGAACCTTTGCTGAATGCTTTCTATACGATCAATGTACTTGTGATAACATGGATTCCAGATTTCAGACGCATATCCCATGTTGCTTCTAACAAAACTACAGTAAAGAATTTTTAAATTTTGGGCATGAATAAAGCACTTGGATAGCCGCATTTTGATACCTAGTGCTTTAGATGCTTTAGCGACTATCGCATTGACATTAAATTCAAACGTAAGCTTAGAATCATGATATACCACCAGATCTTACACCACCAGTACTTGATCACCTAAATTATACGATGAAAGTATAATTGAGCGCTTTCGAGAATATGTTAGAACCGAACATTTAGCAGGGTTAAGATCAAGTTTACTTCCACGACAATAAGCCTCCAGACGACGTAAATCATCCTGAAATGCAATCACGTCCGCATGTGATGATATTGTGGCATAGATTTTCATATCTTCAGCAAAACACAAGTTTGGATGAAAGCAAGCAAAAGTTGATGTCGTTTATGTGGATAATGAAAGTAATGGGCCGAGCAATGAATCCTGGGGGACCCCACTGGGGATAGGCACCCAACCAGACATGCTGACTATATTATTGCTTAATACTACTGATTGGGACTTGTTCTCCAGAAAAGAAGAAAACCATATGAGTAAATCGCCTCGTATTCTCATACAATATAACTTAGATAGTAAGATCTCACGGTCAATTCGATCAAAAGCTTTACTGTAATCAGTATAAACGACATCAACCTGCCCACCGTTATCCATGGCGTCAGTAATAAAGTCATTGAGTAGTATTAAGTAGGTGACGGTAGACTTTCCCTCCAAAAAAACCGGCCAAGTGCGAGTCGGACTCGCGCACGAAGGGTTCCGTACTTGGTAAATTGCGGTTTACGATTTATGACGTATTAAAAAAAAACTACTTACTAGATATCGTTCAAACCAATTTTCGGTGGAATTTTACATGGTAATGTACATCATATATTTTTTTTAGTTGTATCTTTCTCTTATTTTAGAAGTTACAGGGGGGGGGACACACATTTTACCACTTTGAAACTGTCTCTCGCGCAAACTATTCAGTTTACAAAAAAAAAAAATTAGAAACCTCAATATCATTTTTGAAGACCTATCCATAGATACCCGACACGTATGGGATTGATGAAAAAATTTTTTTTTAGTTTTAGTTTTAAGTATAGGGGCCCCCAAAATTTATTGTTTTTTTTTTCTATTTTTGTATGAAAATCTTAATGCGGTTCATAGAATACATCTACTTACCAAGTTTCAACAGCATAGTTCCTATAGTTTCGGCAAAAAGTGGCCGTGACATACGGACGGACAGACAGACAGACATGACGAATCTATAAGGGTTCCGTTTTTTGCCATTTGGCTACGGAACCCTAAAAACCATGTTGAAAGGAACTAAACGAATTTCTAAGAGCACTATACACCTGGTTATAGATGATCCTTTCGAAGATTTTTGCCACAATACAGAGCTTGGGTAGCGGCCTGTAGTTTACAATTTCGGGTTTGACTCCTTTTTTGTGAATAGTCGTTATGAAAGCTGATTTCCAAAGTTCAGGTACAATACAAGTATCTAAGGATTTCTTGAAGAGAATCGAGATACGAAGTCGAACATCTTACAAGTTCTTTTTTTAACCTTTCTTTGTTTACAATCTGTCTCAGTACTATTGGACATTAAGTAAATTTTTAGACGTGTTTAGATGTCTTGGTCGGTATGTGTCCTATGACTCATCCTATTTACTTATTTAGCATATGTAGTTATGTTTGTCTGATGAAATCTTGAGGTATTTTGTACTTAAGCCTTCTGGCCCCTGTCCCATCCATAATCCATAAAGGTGGCTTGCCAGGATGTTTGGGTGACGTGTAATTCGTTCCTTGTTTGACTTGATGTAGTTCTTACCTCTTCTTTGACTGTGGGAATTGTGGTTTAGAGCCTCATTTGGTACATACCATGGCGCGATTGTGATCGTTCTTAGGATCTTATTCTGAAACCGCTGTATGATCTCAATGTTGGAGTGTCATGCTGTTCCCCATATCTGGATGCCATAGGTCCAGATAGGCTTGATTATATCTTTGTAGTGAAGTAATGAAAAATGATGAAATGTCCATAAAAATGAAAAGAACTGTATATAACACTTGCATACTCCCGTGCTTAACTTATCGATGTCAAACGTGGGCTTTAACAGATCAGCTATTGAATAAAATAAAAGTGTACCAGAACAGCATCGAACGAAGCGTAATAGGGGTAAGAAGAAGTGACAGAGTGAATTTGGAAACAATAAGAACCAAAACAAAATTCAAAAATGCGCATATCGTTAGTAGGAAGTTAAAATGGCGTTGGGCAGGACATATGTTACGAGATATAAAATAAAAGTGGACCAAAATAATAACAGAGTGGTACCCTAGGGGCGATAAAAGAAACAATGAGAGACAGTGTAAGCGTTGGGAGGACGACTTCAGGCAAATGGCGGGCCCTAACTGGATCCGAATAGCTAGAGATCGAGCTGCAAGTCCTTGGAGGAGGCCTTTGACGAGAGACAAGCTGCTACAGACAACTAAACCGATTACCGACATACTATAAAGACCATAATTACGTGTAACAAGTTTTAATGTAAATAGTGATTAGTATAAAATGTAAGAATAAGATTGTAAAGAGTAACAGTAATAAAGGCTTATTTTATTTGATTTTTTATATATCTTTGTATAACAGGGTTTTATTTTGCAGGTGTAGCTGTGAGTTTCTCCCAATTATCCAGTAGTACTTTCTCAGTGTCAGTCCAAGTTGTTTACGTTTCGTGAAAATGTGTTTTTCCATGAAGGTGCCTGTCAAGGTATAAACCAAGGTATTTAACATGTTCGGCTTGAGGCAATAGAATATTGTTTAGCTGTACTGACTTGGTCTCGTTGGCTTTTATCCTTTATTTATGAGCCCGAAGGCTATGTCGTCCAAGCAGGTCTGAAGCATAGCTGTTGCAACTTTGTGATCACTATGAGACACCAGAACAGCTGTGTCATCCGCGAACCTTCCTGTAGTCGCTAGATTTAATATTGGCAAGTCAGCAGTATGAAGCAAATATAAAAACGGCCCCAACACACTGCCTTGAGGCACCCCAGCAGAAATAGGGTATAGCTTTGAAGAAGCTTCGCCACTTTGTACGAAAAAATGTCTGTGCCTCAAGTAGGATTCCAAGATTAGGAAAATATCGCTTGGGAACTAGTTTTAATTTTATAAAAGGGGCCCTCGTGAACAGACTATCAAATGCTTGAGAAATGTCAAGGAATGCAGCTGCATAATGTTCCTTACCGTCAAACGTACTGTGAATTTTAGTAATAAGCCTGTGGACTTGATCTATTGTGCCATGTCTCTGTCGGAACCCAAATTGATGTTCAGGTATTAAAAGTTTTTCCTTCATTATTGGCAGTAATCGTAATAGAAGGAGCCATTCAAAAACTTTTGAAGTTGTTGGAAGTAGACTAATAGGTCGGTATGACTTCGGATCTGAAAGTGGCTTTCCTGGTTTCGGAACCATTAAGATTTTAGCTGTCTTCCATTGAGGGGGAACAAAGTGAAGTCTTGACATTGCGTTGTAGATAGATAACTAGAAGTTCAGTCCAGAATCTGGAAGTTGTCGCAGAATTATACCGGTTATTTTTTTATCCTCTATAGGCTAGCGCATGACCAGCTTTTTAGGTTTTACATTATTTATAGCTCTAATTAGTTCCTGCTTTGTGAATGTTTTGATGGGGCTTTAACATGGCTCACAATCCAGCTGGACTTCATGGACAACTTTTTCTTTGTGCTCTGGGGGTACCTCGTAGGGGTGGGGCTGAAAAACACCTTTATACTACACCTGCTCGGAAAGTACCTTGATACTTTATGAAATTTACGGTAGAAAGTACGTTATTGCATATCGAACAAATATGCGGCGAGAAAACGCATCTGAGCGGGAGAGAAAAGTGTATGAAAATCCATTTCTTACGTGGTTTTTCTTTTTTAATTTTGGGTAAGACTATGCGCTGGTAACCTGAATATCAAAAGCCAAATAGTATATTATGCAACTAGTGAATAAAAGAAGGATTTAAAGCGAGGGCCATAGATGAATCACGAGCAAGTGAAGGATTCTAACGACTGAATCACGACCGTAGGGAGTGATTCATGATGATTGAATCACGAGCATAGCGAGTGATTCAAGTGTTAGAATCATGAGCGACGCGAGTGATTCATGGCCCTCGATGTAAATCCGTTTTATTCAAGAGTTGCATACTATATTTTATACCATGACTTCGAGAAAAAGAAAGATTTAAGCGAAAAGCACAAGGAATATTACGAGTAATAAATAAATGGTGAAAATAAAATATATATATATATATATACCTTCAAAATTTACATAAAATGTGAAACCCCGACCCGACCCCTGAGCTAGGTAACAGCACCTGTGTTTCAGGGGCCAGTGATCACCTCCGTTACGTTACATAATTATAATTAATTAAATACCATTGCAATTAATATTAGAATCACAATCCAAACAAGTATTCAATAAATATCTTAGACTAAAATCAAAATCATTATTAAAATCCTAAATAACAAACTCAAAATTAAAATCGAAGAAGAAGTTTGTGTATCGAGTATTTTGTGCGCAGGGAGGCGCAAGGAGGTTACATAGCATTGAGATGGACGTCTAATACATTGGTGTGTTCCAAATTCAAACACCAAAACAGTGATTAAAAGTGCTTTTTATTCACTGTTTTCAGTGAATAAAATAAGCTTTTTAGAGGGGGAATGGTATAAAAGTTTTTACAGTGAGTTTTTATCTCCAAGTTCGCAAAATGACACTGGCCACTAGCTGTGTGTTGGATGGTGTCAAACAATTTGAAAAAAGAACATGTGAAAATTGCAGACGCCATTGGTCACTAACTGCAACAATTTCAATATAAATTTCAATTAGTAAAGATTTAGTTTTTTATTTACCTCGTAGGTGTAGTATAAAGCACTATGTATCACTCGAGAGAAAGTGCGATTCCCGATGTAATCGGTCACTTTGTCCTCTCGGTGAACAATGTACTATTTAAGTGTTCGGCAAATTTCCACGTCACTTCGAGCCCAGTTCCCGTCGGCTTGCCGAAGTGGAGGAGAAGCTGTTTTAGGTCGTTTTAGTTTTCTCGTGGCTTTCCACAATGAATAGTCGGTAGCAGCTGTAGCATCTACATTACTCAGGAACGCCTGGACGCTATTGTTCCTGAAAATTTCCAGGAGCTTTTTGAGTTTTCTAACAGCATAGTTCAGTTTAGTTTTATCGCCAGGGCATCTATATTGTTGCCATTGTTTTCTCAGTCTTCTTTTTTCAGATAATTTATCCAGTATATTATAAGGTATAGGTTTCTTTTTACTATTCAGTTCTGTAGTAGAGATAGATTGCCAGGCGGCATTTTTGACTGAATTATTGAAATATTCAATTGCAGCTACTATATCATCCTCTGTCTAAACTGGCTGTGGATATCAAAGCCTGGTCGATCATCGATTTGAAGACTTCCCAATCTGTCTTTATGGTGTGGAGGACGCAAGCTTCTGGAGTTTCTTTGAAACGGCTCAATAGGATAACTAAGACTGGTGAATGTTCCGATGATAGCTCACAGTTACTCTGGCACTTCAAGTAATTTTTTGATATGCCTTTAATAGCACAGAAGTCTATTAGATCAGGTACTTTTTTTCTGTCAATGGGCCTGTATGTGGGCTCACCTGTTGATATAATTTCCATTTTTAGTTTTTGCACAGTCTTTAATAGCTCACGGCCCCTGGGGACGGTCAACCTTGAGCCCCAATAGCTATGCTTTGCATTGAAATCTCCGCCAGCTATGAACCGATCGCCTAAGGAGATGAATAACTCACTAAACTCTTCCTGCTTAATTATGTGCTTCGGTGGACAGTAGAGAGCTGACACAGTTACAGGGCTTACCCAATCTTCAGCTATGACAGTTGTGGCTTGTATTGGTGCTTTGCAGTATGATATTGATTGGTAATGTTTTAATTTACTCCTGATTATTATGGCTGAGCCACCATACGCCTTCCCATCGGGGTGTGTGGTGTGGTAAAGATTATATATCCAGGGATATCCATATGGCTTTTTGATGTGAAGTGAGTTTCAGAAATTAAAATAATATCGATCTCATGTTGATAAATAAAAACAGGCCATTAGCGTTCCAGATGCACAATTTTACTACATTAAATTTGGCAGCATGGACATGAGGTCTCCCAGCATCTTAGTTATAAGCATCATCTGGTTCATGAGTGACTGCATGAGTGCTTTAATGTCTGTTGACTGGTCCGGCTCTGGCTGAGTCAAGTGTGTTGCTGGTTGGGTATCTTTATGCGAATTTGGTATACGTGTTGTTATTTCCGCATAAGTTTTGTTGTCAGTGGTTTTATATGTGCTATATTATATTGAAGGCACATTTTTCTTTTCAGCGTCTTTCTCCTTTCCATTGGTCAGTTCTATAACTGACTTTGGCAACTTGTTATAAAAGCGTATACTGTTTATAAGAAAAGACTTGCTAGTTTTCGTTAATCTGAATTTGGGTATTACAATTTCGTGTTTACTGCGTGTTTTTAAATTATGGAAGTCGCTTCTAGTTTTGAAAAGCCCTCGATTTTTGCGGACATCTATATATATAAAAATCAAATGCTGTTCGTTAGTCTCGCTAAAACTCGAGAACGGCTGGACCGATTTGAATAATTCTTTTTTTGTTATATTCGACAGAATACAGGGAAGGTTTAAAAGCAAAAAAAAAAAAAAAAAAAAGTTTGGTTGGATAGGGTAGGTAGGTAGAGTAGTGTAGTGTAGGTAGGTAGGTAGGTAGGGTAGGGTAGGGTAGGGTAGGGTAGGGTAGGTAGGTAGAGTAGTGTAGTGTAGGTAGGTAGGTAGGGTAGGGTAGCGTAGGGTAGGGTAGGGTAGGGTAGTGTAGGGTAGGGTAGTGTAGGGTAGTGTTGGGTAGAGTAGTGTAGGATAGGGTAGGGTAGCGTAGGGTAGGGTAGTGTTGGGTAGGGTAGGGTAGTGTAGGGTCGGGTAAGGTAGGGTAGGGTAGGTAGGTAGGGTAGGTAGGTAGGTTAGGTAGGTAGAGTAGTGTAGTGTAGGTAGGTAGGTAGGGTAGGGTAGGGTAGGTTAGGGTAGGGTAGGGTAAGGTAGGGTAGGGTAGGGTAGGGTAGGGTAGGGTAGGTAGGTAGAGTAGTGTAGTGTAGGTAGGTAGGTAGGGTAGGGTAGCGTAGGGTAGGGTAGGGTAGGGTAGGGTAGTGTAGGGTCGGGTAGGGTAGGTAGGGTAGATAAATGTTTGAAGTTTTTATGGCAAAACAAAGTTTGCCGGGTCAACTAGTATAAAATACATTCTAAAATATAAAGTGAAGGTAGAGTCAGTATATCGATCTTTTTAAATTTTTCTCTGAGGGTCTCGCGAGGACCCATTTTATAGATCGCGCGGATTGCCCTCTTTTGTAAAATAAAAATTGAGTCAACGTCTGCTGCTGATCCCCACAGCAGAATGCCATAAGACATAATACTGTGGAAATAAGCATAGTACACTAACCTAGCTGTGGCTACATCGGTTAGCTGCCTTATTTTCCTTACTGCATATGCAGCTGAACTTAACCTACCCGAAAGAGTTCTAATGTGCGCGCGCCCCACTGCAGTTTTGAATCGATAGTGATCCCTAAGAATACAGTTTCAGCTATAACTTCAAGACTTTTGCCGTCAAGATTTAAATTTAAGTCACGTTGTGGTACATTTGGTAAAGAGAACTTAAGACATTTAGTTTTTGTCGCATTCAGTAAAAGATTGTTAGCTGCGAACCATTTTGTGAGAATAATAAGACATTCGTTGACATGTAAGACATCCGTATCTTTCTTATCTATTTTAAAAAATAGCGAAGTATCATCAGCAAATAGAATTATATCCGATAATGTGGCCATCATAAAAGGGAGATCAGGGATGTAAACAAGAAAAAGGACAGGGCCGAGAATTGAACCTTGGGGCACGCCCATCTTGACTAGAGACCCGGAGGACGTCACCCCATTAAAATTCACTTTTTGCTGTCTGTTTGATAAATATGAAAGCACAAGATCAGCAGCTTGTCCTCGAATTCCGTAGTGGTGTAATTTACAGATCAGTGTGTTGTGGTCGACGCAGTCGAACGCTATTGAGAGATCACAGAAAATGCCAATGGCATACTGGGACTTCTCCCAAGATTCCAAAATGTGACTGATGAGTTTTACTTCCGCGTCCGTTGTCGACCTACCTTACGTGAAACCAAACTGCTGACTATGCAGGATCCCATTTGAATTGAAGTAAGACAACATCTGATCCAGCATGATTTTTTCATAGATTTTACTCAATGCTGGAAGCACGGATATAGGTCTATAATTAGAGGGATCACTCTTACAACCTGATTTGAAAATTGGTACTACTTTGCTGTGTTTCATTAAGTCAGGAAACGTGCCGCTGTCCAAACATTGATTGAATATGCCTGTTAGGACAGGAGCAATTGAGTCAATAATATCTTCAAGAACCCTAACGAATATCCCCCATAAGTCTTCAGTATTTTTTATATTGGGACTTTTGAACACGTTTTTAATTGTATCAATACATATTGGTTTAAATTTAAAGGTCGGTATGTCTTTGGTAAAGTTTTCTTTAAGAAGAGCTTCAGCTAATTTAGATGAGAAGGGAAGAGACTTCGTAACCTCTAACGGAATGTTGGTAAAGAACTTTTCTAATGTCTTTTCTTTGTTTGTCATATTGTTCTTTTCTTCTTGCATATCAGAAATGGTTTGATTATTTATTTTCAAAGACAACTCATTCTGATCGCGTTGTTGTGCCTTTCCAGTTTGTCTATTAATTAATTGCCACACAGTTTTTATTTTATTATTTGAAACACCAATTTTGTTAATTACTATTTGAGATTTTGCTTGAGCGCAGACTCTTTTAAATATTTTGGAATAGTTTCTAATATAAGTGTGAAAAACTTTATCGGAAGTCAAAGATTTTTCGTAATATAAATTATATAAGATATCTCGGCTTTTTTTATGCCCACAGTGGCCCATTCACTAAATTTTGATTTGGAATTGTTGACTTTAACTGTTTTTACAGGACACGTTTTATTGAATTCATGGCAAATTGTAGAAAACAACGTGCCGTAATTTATATTGTGGTCTTTTGAATCAAAACTGGCGTTACAAAGGTTACTAAAAACGTTATTATTAAAAGAATTTAATAAATTTTTAGTAAGAGGTCTTAATGGAATTGATTTAACTGGGTTTAATTTTATATCCGACTCAAAAGATACTAGTTGACCAGTATGGTCTGACCTAACGCCACTAATTACAAACGAATCTTTTACTTTACAATGAGTGAATACATTATCTATGCACGAAGCTGAAGTTGCTGTTATTCTTGTTGGTTCATTAAATAAATATTTTAAGTTGAATGATTTGAACAATGAAATGAGCTTACATTTTTCAGGTGAATTGACTAACAGATTTATATTTAAATCACCACAAACAAAGACTAATTTATTATCTCTGAAAAGTAAAAATTTTATTTTTATATCTAGCACTTTGGAATTTTTTCATACATATGCATATTACATTTGACAAATACTGATATTTCATAAATGAAGAGGCTAGGTAAAGTTAAAATCTTAAGTTTTTTGAAATAAGGTTCACAACTATCTGTGTTCTTAAGTCTACAAATTGCACGTAAGCATTTTTTTTGGGCTTTAAAAACAGACTTCCATTCTCCCCCAGAAAATTAAACTCAGCGTGGATACCACATACGCATGGTAGGCTGTCATTACGGTGGATATGTTTACAATTTTTGTGAGTATGTATAGCATATAGGAATATCTATTTAATTTTAAGCAGACAGATTCTACATGAGATTTCCAATTTAAATTACAATCAACATTCAAACCTAAGAATTTTGTTACATCAACTTCATTAATTTTTGTTCCATAATAATGTATGTTTAAGTCTGTTGGTGGTTTAGTAGTAGTTTCTGAATATCATTAAATTAGTTTTCTGTAAATTAATTAGACGGTTGTTTGTTTTTAACCAATCGACAATGCGAACCAATGTGGTGTGTAGTGTCATTTTCCAGTGAAGCATAATCTTTGTTACAAAATATGGCTGTACTATCATCTGCAAAAAGAATCATAGGAAAGTCCACAGTTTTCGGCAAATCATTAATGTAAATTAAGAATAATATGGGCCCGAGGACTCTGCCCTGTGGTACGCGATATATCACTTCTACGTAGTCTGAAGCACGGTCAATTTCTTGCTTTTTTATAGAGCAGAATTTCGTTATTAACGTGGCTTGTTTCCTATTACTTAAATATGACATAATTAGGTCTAAGGCGCTGCCACGTATGCCATACGCATAAAGCTTGTTTTTTAGTGTTTTATGGTCTACATAGTCGAACGCTTTGGTTAAATCCATGTATAATCCACAAACTGGTACCCCTTATCAACACTTCTAATCACTTTTTCAAGAAAGTTATAAATCTGCTTTATTATTATTTTTATTTTTCCTAAAACCCATTTGTTCATATAAACTATTATAAATTATTTTTTCGAGAACTTTGGAGAATACCAGTATCAGGGAAATTGGTCTGTAACATGACATAACGCCCTTATCACCTTTTTTAAAGAATGGCTTGACAATATTTATTTTTTAAATACTAGGGAAGTGACCATGCTCAATGCAGAGATTAAAAATATGATTAAGAACTGGAATTATTACAGTATTTCACTATTTTAGTGACTATGCCATCAAAGCCGGTGCTGTTTGTATTTTTGAGCGATTGTATGATTCTGTGGATATCAAATGGTGCAACTGGATTTATAAATATTGAGTTATTTTGTGTACATGTAGGTTTATGTGGGTTGCTATTACTACTGTTATTAATTGGTTTGACTTGATCCATAAAATATTTATTTAAATTGTTAGCGATATCAATAGGATTTTTAATGGTTTTCCCCTCAACATTTTTTTGTGAGATATAATTCTTTGGAATGTTCATCTTGCTCTTGTTAATGACACTCCAACTAGCTTTAGATTTGTTGTATGCAGTGTTGATGTGATAATTATTTTGAGACTTTTGTGTTTGTTTAATGATTCTGTTAAGCCTAGACGAGTACATTTTAAATTTATTTTTGTATTCGACAAACATTGTTTGCCGATATTTCCACAGTAGAGCTCGTTTTCGCTTAGATCAATTTTTTAACCCTTTACTAATCCATTTTGGCCGCCTTTGAAATTACTGTTTGATTTTTATTTTGGGAAAACATAAATTATAGAGGAGACAGAAAAGTTCATGAAAATTATGAAATGCACTTTCGGGATCATTGTTTTGGTAAACTTCTACAAATTTAAGAGAACCAAGATAATTTTTAAACTTTAACATATTTTCCAAACAATAGTCTCGTTTTTCTATAAACCAATAATCAATTCTGGCATTAAATTTAACTGGGCAAGTAACCAATTGGGCTGTGTGATCTGAGAGGCCAAAGTCTAATATTTCACACTTACAACCTTTCGAGTTGTGGATCACGTGATCAGTACCGATCCGAGGTAGTGACGGGAGTTCTCAGCCAGTAATTGTTTAATTTACTTTGTTTTAGGCTATTCGGGAGTTCATCTGGGCTGCGAGGTCTTTTGCGACCGGGTACTTCCACCCAGTTATCTTCTGTAGCATTTTCAGAATCTACTAGGTTAATCGTCTCACTGGTGTCGCTACTGTCGCTAGTAGGCACCGCAGTACTGCAAGAGTTTGATCTGGGCCGACTAATAAATAGGCTTTTGTGAAATATTTGCTGGCTTAAACTTTTTGTACAAGAAATTTCGATAAAATATTATCTGGGCCAGCGGTCGGAGAATCGGTTTTGAAGCGAACAGTGGCAAGTTTAGCACGCTTGCCCATTTATTAGCCGGCATAACTCCTTATGTCCGAGGCGGGGGGATGTTATAAAATTAATAAAGGTTTCGTAATTTTTTTGTTATTTTGATGCAACACTGTGTCAACCCGCTGTTGGTAAAAACGTTGGTCTTGATCTGATTTTGTTGAAATTGGTATACAACCAACCAATCGTAATTCGAAATAACGTTCGCCATCGAGTGGTACTGTGAGTCACCCGTGCATTTGTATGTATTTCACGCGCGGTGAAGTATTTTTGTCCGAAACGTGTTTAGATTGTCTGCCGGGAATCTGGGTACAGACCACGTCGGTTATCCCAAATTTATTATATATATTTTCCCCCTATAACCCCCGACCGGATACGGGATTGAACGAGACCAGGAGACCACCACGGGGACAAATGTGAGTTGTAGCTGTAAGTCGTGTATCACTTTCCACCTATACGGGAATCGGTATTCCAAAAAACAGACCCCTAGTTACTGCTGCCGCGTATCGTGGTTTAGCTGGTATAGACCTTGTAGGATCCAAAGTCGCAGCATTGCTCATGGACCCCAGTGCTGCCTCTTGGCTTGTGATCCGCAGGCCTGCATTCAAAAATAAATAAATAAAATGTAATACATGATTATTTGCAACTATGACGGAATGGAAAGATATGTTCTTTCACTCTCTTTTTAAAAACAGATAGAGTTTTGCAGTCTCTAATGTCAGACGGTAAAGAGTTCTACAACCGCACCGCGTGCACACTAAAGGAGTGAAGTGAAAGTCGGTAGTGTGGGAAGGGGTTTCTATGCGACCTGCACTGTGCATCGGAAGGACGGGAGTAGGAGAAGCCATCGCGGAAGTAGAAGGCGTTTGAGGGTTGTAAAGGATGTTAAATAGCAGACACAAAATCTGAAGAAACCTGCGAAGTCGAATAGAGAGCCAGTTGAGCATCTTGCGAAAGCCTGAAACATGATCATACTTTTTAAGATTGAAAATAAAACGAATACATATGGGTCATTTCACGCAGGCACAATTTTTTGCTAATTTCGGTGGTATTTTTTATTCGTAGGTTTTCGGATAAAAACATAAACTTGTTTTGTTCTAGAACACATTAGTATTCTAGTTATTTTAGTAGGAATTAAATAACCGTAGTTGTTTTGAAAATATGACGGCCACCGAAATTACCAACCCACCGAAATTGAAAATTTTACACCGAAATTGCCAATCTTACACCGAAATTCCAAATCGTGCACCGAAATTGCAACATCACATCTGTCTATATTCGATACTGTGTCTTTTGACATGGATCATGACCACATTTAGTAGATTTAGTAAATTAACGTTACTTCTGCTAAATGTGATCCATGTTGAGGGTTATACTAAATAAAATGAAGTTATGATGAGATCTTCGTTTAATTAACACTTCAGCAAATAATTATGGTTTTCATAAAAAAATCTTAAACAAACATAAAATAGTAAACTTTCAAATAAAAAACAAAAATCAAAAAATATTCATATCACTGTCAGAGTCATTTTCAATATTGGAAACAAAAATCAAAAAATATTCAAATCACTATCAGAGTCATTTTCAATATTGGAAACAAAAAGTAAAATTTCAAAATTTAAAAAACCCCCGGCACATTTTTATTTAATGCTAAATAATTTATCTAGTACATCGTAGACACGCTGCGATCGGCAATTTATTGAACACGTAATTATGACACGATATCTTGCGAAAACACCCCAATTCAAACAGTAAAATGCCCATAACTTTTGAAAGGCTCAACCGATTTTATTCAAACATAGCTAAGAACACTCTCGACAAAATTAACTTTCAAACAAAAATAAACTAAATCAAAATCGGTTCACCCGTTTGGACGCTATGATGCCACAGACAGACACACAGATACACAGATACACAGCAACACACGTCAAACTTATAACATCCCTCTTTTTCCGGCGGGGGTTAAAAATAAAAAAATATTCAAATCACTGTCAGAGTCATTTTCAATATTGGTTTTATTTTTTGCTGTAGAATATTCAGCTAATTCTGTTTCCTTATTCTTTTCAGTTTTGTCATTTTTCTTCCAATTAGTTTCAGGTGTTGAATTTTCAAATTCCAAACACATTCAACGCTGTCAACGTTTTCAAAAAACGACGTGGAGGGGATGATATCCAAATCAACATTTTCAATACTCCAAAGCAATGTAGCTAGAGCAATGTAGCTAGAGAAAAGTAGCTAGAGCATTGTAGCTAGAGTAATGTAGATAGAGCAATGTAGCTAGAGAAAAGTAGCTAGAGCAATGTAGCTAGAGCAATGTAGCTAGAGCCATGTAGCTAGAGAAAAGTAGCTAGAGCAATGTAGCTAGAGTAATGTAGATAGAGCAATGTAGCTAGAGAAAAGTAGCTAGAGCAATGTAGCTAGAGCAATGTAGCTAGAGCAATGTAGCTAGAGCAATGTAGCTAGAGAAAAGTAGCTAGAGAAAAGTAGCTAGAGCAATGTAGCTAGAGCAATGTAGCTAGAGATAGTAGCTAGAGCATTGTAGCTGGAGTAATGTAGCTAGAGCAATGTAGCTAGAGAAATGTAGCTAGAGTAATGTAGCTAGAGCAATGTAGCTAGAGCAATGTTGCTAGAGCAATGTAGCTAGAGCAATGTAGCTAGCTGAGTAAATATCTTACCAAAGCCACATTAGTATTAAGGCAATGAACTTACCACCGAAACCACCGATATTGCACCACCGAAATTAGAAATATGAACAAAAAATTAAATAAAGACATAACTATTTATTCTTTCGTCACTTAAAATGTATGATTGCCAAGGGTACCTAATAACATATAACATATTCGCGAAAAGTAACGTAAAAAAACAACATTCATTCGTACAGTAACCCACCGAGATTGCATAATTTCGTATTCCCTCTTAGATTCAAAAAGTACTTACGTATTGGCGCGAAAACTCAGCAGGATCGGACACGTCATTACTGCGAGAACGCAAGAGCACGACTAGGCCTCCGTGTGCGTAAGGAGATAGTTCGTTAAAATAGACGTGTTTACGTTATAGATCGATTTTAATAAAACGCACCGAAATTGCACTTTTGGCGCGGACGTTCCTTATCACAATGGTCTTGATGTCTGCATGATAACAGAAGTAACGGAAGTATTAAATATGGTTGCCTTATGTATTGACCAACATAATAATGTTTAATTTAAGTACTAAACTTGCCATCGCAACTTATTTAAAGAGGTAAATGCGCTTCAAAGTTAATCACGGACACACCACCGTTATTGAGAAACAGACATATTTCTTTTTTTATTTAATTTATATTTAAGAGAAATATAAATAGACTAGTGCCTTCATATGACCTAGTTTTCTTATTACAAGAAAAAATATAGAATGGTCATAAATAAACATTTTATATAGTGATTTCACGCGAAGAACCTCTAAAAACGCTGTCGGTGAAACCACCCATATATTTTGCAAACGCTCAAGTTTATTTATAAGCACCTCGGTGAAATCGAAATAACAGGCGTTGGCGTAGTCGATGATGGGCTGATTAAGAGTTTGTGCAAGGGAAATTTGAGGGGAGTTTGTATAGTTTTCTTCAAGAAGAGTTCTATACGAAAAAAAATATAAGTTCCTGGCAGTACTATTTAGACTAAAAAGCTTAATCAATCAATCATTTATTTGACTGAATATGGTACATTATGGTCTTAAGATTAGTAAATGGTATCATCACATTCTGCCAAGTGTGGCGTGCAAATATAGGTACATACATTATAGGACATATATTATTAGGCTAGTATTAACATTATTAATTGCAAAATTAAGAATAAAAAATACACAATACAATCAAACACACTAGAATTTGAGGTATGTCAATCAAAAATAACATCGTAAACACACATTTTTTTTTAAGATGTCAAGGTATAATATAACGCCAGAGTATCAAAGAGTAAGATGTCAAACTATAAGATATAACATTTAATTTCCAAGTATTAAAATGCAACTAATTCAATTAGGATGTCAAAATATATAAAATTTAATTAGGATGTCAAAGTATAAAAGATTAAAATTCATTAACACGTCTAAGTATCATAAAAATCATAAAAAATCAAATAAAGTCATTTAAATTATAATAGCATTTATTACATAGCAGGTCGTTTAGTTTATTTTTAAACCCATTTAAATGTAAATATTTTATTGATTTTAGCATTTTGTTATAGACTTGCGGGGCTATACAGAATAAAAGATTCTAGAAACCTAAAAAATATATAAATCATGGTATTTTTTTTAAAAAATATCAAAAAATTGTGCAATTGTCAGCTTAGTAAAGTATTTTTTTTTAATTTCAGGAAGTTACTTTTTCACTTTCAGTTAATTTAAATCATCATGATCATATAAATATTTTCACAACATGCGAAAATATTCATCTACTTAAGCTGATGAGTAATGGCTCAATTACACATTCAATTCTATCATGATTATTTACATTAACTGAAAGTAAAAACGTTAAAAAGTAGGTTACTGAAATTAAAAAAAATATAGAAAAGTTTTCAATTTTAACAATGATTTCAGCAACTTTTTACAATAGACACAGATAATAATTATAATACAACAGGACCATAGCGTATTGAGAAATGTAAAAAAAGTACGATTCCTAAAAAGGAATTAAAAATTATTCCTCTATCCTTATCACGTAAAACGTTGTTTGTTTTGTACTGAATGGCGCGCATTTGTTATGTTGTTTCTGACGAGTGACGTCATATGATATTTTACTAAGCTGACAAATGCACCATTTTTTGAGATGTTCAAACCTTAGAGCATTAAATGCTCTAAGGTTCAAACATTTTTTTTTTTCTGTGGGGCTTCTCGCAACTCAGTCAACTGACCGACAGCTGCTTAACCGGGCTTCCCTGTGGAGACTAATCTCTTAGCCTCCAGCCAGCTTCTACCATGATTTATATATTTTCGTGGTTTCTAGGAAACTTCAAAAAAGTCCAGTAAAATACCCTATCCAATGTTTAGAGTTACCGGTTGGCTATAAGCAGGTTCACGAATGACTCTGTCTTGCATTACGATATCCTGGTTCCCGTGCCTTGCTGGTACCGACCGACGATTTAATTTATTTACATAAAATTCGAACACCACTTCTCGATTGCTTCTTCTAAATACAAACATAACGGGCAATACTATTCGACTAACGTGAAATAATAGTAATTCCAGTAAAAGAGTTACATAGGTGCGATTGACACCGACGCCCACGTGTGTCATTATGTATTCAGAAAACACTAATACATCGCTCACTATAAACAATAAAGTGGCGATGAATAAGCGAGTCCATTTGTTGATAGCTATCTGTGTATTTGCGTTCGATTTATGAAAAAGTGAACAAACAAGTTTAATAAAAAGTACACCGTTTACAATGAGTGGTAAAAAATATATATAAAATGTCGCAAAATTTAAGTTGACATAGTATAAATATGTATTAGACGAGGCAATTGCGAGAGCAATAAAATATGTTATTATGCTACTAATAAAAAAAGGCACACCCCAACCAAAGATGCCACTTTTTAAGTATCTGTATTGGGTAGGCACCGTGAAGTCATCCACAATATCCATGTAAAACATATGGCATAGAAGTACCAACCATATGTTTTTCATAACGAATATGTACGTTGACTCAAAAGTAGTTATAATGATATATTTATTACTTACTATCATGGGCGCATTTTCTCTAACATATATGACAAGAATCAATCCCACTAAATAGTATAAGAAGTTTCCCATAATTACGTTGAGGTACACATGGTTTCTGTAATTTTGAAATTTTTTAATGATATACCATGATGTCGCTCCGTATATAAACGTAAAAAAGTTCAACACAGTCACTATGATACACAAAGTAAGGGCAATATCATTGATAGCATCACTTTCTTCGTTTTGAGACATGATGATTGTGAACTTCTATTGCACAGTTTCTATTGATTTACTTTTAGTTATATGACAATGGGTTTGAGAACAGCTTGGCATGAAGCACTGCTATGTCCACGCCACGGCCGCTCTGTCAAGAGTGTCACGACAGAGAAGAAGATATACCCTCAGCAGCAATCTCCAACACGCCTTGAGCAAGCGTGATGTCTCGTTCTTTCTTTCCCCAGCAGTAGGACGGTAACAAACTGGTATTACTCAAGCTCTCAAATATATCCAAACACAGGTGCTCCCTTTGAAACTGTCGATGGTACAATAATTATAAATTAATTTTAATTCTTGTTAGGTAAACTACGTATCAATTTTATATTCTTTCGAATTTCCTGGTTGTTACATTAAAGTCGTAGGTTTTTGACAAACAACTTGACTGGTAGCGTTTATTTCAAAACAGTAAGAGCGGTTTTGCATCAGTTCATAATACTCCTGAAGTTTAGTTATCTGCACCTACTTATAATTAACTTGCACAGTTGCGCTTACCGCAGACTGACGTCGAAAACAATGGTAGGGTAAACCCTAAAGAAGATATTTTAAGGCAAGCTTATTAATGCCTAAATGCATGATTTGTAATACGTTAAATCAAAACAAAATTCCACTAGCCAGCTAACCCTCAGTTTCCCAGCTCAAAATTATCGGAGAATTAATGTGACAAATTGTCAAGCACACGTTATCTGCTGTGATTGGCTGTTGAAAATTCATTCAACCAATCACAGCAGATAACGCGTGTTTGACAATTTGTCACATTAATTCTCCGATAATTTTAAGCTGGGAAACTGGGGGTAAGTAACACAGCTTTTTAATCTCGTACAATAAAACGGCGATTGATTATTCACGTTTATCTAGGTTCTCCCAGATATAAATTGTATAAATAAGTCAGAATAAAATCGACTACATTTCAACACAATCGATTGACTAATTTGATTTGTACTAAAATATAATAATTACCACGCACATAACTAACAGAAAACTTTCATTCATTTCATGTATCAATGATCGAATGACGATGGACTGAATGAAAGTCAAAATGTCAAATTATTACTTTACCAAAACGTGATGGTTTTGTAATGAATTCCAGCAGAATATTAATTTATTTATATAGCCAGAATGATACCTAAAAACCGATAACTATTTTTATTAACAAATGGTTTATTTATACATTTTCCTTATGAGGCCCATTTTTGTGCGATCATCGTTTATTTGGCTTATTTTACCGCAACATTTTTGACATAAAAACTTTGTATGTAGATTCTTAAAATAGGTTTTTTTTAACCCCCGCCGGGAAAAGAGGGTTGTTTAAGTTTCACGTGTGTTGCTCTATGCTGTGTATCTGTGTGTCTGTCTGTGGCATCATAGCGTCCAAACGGGTGAACCGATTTTGATTTAGTTTTTTTTTGTTTAAAAGGTGACCTAATTGAGTGTTTTTAGCTATGTTTGAATAAAATCGAAGCAGCCGTTCAAAAGTCATGCGTGTTTTACTGTTTGAATCGGGGTGTTTTCGCAAGATATCGTGTCATAATTACGTGTTCAATAGATTGCCGATCGAAGCGTATCTACTATGTACTAAATAAATTATGTAGCATGAAAAAAAATGTGTCGGGGGTTTTTTAAATTTTTAAATTTTACTTGATAATATATATTAGAATAGAATTTCTCTTTTTTTTAAAATGATTAGAAGATGTGACAATACAAAAAAAAAACAACAAATAATAGTGACTCACCGCTGCGACAACCCATGTGAGATGGCACAACAGCGACCCACGAAAACACAGTCTTGGCGACACGAAATCATACTTCTTTTTTTTTTTTTGGGTGGGAAATCATCCAATGACTTCTCCCGCTCTGGGTGAAGCGGGAGGGCGTGTCAGACTTTTACTGACTAAAACCCACCCGTGTTCCTTCAGTTGCTTGCGCCAGGGCCGCGGTAACTCTTTTTCAAATTTATCCGCGACCCAGACAGGCATCGGTCCTATCAGGCCCCGTCACTTTTGCTGACATCTCTTTGAGGCGCGCGTGGAACACTACGCGCCGTAAACTCGGGCTTGGTCCTTATCGGACGGTAAGCTACCCATACGAAATCATACTTAAGATACTGTTGGAGCTGCCCCACACCCTGCGCACCTTTTGCGCATCGCTTTGTAGAAACAATCTACATGCGCATCCGCAACTTATTAATTCTCATAAGATTCATTGTGGAGCTCGTGACTAATAATAACAGCCGCACGGCTCGATCTTCAAGGTTAAGCAACACTTGCCGAGGTCGGTCCGTGGATGGGTGACCATCGTTACATAGCATGATTATTCCGTACCTCGATAGATGTCATTTGTAGAATGTTTGTACATCTATGACATTCATTACAGACAGTCAGCAGGCAGGCAATCTTGCTAAGTGGTATCGTGTTACCCAGTTACTGGGTTGTGGAGGTCAGAGATGATGATGGCAATCGCTCCATGGTCCGGTTAAACTAGAAGCCGACCCCAATATAGTTGGGAAGGGCGAGGCAGATTGAAATCACAGCGTCACGGTTGATTATCC
Source organism: Orthosia gothica (assembly GCA_949775005.1). Lineage (NCBI taxonomy): Eukaryota > Metazoa > Arthropoda > Insecta > Lepidoptera > Noctuidae > Orthosia > Orthosia gothica. Next base: position 62,998,596 of record OX459034.1, on the reverse strand, counting down.
ACTTAGGTAGGTATGTATATGTATACTATGTACCTATGTAGTTCAAAGTCAAATTGTTTATTACCGTTTTTAGCCTTGCGGATACAAACCGAAATTCTGCGACCGGAATTGTATGAAGCTGCACGTAGGTACCTGCGCTAAAAACCCCGCGCGGGAAAAATCCGCAAGAAATATGTGTTTTGCCACAGAATCCACCGCACCACGGCGCCGATTACATTCGCGCGAATATTTTAAGCTCTATGAACTGTATATAATAAATAATAGACAGGTAGAAATAGACCTATTTTTTTTTTTTTTTTATCGCGGTATTTTATTTTTAAAATACAAATTAAGATTCAGTACGCGAATAAAAATTTACGTGAATAAAATCCGCGCGGCTAAAAACCACAATGCGTGCTAAGCCTTGACCAGCACTTTTGAATTTCAAACATTTTATTTTAAAATAGTTACAACAATAACTAATCCTACCGTCCATTTCTTTTCGTCATCTGCCAGCTTGTCGGTTTTTTATCGGTTACATTTCGGGGAGTGTGCGATGGAATTGCACGATATAATTCCACCTAGCCCGTTTCATCAACGGACTACCAGACGTACGGCGATGTGCCATCGATACATGGTAGACATCCCACCCATACGCTCAAAACGTTTTGGGAACACTTTTATTATACGTACAGCTAAGGAGTGGAATTCTCTGCCGGAGTCTGTGTTGCCCGACCAGCTACAATCTAGGGGTCTTTAAGTCAAGAGTGAATAGGTTATTTCTAGGCAAGCGTGTTTCACCGTCGACAACATCATCGCTTACCATCAGGTGAGATAGTGATCAAGCGCGTGCCTTTAGGATATAAAAAAAAAACTTAATTTTACCACGTCTGCCTTGTTGTTCTAATACTGATTGTGTCTAGCTACTGTACCTGAGCAAATTGGGCAGGGGTCGATTTCCATCATCATCAGCCTTTTTAACCGACTTCCCAAAAACGAGGAGGTTATCAATTCGACTGTTTTTTTCTATGTGTGTTACCTCAGAACTTTTTACTCCGTGAAGCGATTTTGATGATTCATTTTTATTTGAAAGCTGGTGTTTGTCGTGTGGCCCCATTTAAATTTCATCAAGATCTGCTTCTTGCAACTTCAGAGATATACACCAGAACTCTTCAATAAATGACGGGAAATCACTCGGGATAGCTGCAATCACATGTCTGTTTATTGTTTACACCATTTCATAACATTACATCACACTGGGTTGCTCTAAACGGGTCACAGGTGTTTGAACAGTGTCACCCTGGTATACTCTCATTCCATCAGTTTTGTTTAAATTTTATGTTTTTGGGTTAATCTATTCTGGCATCACTTTTGGCATTATAGGTATCTAGCCTATAGAACAGGTAGTGTAGAAGCTGATATATTCAGCCCAAGTCTGCTCAATAATAAATAAAAATATTTAAAAATAACAAAAAGCCAACTAAAAAGACGTAAACAAGAAGAATGATTTTCTTCTTGTTTACGTAGTTATAAAATAATATTTAATAATAAAAAATAAACCCGACTGTTGAAGAAGAAGAAGAAAATGCTGTGCAGTCGGAGGATACTTATGCGCGAGCTGGCTGACCAAAACCAGATTCAGATTCAACAGTCGGGTTTATTTTTATTTTTAAATATTTTTTTATTTACAACTTTTTAGTTATTTTTTTTTAGAAATAGGGACATTTAAACATATAAGTGTTTTATATTTTTGTAATAACCTCTTAAAACCCTTCATTTTGGATACACGATGGGAGAAAAATAATTGGACCCAAAATCCGCTATTTTTCTATTTTGCAATTTTAATGTAGCGAGAGACACTCGCAGGGTTAAGAGGAATCGATTGACGTAAGAATCATCAAAATCGGTCAACGCGTTTGGTCTCTAGAACGCCATATAGGAACAAGTATACATACTTACATAGACTGATAAACACATTACCCTCTTTCGGCAGTGACAATAAAATTAAAAGAAGCAAAGTACCACAACTAATCAGTGAAAAATAAAAAAGACGTTTTTACAAAAAATACAACCGACTTCCAAATAAAAACACTACAAAGTGAAAAATAACTTCAATTTCGGAAGTCGGTGTTAAAAAACGAAGAAACGAAAACAGGAACACAGGTCTCCTCTCTGTAAGAGAGGGAATGACTTAATACACCCGCTGGCCTAGCGGGTTGGTGGATGTCACATGTCTTTGAACCCTACGAACGTCCTTTTGATGGATGCGAATGTCCGACATACTCGTCTCGCATCCATCAGGAGAAGGAGGGGGCCGCGTGACACCAGAATCCAGACGTGAAGATTCCGCAAAGAGAGAGGCAAACAAGTTTGCTTTCTCCTCATCGGAGTGGGCCAGTGACCCGTCGGGCCTCAGCAGTAGTGGTAGTGAGGAACGGCAGAAGTTCGATTCAACCGACTTAACCAGGGACCAAAATGCTTTACTACCCGCTGGGTAAGAAGCAATTTTGGTCCCAATACGGCTTATGTAATCAAACCGAGATCACCTTTTTGCAGGACTTGGCAGCCCTATTGTAGGCTCTCTTCCGCTGACCCACGTCGCTTGCTTTGCGCGTCCGAGCGTTGACCCATGCTAAATACGCCTTTTGTTTAAGCGAGTTGGCCCGCTTGCACTCGGTGCCAAACCATGGCCGGTCAACGCTAGACATTGCTACGTCAGAGAACGGAATGTAGTACTCTATTCCCTGACGCAACACATCCGACACGGCGTCCGCGCACGACGACGGATCAGCCGAAGAGAAGCAAGTAGGCTGCCAAGGATAAGATGCGAAAAACTTCATACACTCGAAGTCGGTGTTCCTGTTTTCGTTTCTTCGTTTTTTATCACCGACTTCCGAAATTGAAGTTATTTTTCACTTTGTAGTGTTTTTATTTGGAAACCGGATGTATTTATTGTAAAATCGTTTTTTAATGTTCCCACTGCTGGGACACAGGTCTCCTCTCTGTAAGAGAGGGAATGACTTAATCCACCCGCGGGCCTATCGGGTTGGTGGATGTCACATGTCTTCGGTTCCCAATTCGAGCTAATTATTGAAATTGAATTTATAAGATCTAGCTTTTTGCCGCGACTTTGCTCTCGTGGCTTTTTCAGGGTTCCGTTCCAGACTTACCCTCAGTTTCCCAGCTCAAAATTATCGGAGAATTAATCTGACAAATTGTCAAGCACGCGTTATCTGCTGTGATTGGCTGTTGAAAATTCATTCAACCAATCACAGCAGAGAACGCGTGTTTGACAATTTGTCACATTAATTCTCCGATAATTTTAAGCTGGGAAACTGAGGGTTAGGTTCCCAAAGGGTAAAAACGGGCACCTATCACTAAGACTCCGCGGTCCGTCTGTCACCAGGCTGTATCTCATGACCCGTGATAGCTAGACTATTGTTATTTTCACAGATTATGTATTTCTGTTGCCGCTATAACAGCAAATACTAAAAACAGAATAAAATAAATATTTAAGTGGAGCTCCCATACAATAAACGTGTTTTCTTGCCGTTTTTTGCGATAATAGTACGGAACCGAGAACCGGTACGCGATTCCAACTCGCATTTGGCCGGTTTTTATTAACAAGTTTATCACTATTATCATTACATATAATAAAAAATAATAAAAAAAAAACACTTTTTCGTAATTTGCTTTAGAAGTCGGTCTGTTTTTTGTAAAAAGTTTTATTTCTCTCATTTAAGGTTGAGTACCATATCACTAAAAAGTGAGCAAAGTCTAAGTAAGTATAGTATGTAGTAGTAGTAAGAAATACCCATAATAACTTAATTTATACATACGTGCTGTTTGTCGCTAAGGAGTTCGGTTGTATGTTTCATATCGTGAAAACTACTGAACAGATTTTGATGAAACTTGCTCTGTTCCCTAAGTTGAGAGATACGTAATCCAATAAAAATTACCACGATCCGATAATTAGTTTCGGCAAAATGCGTGGACAATTATACAATACAAACATACATACACTTATGAAAGGATCAAGACATAGAAGACATAGTTAAAAGCTGTCGATAATGTCGATTTAAGATAAGATAAGATAAGATATTTATTTTTGTAAAACATGAGTATACAATAGAATTGCATGGTCTTAAAATAACATTTGGTAATAGGATCTACATGTTTTGCCGTTCATGGCACACAAAAAAAAAATATTCGGTTATATAAACCGTTTGAATTTATATAATTAAAAAAAAAGTATTATATAATCTACTATATGCAGTCTTTTGTAAACAATTTATAGAAAAACTTTAAAACTAAAAAAGGTACAGTTTTAAGATTGAGGAAATGTCGTAATGATAGGCACTTAAGTACGATCATTTAAAATTCTGTTAAGCTATAATAACATTTAGCTATCAGGTATATTTTTAGATGTAGTTTAAATTGAGTTGTGGGTATTTGTCTAATAGGTTTAGGGATTTTATTATAAATATCTGGTGCTAAAGAGAAAATACTTTTACGCATGAGTGCCGTGGTTGATCTTACTCCCCACAATTTATTGTTATCCCGTCGATTACGGATTGAAACATCTGATAGTTTTTTAAATAGTTTCGGATTGGTTTGTACAAAATTAGCCACTTCAAAAATAAACAAAGAAGGCAGATTTAAAATATTATATTTAATAAAATACGGTTTGCAACTATCCTTTTTTTTTAAGCCGAACATAGCCCTAATGCACCTTTTTTGTGACCTAAAATTATTTCCTTATTAGTGGAATTTCCCCAAAATATAACGCCGAACCTTAATATTGAGCCGACAATGCCGTGATAAGCAGTAATAAGCGCAGTAGTACTTATGATGGGTTTTAGTTTATAGAGTGCGTAGGCAGAAGAACAGACTTTCTTATTTAATTCTTCTGTATGTGCTTTCCAGTTTAGACGTTTGTCGATAGTTACACCTAAGAATTTAGTTGTGTCTACCTTTTGTATTACTATCCCTTGGTGAGTAACATTTATGTTAGGTGTTGCCAAACGTTGACTGAAGAACATAACTTTTGTCTTTTCAAGGTTGACTATTAAATTATTGTTATTTAGCCAGTTAACCAATGATTTCAATGTATTATTAAATTCATTATCAAAGGTGTCTTTATTTTTGCAATTTATTGTGACCGTGCTGTCATCGGCAAAGAGTGATACTGGATATTTGGTTACTTTTGGAAGGTCATTTATGTATATTATAAATAGCAATGGACCTAATACACTTCCTTGTGGGACTCCATATTTAACTATTTGTTTCTTTGATGAATACGTTTCTTCTTTTTTAGTATTAATGTTTACTTTAGAAATTTCTGTATATTGTTTCCGGTTTTTCAGATACGACTCTATGAGATTAAGTACGTTGCCTCGAATTCCATACGCTTCCAGCTTACGAAGGAGAATGTCATGGTCAACATAATCGAAAGCCTGGGTCATGTCGCAGTAAATGGAACATACCGGCGTCCTTTTATCTACGCTAGCCATAACATTATTAATAAAATCAAAAACAGCCATGTTTATTGTTTTATTCTTGCGGAAGCCTTTCTGGTCTTCCGTAAGAATATTTAGTTTTTCAAAATAATTGTAAATTTGGTTAGATATACATATATTTCTCAAAAACTTTTGAAATTACGGGTACAAGCGCAATTGGTCTATAACAATTCATACTCTGTTTATTGTCTTTTTTGAAAACCGGTCTAACAATAGAAGTTTTTAGCCTTTCAGGGTATGACCCTGTACTTATACATAAGTTAATGATATGGCTTAGGTGATTACCTATATGATATGCGACATATTTTATAATTCTAGTAGAGATCCCATCGTACCCAACACTTGTCGTATTTTTTAGCGATCTTATTATTTTAAGTACGTCGTATGGAGTACTTGGCGCCATAAACATTGATTTACTTGATTTAGAAATATTTTCAGTTACTTTATTGCCAGAGCCTGGTATCGGTTTTATTTTTTCTAAAAAGAAATTGTTGAAAGCATCTGCGATCTCCTGTGGACTGGTTATAGTTTTATTGATTGTTTCTATGGAAGTAATAGTATCCTTTGGTAGATTAGTTTTTGGCCTATTTATAATTGCCCATGTAACTTTGCATTTATTAGTAGCTGTTTTTATTTTATGATTATTTTGTGCTCGTTGCGTTAATTGGATTATATTTTTATAGATTTTAGAATATCTTTTAAATTTTGTTTTATTTATTTCATTACGATTTAGCCTATAGTTCCACATTAACTCTCTCTTTTTCTTGCTACAAATTTTTATGCCACGTGATAACCACTGAGGCTTAGCTTTAGTTCTTACAGTAATCTTTTTGACAGGAAAGCATAAATTATACAGCATCGTGAAGGTCTTTAAAAATTTATTGTACGCCGTGTTTGGATTATCTGTGTTATAGATTTCAGAGAATGAAATAGATTGAATATAATTTTTGAATTTACTCATATTTTCTTTGCTATAGTCTGGTCTACTTATTTGCCAATGACTTATTAAAAAAGATTTACGAACTGGAATTTTTAGTACTTGTGCTGTGTGGTCTGACAGGCCGAAGTCGACCACATCAGATTTACACTTCTTTCCTAGATTGTGTCCAAAATTATCTATGCACGTTCCGCTTGCAAGTCGAGTTGGCTGATTTAGCTCCAATTTTAAATTATAATTTAAGAGCAAACATTCCAATTCCATCAAAGTATTGTTATGCTTAAGAGAATCAATATTATAGTCACCTGCTATTACGACACTTCTCTTTAATTTAGTTTTATTGATACTACACATCACTTTATCTAATTGTTCAAAAAATACAGTTATGTTATTAAATTTTGGCACTCTTATACAAACAATAATCGTATTTATTTTATTTTATTAAGCAAAATTAACCTGCATGCGCAGTTCTACATCATTGGGACTTATCATCAGGCCCATGGAAAAGGATCCATGGGGATTTTGCTGGGCCGATTAAGGGTTATTCCTTAAATAGTGGATGCTTTTACAAAATAGGTGGAAATTATAGAAACGAAAAAAACCACAAGCTTATGGTGTATCCGCTAACATAAAGAACTTGTCATGGCATTTGAATACCCGCTTACTTTAGTATCAGACAACGGTCGACAATTGGTTTCAAATTAATTTAAATCATTCCTAAAAAGAGAGCGGGATTGTTCACAAAATGACAGCCTCATACCATCCGGCCACGAACGGACAGGCGGAGGGATACGTTCAAACAATTAAAAAATCAATACATAGCATCAGTGCAGAGCTAGGCCCTTTACAGGACAAAATGCTAGGGGGTATTAAGGAACGCCTACGGAGGACGCCGAGTAGCAGCACAAACAAAAGTCCATTTGAGCTCATGTTTGGCAGGGAGATAAGAAACACCCTAAGTGTTCATTTCAAGGCCAGGTCGAGGGATGAAACACGTCCGCCGACTGATGACGTAAAGATTCGCTCATTTAATGTTGGACAGAGAGTGCAAATACGCAGTTACATAAACAACCAAATTAAATGTCCATTCGGCACCGTTTTGAGGATATTGGGCAGAGAGCACTATCAAATAATAGAAACTGATTCTGGTCAGATTAGCAAAAGACATGTTTATCAGATGCTGGGTACCTTAATAAAAAGAAAGCATCAGAAAACACGAAACACGGTTTGGGACGGATGTGCTATATATGTGGCCTTCTTTGTTTCAACTTACATTTATTTCTTTTTAATTATGTCATGCCATCTTTTGTCTTTTAAACCTATTGAATATATAAAATGAATGTATTTTTACCCGACTGCCTAAGGAGGGTAATGTGTTTATTACTTAATTAGTTAATTAAGCAATTACCTACGCAATCATCATCGTCTTTTAATGTTCCAACTGCTGGGAGGCTTACTCTCTGTGAGCAGGAGAGGAAATGAGCCTATAATGCTTTTACGCAAATTTCTAAGATTTCAGTCGCCTAATTTACCATCTTAGGCAACCTGTTGTATTATATTATCTGTGGTAATACTCGTGGCGTTTGCCACTCCGGTAGTCGATGGGACTTGTTTAGTGAAATCTGCCACCTTCCTTTATTCCCATCCGCCACCGGGGTGGTGGATGGCATGGCACTAACTAGTGGCGTTTGCCACCCCGGTGGTCGATGCAACTTATTTAGTGTCATCCGAAGAGAATTGGCATGTTATTCAGAGAAGCACAAGCAAGAGACAGAAAACGACATCCTTTATATAACGTGAAGCCAAGGGGTACATTAAAAAGTCGAAACAGCTTCCTGTCGGTCACTAAATCAATTAACAGCGATAAGTTTAGTGAAATCTGCCACCTTCCTTTATTCCCATCTGCCACCGGGGTGGTGGATGGCACTAACTAGTGGCGTTTGCCACCCCAGTGGTCGATTGGACTTATTTAGTGATATCTGCCACCTTCCTTTATTCCCATCTGCCACCGGGGTGGTGGATGGCACTAACTAGTGGCGTTTGCCACCCCAGTGGTCGATTGGACTTATTTAGTGAAATCTGCCACCTTCCTTTATTCCCATCTGCCACCGGGGTGGTGGATGGCACTAACTAGTGGCGTTTGCCACCCCAGTGGTCGATTGGACTTATTTAGTGCAATCTGCCACCTTCCTTTATTCCCATCTGCCACCGGGGTGGTGGATGGCACTAACTAGTGGCGTTTGCCACCCCAGTGGTCGATTGGACTTATTTAGTGAAATCTGCCACCTTCCTTTATTCCCATCTGCCACCGGGGTGGTGGATGGCACTAACTAGTGGCGTTTGCCACCCCAGTGGTCGATTGGACTTATTTAGTGCAATCTGCCACCTTCCTTTATTCCCATCTGCCACCGGGGTGGTGGATGGCACTAACTAGTGGCGTTTGCCACCCCGGTGGTCGATGGCACTTATTTAGTGTCATCTGCCAACTTCATAAGTTAAGTCGGGTGGTCGACACCGGGGTGGCAACTCGAAGGTGGGAATAAACCGTCGTATGCCACCTAACGTTACAAACCCATACATTCTGCAAAGTGGCATAAAATATATTAAGATATTTCCCGAAGGGTTAGGCAGAGCTACACGTATAGTAAGTACACTCACATTTCACCACTTATGTTTAAGTCCCATGTAACAGGGGGTGACAAAAAACACACTACTAAGTGAAAAAAACACACTACTAAGTGAAAAAAACACACTACTAAATGAAACAAAACACACGACTAAGTGGAAAATAACTTCAATTTCAGCAGTCCGTGTGAAAAAATAACCTTAGAAAGTATTCCCGGAACGTTTAGTGCGTTGGATGGGATGTTCATTATGCCCCATTATGGAAATGAAACAAAACATAAAACAGGGTTATATAATTTATTGATTACAAAACAGTAGGTATAAAACAAAGGTTATTCTTTCTTGCTATGGTCGCACGCTAACACATACACGGGCGGCGCCGGTAACAGGAACACGGGAGCGTCTGTAAAAATAATGTTAATAAGTACTTTTATTATGCGTACAGCTAACGATTGGAATTCCCTGCCGGAGTCTGTGTTGCCCAATAGCTACAACCTGGGGGTCTTTAAGTCAAGGGTGAATAGGTTACTGTTAGGAAAGCGTGCTTCATCGTCGAGCACATTATCGCTTACCATAAACAATAATAATTTAAAACTTTTACAACAGAATACACTTCTAAAAAAACACTACTAAGATGCTAGGTACTAACCGAAAAATAACTTCAATTTCGGAAGTCGGTGTCAAAAAACGGAGTAAGAAAAACAGGAACGCACACTCCCATGTCCATTGATTGACATGTGATTTTGATAAATCATTAGATCCTTTTGATTTTTCGTAATAGATTATTTAACTAAGAACGTTTTTTCGAATACTTTATACGTATGTTTACATGGAAATCGTAACAAATTACAACATTGTAACACAAAATACCAAACTTTTTGGTTTTGCGGTAATCACACACTGTGAAAACAATCTCTCTTAGGTACTCACAAAACTGTATCAAATCCCCACTGCGGTGACTAGGTATTCTTTTCCAGAAATGAATCAGAATATAAACAAAGTAGTCTATCAAAAATAAAAAGAAACAACTATCAAAATATTTTTGGTAGGACAGACGATGTCACCATTCCCATATTTTTGATTTCTCACATGTTTTTACTTCTGCAGACTTAGCTTAGGCTTACAAAAGGTTCGAGTTTTTAATGTGTAATCTGCAACACTCCTGGACGACAGTAAGCATCATTACTGTAAATTAGTAGCTATTATACGTACCGCAAAGAGTATTGCATTGATTCTTCAAGTTGTCTAAAGATCCATGGTGACAGTTTTTACTGAAAAAAGGAAAAGCATTATTAGTGCTTGCCATACGCATAAAACATATTTTTTTAAATAATTTTATTTAACACATATAATGCCGTACTAACGAGACACAATAGAAAATGTATTGTTTGTCGGGCATCTGGCAGTTAAGGTGTTAATATTTTTAATCTGACACATTTCATCAAATTGTCATCCTAAAAAAAAACGAAGCACGAAGCTATACACTATCGTTAACTGTCATTGGCTACATTTTATCTCGGACAAAATCGCGAAGGCGCGGGTATCAAGCTAGTTTAAACTTACCAATGATCCCCTAAGCTATTTAAAGACCGCGACAGTGAGCATTGGCCAACATTATTCAAGTCAGCAAGCGAGCAAGCTTGTCTCAACCTCGCCACTAACTTGTGAGGCAAGCTCAAACTCTGGCAGCTACTGGAACAGTCACTGCCGCCACACTTCCCCCCCTCATCCACACACTCTACATTAATCTTTGGAACAGAAACGTCACTTTGACACTGACAGCTGACATTACCAGAGTTGCCAGCTTGGGTATTTTCTACCAAATTAGTAGGATTTGTCGTGACATTCGGTCTTGACTCTACAGAACGATGTATGTTCGGGTCGGAAGCGTATGTTTGGCCGAATTTCTCGGTGAAATGTACGGTTTTCTTGTATTTATTCATCATGGAGTGTTGGTACAGTCCTCGACTGTTGGGGGAGGGGGAAGTGTTTCGAGATCGGTTCGGTGATGTGTATGCTGAAGAGGTTTGCGTCGGACGCTTCGCTTTAGGGTTCTTTAGCTCGTATTCTGCTGCGATCGCTTCGAAGACCTGTAATGATAGAGCAATTTTACATTATAAAACATAGTGTAACTTTGAATTGTCAAGGAGTTGGTCAGTCAAAAACAAAACTCCATGGAGATTAGTGGATCACCACGCCTCTAGAATAAAGTTTAAGTCTTATGAGGAGTCCATCCTATTGGCATCAACCGATCATAAATACAGACTCTGGACTGTTTCTTGGAAATTCACGATAAAATGATCTAATAAGAATAACACTTATCAGACCCGGGCATCGAACCCACGACCTCATGATTAGCCGTAGCACTTGCTACCTCTAGACCAGCGAGGGAGTAAGTCAGAGGCAAAAATGGATACATAACCTGTTCGGCGACTAGGTTCCTAGCGTAGGGCGAGTTCTTCGATGGCAGTGCTTCCCTGCACAGGGCACAGCGTTCCAACCGGGTCCAACAAGCTGCGGATAAAAGTTATCATGTTGAAAAAACATAAAAACACTGATTCATTTGTCTGTTACTATTGTCAGACCGAACCTTTGACTTCGGGCGTCTCCGGCCAAAAATAACAAGTTCTGCTTCGGCCAAAATAGTCCAAAGAAGCAAGTGCCGAGATTGAACGAACTATTACGAATGTGAGAGCGCGCGATGGAAGAGGGGACGGGCGGGGATTATACTCCTGTGCACCGCCCAGTCGCCCGGGCCTTTTTTATTAACGACAGGCTCGCGTTTGAGCGCTATCTCACCTGATGGTAAACGATGATGTGGTCGACGGTGAAGCTTGCTTGCATACAGTTCCTAAAGTATTCACCCTTGACTTAAAAACCTCGCAAGAGGACCACGGTTGCCGACATAACCCGAAGAATTGCCAAACTAAATTGGCAGAACGGATGGTCAATGAGGCGGAAAAGTTCTGGAGTGGCGACCGTGAACCGGAAGGCTTGCATTAGAAGGCCGCCTGCTAGGTGGACCGATGACCTGGTGAAGGAATCTGCAACCTTCACCAGGTGATCATCCGATGATGATGTTGAGTAGCAGTAGACTCACGCTCGCAGTACACGTGGCTGCGCGCGCAGGACCTTGGCATGGTGGCGGTGGACGCGCACACGGAGCACGCCAGCGCGCGCACGACGCCTGCCAGCGCGCGCCGGGACTTCTCGCCGCGCACGCCGCCGCCACAGCTCCAGAGTAGCTGGGGGTTAGACAGAACAAAACATTAGAAGATGGCCTTACTAGAAACGCAAAATTATAAATGTAAGGTTAAATAGATTTTAAGGACATTTCTCCCTATTAGTGCCGTAAAACATTTACTTTCTAAAGCCTACTCCTCATTAAAGGCTCGGTCTAAAGGTTTCAAAAAATTATAGACATATTTATTAAAGATTTATGTACCTACATCATTTAATTAAACAACTTACCAAAAAGAAGGAGGTTCTATGTTCGACTTTAGGTATGTTTTTTTTTTATTTATGTTCACTGATATCTCCGTCAATTGCGAACCGATTTGTCCCATTTTAATTTGGTGAAGATCTGATAAAGAACTTCGGAGATATACAACAGAACTCTTTAATAAATAATGGCCAATCATTCGGGATTTCTGCAATCGCATGTCTGTTTATTGTTTATACCATTTCATAACATAACAACACGCCAGTACGCTCTAAAGGGGTACACAGATCTCTCATGTCACCGGTTATGTTCAAGTTTATATTATTCGGGTAATCTATTCTGGCGTTATAGGTACCTTACTAAACAACTTGCCTATATTAAGGTAGGTACAACTAAAAAGGGAAAAATAAAAAAACTTAACTAGAACATGAGGCCCTGCTGGATTCGATTTCCGAATCACGCAAAGAGTTATTGGGTTTTTCATCTAGAATTTCTTAGTAGTCCGTGTCTGGAAGTGTGGTTGATGGTAACAGACTCGCCCACTATATTATCCCGTAAGCAGAATAGTGATTCACCTCAGGGTCATCTTTGGGATCCACCCCGCAGTTCCACACGAGTAAAGATACGTCCCCACCAGCGCCATCTCCTCTGATGAGACCAGCTACTTGTCCTACCTGAAACATATTGTAGAGTTTATCTGACATATGTGGCCTTACAGGCGTTCCACAGAGGAGTTCCGGGTTCCGGTTCAAGTGATCGCTTCTACGCGTAATGGTGATCACCGGAGTGGTTTTGAGTGAGTTAAAAAACCCCATACTCTATGGTATTTTTGAAGGCACGTTTATCCACGTTAACAAAACAAGCAAAAAGTTTAAAAACTATAACCCGACTAGATATTATTTTTACCCGACTGCCGTAGGAGGGTAATGTGTTTATCAGTCTATGTATGTATCTTTGTTTATATGTGGTGCTCTAGAGACCAAACGGGTTGGCTGATTTTGATGATTCTTGCGTCGATCGATTCGTCTTAACCCTGCGAGTGTCGCTGGCTACATAAAAATTGGAAAACAAAAAAAAAATGGATTTTTGGCGCCATTTTGTGGGTGAAAAAGGGGGAGTTTTTTTTCTTCCGTACCAATCGTGTGGGAACACTTATATGTTTAAATGTAATTTGAAAAAAAACATAACTAAAAAGTTGTCAATAAAAAAAGTTAATTCAAAAACTCAAAAAACCCGACTGCTTAAAAAGCGAACTAAAAAGACGTAAACAAGAAAAATATCATGTTGAGCAGCAGTGTTGAGTTTTTCAATTAACTTTATTTATTTATTTAGCCTTTGTTATATCCGGGTCATAATAAGAAATCGATTGACACCTTATTCGTTAAAATCGGATGAATAGTTTAGGCGCTATGGAGGAATATACTTAAATACGAACAAACACATGGACTGCTAAAATCATAACCCTTCCTTTTGACTTCGCCGTAGTTAGGAAAATAAGGTTATAGACGTTACGATAAAAGCTGCACAGGTCGATCTTCGAGTTTATGCTGCACTTGCTGAAGTCGGTCCGTGGATGGGTGACCCTCCATTAGATACAGAGACTCCTCTAGGCCTCGGAAAGCTCGTTAAGCCGGTGCAACCACCAGCACTAGCCGGTGGTTGCGGAATGATCGTACGTTCCCGCGACCCCCGGCGTACGTGTGAGATGGATCATCAGGGTAGTTGTTAGTCAGTAGGAGTCTGATAGACCCAATGAGGATTTTCCAACAACAAAAAGAAAGTATATGTTCAACAGTGGACGCCTTTCGGCAGAAATATATGATGAAGATGAGGCAGAAGATGATTATAGATACTTACAGGTAGTCCTAACAGGTCTTTCCCGCCTGCCTGTAGGATGCAGTCCCCTGGCTTCAACCCTGCTTGGTCTGCTCTGCCGTTAGGAGTTACCTCGCGAACCTGCAAAAAGAATTTGACATATAAAACACTACAAAGACAAAAATTACTTTTTTTATCCATTGTTTTTCATTTTTCGACACCAACTTCAGAAAAGAAGATTATTTTCTCTTTGTAGTGTTTTGTTTTGGAAGTCGGTTTTTTTTTTAAACTATTTTAGTTTTGGTAGGTGCCTCCAAATAAAATGTTTTTTTTTTAACCTTGCCCCACACTTGGAATTTCTTCCTGTATCGTGGGTGCATTTACAAACATATAAACTCACATACACAAACACCCAGAGCCGGAACAACTATCTGTAGGTCATACAAATATTTGTTCCGTGCGGGAATCGAACCCGCGACACGCAGCGCAGCAGTCAATGGCTCAACCACTGCGCCAACCGTGGCTCATTAGGGAACATAAATAAAAATACTAAAAAAATAACCGACGAATTGAGAACCAATCTTTTTATGAAGTCGATTAATAAAATAATATCACGCCTCTTCTCCACGTACGTAGGCAGAGTTTCACCTATTAGGTGAACCTTTACCTTTTTAGTTGCGGTACCTGTGGGCAAGTTCTATAGTCATCTAGCCTTTTTCCCAATTGTTGCTGGGGTCAGCTTCCAGTCTTACCGGATTCAGCTGAGTACCAGTATTTTACATGGAGCGACTGCCTATCTGACCTCCACAACCCAGTAACTGGGTAACAACACGGTACCCCTTGGCAAGACTGGTGTCAGATCTCAAGCTCCTGACTACCCGTAACTACTGTCAAAGATCTTCAAATGACTGCCGGGACCAACGGCTTAACGTGCCTTCGTAAAATGAAATGAGTATAAAATAGTTATTTATGCTACAAGTGCAGAAGGTAGGTGATTTCCGATGAGTGGCATTTTTATTCACGAGCGAGCAACGCGAGTGACTGGATAAATCGACACAAGTCGGAAATCATCTTACGTACGTGTATCATACAACATTTTACTATGCATTGTGCGAGGAAATAAATAAATTAATAAAATGAAATTAATAAAATAGCGGGCTTATACAAGCGCGTTCAGCATATCCACAGATTAACTAATAGTTCCTCGGGCATATCTACTGCGCATGTGCGAATAGCTGTCACATCGTAACGCAATAAGGCACGAACAAAATATACGTTCTGCCAAACATATTTAATGAATATTTAAAATTAATTTATTGATCAAAATGTAAATCTAGAGTAATTAAAAACGCCTAAAATAAAGTATTAGTTTTATTTTACCTCTTATATGAATGATAATCAGTACATAACAAATTTTTAAAACTTTTCACAAATAATAAAAACTCTATGCGTCGGGCTGACGTTGGAGTTAAAAAATAAAAAAGTACAGGAAAGTAAAAAGCACTAGTGAAAAAAGTGACACTTTCCGCACAGTTTGGCTGCTTGGAAAACCGCTCTTTTCGAGGACATGCATTGTAAAATAAATTACATGCGATTGCAGGAATCCCGAGCTGAACAAACAAAATAACAAAAAAAAAACAATAAAAACATACAATCGAATACAATAACTCCTTCTTTTTGGAAAGTCGGTTAAAAGTCATATGTTCTTACCCAAGGATACGGATCCCATAGGGTCCTCGTGAGTCTGAAGCCCAGGCCTTCGCCCTCATCCTCCGGGAGATTCAACTGAAACAAATAACAATATAAGTTAACTGTTAGAATGAAAAACACGTTAGAAAGCTTTCTTTCTTTCTTTTTCTTTAAAATAATAAAGAAAGAAAGATATTTACAGATAGAAAGATAAAACAAAAAAATAAACAATAATTAAAAACCTTTTTTACATAAATATACAATGGACTTCCAAAAACAACACTTCAGAGTAAAAGATAACTTCAATTTCGGAGATATTTTTATGGAAGTCGGTTGTATTTTTTTGTATAAAAGCTTTTTTTGCACTTTGTAATTATTATGCATAATGGTCAAGTTCCATAGTAAAGCACGAGTACCTATAGTGCCCAAAGTTATGCCAGAATTACATGAAACTTGAACATAACCGGTGAAATGAGAGTGTACCAAGGTGAACTGTACACATCTGCGCATCTGCATTTTTATAATTGGGGTTAGGTTTTTAATTTTTTCTTATGTTTTTTTGTTATGTTAATTTTGTAAATATGTTTTTATTAATTGTAATGTATTTTTTTTGTTGTTATTATTCCCTCCGGCCGTTTTCGCAACTGCGATTCGTAACCAGTTGCGAATTAGGAATTTTTATTCTTTGTTTGCAACCGGTTTATTGTAAGCAGCCATAAATGTTTGTGTGTATAACAATATGGTGCATGTTGTGTTAGCCTGTAAGTAATTGTTGCACTTATAAATGTATTCTTAAGCAAGTATAATTTTAAATGTTATATGTAATCAATTGTTGGCTAACCTAAATAAATAAATAAACCCTTTAGAGCTTACCGGTAATGGTAATGGTGTAAAAAATTAACCGAAATGCGATTGCAGCAATCCCGAAAGATTTATTATCCATTTATTGAAGAGGCCTAATCCATATTTCCAAAATTCTTCATCAGATCTTTACCAAATTTAAATAGGACCAATTCGGGAACATACTATTTCAAACAAAAAAAGAATTTTGATAATCGCTGCACAATTGACGGAGTAAACGCTGAAAAAAATATACAAACAAACATAGAGCGGAGCATAGAACCTCTTCTTTTAAAGCCATTTAAAAAGAACCTTGTGCGAGACCAAAAAGGCTCATATCTCTCAGCTATCTGCCAGTGAAAGTCCCATCAAAATCAATCCAGCCGTTTCGGAGGTTAGACGGAACAAACAGATAGTGTCCAAACGCCCGAGGTTACTTCCGATAGTTTGCACAATTTATTGTACATTCATTACCCAGATATTCTATAAGTCGCGTCCGTCAGCCGCTTCCGATAGCTTGTGTAGACCTTAATCAAAAGCTTGTAAAAAAACCCGACTGCTTCAAAAGTGAACTAAAAAGTCGTAAACAAGGAAAAAATCATGCTGTGCAGTCGGAGGATACATACGCGCGAGCTGGCTGACCAAAACCAGATGTATCCTCCTCCTGCACAGCATGATTTTTTCCTTGTTTACGACTTTTTAGTTCACTTTTGAAGCAGTCGGGTTTTTTTATTTTTTGAATTAAGTTTTTTTATTTATAACTTTTTAGTTAGTTTTTTCGAATTAGATACATTTAAACATATAAGTGTTATATATTTTTGAAATTACCTCTTAAAACCCTTTATTTTGTTACCCCAAACGATGGATAAGGAAGAAAAAAAAAAATTGAGCCCCCACAATATGGCGCCAAAATCGGCAGTCGGGTAAAAAGAGAAGTGTCAAGCGATTTTAAACCATGTGCGGTGCAACTTTTAACTGTCACCTTGACCTACCGAGCTGAGCCATGCACTCACTGTGACTAGTATCTATCTACAAATCAAAGTAGATAGATACCATTCCATGATGTTTGAAGGGCAGTATAAGTCAAGGTGACACACACATTAAAGCCTTTATTGTAATATTTAATGCGCTTAAATTACGTTTATAAATTTATTTCTGCCAGCGGCTTCTCCCACGTTGATAATTATACCGAGGAAACATATTCCCGGTATAAGAAATACCTACCAATCCTACGTGCTATTCGTAACTATAAACTATCTCGGCGGTTAGTCCCGCTATGCTCTAGCCCCGCTATGCTCTAGCCCCGCTATGTTCGACTAGAAAAATACAAAATTCTTCGATACTCCGTAAACAATGGAAGGTACAGTTGGAAAAAAAGTGTTTGAATTCAATGAAATTGAGCAGGAAGCTGAGAAATATTGAAATTAAACAAAAGATATCGAAATATTTGTTCGAAACATTTTTAGGTTAAGTTTCTATTTTACTGGACACTTTGTTTATAAATTTTGATTGTGCGTTAGTATGATGAAACGGAACGTTTATTAACCTCTTTTCGCCGAAAGTTACGGAATTTTCATGCTAGGTGTTCTTAATTTAATTTTTAAATGGTCAAATAAAATATTACACCATAACACTTTTGTTCATCACTACCCGCGATTGTGATTTCGTGCATAGCGGTACATTTTCGTAGGTATTTTTCGAGTCGAGCATAGCGGAACTAACCGTATCTCTGTGTCATTTCATCATCAGATCATTTCAAACATACAAACACACACATACACTCACAAACTTTCGCCTTTATAATATGAGTGTGACTAGCTGTTGCCCGCGACTTCATCTGCTTAGCATTTTCGAATAATCAATTTTATATATCGCGCAGTAATATTTGTAGATGATTGGGCCGCCTTACTTAAAAAAAAAATTAGTAAACCGTACACTACCACCCTCGTTTTACACCCCCGGGATAAAAACTGTCACTTATATTTATCTAAATCGGTTCAAAGGTAACAGACAGACAGAGTTACTTTTGCATTTATAATATTAGAAAATATGGATTTATTTACACCAATGAGTAGAATTATATTGAGGAGTCAAAGATTCGATGAATCATGTATGATATATACGTATATAATAATATATAGATAATAATATACTACAACACTATGCGCCACGCTAGCAACATTATTAAAAAAAACTTATTATAGAAAATACAACCGCCTTCCAAATAAAAACACTACAAAGTTAAAAATAACTTCATTTCGGAAGTCGCAGTCGGTGTTCTTGTTTTCGTTTCTTCGTTTTTTGACACCGACGTGTTTTTATTTGGAAGTCGGTTGTATTTTTTGTAAAAGTTTTATTTTTATTTTTCACTTTTCAGTTGTGGTACATAATGGACCAATTATATAGGCTAGGTACCAATAATGCCCAAAGTGAAGCCAGAATAGATTAACCCAATAACATGAAACTTAAACAAAACCGGTGGAATAAGAGTATACCAAGGTGAACTGTTCACACCTGCGTTCCCCTTTAGAGCGTACTAGTGTGATGTTATGTTATAAAATGGTGTAAATAATAAACAGAAATGCGATTGTAGCTATCCCGAGGGATTTGCCGTCATTTATTGAAGAGTTCTGATATATATCTCCGAAGTTCTTCCTCAGATATTGATGGAAATTAAACGGAACCACATGACAAGCACCAGCTTTCAAATTAAAAAAAGAATCATCAAAATCGGTTAACCCAGTAACAAGTTCTGAGGCAAAACAAATTTAAAAATACGTAATAACTAAAAAGACGTAAACAAGGAGAAATAGTTATTTGTGCAACAAGAGAGCAAAGTTGGTTTTTGCCGCGAGTGTTGATTTTGAATCCCGAGTAAGCGAAGGATTCTATATTTGAATCACGAGCGTAGCGAGTGATTCTAGGTTAGAATCCTGAGTGCAGCGAGGGATTCAAAGACACGAGATGCAAATAACTTTGGTCTCGTGTAGCACATACAACTTTTCACTTCAGCAGCGAGAACAAATAATCTAAACGTAAAAAATACAACTTGGTAATATTTAAACCACATGTATATTTGTAAAAAATAAAAGTTAAAAGTAAAATTATTGCAGTTTTGCAAATTAAAAGTACCTACCAGTTTTGTTTGGAACCAATGGAACCGATATTGTTGTTTTAGCGACTTCAGTTTGAGTATTCACTGATTCGCTTTTTACATAGTTACTGCTTCAGTTCTTCCGGTGTTAAATTGCAGACATCATCACTGGATTCACTCATATTTATTTATTATTATTTTAATAATATCCAACGTGTATCGCACTTTGTAGCTAGCGAACAGAAGAAGAAAACAATCAAAATTTAAAGCCCGCTATTTTTTAAAGATGCGTTCGGAAATTGCACTATTACAAAATTATTCTGTCACAATAAAGATTGTTAAAACTTTAAATAATTATGTAGATACATGATAAACTTCGTATTTTTTACTTCAACATCTCTTTATTTGATTATAAAAAAAATATAATTCGATTATTAAGAGAAAAGTATAATAATTACATTTAAACCTTGATTTGAAATTTTATAGATGACGTGTTTCCGAACGTTTTATTGTTGGTTTCTTTTTTGAGCCTATTATATATGGAACTAGCTGTGCCCGCGACTTCGTTCGCGTGGTTGTCGAGAGCAAAACAACGTCGTTTAGATAAGAGTATATCACCTTTTTGATGATTTAGATAAGAGTCCTGACTTTGGTATAGTTGATTACGTTAATGCTTCTCTATATACTATGTTAGCGGTGGAATTACCCGGAGCATATACAAAAAGGTTGTTTGGGTTGCTAACACGTGATAGAGAAACATAGAGTTGGCCGTGTGAAAAACAATCAAAAGTAAGGTCTACACCCGCAACGGATAACGTCTGGCCTTGGGCTTTATTAATAGTCATAGCGTAACAGAGGCTTACAGGAAATTGCACACGTTTGAAAGTAAACGGAAAATTATTGGGGATAATGGGTATCCTGGGAATGAAAACAACATCACCGGAGCCGCAACCTGTTAAGATTTCGGCTTCGATGACATTTCGTTGGAGATTTGTTACTCTCAACCGAGTTCCATTGCATAGTTTTGGTGGGCTTAAATTTCTGAGTAGAATGATTGGTACTCCGACTTTTAAATAAATTTTGTGTGCTGGAAGACCTGGTGTATTTAGAGAGTCTAAAAACTCTACTGGATAGTGGGTGGCATCTCCTTCTTCTAAAACCGTGTTAATAGATAAATATTCCCTACTTTCTCCAGAAACATGTACCAATATTTGAGAATTTATTGCTGCTGCTTGGTCGTTGCGAGGTGCCAAAATAGCTCGTTGGCATAGCCAAGCAGCGTCATGGTTCGAGATCTCTGATGGATCTCCGTATACAGAGGAAATGAGTTCCTGCTGTGAGGCAACAGAAGAACACAGGCTTTCGACTAAAGTTACTTTACCTCCTTCTTGAGTCGGGTATGTGCCGTTACCAATTTGAAGTAGTAAATTTGAGAAAACCTGCGCGTTTGCGTCACCTCCCAAATATGCTCGCATATTAAAGCTCAAATTAGTTAATATGACACTACGCCATAAAATAGAGCTCTTTAAACAGGCACCTATTTCATCGGCCCTCGTTCCTCTGGGTATTATAGGGAGTGTCTGCCTGAAGTCTCCACAGAATAGCACCGTTAAGCCTCCCATCGGTCGGTCATTTTGTCTTATATCTCGCAACGTTCTATCTACAGCTTCCACAGCTTTACGATTTGCCATCGTACACTCGTCCCAAACGATAAGGGCGCAATCGCGTAAAACCCTTGCTTTATCACTATTGCGAGACACGTTGCAAACAGGGTTTTCTGTGCGGTCCAAGTCGATTGGTATTTTAAATGTTGTATGTGCAGTTTTTCCTCCTGGTAATAAAGTGGCAGCTATTCCTGAGGAAGCGACGGCAAGGGCAATTTTGTTTTGGCTCCTTATTTGAGCCAAGATAACTTTAGTGAGGAAAGTTTTACCTGTTCCACCAGGTGCATCTAAAAACAGCATTTCTCCTAATGAATGTTCTACACTACAGCATACTCTATCAAAGATTTGACGTTGTTCTGACGTCAAATTTGAACAGCCATTTCGCAATATTTCTGCTAACTCTTCGGGGTTGTAATTTATTTCAGATGTATACTCCCTATTAATTCGTTCCCCACCAACTGTCGGTGTCGGCAAGCCGTATTGACTGAGGGGGTTCCCTCCTATACTTGTAACTATATCTTGTATAGCCAGCAAAGCCCTATTATGGCAGCTTTCACGTACTTGGTCAGAAGTTTCACTATTTATATTTTGCTGTCTCAAAAAATCTTCGGCAAACGCGTCTTTATATTTTTGCCACAACTGCCCAGCGTCCGATAGGCCACAAAATGTCAACAAAATGGCAAATAAATGGCGCAAACGATGTGGACTATCACTGACGCATGCTTCGGCTAAAGCATCATCCCAATGCTGATCGCCATCTAATAAATGCCGTGCGCGGCAAGCAGCTTGAAATGTGGGATATTCTATATCGTCCACTTTGCGGAGCTCAGCAAAAGAAGTAGGTCCTCGCACTGTGTGAAGAAGAAGGCGTAAATAATAACACTCTGCATTATTTGGGTGCACCGTGTATACTCTTCCAATCACGTGTTCTTTAAAAATGCCGGACTCGCCTTCTACAGCAGTTCCACGTCTCCTGCGATTAAAAACACCTTGCTGCTTGTTATAAGTATAATAATGTGGCACTTCATTGTACAACAGAGACTTAGCGAAATTGTCTCTTTCGCAAAGGCGAAAGAATGCGAGCAAGGTGGTTTGTCTTGGGTTGTTCATTCTTTCTGCCACATTTTCTGGCTGAAAGTAAACTCGCTGCCCGCCTTCCAGGTGCACGTCAAGATGGATGACTGGCGGATACCTTTCATGAATAGGGAAACTCAAAATGCGCCAAACTGCCTCCGAAGAGCTTATGTATCGGCCAGATTGATACCTTGTCACTTCATCAAATTGGTTGTTATTTCTTAGTGCTATCATGGCTTGATCACTACCTTTATTAACATATTTACATATATATTTTATAGATTCGACGCTATTACAAATTTCAACATTAATGTGTGCTTGAAAAGCGTTTGACAAAACTGGAGAATACGGTACCACCCAACTATTATTTAGAATTATTTCTTGTCCACGGAATCTGACAGTAGCTGTGAAACCACCTTGTGACGGTGATCTTCGCCGGTATTGCGGATACCCATTTTCCCCAGCCATAGTTAGTTCTTTCAGTGCTCTGGGGTATTTTTTTGAGCATTGACCATCTTTCATGCACGGTGATTCCCTGTTTAAGAGGCCACATGGCCCGTGAACCATATGTGTTTTTACTATGTCATGCAAAATCGGATCTGCATTATAGTCCGGAAATTCTGCACTTATGACACTGTCTATAGCATCGGGACGAATTTTTTCTTCCAGCCACAGAAGAATGTGCGCGTGGGGTAAACCACGCTTTTGCCACTCGACGCTATACATAAAACAAAGAGTTGAACCGAAAACTTTCTCCTTTGTAAGTAGATTAATCAAGACTTTGAGTTTTAAATGAAAAATCCTAGCAATAATGTCATGTCTGTCGTATGACGCCTGTCCTGTGAGAAGTGCCTGGCAAATCTCCGTCCACTTTGGATTTGTTGTAAATGTTATAAAAAGGTCCGGCCGGCCGTATTTACGGACGTAACAAAAAGCATCTTGCGTTCGTTCGTGCATATACCGCGGACCGCCTGTGAAACTGGATGGCAAAATAACCAATCGACCCAAGTTTTCGACGTTATTATCTGATTGCATGGCGTCCCGCAAGTGCACGTATTCTTCAGCGCGTAACCGTCGCTGGTTAGTGCGAATATACACTAAACGTTCAGTTTCTATTTTTGCGTACATGTCCACAATAAATTGGCTGAACAAACCACGAAATCGTTGCAAATATACGAAACTGTTTTGCCTTATTTGTAAAAGGTAGGAATAGTATTGTTGAGCAGATATTTTTTTTTGATAATTAGTGACTCTCGTAGTAGGGTTCACTTGGTACAGCCCAAAATTGTACCCATCTTCACCATGACAATAGATTAGTGGATATTGCAGGGCGTCGTAAGCTCGGTGGGTTTCCAAAATGCGTTGAAGGCGATCGTCGCGTGTACGCAACACGATATCACGTCTCTCACACTCCTGGTCGACTAAAACAACTGCAACTTCATCTGCGACGGGTGCATTGTGTCTTCCACGGTGTTCACCCACAGGACGTCTATCGGCACTTATAACAATTTTGAAATCATTGCTGCCTTGTGGAATTGACTCCAATGCAGCTTTGAATTCACGAACGTACTGGTTAACGCGATGCAGCAATTCTTGAAGTTGACCCAAAAGCTCAGCATTGAGCTGGGGAAAATTGTGATTTCTAACATTGAGCTGTTGCGTGTAATCGGATACAAAATAAATTTGGAGAAATTTGGGTTCATTTTCTGGCAGCAAAGATCCAATAAGGTGATAAACTTGACCTTGTACTTTGAAGGTTGGCATGAACGGTCCTTCCGTTATTTGTTTTGCCCCAAAGGAAGTCATTTGGAAAGCACTGTTATATAAACGAATATTATCCAAAAAACGGTTCGACTGGGGATGATCGCCATTCAGGAGACTTATAAGTAAGTGTGGTGGATCTTGGAAATTTGGAAGAACAATTTTTCCATTTGAGCAGCACATTCCATCTGTCTCTTTCCTCCATTTCAAAGCATGACAAAAATTACAAATTTCTCTCATGTCACCCACGAAAGTAAAGCCAGCATAATTAATTCTAGACGAATATGTGAACCCTGATTTTTCCCTATTGTCCCAAGGTAATAAAATATTTGCATCGTCATTTTCCATGGACTCATCAGCTCCGCTATTTGTTTCTCTATTCATATGGTATCGAGCTCGTTCTATTTCTAGGCGAGATTGACGTTGTTCTGCTGTTTCTGCTCGTCTTAGTTCATCTATTCTTTCCCTTTCAGATGCAAGATAACTTTCATTGTTTCTTTGTACACCTACATAGTTATGTCTAGCTATTTCTAATCGTTCTTCTCTTTGGGAGAGAGATTCAGACTCGCGCGAGAGAGCGTGTCGCTCTCGGTCAGATGACAGACGTGCTTGGCGTTCCTCGATACTCTCTTGAGAACGCAAAGTCGCGGTCCGAGTTCTTTGCGAACTTAAGCGCGACTCCCTTTCTGTGAAAGTCTCTGACTCGCGTGAGAGAGACTGGCGCTCCCGATCAGCAGACAGCCGAACTTCGCGTTCCTGGATATTCTCTTGAGAACGCAAAGTCGCGGTCCGAGTTCTTTGCGAACTTAAGCGCGACTCCCTTTCTGTGAATGTCTCTGACTCACGTGAGAGAGAGTGGCGCTCCCGATCAGCAGACAGCCGAACTTCGCGTTCCTGGATATTCTCTTGAGAACGCAAAGTCGCGGTCCGAGTTCTTTGCGAACTTAAGCGCGACTCCCTTTCTGTGAATGTCTCTGACTCACGTGAGAGAGAGTGGCGCTCCCGATCAGCAGACAGCCGGTCTTCGCGTTCCTGGATACTCTCTTGAGACCGCAAAGTCGCGGTCCGTGTTCTTTGTGAACTTAAACGTGACTCCCTTTCGGTGAACGTTTCCGATTCACGTGAAAGAGCGATGTGCTCTCGGTTAGCAGATAACCGTGCTTCACGATCTTCTTCCGATTCCTGAGACCTACAAAGTCTCATCCTTTTCGCATTTCGGCTACGCAGCGAAAGGTTAGTTTTTTTTCTTTGAGGCATTTTCAAGGAAAATTAAAGCAATAAACAAAACTAACAACACTTATGACTGAATAGCCTACAAACTTAAAAGAACGGTGCGTCGAACAGTCTAGTGTGACAACGTATCGTCTGTTCGTGGTCGTGACTCAACGAATTGGCAACACTAACTTACTGTATAACGATTGGCACTATTGGATTCAAACTACGAAGTAAATCAAATACAATCTTAACTTCGTACTTCAAACCAATGACCAAAGTTGACCAAACGAAACCAATAAGATAAGCAAATACTTTTTTTTCGACCAATTTAGAAAATCGATAAACCAAGCAACCAAAGAACTTTTACGACACACGCAAGAACTTTTAAGACACCTAACGAAACCCAATTTGCCTAGTAAACACGGTGGACGTCATCCTCGCGCGGAAAATCTTAACACCGCGATTCAGAAAATGACGTCATTTGCACAACGCCATCTATCGGATTTAGATTTCAACTATCAACATTAGTTCTATTTTTAGTCTTAAGATGTCGTTGCAAGTACTATACTTAATTGCGTAACGTAATATTTTACTTCTTGAACTCACTAAATTAATCATATCTTTTGATAGAGTGAACCGATTTCGATGAAACAAAAACTAAGTTAAACCTCAAGTTGCGTATAATTTTTGTATATAAACATTGTCAGCATTGAATTCGTAGATTTTACGTGATGTGCGCACAAACAAACAGACAAACAGACAAACAGACAAACAGACAAAAATTTCAAAAATGATGGAAATGGGTTCTGTTACTTATCTTTTCACACGCTGGCTATTTTTTGTTTCAATTTCTTCAATGTACAAAAATGACTTTTCTACAGATTTATTATATGTATAGATTTTAAAATCGAACTTCGAATCGACTTGTTTCTATCTCTCGCTCTTTTCGTATCGAAGTGAAAGTGACAGAACAAAGTGAAGTTCAAATCTTTCGAATGTTGTGAGTAGATCCAGCACTGACTCGGCATTTAAAAAAAATAATTAAAAAGTTACTTTGTCTCACGCTCGCAGCAAAATCGAATTTTGCTCACTGTCTTTAAGCAGCAAAACCTGCTTGTTTGAGGTGCTGAGGTGAAAATTATGTTGTGCAGTCGGAGGATACATATTCGCGAGTTGGCTGACCAAAACCAGAAGTATCCTCCGACTGCACAACATGATTTTCTCCTTGTTTACGTCTTTTTAATTCGCTTTTTAAGCAGTCGGGTTTTTTGTTTTTTTAAATTAACTTTTTTTACTTACAACTTTTTAGTTACTTTTTTTTCGAATTAGATACATTTAGACATAAAATTGTTATATATTTTTGAAATCACCTCTTAAAACCCTTTATTTTGATACCCCACACGATGGTTTAGAAGATAAAAATAAAATTTCCCCCACAAAATGGCGCCCAAAATCCGTCATTTTTTTCATTTCCAATTTTAATGTAGCCAGTGACACTCGCAGGATTAAGACGAATCGATTGACGTAAGAATCATCAAAATCGGCCAACGCGTTTGGTCTCTAGAACGCCATATAGGAACAAACATACATACATACACATAGACTGATAAACACATTACCCTCCTTCGGCAGTCGGGTAAAAAATACAGTCGAATTGATGACCTACTTTTTTGGGAAGTTATCTAAAAATTAGGTCAATCGCAGTTGTAATTTTGGTCCAGCAAATTAAAAATCCGAGTTTAATTACATAGTGCTTTACTTATTCGTGAGCACTTGGACAATGGACCCCACGGACCAACAGTTTTAACCTCAAACAAACGGCTCGAAAATATAACTTCCGATGAGGATAATATATTGCCAGCGCTTGAGATACTTAACAATAATAAATATAACCATTTCCGAGTAATATGAATGAGAATCATAATATATCTCGATATGTTTACAATTTACAAAAGAGTTTTGAATCAAGGTTTGAAACCTGTCTTTTAAATGTGAAGGTGAACATTGTACCAAACTTAACGCCAATGTCAACCGGATTTAAAGTGAGCATTTGGAAGTAAGGAAGTATAGTTCCTTTAACAAACATCTTCACGCTGGTATTTCTCGCCAGGTTAGGCAGAGTAGCGGCTAGCTAGCTATACGTAGTAGGTATTAGCACATTTCGCCAGTTAGGTTTAAATCCTATGTAATTGTGGGTGAGCCTATTGCTATAAAATGAGCCCACGACCTCACGCTCGGTAGTAGCGCTTAAGGTTGCACTAGTCGATCATTCTTCCATACAAATGTAGTCTAGCAATCACTCCACTGTTTGACAATGTACGTTCAAAATAAAAAAATATATCAATTTGTCACATCATTATCTAGCCTTCTTGGAAACAAGAAAGTATAAAAATAAATTATTTGAAAGTTATGATCGTCGAAAGTTCCATATTTCAACACTAATTTTAACGCAGCTTTGGGCGGAAATAAATACCATAAGAAGAAGGAAAATTGCAAAACAGACACCATACAGGGATAGATTAGTAGTTCAACAATCCAAATAATTTTATTTTGAAAATATACATTTAGTTGTTTTTTCATGACATCTAGACTCCCAAAGGTCTGTTTATAAAATTTCGCGCGCTCGTTTTCGTCCTAAATCATCATCCATTTTGCTACAAATTTGCAAAAGTGCTAAAACGTACGCGAACCAGCTTCTTACTGCTCATCACAGCATCTATTTCTTTAGCACGTGTTGTCGGATAAGATAACATGCATTTTAATCCCGCGCACAAAATAGTTCGTGCCGTCGACTAGGGCAACCTTAAGATCACTATAGAATGTGGGTGTTATCATCATCATTTCAGCCGAAATACGTCCACCGCTGGACATAGGCCAATTATCGCCACATCGACCGGTCCTGTGCGTCTCGCATCCATCGGATTCCTGCAATCTTTACTAGATCATCGCTCCACCTAGAGGGAGGCCTACCACCCCCTCAATGGGTTCCCGCATTGTCGATGCGGGGTAGCTCAGTAACCGTGGCTTGGTCACCCACGGTGAAGCGAAGAGGAACCCGAGGAGGGGCCGCTCGTCAGGGCTTTTGCCGATAAGCCGACGACGTAGCGGCCAACATGTAGGTTGCGGTGCTGCCTAGGCAACATCGCAACTGAGGCGGGCCGCGATGTCGTATGGGGTCTCCCATACCCATACGACATCGCGGCTGAGGGTTGGAGGCCGCGGCGGGAGAGGAGTGCTGGTATTGCGGTGCGCCGCTCTCCCTACCTTCTGCGGCCTAGACGGGGTCGCCACTGTCTGATGGCGGACGCGGTGGGGCCGCAGGGGAGGAGGAATGCCGGTATAGCGTTGGCCACTCTCACTATCCCCTGCGGCCGAAAAATGGTAGGTGGCGGGGCCATTGACCCTGACCCGTCACAAGGGGACCAAGGGTGCCATACACGGGGTCGTCTGGCACCCATGCGCGGGTTTGGTCCCTGGGGTCGCCAATCCAGAACTTTTCGGCCTCATCAACCATTCTGCGAGCAATATGCCATGCCCACTGCCACTTAAGTTTTGCAATACCTGGCTATGCCATGCTTTGTAACAAGACTCGCGTTTTGCAACCATGGACAATGCAAATTCATCATGTGTGTGGAATGTGGGATTGTCTGATCTCGATGGAATTCTTAACAATAGTATAGTTTTTTTTTATTTGAATAGTCTCGCGCTTGACCACTATCTCACCTGATGGTAAGCGATGATGTGGTCGTAATTTAGTTTACCTACTTATCTTAACTATTTAAGACGGTACCCTGACCAAAAAAGCGGCATGAGATATGAGCATTCCTATTGGTCTAGCGGCACTGGTGGCGCATGAATTATAGTAGTGAATACGCCCAGATTTTAGAATAAAATCTTTATAAAATAGAGTTTTGGTCTTTTGAAAAAAAAAATTCTACAATAATGTTCGTTATTAAATTGTCTTTCCATTAGTATTAGTCTTAGAGCGGTATTAGTACAAAAAATAACTAATGAACACTTTACGAGGAGATGCATAATATCAATAATTATTTCTCATTTTTATGTTTTTTTGGAAGGAGATTAGTGAAATATATACAACATTAAAAAAAAAAACTAAATCTACCATTTTAGAATCAATATTATGTAGAAATTTAGTGTATTTTTATTAATTGATATTTCTTTTTAAATAACGAGTAGATAGCTCCTAAAAACAGCACAAAAAATGGCTTGCGGGGCGTTTTGCTCGGGATACCGCCTTAAGTTGTTGTTTATGTACATAATTTGTAATATATTGTGACACGAGAGAAACTGCTAACAAACTGTTTAACAGTTTGGCAGAAATGAATGTAATAGAAAAAACAGATTTATGTAAACAGATCTGAAAAAATGTGGGTGAACTATAGGCACATACGTAATCTCCAAACTATCACTATCACTACATATTATAAAACAAAGTCCCCTCACCGTGTCTGTACGCGATAAACTCAAGGAATACTGAACGGATTTCATGCGATTTCACCAATAGAAAAGTGAGGAACGAGGAAGGTTTTTTGTATAATTTGTCACAAGTGAAGATGGGGCAGGTCGCTAGTACCTATAACATTATAAACACGAAAGTAACTCTGTATGTTACCTTTTCACGCTCAAACCCGCAGCCTAATTGTATAAGTAAATTCGGCAACGGAAACAATCTGTTTCTTTCCCAAAAACACACACATACACAAAAAAGTTGAATAAAGATTGAACTTTTTTGTGTATGTGTGTGTTTTTGGGAAAGAACCAGATTGTTTCCTTTGCCGAATTCACTTACACAATTAGGCTGCCGGACTCTGAACCGATTTAGATGAAATTTGGTATGGAGACAGTTTTAGACCCTGGGAAAGACGTAGGATAGTTTGTATCCCGGAAATCATCCTTAAGGGGGTGGAAAGGGGCCTATAATTTCTCAATTAAGGCGGCCAACACACCTACAAACGCGTTTTAAAAAAAATTGGCTATTCGAAGTACTAATGCAGTCGCAGACGAAGCCGCTGGCAGGAGCTAGTTTGGGTATAAATATAGTAATTGACTTACCAGTACAACTCTTACTCCTTCGGTAAACTCTTCTTCAGCATCAGCGTTTGAGGATGTCTCTGCTACCGGAGTCTCCATCTTAGGAAACAAAGAAAATAAAAAAATGGATAAGAAAACAAAGAAAACAGAAGCACCTACAGTACACCCACATTTCGCCATTCCAGTCTCCAGGCCGCTGCTGAGAAATTCCAGATGGATAAACACAGGAAAACTTTGCTTGATCGAACATCGAACCCAGGATTTCATGCCGATTGGTATTCTAATCCCCAACCCTACTACCAACCAAACCTCCCCCCCTCTTCCTTACTGCCCTGGTCCATAATCTAGGTTTTTTAGCAGGCAGTCACTGCCGGAACCCTCTTTGCGCGATTCAGACTTGCACTTGGCCGGTTTTTTTTTAATTACCAATAGGCTCGCACTTGACCACTATCTTACCTGATGGTAAGCGATGATGTGGTCGACGGTGAAGCACGCTTGTCTAGGAGTAACCTATTCACTCTTGACTTAAAGCTGTGCTCTAAACCACCTTGCTGACCGACGGACTGATACAAACGAGAACCTATATTTTGAACACGATGTGAGCTAGTATTACAGGTAGCTCCAACACGAGACAAAGCCGAGATTATTGTTTGTAAATTCTTATTCATAAAATGTATGTTGACACCTGACTCAAGGTAAAATATTTATTTGGTGTTTTTGTTTTTCGTAACATTTGCAATTGTTTGTTTGATTAAAGAAATAAATAACTGTTTCGTTGGTCCAGTAGCCGTTACTAGCGGTACTGTGTGTGTAGGGTCCTGGGGTAAGATCCCCAGGTTGGGTGAAATATGTGACGGAGAAGGACAGGCATTTAGACACGGGTGGGGAAAAAGAAATTCCATAATTAAGTATTAATAATTTAATAGTTATTTGTTATACAAGAGTGCAAAGTTGCTTTCTAACCGCGTGTTCAATTTTGATGACCGAGCAAGCGAAGGATTCTAAACAACGCACACGATGTTCTAAATTCAATTTACTTTATCCTCTAGTGAATAAAAACGGCTTTTCCACTCAGATATTGAAGATTAAAAATACTCTTTCCGAGATGGTGGGATGAAAAAATGTTTACTATTCTTTCATGTACCTACTTTACAAGTTTATCTTGGACATCAGTGAGAACGGTGAAAGAAGACATCGTGAGGAAACCTGGAATTAAGAAGACAACAGTCGCCAACGACTTTGAGAGAAAAAAACGCGCACTCGTTTCACACCCGCGGGATCCAAAATTCAGTTATTTTTTTGTACTTTTCTTATTATTCTACGAATTAAAAAAAAAACCTTAGACCATAAATAGATAATTAAATTGTCTTTGAGACGGTTTTGGTGTAAATTTCGTTTTTTTTTCCGTGTTAGACAAAACTTTACAAATTGATTACATTATGTAACTCAAATAAAACTCAAAATGTTCTTAGATCAAATTATTAAGAAAAGTGTCTAATGTAATATATTTTTCACAAAAATCACGAGTATTCGTTTGACGTGATTCTCAATTTAAAATTAGCTACCTATATCTATCGGGTATCTGCGCCTTATGTTTGAAATAGCCAACTCGCTCGAGGTGATTAATACGCGTGCCTTCTCTGTGTGAGAAGAAGTCTTTGCCCTGCAGTGGGACAGTTACAGGCTAGTATTCTACTACTATTATAAAAGTGAAAATTTTATGAGAAGGGATGGATGGATGGATGTTTTACTCTTTTACGCAAAAACCACTGAATTGATTTTGATGAAACTTTACAGAAATGTAGCATCAGAATAACACATACGCTATAATTAAAGTTCCGTACCCAAAGGGTAAAAACGGAAACCCTATTACTAAGATTCCACGAACCGTCTGTCTGTCTGTCACCAGGCTGTATCTCATGAACCGTAATAGCTAGACAGTTGAAATTATCACAGATGATGTATTTCTGTTGCCGCTATAACAACAAATACTCAAAACAGAATAAAATAAATATTCAAGTGGGGCTCTCATACAACAAACGTGATTATTTGCCGTTTTTTGCGATGATGGTACGGAAGCCTTAGTGCGCGAGTCCGACTCGCACTTGGCCAGTTTTTTAAAGGTACGCGGGTGGAGCCGCAGGCGGCAGCTAGATATTGTATATTATTATATACCTACTATCCTTCCCTTCTTTACCTATATTTTAATAATAACATCCGAGGGTTTTGGCCAAACCATTGCAGCATGGCAAGTTTAGAATTTCCTAACATCTGTTTTTTTTATTTTGTTAACGGTGGGAAAGGAGGAGCTCGTGGCTAAATAATAACAGCCGCACGGGTCGATCTTCAAGGTTAAGCAACGCTTGACGAGGTCGGTCCGTGGATGGGTGAACATTTTCAACATATCGAGTTTCCTCCGTGCCTCGGAAAGCACGTTAAGCCGTTGGTCCCGGCTGTCATTTGAAGATCTTTGACAGTCGTTACGAGTAGTCAGAAGCTTGAGATCTGACACCAGTCTAGCCAAGGGGTACCGTGTTACCCAGTTACTAGGGTTGTGGAGGTCAGATAGGCAGACGCTCCATGTAAAACACTGGTACTCAGCTGAATCCGGTAAGACTGGAAGCCGACCCCAACATAGTTGGGAAAAGGCTAGGCAGATTGATTGTTAACGGTGGGAAAACCTTCCAAAGGCGCCTGGACGTTTGGGGAAAAGACCAGGGGGTGTGGGATTTTTACCTCACTAAAACCACCCCAGTGATCACCATCAGCACGTAGAAGAAGCCCCGTGACCTCTCTAAAGACCACCCCGGAACCCCTCTGTGCAACGCCTGTTAGGGCACATCCCTGGGGATCACTGTGCCACTGTTTTTCCTGGAGTCACTTGGTGGGCGGAAAGAGTCCCCAATCTGACCTCCCGCAACCCCTACCAATATTCTTAATTTTATTAAGCTTCATGTCAGGGTGTAGCCCTGCCATGGGTGCGCCCATGTATTCCATTCATACATAAGATGACATTAATAAATATATACCTACTAGCTGACCCGGCAAACTTTATTTTGCCATAAAAACACCAAACATTCATCTACCCTACCTACCCTTATATCCTATGTCCGTCTCCTGGTTCTAAGCTACCTCCCCACCAATTTTCAGCCAAATCAATTCAGCCGTTCTTGAGTTATAAATACTGTAACTAACACGTGTAAGCTATCCTATCTTTCAAGTTGGATCAAACTGCACACGGTGTGCAAATTTAATTTAAAATCGGTTAAGTAGTGTAGAAGTCCATCGCGGACAAACAACGGGACACGTGATTTATATATATTAAGATAAGATGTGTTTTATTCTATTGGAAATCCTAGAAGTAAATAATCTTATGAGGAAACCGGTTATTGCTTTTGATTAACTTATGAGTTGCATTTAAAATAACAGGAAGACTATTTGCATAGAAACAACCTTGCAGTCAGGATTAGATATCCATCGCAACTTGCTCTTAAATACAATCTTGTGGAATCGGAAGTGCCCTACTATAAGTAGGTATGTGCCCGACCCAGTTCTCGAAAATGGCAATGTCACGATGTATTAGGATCGGTCTATCATCACTGACAGTACTATTGTTGCCAATAAGCCTGACATAGTGGTGATAGACCAACTAGAGCGTCGCGCAATGATTGTTGATATAGCGGTCCACAATAACGAGAACCTCGTGAAGGCTGAGAGTGATAAGAAAAGTAAGTATCTTGATCTGGCTCGCGAGGTTGTCGACATGTGGGATGTGAATACAGCAGTAATTATGCCGATAGTCGAGACGGCCAATTCGTCGAGGCTCTTGGCTATTGCCAAGCGCCTCGACGAACATCTGAAGATGCTCTCGTTGGGCAGCTGGATCAATGGCTTGATCCAGAAAGACACCACGCCGGGACACGGCGCGTATCGTTAGGAGGTTCCTCTCTCAAGACCCCTGACCACCGGTAGCTTGAACCCTGTTCCCGATACCGGTGGGCTACTATTTTTACACGACTGCCGAAGGAGGGTAATGTGTTTATCAATCTATGTATGTATGTTTGTTCCTATGTGGCGTTCTAGAGACCAAACGCGTTGGCCGATTTTGGTTATTCTTACGTCAATCGATTCGTCTTAACCCTGCGAGTGTCACTGGCAACATTAAAATTGGAAAATAAAAAAATGCCGGCTTTTGGGCGCCATATTGTGGGGCACAATTTTTATTTTCTGCCTTACCCATCTTGTGGGTTATCAAAATAAAGGGTTTTAAGAGGTGATTTCAAAAATACATAACACTTGTATGTTTACCCTCTTACTAATAAACGCGGAATAAAGTTATACCAGGTATAAACCTATGAAAATGTATGGGTTTACCCTAGTTATACCTGGTATAACTTTATGCCGCCTTTATTAGTAAGAGGGTAAATGTACAAATAAAAAAGTTAATTAAAATAATCAATTTTTAGGCTTCCGTACCCAAAGGGTAAAAACGGGACCCTATTACTAAGACTCCGCGGTCCGTCTGTTTGTCTGTCTGTCTGTCACCAGGCTATATCTCATGAACCGTGATAGCTAGACAGTTGAAATTTTCACAGATGATGTATTTCTGTTGCCGCTATAACAACAAATACTAAAAACAGAATAAAAATAATATTTAGGGGGGCTCCCATACAACAAACGTGTTTTTTTTGCCGTTTTTTGCGACAATGGTACGGAACCCTTTGTGTGCGAGTCCGACTCGCACTTGGCCGGTTTTTTTTTTGTATTAACTTTTATTATATTTTTAAAAGTTTTTTTTAAATTTATTTTATAAAAAGATTTAAAAATGTAGACCATAAGAAAATAAATTTAATACAGGCAGAAAAAGTCAGTAGTATTATATCATCTATACTTCAGGTCAAAATTTAATTAAGTAAACTTACATTTCACTACCGACTGCACAAAAAACGTCTATGTTGTGTTGCCAAGTCTTCTCAACGAATCAAAAAAAAGCACATAGTTTTTAACCAATGTTTTCCTTGTATCACATAACTTATGTAGCACTATTAATGTAACATACTGTGTTCAAAGCTATGTATCAGATTCGACTGGCGATTAACTCTGATCTTAACGCGGTAGTGTTGGGCTGGGTGTGTGAAAGTTCGACGATGATTTTATCGATAAACACATTCAATAGTAGGAGCAGTGGTGATGGCCGCGACTTCTAAGTTGTAGGTTTTTCGTTCGAACCCAGGCAGGTGCAACTGTAATTTATTTCATCACCGCTGTCTCAAAACGGTGAAGGAAAACATCGTGAGGAACCAAGCATGCCCTAGAACCAATAAATCGAAGACACGCGACATCCACCAACCCGCACTGGACCCGCGTGGTGGATTACGGCCCATTCCCTCTCATAGAGAGGAGGCCTGTGTCCCAGCAGTGGGTTCATTAAAAGGATGATGATGACAAATTTAACGTTTGTCAACTTTGGCTTCTTCTCTTCTTCCTAATCTCTCTGTAACTGCCGAGAATCGTGCAATCTCCTCCTTTATACTTTTCTGATTAATTTCGTTGCGGGATCCAAGACAGTTAAATTCATACTCCTGGACTTCGTCGAGCTTCATTGCCTCGGCACGTTGCTGGTGGTCGCCAATGTTGATTCTGGCTTTCGGGAGTTTCAGTGGTTTGGGAATAGAGCGGTGGGATTGCTGAGAATCGACGATGTTTTAAGGTTATCCTCCCTATGTTACGAGTAGCCTGGTAGAGTGCAGCACTGATACTGATATTATCTGATCCGACCACCTTTTGGAGCTTCGGTCTCTAGGTAGCAGCCTTTTTTTTGGATTGTGAAATCATTCAATGACTTTCACGCTCTTTGCGAAGCGGGAGGGCGTGTCAGACTATTACTGACTAAAACCCATCCGTGTTCCTTCAGTTACCTGGGACCAGGAGTCTGCATGTGTGTCCGGTTGATAGGAATAGGCTCGCTACATGGGACTTTGGTAAATATAACTGGAGAAATATCTATGTGCTATATATTACACACTAGCGTCTGCCAGCGGTTTCGCCCGCGTGAAACGTCTTTTCTTATGCCAAGGGCACATTATACCGGGATGAAAAGACTATAATCTATCTCTGTGGCAAATTCCATCAAGATCCGTTCAATCGTTTTAGAGTGATTGAGTAACAAACATACACACATCCATCCAAACCCTCGCATTTATAATATTAGTAAGATTAATTTGGGTGCAGTGGTTAAGCGATTGACTGCTGCGCTTTGTGTCGCGGGTTCGATTGCCGCACGGAACAAATATTTGTATGATCTACAGATAATGTTCCGGCTTTGGGTGTTGGTGTATGTAAGTTTATATATTTGTAAACGCACCCACGGTACAGGAGAAATTCCAGACAACGTAGTAAAAAAAACAATTAAAAAGTTGCACATATTATATTGTACCTACGCTACACACCATCCTAGCCTATGGTTAGCGTAACTTCATTGGTGACCCTGCCAATTTCAGAATAAAATATATAATAATCTGGCCATGACGTGCCGCTAAAGTTGGTGATTCAATGAAAAAATATAGATGCTATTACCGTAAGCTATACGAAATTCGTACTTACAACAATCTTAAAGTTTTATGTTTATTTTAGTAAGTAAAGGTGTGTTTTTTGTTTTTATAAATTACCTAGATGGTAAAAAATAGATAATCGTATCGTAGCGTGCCCGAACTATTTTGCCGCGTCCCTGGCCTAGCTCCACGGAAACACAGAGTGATCTCTATGCTTAAGACGGTACCCTGACCAAAAAATCGGCATGCGATATGAGCATTCCTATTGGTCTAGCGGCACTGGTGGCGCATGAATTACAGTAGTGAATACGCCCAGATTTTAGAATAAAATCTCTATAAAATCGAATTTTGGTCTTTTGAAAAAAATAATTCTACAAAAATGTTCGTTATTAAATTGTCTATCCATTAGTGTTAGTACAAAAAATAATTAATGAACACTTTACGAGGAGATGCATAATATCAATAATTATTTCTCATTTTTATGTTTTTTTGGAAAGAGATTAGTGAAATATATACAATATTTAAAAAAAAACTAAATCTACCATTTTAGAATCAATATTATGTAGAATTTTAATGTATTATTATTAATTGATATTTCTTTATAAATAACGAGTAGATAGCTTCTAAAAACAGCACAAAAAACGGCTTGCGCGGCATTTTGCTCGGGGAACCGCCTTAAATTAAAATACACTAAACAAAAACATCGATATCGAAAATCACGCCCACATCACTACGAAACCAGTTCGCCTCAATTCACGGCCGATCGAAGGTCTTTGAATCAGGTTACTTAACATTGCACAACCCGCTATTATGTTGTCACGAATACACTATACACGATCAAATGCAGCGTGTGGGCATAATAACTCTATCTAATTAATTAGCCTTCCATATCCCAGTGCTGGGCAAAGAACTTATAACACCCATGCAGCTTCGCTCCAGTCAACTGGCTACTTACCATACTCTACCTACCAATTAGTTAAACTATTTATTTGAATAAGAATTAATACTACAATACGAATGTAACCAACTTTTGTTTCTACCGGCGATCTAATTAAAATTTAGAACATAAAAGCTAATATTGTGACTTAACTATGATATCAGAAATCATTTATTTTGCAATTAATGTGGGTACAAAATAAGATGTAAGCATTACAAAAAAAAAATAGTTAACACACTCTACCTTACGGCATGCAAAAGTAAAACATTTATAACTACTCACTCAATTATACAACCAATAAACAATATGAACACAAAAATAGTACAGGGGGGTAACCACAAGCTCTTAGAGTAAGGTTATTTTGAGATCGAGTAAGTGACAGATGTATACAAGTCAGATACATCTGTCCCTTATTCGATCTCAAAATAACCTTACTCTAAGAGCTTGTGGTCACCCCCCAGTTTGTGGATCTACAACCTTCCTACATAAACAAAACATCAAAAACAACAATCTTAATTATTTAAATTAGTTTTAAGTTTCCTTTTCTATGTTTTAACTTGGTGTACCTACAATAAAGCATATATAAATAAATAAATAAATATTTTACAAATAAATTAAATCGATTATTTTGCATACATTAACAAGGCACATAATAAAATTTTAAACAATATTATAAATTCATCTAGATATTTTATATCACACATAAATCATTATTATTAAATATTTATTTTATCACTATAAATATAATTGCATCATTATATCATGTTACGTTATTATCATCCAAAAAATCTTGTATAGAATAATAACATTTATCTTCTTAAATATGCTTAATGACATTTCTTTGTGTATTTTATTATGGCATGAGGTATTTTATTATAGATAACGGGTCCCATTGATAGTAAGCTTTTTCTTAATAATGCCGTTTTGTATCTACCTGTAAACATTAGATTTTTGTACTGCGATCTAACAGGTCCCGGACGTGTTCTAATATCGTCCATTGGGGTTAAAAGGTGTATGTTTGTTCTAAAAAAACATAGCAACTTCAAGTATATACAACGACGGAAAGGTGGAGTAATTTTAGAGACTTGAACATAGGTGCACAACTGTCGGTATTTTAAGACTAGTCATCGATCTTATGCAACGTTTTTGGGCTTTGAATATCCTCTCCCTCTCAGTACAGTTACCCCAGAATATAACTCCGAATCTCAAAACTGACGCAACTAGACCATGATAAGCTTCCAGCACGTTGCGAATTGATAGTGAGATATATTCTCTCCCAGACTTTTTTGTAAGTAATAATGAGTACTGTTGGCAATGGCCCAAAAGGCTAGTAGCCATTCCTTAGTTTTAAGAATTATTTTATATGTTGTTGTTGAAAATCTTTTGTCTTTGCGCGGAGCCCGACTAGAACGGTTCACACCAGCACGCACGGGCACTCCTTTTCTAAAAAATAAAGAGTCTTAAAAAATATCAAGTAGTTTTAAAACATGGTGGCAGCGGTTGGTGAATAATAAAAAATGACCGAATCACTAACAGCAGTCGTCGAACTGCAGACAAGGCTCCTACAATCGATGCAGGAGCAAATAAACTGCTTGCAAAACTCAAATCAAGCCATAAACCTACCATATATTCAATGTACTCTGTGCCATTAACGTGCCATGGCCGGCCCCCATCAATACAAGCATCGACCCGGAAGATGCATTCAAAATTTTCGTAGCATCTTGGAAGAACTACTGCAGGGCGACGCAAATGAATAACTGGTCCGCAGACAAAGAACAAAGAAAGATCGGCATCCTATTTGGCGCCATAGGTGAAGAAGCCCTAAGAAAATATGGCTACTTTGGCGTCAATCAAGCGACCGTTACATCAAGCGAAGATGTCTTAAAAACAATTTCTTCTAAAATGGTTCCTAAGAAAAACATTATTTACAATCGTTACAAATTCTGGAGCTACCAACAATCTGAAGAATCGTTTGATATATTTTACAGTAACCTGTCGCAACTGGTGGAAGACTCAAGACTGTGACTACAAGACATATGCGGAAGAAATGCTAAGAGACAAGATCGTACTTGGCATCAGAGATATGACACTTAAAAAGGAACTATTAAAAAAAGATAATTTGACGGTTCAAGATGCCATACATTTGTGCAGAGCTTCAGAAGCCACAAATATACAGATAAAAAATCTTTCAGTTTCAACCTTCTCAGAAGTTAAAAAAGTGAAAACAAAAGAAACGAAAAAAGGAAAATGCCGCTTCTGTGCTAACATACACGTATTCAAGAAAGAACAATGTCCAGCATGGGGGAAAGTCTGTCAGTCTTGCAAAGGCCGTAATCACTCGGAAAAAGTGTGTAAGAAAAAGGTCAGAGAAATTAAAGATCATCCAACTAATGAGGAAGGTCAAGAATGCACAGATTCAGAAACAGACTCGGAAGCTACATTTATTAAGAAAATAATGGAGGATTCAAAAAAACATCTTGCACATTGCAATGTTCTATTTAAAAAAAATCAAGATTGGAAACAGACTACATGCCTACTTGACACTGCAGCAGATGAGTCGCTCATCGGACTACGGAATGTCCAGAAAATGCTCGGAGCGGAAGCTGTACGAAATATGATGAGGCCATCAAAGAAGAACTTGTTTAGCTTCAGTGGACACAATATTATTATTGATGGTGAAATAGACATTAATCTCAAAGTGAAAATTGCAGGTCATACTTCTAAACACAAAGAAACCTTTCAAGTTGTCCATACCCCACACATCCCTCTGCTCTCGTGTAAGACTTGTCTCGATATGGGCCTTGTGAAATTCTGCAAGGAAGTTTCTTGTAGTTACGCAAAGGAAACACATAATATTATTAATAAATATAGGTCTGTATTTGAAGGTAGAGGAAGTTTTTCAGGTGAAGTTGATTTTGAAGTGAATCCTGCAGTTACTCCAGTTATCCAGAAAGCACGACGTGTCCCTGTGGCTCTCCGGTCAAAACTGAAAGAGGAACTTAGTAGATTAGAGAGTGAAGGCATAATAACCAAGGAAGAAAATCATACAGATTGGGTGAGTAACATTTTAGTTGTTGAAAAGAAAAACAAATTCAGAATCTGTTTAGATCCAATTCCACTGAATAAGGCTATTTTGAGACCACGTTATCAATTCACAACAGTGGATGAGATTTTGCCTGAACTAGGCATGGCTAAAGTATTTTCCACTTTTGATGTTAAAAAAGGATTTTGGCACCTGAATCTATCGGAAAATAGTAGTAAACTAACAACATTCTGGACTCCATTTGGAAAATATAGATGGAAAGTACTTCCTTTTGGCATTTCTTCTTCACCAGATTATTTCCAAATGAAAATGAGTGAAGTTATTCAGGGTCTAGAAGGAGTTGAGGCATTAGTGGATGATTTACTAGTATTTGGTATATGAGACAATATGGAACAGGCAATAATAAATCATAACAAAAATCTAGAACATCTCTTACAAAGATTAACAAAATATAATTGCAAATTAAATAATAATAAAACCAATTTGTTACAAACATCAGTAAAATACTATGGTCATATATTTACTAACAAAGGGCTTCAGCCAGATCCTTCAAAAATAGAAGCAGTAAAAAACATACCTATTCCAAATAACAAAAAAGAACTACAAAGATTTCTAGGAGTAATAACTTATTTAAGTAGATACATACCAAAGTTAAGTGAAGAGTCAGCTGAATTGAGGTTACTCACACATGACAAAACAGACTGGTTGTGGAGCATAAAAGCACAAAAAGAATTTGAAAGACTTAAATCTAAAGTTAGTGATATAAAGACACTTAAATACTATGATAAAAATAAGTCACTAATTATTGAATGTGATTCCAGTGAAGGAGCCCTGGGTGTTGCAGTGTTCCAGGAAAATCATCCTGTTGCATATGCTTCACGCTGCCTCACCCCTACTGAGAAGAAATATGCTCAGATTGAGAAGGAGCTCCTCGCAATAGTATTTGCATGTACCAGGTTTGACCAACTCATTATTGGCAATCCTAAAACAATTATTAAAACTGACCACAGGCCGTTACTAAGTATATTCAAAAAACCTTTACTGAATGCCCCAAAAAGACTTCAGTCAATGTTACTAACATTACAACGATATTGCTTAGAATTACAATTTGTGTCAGGAAAAGACAATGTTATGGCTGATGCCTTGTCAAGATTTTATTTGGATTGCAATGATGTTGACAAATCTAAAGATATGAAGATATTTAAAATTATAGAGAACATAAATCCCATCATAGATTTACCGATATCTGACAACTGCTTAAAAGAAATAGAACAAGTAACAATGTATGAACATAATTATCAAAAACTAAAACAATTCATTACTTATGGATGGCCTACTTATTCAAAGGATATACCAGAAGCTTTACATCAATATTTAAGTATTAAAGATGATTTAACTACTTATCAGGGTCTTATATTAAAGGGTCAATCAATTCTCATCCCTGAAACTCTAAGAACAAAAATGCTTACCAAATTACATAAAGCTCATTCAGGCATTGA
Organism: Orthosia gothica; assembly: GCA_949775005.1. Taxonomy (NCBI): domain Eukaryota; kingdom Metazoa; phylum Arthropoda; class Insecta; order Lepidoptera; family Noctuidae; genus Orthosia; species Orthosia gothica. The sequence goes on along the minus strand of OX459034.1, from coordinate 62,955,860 downwards.
AAACACTTTAAAGCTTGCTAGGCAAGCAATATTTTGGCCCTCAATGTCTAAAGATATTACAGAAATGGTTAGAAGTTGCTCTATTTGTAATAAGTTTCTTCCCAGTCAACAAAAATTTACCATGCAAACTAGTAAAATACCAGAATATCCTTACCAAATGATATCCATGGATGTATTTTTCTTAACCCTTGATGGTAAACAAATTAAATATCTAATTACAGTAGATCACTATTCTGATTTTTTTGAAATTGACATACTGAAAGATTTGTCGGCAAGATCTGTAATAGAATGTTGCAAGAAAAACTTCTCTAGACATGGCATTCCTGAGAATGTTATCACAGATGGAGGGAGCAATTTTGTAAACAGGGATTTCTCAGAATTTTCCAATAAATGGAGCTTCACTCATGATACTTCATCACCCAACCATCCACAAGGAAATGGGAAAGCAGAAGCCACAGTAAAGATAGCAAAAAAGCTATTATTAAAATCAGCAGAAAATAATGAAGATTTTTGGTTCAATTTACTCTGTCTTAGAAATACTCCAAATAAAGTAGACTCTAGCCCTGTTCAGCGTCTATACTCTCGAAGAACGCGAGGTTTTCTACCTGTACTTCCAAATCTTCTTAAACCACAAGTCATTGAAGATGTGCCGAATAGCATAGAAAAGAGACGTAAGGTTTCCAAACAATCTTATGATAAAAATACAAAGAAAGCAGTTTATTTAGAAATTGGGCAACCAGTTTCAGTGCAACTACAACCTTCGGTAAGTAAATTCTGGTCTCCAGGTGTTATTACAGATGTTCTATCAGACAGGTCATACCAAGTAAATGTTAATAACACTTCATATAGAAGAAACCTATCTCATATTCGTCCTCTGTCATTACCCTCCCTATCTCAGACACACCTTACACAGAGCAAGGATGACTCAAATAATCATGTCAATGTTGAGTTAAATTCTCCAATGAGAGATACACAGGATAATATTCCTATAATAGGAACTAGCTCCAACAATGACACATGTTTAACAGAAGATGATTCTAATTCTTTTATTAATAAGGATGATTATAGGTGCTCTCCAGTACCAACAGACATGGAAAACAATATTGTAAATATCCATACTCCTGCTAGACCTAAGAGAGAAACTCGTAGACCTTCATATTTGAAAGATTATGTTGATTAAATGTCTTAAGTTGATTGTGTATCGTTTATAGTAATAATTAAGTGAATAATGTGAATTTAGTTCAGACTATATACCAATATTAATTTTATTCATCTGTTTCTATATCTTAGGTATCACTGAAATCCCAGTTTTGGGTAGTATTAATGTTTTACTTAACAATTAATATTTGTAACTGTACCTTGTATGTTCTACAGTCCTTCTCAATTATTAGATTTCTTAATTTTAGCGTTTTGTATCAAAATTGTAACATTATTTCTAAAAAGAAAAAGGGAACATGTTGGCAATGGCCCAAAAGGCTAGTAGCCATTCCTTAGTTTTAAGAATTATTTTATATGTTGTTGTTGAAAATCTTTTGTCTTTGCGCGGAGCCCGACTAGAACGGTTCACACCAGCACGCACGGGCACTCCTTTTCTAAAAAATAAAGAGTCTTAAAAAATATCAAGTAGTTTTAAAACAAGTACTTTAATCATGTAGTACATATTTTTTATGTATCATCAATAGTTTTCTCAGCGAACGCCAAAGAATGATTGATGAATGTTACAATATTGTAATTTTCATAAGGAACGCTATTTTTTTTTTATATTTTGTAGTCTATGTTACTCGGAAATAACGTACTTTGCCATAGGTAAAAGAATTTTTTAAATCGTTCCGGTAGTTTCGGAGCGTATTCGGTACAAACAAACAAACAAAAAAATATTCCCCCGCATTTCACGTTATGTTTTAGTTTATGTCCTTACATGTAACTAAAACATAACTGCTGCGAGACTATTCCCATTCCACATGGAAAAACCCAATAACACTTTTGCTCGACTCGGGACTCGAACCTCATGCTCAGTAGTAGCGCGCCCACTAAACAAATAAAATAATATAAAGCGAATAATATTAAATATAGCTCGCATAATTATTTATTTTTTATACTTTGTATTCCGGGGAGTATGTTCCCTTGGGATAATTTACGACTTTGAAAACCCTTGGTAGGACCTAGTGACCTTTTTATACGTACCTACTACGTTCATAATTATCAAATTAGAAATCCTTTTAACAAAAATAAACCGTCTTCCAAAACAAAACACGAGAAAGCGAAAAAATACTTTCTTTTTTTAAGTCGGTGTCTATGGTTCTTAAATACGTATTGTTATTCTTTTTTTGACACCAACTTCCGAAGCTAAAGTTATTTTTCACATTCTAGTGTTTGTTTTGGAAGTCGGTTTAATTTTTTCCGACTTAAAAAAAAATCTGAATAATCAATTCGACACACGACGTATGTATGTAAGATTGTTGGAATTGCACAATATTCACATAACTGTATGGGCATCTAAAAAAATTTTATAAGTGTAGTTTTATGTATTTAAGTAGGTATGTTTGTCCGCGCATTTCTCAGAAAGTACCTATCGGATTGTTATAATTCTTCTTATTATTATTTTTTATTGGATTAAGTATCTCTCAACTTAGGGAATAGTGCAATTTTTATCCAAATCAGTTCAGCCGTTTTCAAGTTATGGCACATACAACCAAACTCCTTAGCGACAAACAGCACGAATGTGTAAATTAAATTATTATGAGTATTTTTTCAATGCTTTAGGTACCTTACTATATATACTTTGCTACTTTTTAGTGATAGGGTACTAAGACACCGACTTCCGACACGAAAATTGTTTATAGCCAGAGTACATCTCATGACGATTCCAATAAGCCCAAACACTAGGATACATTCTTTCATTACGGAGTTCCAGCGCCTACCATCCGACTTCATCAACAGTTCAGTTCGATGATACCATTTTCATCAGTACTATGATGTCAAATGATAGACTAAAATTACTTTTGACTTGTATTGACTCAAAAAAGTGCCTGCCATAAGGCGGCTTTTACAGACTTACCCTCAGTTTCCCAGCTTAAAATTATCGGAGAATTAATGTCACAGCAGCTAACGCGTGCTTGACAATTTGTCACATTAATTCTCCGATAATTTTGAGGGTTAGAGCATTTAACTTTACCGAAGTCCAAGAAAGGTTGACTGGTAGAGAATACCTATTGGAATTAAGTCCGCTTAAGTACCACTATTGTACATAAAGTTTAAATAATAATAAAAAAAAAACTAAAACCATCATCATCATAATTTCAGCAGAAATACGTCCACTGTTGGACATAGGTAACATACTTTTTTAAACAAAAATATCTTCAAATATTTTCTAGCGTTCGAAATTATGATTAATCTTCCATAACTAAATATCAGTAGTCAGTTATGTAAGGAGGTATAATATATAGCTATAATATATAGCTTACCTGAGCTACGCCCCTCCGAATAGAAGCGCAGAATCCTGTGAAGTGCTTCTATACTACTGTTTTGAAAAGTCAAATCAAACCTACCTAACCCTATCAAATCAAACCTACCTAATCCTATCCCGAACATTTACCTAACGGGGGATTAAAGATAATTTAGGTACGACCCTTAAAAGGGGAAGCCTTAAGTCATGACAAACGAGTTACCAGATACTCCGATTAGAACTTTAACTGTAGCTGACGTAAGCATAAACACTCTTTGCACTGTAGCATGGTGACAGTTTCAATAACATTTTTACGTATATACGTATACCTACACATTTTTGTAGTTAAGCGTCATACAGGCAACTATGGTATATGGTATACTCGTAACTATGGTACGACGTGTACGCGTACAGCGCAAAGAGTGTAACAAGTTTACGTTGATAGGTAAGGAGGTAAGCACGTCCTTACAGTACCTACCATTTATTTATAATGTATTTGTTGCATCATAGCCGCTCAACTATTCGAGATATCTTATAGGTACCCATGACATACTTATCATTAAGGAGTTCCAGTGGTCTTCTTCATCAGTTCCACTTCACCAAATGATACTTTCTGAGTGCAAATGCTTGCCGTGTTGATTGACCTTATACCTACCCATGACATACTTATCATTAAGGAGTTCCAGTGGTCTTCTTCATCAGTTCCACTTCACCAAATGATACTTTCTGAGTGCAAATGCTTGCCGTGTTGATTGACCTTATACCTACCCATGACATACTTATCATTAAGGAGTTCCAGTGGTCTTCTTCATCAGTTCCACTTTCTGCTTGCCATGTTGATTGGCATACCAAAATCACAATTTGTTTGCTTATAATATTTGAGGAGTTCCCTCGTTTTCCATGGGATCCCATCAGCAGATTCTGACTTGGTGACAATGGGACCATCTCGAGCTTATACCCTTTCAACTTTCAAGCACAAAAAAAAAATTCTAAATCAGTCCACAATTGACGGAAAAATCGGTGAAAATACATATTTTTAATTATAGACAGTCGAATACAGAACCACCTCCACCACCTTTTTGGAAAATCGGTTAAAACAGCTTACCACCACTAAAAAAAAATACATTATATAGATAAAATACATTATTTATTTAGTTGATTAATGGATGTTTGTAACTCTTTCACGCAAAATCTCCTGAATAAATTTGAATGAAATTTAGCACGCAGATAATTATAATAACATAGAATACTTACTTTTTATTCCTTTGGGCTAATTTTCGGCTTTGAAGCGAGCGAAGTCGCTGACAAAAGTTAGTATAAACGGAAATGAAACAACAAATCAATATTTATTCGACTTCCGATAAATACATTAAGGAAATAATTAAAAAACATATTAATGTTTGTATTTTTATTATTTACATAAATGTTTTATACATAGTAACATTTAATTGGTGCTTAATATTATTGATTTCAAGTTGAAGGTTAACAATGTTTCTTTGTCTGGTTGTACGTTAATAAACTTATACAAGGTCAATGTCGAGTTAGCCCAGTGGCTAAGACCTCGAGACTCTTAAGCTCGAGGTCGTAGGTTCAAACCCGGCAAATACCAATGTGACTTTCATATTATGTACTTTCTAAGTTTAACCACAGATAATAAAATATTAGCATACAGATGCCTCATCCCATACAAAGAAACCGTGCCGACGTAACTAGCGTTTTTCGTCTGATGATTATTTTTATAAATAATTCGATCACGTTCGGTTCCGTTCCACGGCTATAGATGGCGTTAGCAGCGACTTGCAAGTAAAAAGGTTTTCTCGGTTCGTGACAATTTTTTCTTTAAATACAGAGACGATTTGTTTTAGGGGAATTTTTAACTGCACCTCTATTTAGAAATTTAAGCAAACAAAATATCTCCACTAATAACCTACTGCAAAACAATATTACTCACCGTAAAACAAAAATACTGATTTGCACACAAATTATTCAATTAAATATAAAATAAGTGTGAATTAGTCCAAGAGCGAGCGAAGCGAGCTCGGGAGCTTAGGGCACCCCGACACGGATAGGTTAGGTTCGAAGGAGATGACGGGAGCTGAAGTGAGCGAGCAAAGCGAGCGAACTCAGCTCCCGTCATCTCCTTCATGTTAGGTTACTTTAGACCCTGCAGACAGAAATAGGAGCCCTGCGCAGCGGGGCTCCGTCGACTTTGTTTCGTTTCTCCCCCTCCCTTAAAACTTAAATATTTTGTTGCACTCGAAGAATTATTAGATTTACTTTTAGTTAACAGATAGTTATTCAGTAAAACAGTTAAGCTTTAAAGATCTAGCAGTATAGTATAATTCATTTATTTGATGAGCAAATTTAGTGTGCAATTCAGTATTTTTGGTAGTAATTTCGAATATTTTGATTGAAAAAAGGGGAATTACAGTTAAAGTATTAAATACCACCCTTTGTTTTATAGTACTTTTTTGCAAGTTTTTACAGTTTCATTGTACCAAAATGTATTACAACACAAATTTAAAAAATCGAGTGGCATGCCTGAGAAATTTAAAACCGCGCCATCTATTGGAATCAATTTTAAATGATCCCTTGGAATAATCTTTGAAATGTGAATTAAGAGCCCAATATACCATAATATTGTGCTTATGATAGTTTATTAAAAAAGAACATACATTTTTTATGATGAATTCTAGTAAATGTAATTCTACTAGACATCGCTGACAACGGTGAAGGAAAACATCGTGAGGAAACCGGCATGTCCTAGAACCAAAAACTCGAAGACATGTGACATCCACCAACATGCACTGGGCCCGCGTGGTGGATAACGGCCCATTCCCTCTCACAGAGAGGAGGCCTGTGTCCCAGCAGTGGGAACATTTAAAGGCTGATGATGACTAATCCTGTATCTTCTAGAAGGCTAGGCAGAAGTCCAGCCAGGTCCCCTACATCAGCTGACGTCACCGTCCAGCATGTCCAGTTGGTTCCCTCGTCGACTCCTGTATGGTGCGGGCAGCTTCAGATGGACGGTCCTCACGTGCAGTTTCATGGAGTTCGACTGAGAGAACGTCTTGCCGCAGTGACCGCATTGGTAGGGCTTCGCCCCGGAGTGCACCTGTCAAACAATATTGATATATTTTTCTTTCTATAGATAAGGTGTAACGGACAGAAGCGATAATATTTTTTTTAAATGCTTCTGCAACTTTGTATAGATTTTTTTAGGGTTCCCAAAGGGTAAAAAGGGACCCTATTACTAAGACTCCACTGTGCGTCTGTCTGTCTGTCACCAGGCTGTATCTCATGAACCGTGATAACTAGACAGTTGAAATTTTCACAGATTATCTATTTCTGTTGCCGCTATAACAACAAATACTAAAAACATTCAACTAAAATACACAGGTCTTTCACCGAGTCGCTGTATGGAATAGCTAAGCCATCAAAAACTAATCCGGGGGAGCTGCGACCAGTTAATTCTTGAGCGCAACCTAGGACTGCCGACAACAATGACTTGAGTCTTCGTTGGATTAACCTACAGACCATGAGCCAAACTCGAATCCACTCAGAAAAACGAGCTAAATCTTGATTGACCACGCTAACACCCTCAGACAATTCATATACTGGAGCTTGAGAAAATATTTGCAGATCGTCAGCGTAAAGGTGGTAGGACGAGAGAAGTTCATTGGAAATAGAATTAATAAAAATAGCGAAGAGAAGAGGAGACAGAACGTCCCCCTGTGGTACGCCTGCAGAGGTATTGCACCATGACGAGGAAGAACCTTCAATGCAAATACGTTGTCGGCGGCCACACAGGTAACTACGAAACCAATCAATTTCCGTTGGAGATATGTTAAGAGAGCTGAGTATGCGAACTAAGATATCAAAATCGACGGTGTTAAACGAATTGCTGAAGTCTAATAAGGAAAGAACCGTCAAATTTCCATTTTCTATACCAAGTCTAATATCGTCAGTAATGCTAACAAGAGCTGTTGTAGTACTATGTCCTGGACGAAACCCGGATTGGAAAAAAATAAGGAGGTGGATCTTGCATAGGAATGTACTAAGTTGGTTATGGATAAGGCGTTCAAGGACTTTAGATAGAAATGGTAATGTGGAGATACGACGGAATTCAGAGAAGGAAACAGGATTGCACAGGTATTTGTGTCGGGGGTTTTAATTTTTTTTTTACACTTTCCGGGTAAACATAAAGTAATGTAATACTGTTATAGCTCACACACCTATGTTTACAAATAAAGATTCTGAGGGCTTAGTGCGATTTTTTACTCACGTTAGATCGCGTTAACGTAAACGTCAATTTGTATTGAAACTAGATCGCTAGAATCTAGAAGCGCTATCTGGTGACAGTAAGGAGACCCCTCTTTTTTGTATACAAATTTACATAAGAGATCGTTAACGTTAACGCGATCGAGCGTGAGTTAAAGCTCGGAGTAGGTCCACAGATTCAGTTTCTCACCCGGTCGTGCCTGTTAAGCGCTGCCTTGTGTTTGAACGCCTTCGGACAAGTGGAGCACTTGAACGGTCTCTCCCCCGTGTGCGTGCGGACGTGGATCTGTGTACCGACAACATTATACTGTTACAAGATATTAAAACGCCATCTATTGACGAGAGGACAATCTTTTGTTTAAAAAAAATTACTCGCACACTGTTCCGTTGTTGTTGAATTAGGTAATTTACCTATGTTTGCAATATTTTTAAGTATGTGAGAACCATGTTCCTATTTATATTTATCAAGTAAAGGAATTTACATGTTAGTGCTTGTAATTCTTTATACCTATATGTAGTGCTGGGTACATCGTCCTCACGTATATGAATTTATTAATGTATGTACTTATGTAAATATTGTAAAAACTTGTTTTTTTTTAAAAGAGTAAGTATGGAGTTTCTTGTGCGTTCTTCTCCATAACAAGCTACTTTTCCGAATGCACGGTAGAATAAATTTTTATTACTTGTAAATTTTAACGTTCAAAAGTGTCGCATAATGGCCTACTTGAAATAAACACATTTGACTTTGACAACAACTAGTAGTGCCATCTCGTATCGAATAGCGAAGTTATATTCTGGAGTGTTCGTGTCGAAAATCCTTAGCCGAACATTCTGGTAGGATCTCGCCGTTTCTGGAACAGTCTGGAATATTCCAGACAGGTTTCCCGTGCTATATAAAGTATAAAGCAAGAACGGATTCGTCATGAGACAGTTTTGATTTGGAAGCGATATAGAGCGATCAAAAGCGAAATAATGCAAAGTAGTTTGAGAAGCGTTTGAGTTATAAAATTTGATCAATGAAAGTGTGCAGTTTCAGTAAAACTAAACCTGAACCCCAGCTCGTAATATACATACACAGTTTTTACGAGTTTGACGCGAAAGAATTCGTGGTCAAAAGCTAGTACCAGGTTAAGTCCAGGTTTCCTCACGATGTTTTGCATCACCGTTATCAGCGATGTCCTAGATAAACTTAAAAACTACATATGAATTGAAATCCACGTTGGTACTTGCCCGGATTTGAACCCACGACCTCAAGCACGAGAGGCGAGGTCTTAGCCACTGGGTCACTAACAGCCAAAAAATGTTAAAGGTTAAGGCCTTAAAAAGTGTTTACCTGTAATCTTTGAAAGATGCTGAACTTCTTCGGACATTCAATACATTGGAACGGCTTCTCTCCCGTGTGGGTACGCTGATGATACACCAAGGCAGCGTTCGACTGAAAAAAACAAGAAAATGGTTCGTAACATCAAGCACGTACTCTCCGAAGGGTTGGGTAGAGATACACATAAAGTACACCCCCTTTTCACCACACCTCTTACTTATCTAAGGTAAGGTAAACACAAATGCTCTCTTAATATCAACTCAAAACTACAACATTTTGTAAAGGAACTTGGATCCCTATGAAAAAATATTTAAATAAGGCACACGATACCTCATAAGCTCTCGTCGTTTTTGGGCAATCTTCTTTCAACTTTATTTATTAACTTTATGAGTATTTCGCCGGCTTTTGTTCAGAATGTATTAACAACACGATATTTTTTCCCGCTACTTTTGGATTGACTCCTCCAAAAAGACTTGGATGTTTAAAAATATTTTTACATAGAAAGATTGATGGCAGGAATTTCTTCATAACTGAAATAGCATAACGTCAAATCAAAGAATATTTTGCAAACAAAACTGTCCAAAAGGAGGTTCAATATTGATATTCTAGCTCCGAGCGGATGCATGGCCAGTACTGCGTTAACATTGGGGCATATAATTATACGCCTTAAGTTTGCCTTAAGTTATTACTTCCCAGAATTTGAACCTTATTAGCGACACTATCGGATAGTGTAAAGAATTTTTCCAAAGGGTTCGTTCCTGGCTAAGAATATTGAGTTCAGAGATCCAATGATACAATTTTAGTTTTCATCAAAATCGGTTCCGTGACTCCCTTGAGTGTTATTTGGTCATCCAAGGTCTCTTGGCAAACTTAGCCAGTAAATTCTGACCGAGGCCGAAGCTAAATTATCATTATTGATAGGCCCGCGCTTGACCACTATCTCGCACACCCAGGGCACCTTGTTCCGCTTGTCCCTGGGCGGGTGATGCTTCAGCTTGATGTAATATGGACCTTATGTCCACACACTAAGGTTACTTACTATGCACTTCTTGCCGCAGATCTCGCACACCCAGGGCACCTTGTTCCGCTTGTCCCTGGGCGGGTGATGCTTCAGCTTGATGTAATATGGACCTTATGTCCACACACTAAGGTTACTTACTATGCACTTCTTGCCGCAGATCTCGCACACCCAGGGCACCTTGTTCCGCTTGTCCCTGGGCGGGTGATGCTTCAGCTTGATGTAATATGGACCTTATGTCCACACACTAAGGTTACTTACTATGCACTTCTTGCCGCAGATCTCGCACACCCAGGGCACCTTGTTCCGCTTGTCCCTGGGCGGGAGATGCTTCAGCTTGATGTAATATGGACCTTATGTCCACACACTAAGGTTACTTACTATGCACTTCTTGCCGCAGATCTCGCACACCCAGGGCACCTTGTTCCGCTTGTCCCTGGGCGGGAGATGCTTCAGCTTGATGTAATATGGACCTTATGTCCACACACTAAGGTTACTTACTATGCACTTCTTGCCGCAGATCTCGCACACCCAGGGCACCTTGTTCCGCTTGTCCCTGGGCGGGTGATGCTTCAGCTTGATGTAATATGGACCTTATGTCCACACACTAAGGTTACTTACTATGCACTTCTTGCCGCAGATCTCGCACACCCAGGGCACCTTGTTCCGCTTGTCCCTGGGCGGGTGATGCTTCAGCTTGATGTAATATGGACCTTATGTCCACACACTAAGGTTACTTACTATGCACTTCTTGCCGCAGATCTCGCACACCCAGGGCACCTTGTTCCGCTTGTCCCTGGGCGGGAGATGCTTCAGCTTGATGTAATATGGACCTTATGTCCACACACTAAGGTTACTTACTATGCACTTCTTGCCGCAGATCTCGCACACCCAGGGCACCTTGTTCCGCTTGTCCCTGGGCGGGAGATGCTTCAGCTTGATGTAATATGGACCTTATGTCCACACACTAAGGTTACTTACTATGCACTTCTTGCCGCAGATCTCGCACACCCAGGGCACCTTGTTCCGCTTGTCCCTGGGCGGGAGATGCTTCAGCTTGATGTAATATGGACCTTATGTCCACACACTAAGGTTACTTACTATGCACTTCTTGCCGCAGATCTCGCACACCCAGGGCACCTTGTTCCGCTTGTCCCTGGGCGGGAGATGCTTCAGCTTGATGTAATATGGACCTTATGTCCACACACTAAGGTTACTTACTATGCACTTCTTGCCGCAGATCTCGCACACCCAGGGCACCTTGTTCCTCTTGTCCCTGGGCGGGTGATGCTTCAGCTTGATGTAATATGGACCTTATGTCCACACACTAAGGTTACTTACTATGCACTTCTTGCCGCAGATCTCGCACACCCAGGGCACCTTGTTCCGCTTGTCCCTGGGCGGGTGATGCTTCAGCTTGATGTAATATGGACCTTATGTCCACACACTAAGGTTACTTACTATGCACTTCTTGCCGCAGATCTCGCACACCCAGGGCACCTTGTTCCTCTTGTCCCTGGGCGGGTGATGCTTCAGCTTGATGTAATATGGACCTTATGTCCACACACTAAGGTTACTTACTATGCACTTCTTGCCGCAGATCTCGCACACCCAGGGCACCTTGTTCCTCTTGTCCCTGGGCGGGTGATGCTTCAGCTTGATGTAATATGGACCTTATGTCCACACACTAAGGTTACTTACTATGCACTTCTTGCCGCAGATCTCGCACACCCAGGGCACCTTGTTCCTCTTGTCCCTGGGCGGGTGATGCTTCAGCTTGATGTAATATGGACCTTATGTCCACACACTAAGGTTACTTACTATGCACTTCTTGCCGCAGATCTCGCACACCCAGGGCACCTTGTTCCGCTTGTCCCTGGGCGGGTGATGCTTCAGCTTGATGTAATATGGACCTTATGTCCACACACTAAGGTTACTTACTATGCACTTCTTGCCGCAGATCTCGCACACCCAGGGCACCTTGTTCCTCTTGTCCCTGGGCGGGTGATGCTTCAGCTTGATGTAATATGGACCTTATGTCCACACACTAAGGTTACTTACTATGCACTTCTTGCCGCAGATCTCGCACACCCAGGGCACCTTGTTCCTCTTGTCCCTGGGCGGGTGATGCTTCAGCTTGATGTAATATGGACCTTATGTCCACACACTAAGGTTACTTACTATGCACTTCTTGCCGCAGATCTCGCACACCCAGGGCACCTTGTTCCTCTTGTCCCTGGGCGGGTGATGCTTCAGCTTGATGCCCAGGTGTACTCGCTGGTAGTGGATGGAGAACGAGCGCTCGTGAGCAAACGTCCTGTTGCACTGAAACGAAAAAACTAGCTAAAATAAATTATCATTTAAACAAACAATCTACCTCATCATCATCCTTTCAGCCGAAAGACGTCCACTGCTGGACAAACGCCTCCCCCAAACGTCACCACATTGACCGGTCCGGTGCGTCTCGCATCCAGCGGATCCCCGCAACCTTCACCAGGTCATCGGTCCACCTGGTGGGCGACCTTCCAACGTATCGTCTTCCAGTACTTATCGCCACTCCAGAACCTTTCGGCCCCATCAGCCATCCGTTCTGCGAGCAATGTGCCCACTGCCACTTAAGTTACTACTAAGTTAGTAGTAACTTAACTAGTTTTATCTATATAAATCTATCTATTAAATAAAAATTAATGTTGGTAAGCGCATAACTCAAAAATGGCATGAAAGTTTTCTTTATGGTCCTTAATGCACGGTAGAATCTTTTTTTTTTTTTTTAAAAGAGTAAGTATGGAGTTTCTTGTGCATTCTTCTCCATAACAAGCTACTTTCCGAATGCACGGTAGAATCAACTTTTATTCCATGTAAATTTAAAAAGTATGGAGTTTCTTGTGCATTCTTCTCCATAACTAGCTACTTTCCGAAAGCACGGTAGAATCAACTTGTATTCCATTTAAATTTAAATTGTGACATTCAAAAGTGCCGCTTGGTGGCCCAGTTGAAATAAATATCTTTTGTCTTGTCTTGTCTTGTCGAATGTCCCCGGAAGGTTTCAATACTATAAAAAAAAAATGGTACCTTACCTCTACATAGGTAGGGTAGGTAGGTACGGTAGGGTAGGGTAGGGTACGGTAGGGTACGGTAGAGTAGGGTAGGGTAGGATAGGGTAGATTGGGTAGGGCAGGTAGGGTAGGGTGGGTAGGTAGGGTAGATGAATGTTTGGTGTTTTTATGGCAAAACAAAGTTTGCTTAAGCTAGTTAAATAATAAAATTATCTAAACTCAATAAATCTGCCAGCCTTTTCCCAACTATGCTGTGGTCGGCTTCCAGTCTAACCGGATTCAGCTGAGTACCAGTGCTTTACATGTAGCGACTCCACAACCCAGTAACTGGGTAACACAGTACCCCTTGGCAAGACTGGTGTCAGATTGCCTGGCCTATAATTATTACTACCAGTCTCACTTTGTAAAGATGGTCACCCATCCACGGGCCGGCTTGGCAAGTGTTGCTTAACCTAGAAGATTGGCCCGTGCGACTGTTATTATTTAGCCACGAGCTCCTCACCCTGGTTAGTTTGCTACGGAACCCACTTTAGGGATCGTTACTATAGATCAACTCACCTCTTCGCATTTGACGCCAACGTCGTGAGTCTTGAGGTGATCTCTGAGAGCATCTTGTGTGGAAAGGTTCTCACCGCATTGGAAACAGGAGCTGAACAAAAATAATACAGGGTTCAGTTCAAATTAGACAAGAGAGCAGTGGTGATCCAGTGGTAACGGCCGCGACTTACAAGTTGTAGGTCGTGGGTTCGAGCCCAGGCCGGCGCTTTGCTTTGTGTGAATTATATTCATCACCACTGCTCTCAAAACGGTGAATGTTTTATCGTGAGGAAACCGGCATGTCCTAGAACCGAAAATTCGAAGACATGTGACATCTACCAACCCGCATTGGGCCCGCGTGGTTGATTACGTCCCATTCCCTCTCATAGAGATGAGGCGTGTGTCCCAGCAGTGGGCACGTTATGAAGCTGATGATGATGATACTCTATTTGGCCAGGTTGTTTCTACAGCGGCCAACCTGAGCCCGCAATCGGTTTAAGGGTAAAAATGCCGATCCGTCGGTACTCAATGAATTGGAACTATATAAAAGTTGTTCTAGGGAAAAGTTGTTTTAGTGACAAGTTGTTCTAAGGACGGTTTGTTCTGTGGATACGTTGTTCTAGGGCAGAGTTTTTCTAAGGTCCAGTTGCTCTAGGGACAAGTTATTTTAGGCACAAGTTGTTCTAGGGACAATTTGTTCTATGCGGTTGTTTTATGGACAACTTGTACTAGGGTGCAGTTGTTCTAGGAACAAGTTGTTTTAGTGACAAATTGTATTAGGCACAAGTTGTTCAAAGAACGGATTTTTCTATGGATAAGTTGTTCTATGGGGTTGTTTTATGGACAAGTTGTACTAGGGAGCAGTTGTTCTAGGAATAAGTTGTTTTAGTGACAAGTTGTTCTAGGGACAGTTTGTTTTAGTGACGGGTTGCTCTAGGAACAAGTTGTTTTAGGCACAAGTTGTTCTAGGGACAATTTGTTCTATGGGGTTGTTTTATGGACAAGTTGTACTAGGGAGCAGTTGTTCTAGGAACAAGTTGTTTTAGTGACAAATTGTATTAGGCACAAGTTGTTCAAAGAACGGATTTTTCTATGGATAAGTTGTTCTATGGGGTTGTTTTAGAGACAAGTTGTACTAGGGAGCAGTTGTTCTAAGGACCAGTTGTTCTAGGAATAAGTTGTTTTAGTGACAAGTTGTTCTATGGACAGTTTGTTCTATGGACAAGTTGTTTTAGGTCCGAGTTGTCTTGGGGATACAGCAGTAATGTTATATTATGTTGTAGTTGTACTCACCACAGACTGCCGTCACAAATTTCGTTGTCATAGCTATTACAATGATTTTTTAAAGCTTCCATAGTTTTAAAGTACTGTTCGCACACTGCACATTTGAATTGAGGTTTTAAGTTGACTTTCTGAAAGAGGAAATACATTTTTTTAATACATTTATTAACACACACACAA
Source organism: Orthosia gothica (assembly GCA_949775005.1). NCBI lineage: Eukaryota > Metazoa > Arthropoda > Insecta > Lepidoptera > Noctuidae > Orthosia > Orthosia gothica. Next base: position 62,940,741 of record OX459034.1, on the reverse strand, counting down.
CAAAAATCTAAAATACTGGTACTCAGCTGCATCCGGTTAGACTGGAAGCCGACACCGATAATTATAGGAAGTAATGGAAAGGTATGATCATCAATCTTAATATATATAAATCTCGTGTCACAATGTTTGTCCTCAATGGACTCCTAAACCACTTAACCGATTATAATAAAATCGATCCAACTTGAGAGATAGGATATTTTTTTTTTTTTTTTTTTTTTTTTAATGGGTAGGGTAGGTATGTAGGGTAGGGTAGGGTATGGTAGGTAGGGTAGGGTAGGTAGGGTAGGGTAGGGTTGGGTAGGGTAGGGTAGGGTAGGATAGGGTAGATAAATGTTTGGTCTTTTTATGGCAAAACAAAGTTTGCCGGGTCAGCTAGTACTATATATAATATTATAAAGAGGAAAGAGTTTTTTGTTTGTTTGTACCGAATAAGCTCCGAAACTACTGGACCGATAATAAAAATTATTTTACCTATGGAAAGCTACATTATTAAGTAACATAAGTTATAATTTATTTTCAAAAAAATAGAGATCCTTATGAAAATTACAATAATGTAACCCAAAGTAGCTAATTTTTGCTTATAAAATTAATTATTTAGAGTGCGCTGAGAAAACTATCGATGATACATAAAAATTATGTACTATATGATTAAAGTACTCATTATCACCTACAAAAAAGTCTACGAGAGAATATATCTAACTATCATAGTTAAGTCACAATAGCAGCTTTTATGTTCTAAATTTTAATTAGATAGCCGCCGTGTAGTATTAATTCTTATTCAAATAAATAGTATTGTTGGGCGTAAACCCTACAAATGAATAGTAAAACACGTATGGTTAAATTATGGTATATTGGTTTGGTAAAATGGTAATGGTTAATGGTATGAGCAAACGCGGCTTGGTTGGTGACCGATCGTTAACTAACTTTATAATGATTTTAATACTAAAACTAAATATTTGGGTCAGCGTGGAACTGCTGACTGCGCGCGCGATTGACATCAATGAACTGTACTTTGTACATATTCCCGAGGGACTGGAAGATGAGGGTGCATGGTGATACAAGGTGATAAAACAATAATATGGTGCAATAAACAAGATGATAGTAACATACAACTCTTAAAAATTCAATTTATTACAGTCTCTATTCCACTACACTAAAACTGAATGAGTTTGGGAATTTCACTTTATTCACTCGGGCATATAAATGGTCAGTCGCCCTCGTACAGGGATGGTTATTCACTCTATTGTATTCATCACTAACAATAAAACACTGATTAGTTTCACTCTGGCACTGGTGATCAGCAACGCGGCGGGTTCTCGGTTGCGGTTGGGGCGGTGGCAGCGTCCGGGACGTTGGCGTCGCTTCCGCGCGCCACTGCGTTCGTGCGCGGATCCTCCGCACTCCGTACGCCAAACATGTTAATAGAATAGCTCCAGCTATTATGTAAATTGCGATGTAGTGGTGAACATCGTGGTAGTTTAAAGATGTTTCGTCTTCTAAATCTGTTTTGGTGTTATTTTTTACTTGATTAATTTTATCGCTGATCATTTTTAATTCCCAGCGGATGTCTGTTTGGTTAGTGTCTATCTCATAAACATGTAAGGGCATGGTCACATTTACAATATTGTTAATGGTAGGTATATCAATGTTTATGATATCTGGTTTCAACCTTAAGTCATTGTTCGACTGTCTGCGCGAAAGTAATGTGATCCCGTCGTCTTTGATGACGCATCCACTTGCTAATGCGAGTATCCCGACCTTGTCTAATCGCTCAATGGTAATTTGATCGTCACATATGACTTGTATGGAGCATTGCCCGCAACATGAATACAAGTAATTGTTTACCTTGTTTAATTGTACCCAGGTATTCTTGCACTTTCTACTTTCCGTCTTACAACTTAAGGACTCAATTTCTCTAGCACAATAAATTGGTTCTGTTTTGGTTATTGAAATAGGTATTTGATGGGCACAGAGCAAGATGTCTAAATCATAATGAACGCATTGTTGTAGTTGTAGACTAGATTGTGGTATTTGTAAGTCCTTTTGATAGTTGATGGCCAATAGATCAGATGCAATAATTATTTGTCGCATTTTGTCGCCGATTGCTATTGGAATTGGTGTCAATTTGTATATTTCAAAGGTGTCTCTGCCTACTAACGGTAATTTTATTTCGAATATCAAATTGTCCCCTGTAAATCTTGTTTTAACCGTTAATAAATGGTAAAGTTTGGTTAAGTCAGTCTGAATGTTATCGATTGGTAGCGATAATTCCTTAGAGATGTGGGCTGAGATGATATGAAGTTCCTTGGTTAATTGTTCTGGTTGTAGTAGATGTATGTTGAATGTACCATGGAAGATGTCAGTGATTGTGTTTAATAACATTTGTTGTATATCCTTCAGATTCATAAGTATACCGTTGGCTGATATTGAAGACATGGTAAATTCATTGATATATGCGTTTTCAGATATTTGTTTTTGCATACTATTAGTTAAGTTATCTATTTTATTAAGATGCTGGTTAAAATTCTTATGTTGTTGTCTTACGGTTTTTTCCATTCTCTTTATAACATTAAACTCTGACTCAATTATCGATGTTTGATTTTGCAGCAATTGGTTAAAATATTTCTGGTTGCCTCGAAGCTTAGTCAAATCTTGCTGGTATTGTTGTGCGAAGTCATCGTCGAGTACTCCAAATAAACTGTGAGCTATAGACCCCACAGCATTGACTAAGCCACGACGACGAAGATGGTGCCGTTCTGGTAACTGTCCATGGTTGGTCAAAATTTCATTATAATGGTCTAATTCATCTTGACAATGGCGCAGATGTAACAGAACTAGTTGACAGTGAGATATGGTTTGTATTTTTTGACAACAATTATCTAAATGGTCTATATACTTTGTGGCTAACGATACGCCTTCCCAATAAGCAGTCATATCATAAAATACTACTAGTTTCCATTCGTCTCTAATCAGTCTCATGTTACTGATTTTATCGAAGTAGATGGTTTGGTTATCTGGCAGCTTTTTTGTGTGGAGAGTACAATGTGATGGCGACACTAACAGCATAAGCACCATAAGTGCCATGGTTAAAATGCTACATTTCGTTGAAATGCTCGTTCTTCGACGTGGTGGTGTCTCATAGCATTTTTCGGGGTCCACTTCAGTTGTGGTTCTTTGCTGATTTATTTCGGTCGGTACATTTGGTTGGTTTTCCTCTTGGTGGATTGGAAGGATTGACAGTTTGGTGATTGGTCTTTTTAATATGCCTCCTTTGGTTTTGAGCGTGACTACTCTAACAAGACCGTCATCGCCAGGATGAATTTCTAAAATTCTTCCGAGGGCCCACCTCCCTGGAGACACGTGTACGTCTTGAATAATCACTATGTCATTGATTTTAACATTTTTATGAGAATGGTGCCACTTGGATCGCGTATTTAGTTGGGTTAAATACTCAGATTGCCAACGTTTCCAAATATCTTGGTTAATTTTCTGGACGAGTTGCCATCTGGTACGTTCGTCTTTCTCGGTCTCTATTATGGTTAATAATGGTCCACTGGCCAGAAAATGCGAAGGTGTCAAAAAATTTAAATCGTCTGGATCTTCAGAAATAGCACACAGAGGTCGTGTATTCAAGCAGCCTTCTAACTGTGACAATAGGGTCGAAAATTCTTCGTAGGTTAGCTTTTGGTTACCTAGCACTCGACGTAGATGGTATTTAAGGCTTTTGACGGCGGCCTCCCACAGACCTCCTGCGCTTGGCCATGATGGTGCATTAAAATGCCACTCTATTTGCATTTCTGCCAGATGTTGATGAGCAATTTGGTCCATGGTTTGAGTCAAATTAAAATACTCCTTTTGTATGGTGTTGTTAGCTCCAACAAAATTGGTTCCGTTGTCGCTATATATGTGTCGAGGAGCTCCTCGTCGAGCTGACATTCTTCGAAGTGCCGCTATAAATGTTGATGACGTGAGGTCCGACACAAGCTCAAGATGAACTGCTTTTGTTGCTAAACATACAAAAACAGCTATATATCCTTTACTGCATTTTATGCCGCGGCCCTTGTTACTTTTTACTTCTACATAGCCGGTAAAATCAACGCCCGTATGAAAAAAGGGTCGTGTCTGATTTATCCGCGCAGCTGGTAAGTCTGCCATGAACTGGTTTTGGTTTTCAAATTTAGCTCGTCGGCATATCACACAGTTACGTAAACGCTTCTTTACGGCATTATTGCCACCTATGATCCAAAATTTCCTCCTCAACCAAGCTAACGTAAGTCGAGGTCCTCCATGGAATGTCATTTTATGTGCATGGTCAATAAGCATATCAGTAAGCTGATTATTGTGTGGTAATATCATCGGATGCTTCATGTCTTCACTGAGATTGGCATGTTTTATTCTCCCGCCAACTCGTAAAACATCTTCCGAGTCAATGTAAGGGTGTAATGGTAATAAACGACCTTTTGAACTCAAATTAGTCTGGGTTTTAAGATTGGTAATTTCTTCATAAAATTCTGTTCTTTGTACGTGCATTACTAATTGGTTAGCAGCTCTATTCAATTCTCCAATGGTTAGGTATGTTGGTTTGTTATTGTTATGTGAGAACACGCGTAATATCCACGCGAGTACTCGACACGTTCGTAAATAAGTACTGTTGTTGGTTATCAAGTTACCTATGACGTCATTTTCATATGGTTTAGTGATGACATTGGTTTGGTATTGTTTTCTAGTTTCTTCGTGCGTGTAGTATTTTGGTTTCTTGGTACTAGGATTTGGTTTCGACGTTAGAAGCCAGTTAGGACCACTCCACCAAATGGGATGTTTTAACAGTTGCGCAGCGGTTATCCCTCGGCTTGCGCAATCGGCAGGATTTTCGTCTGATTTAACGTAACTCCAACGTTCAGGTGGTATACATTTGACGATTTGGTCAACTCTATTGGCTACGAATGGTTTCCAACGGTTTGGGTTACCGTTAATCCACCCTAGTACCGCTGTGGAGTCTGACCATCCGAATGTTTTAATATGGTGTTCTGTGAGACACAATTGCATCTTGTTCATTAACTTGGTCATTAATTGCGCAGCACATAATTCTAATCTCGGTAACGTCACAGCTTTTGTCAACGGTACGAGACGGGACTTTGCAGCTACGAGCACCACTGAATTATGCGCCTTACAGTAGATGACACAGGCGTAGGCCTTGGTTGAAGCGTCGCAAAATCCATGCAGCTCGATGTTATCGTTTTCATGGCATTGCAACCATCTTGGTATTCGTATGTCATTTAGTTGTTGTAGGTCTAGTTTATTTTGGTTCCATTCATTGTGTATATTTTCTGGTAAAATATCACTCCAGTTGAGGTTTAGTTGCCAAATTGACTGAAATAGGAGTTTTAATTTTGTGGTTACAGGGGAGAGCCATCCTAGAGGGTCGAATACTTTCGATATCTCTGAGAGAAGCTCTCTTTTGGTTATGCGTTCATCATGCACAAATGGTAACATTTTTATTTCAAAACTAAATTGGTCAGTGGATGGTGTCCATTTCAATCCTAGAGTCTTAGTTGATTCCTGCTGTTTGAACTGAAATGAGTTTTCATTATCGTTTGGAGTGGTTTCTAATAAGGCTGTTTCATTTGATTTCCATTTACGCAGATTAAACCCACCGGCCTTAAATAATTCGATTAATTGATCCTTAATCTTTTTGGCAGAGTCGAGGTTGTGTTGCCCATGTAAAACATCATCCATGTACAGGTTATTTTCCAGAACCTTCGTTGCTTCTGGATATTGGTGAAATTGAGCTATGGCCTTTGACTTAGACTCCCCCAATAGTTCATTTACTTCTGGTTTCATTGGCAATCTTACGACATAACGGCCATCTGGTTGACGTTTAGTTTCGGATTGATACTGTTGTATGCAGTATAAATCTTCTCTAGATTGGTTATCGGGTTGGTCTGTCAAATCTTCTATTTCCCAAAACCTTTTTATATCGTCACAGTTGTTCAAGATCACATTACAGTAGTACGATTTCACGTTACCACATAAGATCCATCCTAGTTGCGTCTGTTGTGCGATGGGTTGTGATTGATCTTCCTTTATAATGCCGTGTAGGATAATTTCAGAATACACCTCTGCACCTAGTAATAGGTCGACAGGGCGGCTTTGGTTGAATTCAGGGTCTGCGAGCTGTATATTTTTGAGGTACTGCCAGGATGGTTTGGTGAAAGATTGGTTTGGTAGCTTTTTGATTAAGTTTTTCATTATTAATACATCAATATTCGTGGTAAACTCATTATGTTTTGATGCTATGGTAATTGTCATTACTCCCTTACAGTTACTTTCTTTCGCTCCAATCCCGAAGATGGAACCTTTACACCTTCGGCGAGGGATTCCAAGTTGTTGTGCTGCGTTTTCGGAAATATTCGTGGTAAACTCATTATGTTTTGATGCTATGGTAATTGTCATTACTCCCTTACAGTTACTTTCTTTCGCTCCAATCCCGAAGATGGAACCTTTACACCTTCGGCGAGGGATTCCAAGTTGTTGTGCTGCGTTTTCGGAAATATTCGTGGTAAACTCATTATGTTTTGATGCTATGGTAATTGTCATTACTCCCTTACAGTTACTTTCTTTCGCTCCAATCCCGAAGATGGAACCTTTACACCTTCGGCGAGGGATTCCAAGTTGTTGTGCTGCGTTTTCGGAAATTATGGATGTTTGAGACCCTTGGTCAATGAGGGCTCTCATAGTTTTGTAGGTTCCGTCAGCTCCTAAAACATTAACTTGAGCTGTTGCTAATAGAATGTCTGTCATTGGCTTGTTGTCTTTTGACACGTGTGACACACATTTTGATTGGTTATGCTGATTGGTATGAGTCTGGTTGGTAACAGGGTTAGTAATCACGTAGGCATTGTGCAATAGCGAATTATGCTTTTCGTGGCAATGGCGACATGTTTTTTGCGACGTACACTCTTTGCCGTTATGGTTAATTAGGCAATTTTTGCAAATGTTATTTTGCGCAATTTGTTTCCGTTTTTCTTGGTTATTTAGTTCACGGAATTTATTGCAAATAAACAGTGCATGATTTTCGTCACAAATTACACATTTTTGATATGGTTTGATAGCAGAATGATTAATAAATGGTTTGCATTCGTCATGTCTATTAGCATTATTGAATCCTGAATCTCTTGGGTTTTTACGTTGAGTACTGGTATTAAAATTTTGGTTAGAATGTTTTTGTTGGTTATGGAATGGTTGCGTATTCTTAATTGTCTCAGTTTTGCGACGAACTGTCTCTAAGGCAATAAATTTTCCTTCAAGATAAGCTAGAAAATCTTGCAGATGTGGCAGGTCTCGAGGGTCCGGCAATGAGTCAATATAATCTGTATACGTTTCGGCGTCCATTTTCTGGGTGATAAGGTATACGATTATCGGGTCCCAGGTAGATATGTCTATGCCTAGATTTTTTAATGCGTTGAGGCATTCATTAGTGGTATCATGAAGCTTTTTTATGTTGGAAGCTGTTTGTTGGTGCATTACTGGCAAAGACATGAGAACATTCATGTGTGAATTAAAAATTAGTTTTTTATTATTGTATCTTTGATTTAGGATGTCCCAACAGGTCTGGTAATTGCCGGAGCTTATACGAAGATGTTGTATCAGTTTCTCAGCTTCTCCACGTAGTTTCATTTTTAAAAACTGCATTTTTTGGGCCGGAGAAATAGAATTATTATTGTGGATAGATTCATTGAACAAGTCTTTGAAAGAAATCCATTGTTGGTAATTTCCGTTGAAAATTGGTATATCTATTTTTGGTGTGGAATTATCTCTGTGCTGAGCGTCCCACATTCTTTGGTTAATAGATTTTTTAATTTCACAATATTCATCCTCATACCTGTTGAACAGATCTTCATAGTTACTGTTTTCTCCTTGTAAGTTACAGTCGATTTCCCAATGTAAGGAATCAATTGCTGTCCAACGTGATTCAATATTCTTCAAAACATCTTTAAACTCCCATTTTTCAGACAAAACATTAAGATTGATCTGAGAAATAGTTCGGGCTAATGCTTTGAAGTTACTTTGCTGTTTTCTCATCATTTTCTCGATTTTACTTGGTTTGTCGACGTCATGGAAAACGAATCGTGGTAGTGGTAAAACCTTTTTGGGTAGTGTTCCGGTACTTGGAAACCCGTTATCTGATGTGCTAGGCTGTGGAACGGTCGTTGCATGCGATGGTGGTGCTGGTGGTTGGTTCTTTGGTGATGGAGACCGAGTAGTTGTTCCCTCAAGAACTCTTAATAAATGCCTCTTAACGTCGTCATAAAATGTTTTAGTTTTAGTGTACGAATCGTCACCGAAGTACTCATTATCTTCAGTTTCGTCACATAAATTCTCTAAATTGTCATGGTTACGCGAGAATTCTCTCCATAAGGTCTCTAAAGATTGTAAACGACGTTTAATACTTTCCGATGTTTTCCGCTCTTTACCTTCTTTTTTAAAGTTAATGTAAAGCTTATTCATATTTTCCATGATCTCCTTCTGAACAGCAAATAAATCGGCAATGGTAGACATTCTGGTAGGTAATAAAATGGAAAGGTCTTACTTGACAATCTCCTGGTTGATGGTGAACTGTGGTGGGTGGTGACTCGAAGAAGTATGTTGTTCCAATTTAACTTACTTACGACGATATCACTTAATGCACTGTTGTCTAAGGACTGGTTATAGAAAGATAGTTACTAACACGTCACGTACAATGTCCACAACGCGATAGATCCCACCTTTCCGAAGGCTCGAAGGACCAATTTGTTGGGCGTAAACCCTACAAATGAATAGTAAAACACGTATGGTTAAATTATGGTATATTGGTTTGGTAAAATGGTAATGGTTAATGGTATGAGCAAACGCGGCTTGGTTGGTGACCGATCGTTAACTAACTTTATAATGATTTTAATACTAAAACTAAATATTTGGGTCAGCGTGGAACTGCTGACTGCGCGCGCGATTGACATCAATGAACTGTACTTTGTACATATTCCCGAGGGACTGGAAGATGAGGGTGCATGGTGATACAAGGTGATAAAACAATAATATGGTGCAATAAACAAGATGATAGTAACATACAACTCTTAAAAATTCAATTTATTACAGTCTCTATTCCACTACACTAAAACTGAATGAGTTTGGGAATTTCACTTTATTCACTCGGGCATATAAATGGTCAGTCGCCCTCGTACAGGGATGGTTATTCACTCTATTGTATTCATCACTAACAATAAAACACTGATTAGTTTCACTCTGGCACTGGTGATCAGCAACGCGGCGGGTTCTCGGTTGCGGTTGGGGCGGTGGCAGCGTCCGGGACGTTGGCGTCGCTTCCGCGCGCCACTGCGTTCGTGCGCGGATCCTCCGCACTCCGTACGCCAAACATGTTAATAGAATAGCTCCAGCTATTATGTAAATTGCGATGTAGTGGTGAACATCGTGGTAGTTTAAAGATGTTTCGTCTTCTAAATCTGTTTTGGTGTTATTTTTTACTTGATTAATTTTATCGCTGATCATTTTTAATTCCCAGCGGATGTCTGTTTGGTTAGTGTCTATCTCATAAACATGTAAGGGCATGGTCACATTTACAATATTGTTAATGGTAGGTATATCAATGTTTATGATATCTGGTTTCAACCTTAAGTCATTGTTCGACTGTCTGCGCGAAAGTAATGTGATCCCGTCGTCTTTGATGACGCATCCACTTGCTAATGCGAGTATCCCGACCTTGTCTAATCGCTCAATGGTAATTTGATCGTCACATATGACTTGTATGGAGCATTGCCCGCAACATGAATACAAGTAATTGTTTACCTTGTTTAATTGTACCCAGGTATTCTTGCACTTTCTACTTTCCGTCTTACAACTTAAGGACTCAATTTCTCTAGCACAATAAATTGGTTCTGTTTTGGTTATTGAAATAGGTATTTGATGGGCACAGAGCAAGATGTCTAAATCATAATGAACGCATTGTTGTAGTTGTAGACTAGATTGTGGTATTTGTAAGTCCTTTTGATAGTTGATGGCCAATAGATCAGATGCAATAATTATTTGTCGCATTTTGTCGCCGATTGCTATTGGAATTGGTGTCAATTTGTATATTTCAAAGGTGTCTCTGCCTACTAACGGTAATTTTATTTCGAATATCAAATTGTCCCCTGTAAATCTTGTTTTAACCGTTAATAAATGGTAAAGTTTGGTTAAGTCAGTCTGAATGTTATCGATTGGTAGCGATAATTCCTTAGAGATGTGGGCTGAGATGATATGAAGTTCCTTGGTTAATTGTTCTGGTTGTAGTAGATGTATGTTGAATGTACCATGGAAGATGTCAGTGATTGTGTTTAATAACATTTGTTGTATATCCTTCAGATTCATAAGTATACCGTTGGCTGATATTGAAGACATGGTAAATTCATTGATATATGCGTTTTCAGATATTTGTTTTTGCATACTATTAGTTAAGTTATCTATTTTATTAAGATGCTGGTTAAAATTCTTATGTTGTTGTCTTACGGTTTTTTCCATTCTCTTTATAACATTAAACTCTGACTCAATTATCGATGTTTGATTTTGCAGCAATTGGTTAAAATATTTCTGGTTGCCTCGAAGCTTAGTCAAATCTTGCTGGTATTGTTGTGCGAAGTCATCGTCGAGTACTCCAAATAAACTGTGAGCTATAGACCCCACAGCATTGACTAAGCCACGACGACGAAGATGGTGCCGTTCTGGTAACTGTCCATGGTTGGTCAAAATTTCATTATAATGGTCTAATTCATCTTGACAATGGCGCAGATGTAACAGAACTAGTTGACAGTGAGATATGGTTTGTATTTTTTGACAACAATTATCTAAATGGTCTATATACTTTGTGGCTAACGATACGCCTTCCCAATAAGCAGTCATATCATAAAATACTACTAGTTTCCATTCGTCTCTAATCAGTCTCATGTTACTGATTTTATCGAAGTAGATGGTTTGGTTATCTGGCAGCTTTTTTGTGTGGAGAGTACAATGTGATGGCGACACTAACAGCATAAGCACCATAAGTGCCATGGTTAAAATGCTACATTTCGTTGAAATGCTCGTTCTTCGACGTGGTGGTGTCTCATAGCATTTTTCGGGGTCCACTTCAGTTGTGGTTCTTTGCTGATTTATTTCGGTCGGTACATTTGGTTGGTTTTCCTCTTGGTGGATTGGAAGGATTGACAGTTTGGTGATTGGTCTTTTTAATATGCCTCCTTTGGTTTTGAGCGTGACTACTCTAACAAGACCGTCATCGCCAGGATGAATTTCTAAAATTCTTCCGAGGGCCCACCTCCCTGGAGACACGTGTACGTCTTGAATAATCACTATGTCATTGATTTTAACATTTTTATGAGAATGGTGCCACTTGGATCGCGTATTTAGTTGGGTTAAATACTCAGATTGCCAACGTTTCCAAATATCTTGGTTAATTTTCTGGACGAGTTGCCATCTGGTACGTTCGTCTTTCTCGGTCTCTATTATGGTTAATAATGGTCCACTGGCCAGAAAATGCGAAGGTGTCAAAAAATTTAAATCGTCTGGATCTTCAGAAATAGCACACAGAGGTCGTGTATTCAAGCAGCCTTCTAACTGTGACAATAGGGTCGAAAATTCTTCGTAGGTTAGCTTTTGGTTACCTAGCACTCGACGTAGATGGTATTTAAGGCTTTTGACGGCGGCCTCCCACAGACCTCCTGCGCTTGGCCATGATGGTGCATTAAAATGCCACTCTATTTGCATTTCTGCCAGATGTTGATGAGCAATTTGGTCCATGGTTTGAGTCAAATTAAAATACTCCTTTTGTATGGTGTTGTTAGCTCCAACAAAATTGGTTCCGTTGTCGCTATATATGTGTCGAGGAGCTCCTCGTCGAGCTGACATTCTTCGAAGTGCCGCTATAAATGTTGATGACGTGAGGTCCGACACAAGCTCAAGATGAACTGCTTTTGTTGCTAAACATACAAAAACAGCTATATATCCTTTACTGCATTTTATGCCGCGGCCCTTGTTACTTTTTACTTCTACATAGCCGGTAAAATCAACGCCCGTATGAAAAAAGGGTCGTGTCTGATTTATCCGCGCAGCTGGTAAGTCTGCCATGAACTGGTTTTGGTTTTCAAATTTAGCTCGTCGGCATATCACACAGTTACGTAAACGCTTCTTTACGGCATTATTGCCACCTATGATCCAAAATTTCCTCCTCAACCAAGCTAACGTAAGTCGAGGTCCTCCATGGAATGTCATTTTATGTGCATGGTCAATAAGCATATCAGTAAGCTGATTATTGTGTGGTAATATCATCGGATGCTTCATGTCTTCACTGAGATTGGCATGTTTTATTCTCCCGCCAACTCGTAAAACATCTTCCGAGTCAATGTAAGGGTGTAATGGTAATAAACGACCTTTTGAACTCAAATTAGTCTGGGTTTTAAGATTGGTAATTTCTTCATAAAATTCTGTTCTTTGTACGTGCATTACTAATTGGTTAGCAGCTCTATTCAATTCTCCAATGGTTAGGTATGTTGGTTTGTTATTGTTATGTGAGAACACGCGTAATATCCACGCGAGTACTCGACACGTTCGTAAATAAGTACTGTTGTTGGTTATCAAGTTACCTATGACGTCATTTTCATATGGTTTAGTGATGACATTGGTTTGGTATTGTTTTCTAGTTTCTTCGTGCGTGTAGTATTTTGGTTTCTTGGTACTAGGATTTGGTTTCGACGTTAGAAGCCAGTTAGGACCACTCCACCAAATGGGATGTTTTAACAGTTGCGCAGCGGTTATCCCTCGGCTTGCGCAATCGGCAGGATTTTCGTCTGATTTAACGTAACTCCAACGTTCAGGTGGTATACATTTGACGATTTGGTCAACTCTATTGGCTACGAATGGTTTCCAACGGTTTGGGTTACCGTTAATCCACCCTAGTACCGCTGTGGAGTCTGACCATCCGAATGTTTTAATATGGTGTTCTGTGAGACACAATTGCATCTTGTTCATTAACTTGGTCATTAATTGCGCAGCACATAATTCTAATCTCGGTAACGTCACAGCTTTTGTCAACGGTACGAGACGGGACTTTGCAGCTACGAGCACCACTGAATTATGCGCCTTACAGTAGATGACACAGGCGTAGGCCTTGGTTGAAGCGTCGCAAAATCCATGCAGCTCGATGTTATCGTTTTCATGGCATTGCAACCATCTTGGTATTCGTATGTCATTTAGTTGTTGTAGGTCTAGTTTATTTTGGTTCCATTCATTGTGTATATTTTCTGGTAAAATATCACTCCAGTTGAGGTTTAGTTGCCAAATTGACTGAAATAGGAGTTTTAATTTTGTGGTTACAGGGGAGAGCCATCCTAGAGGGTCGAATACTTTCGATATCTCTGAGAGAAGCTCTCTTTTGGTTATGCGTTCATCATGCACAAATGGTAACATTTTTATTTCAAAACTAAATTGGTCAGTGGATGGTGTCCATTTCAATCCTAGAGTCTTAGTTGATTCCTGCTGTTTGAACTGAAATGAGTTTTCATTATCGTTTGGAGTGGTTTCTAATAAGGCTGTTTCATTTGATTTCCATTTACGCAGATTAAACCCACCGGCCTTAAATAATTCGATTAATTGATCCTTAATCTTTTTGGCAGAGTCGAGGTTGTGTTGCCCATGTAAAACATCATCCATGTACAGGTTATTTTCCAGAACCTTCGTTGCTTCTGGATATTGGTGAAATTGAGCTATGGCCTTTGACTTAGACTCCCCCAATAGTTCATTTACTTCTGGTTTCATTGGCAATCTTACGACATAACGGCCATCTGGTTGACGTTTAGTTTCGGATTGATACTGTTGTATGCAGTATAAATCTTCTCTAGATTGGTTATCGGGTTGGTCTGTCAAATCTTCTATTTCCCAAAACCTTTTTATATCGTCACAGTTGTTCAAGATCACATTACAGTAGTACGATTTCACGTTACCACATAAGATCCATCCTAGTTGCGTCTGTTGTGCGATGGGTTGTGATTGATCTTCCTTTATAATGCCGTGTAGGATAATTTCAGAATACACCTCTGCACCTAGTAATAGGTCGACAGGGCGGCTTTGGTTGAATTCAGGGTCTGCGAGCTGTATATTTTTGAGGTACTGCCAGGATGGTTTGGTGAAAGATTGGTTTGGTAGCTTTTTGATTAAGTTTTTCATTATTAATACATCAATATTCGTGGTAAACTCATTATGTTTTGATGCTATGGTAATTGTCATTACTCCCTTACAGTTACTTTCTTTCGCTCCAATCCCGAAGATGGAACCTTTACACCTTCGGCGAGGGATTCCAAGTTGTTGTGCTGCGTTTTCGGAAATATTCGTGGTAAACTCATTATGTTTTGATGCTATGGTAATTGTCATTACTCCCTTACAGTTACTTTCTTTCGCTCCAATCCCGAAGATGGAACCTTTACACCTTCGGCGAGGGATTCCAAGTTGTTGTGCTGCGTTTTCGGAAATATTCGTGGTAAACTCATTATGTTTTGATGCTATGGTAATTGTCATTACTCCCTTACAGTTACTTTCTTTCGCTCCAATCCCGAAGATGGAACCTTTACACCTTCGGCGAGGGATTCCAAGTTGTTGTGCTGCGTTTTCGGAAATTATGGATGTTTGAGACCCTTGGTCAATGAGGGCTCTCATAGTTTTGTAGGTTCCGTCAGCTCCTAAAACATTAACTTGAGCTGTTGCTAATAGAATGTCTGTCATTGGCTTGTTGTCTTTTGACACGTGTGACACACATTTTGATTGGTTATGCTGATTGGTATGAGTCTGGTTGGTAACAGGGTTAGTAATCACGTAGGCATTGTGCAATAGCGAATTATGCTTTTCGTGGCAATGGCGACATGTTTTTTGCGACGTACACTCTTTGCCGTTATGGTTAATTAGGCAATTTTTGCAAATGTTATTTTGCGCAATTTGTTTCCGTTTTTCTTGGTTATTTAGTTCACGGAATTTATTGCAAATAAACAGTGCATGATTTTCGTCACAAATTACACATTTTTGATATGGTTTGATAGCAGAATGATTAATAAATGGTTTGCATTCGTCATGTCTATTAGCATTATTGAATCCTGAATCTCTTGGGTTTTTACGTTGAGTACTGGTATTAAAATTTTGGTTAGAATGTTTTTGTTGGTTATGGAATGGTTGCGTATTCTTAATTGTCTCAGTTTTGCGACGAACTGTCTCTAAGGCAATAAATTTTCCTTCAAGATAAGCTAGAAAATCTTGCAGATGTGGCAGGTCTCGAGGGTCCGGCAATGAGTCAATATAATCTGTATACGTTTCGGCGTCCATTGTCTGGGTGATAAGGTATACGATTATCGGGTCCCAGGTAGATATGTCTATGCCTAGATTTTTTAATGCGTTGAGGCATTCATTAGTGGTATCATGAAGCTTTTTTATGTTGGAAGCTGTTTGTTGGTGCATTACTGGCAAAGACATGAGAACATTCATGTGTGAATTAAAAATTAGTTTTTTATTATTGTATCTTTGATTTAGGATGTCCCAACAGGTCTGGTAATTGCCGGAGCTTATACGAAGATGTTGTATCAGTTTCTCAGCTTCTCCACGTAGTTTCATTTTTAAAAACTGCATTTTTTGGGCCGGAGAAATAGAATTATTATTGTGGATAGATTCATTGAACAAGTCTTTGAAAGAAATCCATTGTTGGTAATTTCCGTTGAAAATTGGTATATCTATTTTTGGTGTGGAATTATCTCTGTGCTGAGCGTCCCACATTCTTTGGTTAATAGATTTTTTAATTTCACAATATTCATCCTCATACCTGTTGAACAGATCTTCATAGTTACTGTTTTCTCCTTGTAAGTTACAGTCGATTTCCCAATGTAAGGAATCAATTGCTGTCCAACGTGATTCAATATTCTTCAAAACATCTTTAAACTCCCATTTTTCAGACAAAACATTAAGATTGATCTGAGAAATAGTTCGGGCTAATGCTTTGAAGTTACTTTGCTGTTTTCTCATCATTTTCTCGATTTTACTTGGTTTGTCGACGTCATGGAAAACGAATCGTGGTAGTGGTAAAACCTTTTTGGGTAGTGTTCCGGTACTTGGAAACCCGTTATCTGATGTGCTAGGCTGTGGAACGGTCGTTGCATGCGATGGTGGTGCTGGTGGTTGGTTCTTTGGTGATGGAGACCGAGTAGTTGTTCCCTCAAGAACTCTTAATAAATGCCTCTTAACGTCGTCATAAAATGTTTTAGTTTTAGTGTACGAATCGTCACCGAAGTACTCATTATCTTCAGTTTCGTCACATAAATTCTCTAAATTGTCATGGTTACGCGAGAATTCTCTCCATAAGGTCTCTAAAGATTGTAAACGACGTTTAATACTTTCCGATGTTTTCCGCTCTTTACCTTCTTTTTTAAAGTTAATGTAAAGCTTATTCATATTTTCCATGATCTCCTTCTGAACAGCAAATAAATCGGCAATGGTAGACATTCTGGTAGGTAATAAAATGGAAAGGTCTTACTTGACAATCTCCTGGTTGATGGTGAACTGTGGTGGGTGGTGACTCGAAGAAGTATGTTGTTCCAATTTAACTTACTTACGACGATATCACTTAATGCACTGTTGTCTAAGGACTGGTTATAGAAAGATAGTTACTAACACGTCACGTACAATGTCCACAACGCGATAGATCCCACCTTTCCGAAGGCTCGAAGGACCAATTTGTTGGGCGTAAACCCTACAAATGAATAGTAAAACACGTATGGTTAAATTATGGTATATTGGTTTGGTAAAATGGTAATGGTTAATGGTATGAGCAAACGCGGCTTGGTTGGTGACCGATCGTTAACTAACTTTATAATGATTTTAATACTAAAACTAAATATTTGGGTCAGCGTGGAACTGCTGACTGCGCGCGCGATTGACATCAATGAACTGTACTTTGTACAAGTATAACAAATTGGTAATTGGGTAGGTAGGTAGCCATTAAACGGGAGCGAAACCGCGGGGGTCAGCTAGTCTATAATAAAACATATATACTAAGGCACCAACCTCGTTCCCCTTATGCGACTTCTTCATATGCATATTCAGTCCAATTTCACCCAGGAAACTCTCTCCGCAGACCTCACAACAGAACTTCGTCGGGTGCTGCAGCCTCAAATGGGTCAAATGGCTAGTAGACTTAGAGAACACAGCCCCACACACTTTGCAGGTGAACTTATGACCTTTATGCCATTGGAGGTGTTCCTTCGCCCTGTGACTACTTTTGGAGACATGGCTACAAAAAAGGAGTGAAGAAAAAGTGTTTAATTGTCACAAAAGACATACATATTATATATGTGCTTAAGAAAAACCCTTAACAATAGATAGTATTAGCAGTACTTAAAGTATATTATATAATTTATTTATAGTACAATTTACAGACACAGTAGTCCATAATATTACATTCAAAAGCATTAAAGAAAAAATAGATATTATCCAAATAAAAAAAAAAAAATCAAAATAAAAAAAAAGTTAGTAAAACATTGATTTATTTTAAATTAAAATTGCCATATTAAATTAAAATAAAAATTAATTCCAAATTAAAATAAAATGTCATTAAAATTAGATTAAAAAAATAAACCATTAAAAATAAATTCATTCAAGTTAAAAAAAACTGGCCAAGTGCGAGTCGGACTCGCGCACGAAGGCTTTCGTACCATTATCGCAAAAAAACGGCAAAAAATCACGTTTGTTGTATGGAGGTCTACTTAAAAAATTATTTTATTCTGTTTTTAGTATTTGTTGTTATAGCGGCAACAGAAATACATCATCTGTGAAAATTTCAACTGCTTAGCTATCACGGTTCATGAGATACAGCCTGATGACAGACAGACAGACAGACAGACGGACCGTGTAGTCTTAGTAATAGTATCCCGTTTTTACCCTTTGGGTACGGAACCCTAAAAATTAATTCCAAATTTAAATAAAATTTCATTAAAATTAGAAAGAAAAATTGAATCCATTAAAATTAAATCCATCCCGTTAAAAAAAAAAAAAAATTGTAAAGACGAAAAAATAACAAAGTTGTATATATAGTACCTACCTACATAGTTTGCAGATGTATTTCCTCTCGTGGGCTGTGGTTGTGTGGGATTTTAAAGAACGGAGATTCTGCCATCTTGTTTTGCATATTGGACAGATTTCTTTGCCGTGAGACTGGAATAGAGAAAGAAAGAATAGATACAATTTAAAAAAAAAACCTATTAAGGTTAAATTTTTAGACAAGGCTCGTATTTAGTTTTTTCACAGATAATATAATACTAGCATACAGATGCCTCATCCCATACAAAGAAACCGTGCTGACTTAACTAGCGTCTTTCGTCTGATCAAGATGATTATTTTTAAAAGTACTTCGATCGCGTTCGGTTCCGTTCCAAGGCTATAAGATGGTGTTAGCAGCGTCTCGTCTTTGAAAAAGGGATTTCTCGGTTCGTGACTATTTTTATCTTTAAATACAGTGAAGATTTGTTTTATAATATTTTTTGCACGTTTTTACAGTTTCATTGTAACAAAATGTGTTACAATACAAATTTAAAGATCGAGTGACACGCCTCAGAAATTTAAAACCACGCCATCTATTGGAATCAATTTTAAATGATGTGTTCTAATAATCTTTGAAATGTGAATTAAGAGCCCTATATTCCATAATGTTGTGCTTAGGAGAGTCGATTAAAAAAGAACATACAATTTTTATGAACAATTCTAGAAAAGGTTAATTTTACACACAAATCAATAACAAATCCATGCATATCGCGCCATCTAGTGACATTTATTTGAACCAAATTTCCTTTCTTAGCGCTGGAATCCCGTGATATAATCTATACTTTAATTTCTATACAACATATTAAACCAGTTTTGAATAATTTAACTTCTGCAAAAACTAGAAATGGAATGAATTATGGGTGTATCAGTCTGCACTTTTGATCCTTGACCATTACACAATTGACATAAAGTTCATTATGCAGTCTACAATTTCGTACAATAACTACTTGCAATGTATGTATGTAAGTCTGTGTTGGGGTCAAATCTTGCAACTGAATTTTAAAGCAGTTATCCTTCACCGATTAAGATGAAATTTTTAAAAATTAAAAAAGAAACGATTAGTTCTAAATCCAAGATGGCGGACTAGTTATTTTTTGTGCACTGCCATGATATGGGTATCAAATGAAAGGGTTTGCTGAGAAGAATACGAAAACAGCTTGCTTTAAAAATAAGAAAAGTATTGAAAAAAGAGTTTTACTTACCGGGTCATGTCGCAACATATGATTCTTGTAAGTCCCGTCTTGAATGAATCCCTTGTAGCAATGTTCACACTTGTAGAACGAGTTGATGTAGTTGTACGAGTCCTTTCTCTCCAACACTTCTTTAAGCTGCTCTTCTACCGTTAAACATATTACCTGGAAACGAAAAAAAAAACTTTTTAAGTACTAGTTTCTACCAGCGGGTTCGCCCACGTGAAAATTATTTTACTGGGAAGAAAAGTAGCATATATGTTTTTCTAAATCTATCTTTGTGCCAAATTTTATCCAGATCCATTCAGCCGTCCTGGCGTTTTGATTGATTTCAGTTTCTATGCACCTCACACGTGAAGGTTCTTAGGTCAAATGATAACATGAAACTAAAAATGCCAATGCATTCCACTACTTTCCTAGACGAATTGTTTACTGTCCAGGCCACTCGTCTATGGAATGCATTGCCTGTGACCAGATCGCTGCCTGTTTTTAAGAAACTTGTAAAGGAGCACTACTTGTCACTGTGATCTTATTCTTATATAAACTGCATTGTTTTCTTGCCTGTATATTTATGTGCATGTACATTAATTTACCCGACTGCCGAAGGAGGGTAATGTATACGATTTATTTTCATTTATTTACTGTAATTTATTATGTGTTGTCCTATGTACTAGACTCTGACATTTTTTTACGTATTGTTTTATCCCTTTATTCATTACATTTCTTATCTTGTACATTTTTAAATATTTTTATAAAATAAATTAAAAAACAAAAACCTTTAAAAATATAAAAAATAGAGGCCCACCGGTATCGGGAACAGGGTCCAAGCTACCGGCGGTCAGGGCTCCAGAGAGAGGAACCTCCTAACAATACGAGCCGTGTCCAGCAATACTGCTTTCTGGATCAGGCCCTTGACCCAGCCGCCTAACGAGAGCCTCCAATGATGTTGGTCGAGGTTCGTGGCTATTAAGCCATTGGCAGACACGACAATCGGTACAATGATCGCTGAGTCCACATCCCACATGTCGACAACCTCGCGTGCCAAGTCAAGATACTTGATTTGCTTATCTTTCTCGGCTTTCACGAGGTTCCCGTCATGAGGGAGGGTAATGTCAACCAGCATTGCACGCCTCTCGATTCGGTCCACCACCACTATATCAGGTTTGTTGGCTACAATAGTCCTGTCAGTGATGATGGACCGATCCCAGTACAATGTGATATTGCCATTCTCGAGAACTGGGTCGGGCACATACCTGTAGTACGGCACCTCCGATACCACAAGAGTGTATTTCAAAGCAAGTTGCTGATGGATAATCCTGGCTACAAGGTTGTGCCTTTGCAAGTTCTCTTCGTTAGCTAGACGAGAACAACTAGAGATAATGTGGCGGATCGATTCACCCGGTCGGTGACATGCCCGACAGATGTCAACCGTGCCATCCTTCACAATAAATCTCCGGCAGTTTTTTTTTTTTTTTTGTTTGTTTTATTTATTATTATGACATTTTACACTCTGAAATTATTTTGTGATTTCAATCTATGACATTGTATAACATTTTAATTTATGACATGGTATGATTTTAGTGATATTTGATGACATTGTTTATTTGAGTAACAGATTATAAAGC
Organism: Orthosia gothica; assembly: GCA_949775005.1. Taxonomy (NCBI): domain Eukaryota; kingdom Metazoa; phylum Arthropoda; class Insecta; order Lepidoptera; family Noctuidae; genus Orthosia; species Orthosia gothica. The sequence continues at coordinate 62,919,776 of OX459034.1, read as the reverse complement.
TGTATATTTGAATGATATTTATGACATGATATAATTTTTGTTATAATTTATGACACTCTGTAATTTTGTAATAATGTGTAGCATTATTGTTAATAATGATTTATGACATGGTATGATATAAATAATAATTAATGATATTATATAATTTAAATAATATTTTTGCATGCCTAATCTGGTACAACATAGTGAACTGCGCATTAACCTAACATCTGGAAATGTATAATTATATACTGTGTTGAGCAATAAAGATTTGAATTTGAATTTGTGTTTATCAGTCTATGTATGTATGTTTGTGCCTATATGGCGTTCCAGAGACCAAACGCGTAGGCCGATTTTAATAATGCGTACGTCAATCGATGCGTCTTAACCCTGCGAGTGTCACTGGCTACATTAAAATTAGATAATTGAAAAATGGCGGCTTTTGGGCGCAATATTGAGGCCCAAATTTTATTTTTCTTCCAAACCCATCGTGTGGTGTATCAAAATAAAGGGTTCAAAGAGGTGATTTCAAAAATATATAATACTTATATGTTTAAATATACGTAATTCGAAAAAAAACTAACTAAAAAGTTATAAATAAAAAAGTCGGAGGATACATATTCGCGGGCTGGCTGATCAAAATCTGGTGTATCCTCCGCCTGCACAGCATGATTTTCTCCTTGTTTACGTCTTTTTAGTTCGCTTTTGAAGCAGTCGGGTTTTTTTATTTTTTATAGTAATTTGTACTTATAGTTATTTATGCTACAAGTGCGGAAGGTAGGTGATTTCCGATGAGTGGCATTTTATTCACGAGCGAGCGAAGCGAGTGAGTGGATAAATTGACACGAGTCGGAAATCCTCTTACGTACGTGTATCATACAATATTTTACTACGCATTGTGCGAGGAAATAAATAAATTAATAAAATGGCGGGCTTATTCAAGCGCGTTCAGCATATCCACAGATTAACTAATAGTTCCTCGGGCATATCTACTGCGCATGTGCGAATAGCTGTCACATCGTAACGCAATAAGGCACGAGCAAAATATACGTTCTGCCAAACATATTTAATGAATATTTAAAATTAATTTATTGATCTAAATCTAGAGTAATTAAAAACGCCTAAAATGAAGTAATAGTTTTATTTTACCTTTTATATGAATGATAATCTGTACATAACTAATTTGTAAAACTTTTCTCGAATAATAAAAACTCTATGCGTCGGGCTGACGTTGGAGTGAAAAATTAAAAAAAACCGGCCAAGTGCGAGTCGGACTCGCGCACGAAGGGTTCCGTACTTGGTAAATTGCGGTTTACGATTTATGACGTATTAAAAAAAAAACTACTCACTAGATCTCGTTCAAACCAATTTTCGCTGGTAGTTTACATAGTAATGTACATCATATATTGTTTTTAGTTTTATCATTCTCTTATTTTAGAAGTTACAGGGGGGGGACACACATTTTACCACTTTGGCAGAGTCTCTCGCGCAAACTATTCAGTTTAGAAAAAAATGATATTAGAATCCTCAATATCATTTTTGAAGACCCATCCATAGATACCCCACAAGTATGGGTCTGATGAAAAAAAATATTTTTAGTTTTAGTTTCAAGTATGGGAACCCCCAAAATTTATTATTTTATACCATTCCCCCTCTAAAAAGCTTATTCACTGAAAACAGTGAATAAAAAGCACTTTTACTCACTGTTTTGGTGTTTGAATTTGGAACACACCAATGTATTAGACGTCCATCTCAATGCTATGTAACCTCCTTGCGCCTGCTTGCGCAAAAAATACTCCATACAAACTTTTTGTGCAGAGAATACTCGACTTTCAAAGTCCTTCTTCGATTTTAATTTTGAGTTTGTTATTTAGGATTTTTATAATGAATTTGATTTTAGTCTAGAATATTTGTTGAATACTTATTTGGATTGTAATTCCAATATTAATTGCAATGGTATTTAATTAATTATAATTATGTAACGTAACGGAATGGTCACTGGCCCCTGAAACACAGGCGCCTTTAGGGGTCAGGGTTTCACATTTTATGTAAATTTTGAAGGTAATAAACCATTTATTTATTTATATTTTATTTATAATATTCCTTGCGCTTTTCGCTTAAATCTTTCTTTTTCTCGAAGTCATGGTATAAAATATAGTATGCAACTCTTGAATAAAACGGATTTATATTGAGGGCCATGAATCACTCGCGTCGCTCATGATTCTAACACTTGAATCACTCCCTACAGTCGTGATTCAGTAGTTAGAATCCTTCACTTGCTCGTGATTCATCTATGGCCCTCGCTTTAAATCCGTCTTTTATTCACTAGTTGCATAATATACTATTATTTTTATTTTTGTGTGAAAATCTTAATGTTTCACAGAATACATCTACTTACCAAGTTTCAACAGCATAGTTCTTATAGTTTCGGAATAAAGTGGCTGTGACATACGGACGGACAGACAGACAGACATGACGAATCTATAAGGGTTCCGTTTTTTGCCATTTGGCTACGGAACCCTAAAAAGTACAGGAAAGTAAAAAGCACTAGTGAAAAAAAGTGACACTTTCCGCACAGTTTGGCTGCTTGGAAAACCGCTCTTTTCGAGGACATGCATTGTAAAGTATATATATATATATATATAAATAAACTAGCTCTTCCACGCGGCTTCGCTCTGGCTATCTACCTACCCTACATACATGAGTGTTGCGTAACTTTAACCGCCTACGCAGCGCACGCAACGAAGACTCTCAGAAAGACATAATTTTGCCCGTTTTTGCAACATTTTTCATTTATGCTCGGCTCCTATTGGTCGTAGCTTGATGTTATATAGCCTATAACCTGCCTCGATAAATGGACTATCCAACACAAAAAGAATTTTTCAATTCCAACCAGAAGTTCCTGAGATTAGCGCGTACAAACAAACAAACTCTTCAGCTTTATAATATTAGTATAGATTATATATATATATGTATATAGTATATATAGTATAGATAAATAAATCACGGCTGTATACCCCGAAGCGTTGGGCAGTGGTGCAGCTAGCGCACACCCACATATCGGCAGTTATTTGATAGGCTATCCGGGTTCCACATAACCAAGTTTTACTGTATATCATAATAGGAATCTCACCTCAATATCGTTACTAGGCAGGTCGAACTCGGCGTCACATCCCACGGTAGACACGTTGCCATCAAAGTCCGTCCTGTCATCCTCAAACTCTTTGAATTCTCCATCGTCTTCATCCTCCTTCTCTATTCGAGGGACCTCCACCTCTATAGCATGATCTTGATCCTTCTTCTTTACCTGAAATTAGAATATAATACATTTAACAAATTTGACAAGCTTCTGACAGCGTCTTCGCCCGCGTAAAGGTCCGAAAAAGGGAGTTGGGGGGGGGGCATAACCCTTTTGCGTTACGTGATTATTTCGACGACGAGACGGGGCATAACCCTTTTGCGTTACGTGACGATTTCTACGACGAGACGGGGCATAACCCTTTTTCGTTACGTGACGATGTCTACGACTAGAGGGGCATAACGATTTTTCGTTACGTGACAACTTCTACGACGAGAGGGCGTAGTGCTTTTTCGTTACGTGACGATTTCTACCAGGCAACTCGTAGCGCAAGCCGCGATCAGGAACTTTGTCTTAAAAACTCACCTTGTTAGCCAGAGGCTCTTCATCACTGAAATCCAGCTCCTCCTTGAAGAGTACGAAGTCAGCGGCGGGGTGCTCATCCTCGCTCTTGACCAGCACCTCTGTGATGCAGGCAGATTCCGGCGAGGACACCGTAAGAGGCAGACCAGTGTGGTGCGACACGGCTATCGAGTGGATCTGGGAGGTCGTCAGCTGGAAAGTAAGTTGGATTAAGAGTACCAATAGTAGAGGGCCTCCTTTGTGCGTGGAGGTTCAGGCCAACATAGCCAGCCTAGCTCCGTCCAAAATCAAAAAGCTTCCTGGATATTATACCTAAGTTGGATTTGATAAGACTTACTATTCATAATACCAGACTTTTTACTAAATGCACAATAATATGAAAGTGTATACTTAGATAAAAAAAACAAATTTTAAAATTTTCATCTGTCTGTCTGTTTGTTCCTGTTAATCTCCGAAATGGCTGGACCAATTTTGACGGGACTTTCACCGCCATTTAGCTGAAGTTATAAGGAGTAGGTAAGGCTACTTTTATTTTGGAAAAAGAATTAGGGTGCTGTTCAAAAATTTTACAGGTCACACTTAGGCGTTATACAGTGCAAGTAACACAAGAAAAAAATAAAAAACCAAAACGAAACTCACAAGAATTAGGCAGAATAAAATATGTACATACATAGTAAACAAATAAAAAAAAAAATAGTATAAATAAAATACAAGAGATTACAAAACATAGAAGAAAATACAAAAAATAACAAAAATAAAAAAGCTTAGACAAAAGTAACTAAAAACAAAACCGAAGTAAAAATTGTACAAAGAATATACAATTATTAACTAATCTATGTGCTATTCCAGACTATAATCTATCTCTGAGCCAAATTTCATCCAGACTCGTTCACCGGTTCTGGCATAATTGAGCATCCATCCATTCATCCATATCCATGTATTATTATAGTAGGCAGTAGGATAGAATACTTACAAGGCGACTCTTCATTTCAGCATACTTCATCAGTTCCTGTGCCCTGCGACATCTCTCCCTGAAGGCTTCGCACTTGAGAAGCAACGCACAGCAGTAACTGCATAAGTATTGCGGATAGTTGTCAGCCGGAGACACCTGAGTCAAATAAGTCATCATCATTAATGTTTTCACTGCTCGGGCACGAAGAGAGGGAATGGGCTGCAAACCACCAGACGCTCTAAAAAACTGTCACTATCAACAAAAACGTTGCGATAGAGATTGGAATCAGAATTTTATTTGGTCTCAATGTAGGTACAGTATAAGATTAAAAACATACATAAATGAAATCAGCTAGATTTTACCTTACAGCGTGCAAATCATTACATTAATTAAACAAATAAAAAAAATCAACTATACAAATATAATCATAATATTCACAGCGGATCTTTGTGGCTCTGAAGTTGGCTCTGTCAACTATTGCGCAAGAAACAGTTTAACTGCATAGAGTAAGCGAGATAGGATGATGCGACAAACGTAAGTGAGTGAAAGAGACAGTTATATAAAGCTATCTTCACTTTCAATATT